>VDFB02000015.1:94351519-94923085 GCA_007258455.2 Sequoia sempervirens
CTATTTGGGAAATCTGGACTATACATTGGTGGTTGTGCAACCTGGAATGGGAATTTCGATGGCCAAGGATATACCTCACTACCTAAACAATGGGTTCATGGTCCCTTTGCTTCATTTTTTGAATGTGGCTCCACATGAAACTCCCCTTTTTTTAATTTTCACCTTCTAGTGAAGCAAATTTTGTATTTCTCATGTAAATACATAATACTTTTGTTAATAGTAATGATTTTTTTTTACATGCATTAATTATGGCTTTTAATTATGTGATTGCTTATTATTTACACCATGTTCTCTTATGCTAACTGATGTGCATGATTATATTGTTTCACTCTTGATTTATGGAAAATTTGAACTTGGACTGGCATTTACAAACCTATAGACTAACTTAACACCTTAAAATAATTAACCCTAACCTAATACTAACCCTACTACTAATTAATCCAAGTACAACACCATGAGTTCCAACATGACATTCATATTTTAAGACTAGTTTTGCTATAGTATTAGTTCAAATTTTTGCTACTTTATTCTTAAACTCATTTTCATAACCTCTAGTTAAAACGTTATAAATATGCATTCTCTTAAATTTTTTGTATTAAATAAACATATATTTGAAGAAATACTTAGCAATTAATTTTCTAATATGGATAGAAATGAATTGAGTGATGATCGATATCACACGTGTATTCCACTCTTTGAACTCCATGCCTTTGCAAGGTCCTCGATCACAGATCTTACTCCTCATGTGCACTTTCATGATACAAAAATATTCTTTTGTATGACCATTCTCAATGAATGCCTTCATCAACCCCTTAAAACAAGTAATTTATCCATTAGTAGGTATTTCATCATCATGTGCAAGATTACAAAAACCTAGGAATACAAAAGATTGATACTCCACCCTTACCAGGGGATCAAATATTACTACCCTTTTAAGCTGTAAGTTTCAGACTTCTAGCGAAATTGTAGCATTTTCCAACTCTTTCATCACATTCATCCCCTTGTGGTTATCCACATGTGTGCTATCCAGTAGTTCATGTTGGAACACAACAATCTAATAAGAGGGAGGGGTGAATTAGTAGATCACTTAAAACTAATTCCTTTTAGCTCTAAATACTTTGCGCAAATTAATTCCTTAAGCCCTTAATGTGTAAATTAAAACCTATTATGTAGAACCATACACATACACACACATAACATCACATGACACCAAATATACATGGAAAACCCAAGATGGGGAAAAACCACTGTGAGAAATGCTGCTAGGATCTACTGTCCTAATCCAGGCTCACAATCAAATGATCAATTACAAAGTTTAAGGGCACCAACCATAAGGAGACAATAATCCCTTGGTTTTAGGAGCACCCACTCCAAGGAAGAACCAACTCCCTACACTGAGCAACAACTTAGTTATCTGATGGCACTAACCAATCAAATTTACAATGACAGATATAAATGATTCAAATGAATCCAATTCTTTGCTACAAGTCTAATATGTAACTACTCAATCTTTGTTTTGCAACTATGTCGACATTCTCTCTATTGTTGATGCTACAATCTTAGCAACACATTCCCCTCTACTCTCCACCTCTCTATCTGCTATGTCCTGCACTCTCCCCTTTATTTGTTTTATGCTTAGAACATTCTTTGTTTTACCTTGTTGCACCTTGAATGTAAACCTTTGATGATCTATTTTTTGTTTGGGTTTCACTCTATCTCATCATGTGCATTCTCTATCCTTTGCACTACTCTTTTTTCTTATTCTTCATTAATACATATACCTAATAATACATAACTTATCATATACTCTCTCACTACAAACTATTCTTCACACTATACCCCTACAAGCACACCGGACAATTACTTGATTTCATCTCTTTTTTTTTAAATCCATATTCATCAATCATCACCTCATTATGCGCAATTCACCATCTAGATTAATTGTATATTCAAATTTTAGATCGAAAGCTCTATTAGGCTCTTTGGTTTCACATATAAATTTCCACAGCAAGCTATCACAGCATCGAAACACACACACACTTTACTGTGTCAATTGAATAAACATTATAACCTAAAAATCCCTAAACCATTTGATATGTAATATAATAATGTCATATCCTGTTTGATCAATCATATTTTGAGTTTCAGGACATGCAGGATACGCGGCCACCAACTTGCAAATCAGATCTCCAATCATATGGTCATTGGAGTAGGTAGGTCATTTAATTTCATCCTCTGTGTTGGTTACCAGACCTAATCCTTGTTCACATGTACCAAGCCATTGTGTATCTTAATCTTTGAACCAGGTCCATCAATATGTTTCTTCACACCATGATCCATTGACCTACATTCATCGCTCATCTATAAAACACCACCTTCAGATCAACCAACTTTGAATATGTGTCATTGATCTTATTCATCACACATCATTGCATCACATGAGTCTTCAATCTTCAATCTTGTGATGTGAATAGGAATAGTGATCACCATTGGATCTTTTTCTTTGAATTTGCACAGTTCCCTATTGTACTATTGGCGAAATACACAAGCCCACAAAAACTTAGCAGACTGGCAGGAAAATGCCATTTTTCCACTGCTTGCATCATGCTCTACTATCACTCAATATTCATCGCTCATTGTAGGATGAATCATATCACTTTGCTTCACAACAGGGATGTGAAGTGACCAAGTGATATATCAGAAAGTATCTATTTGCAAATCTAAGACCCACCTCAAACTTTGTGCGGTGTTTGATCAAACACACTATTTGATCTCCACCATTCATTAATTTTTCATCACCATCAATTGTCTCCTTGAAATATTGTTGTCATATCAATAAGGTGGGAAGGTTCCTTCGTTGTGTTGAAGGGACCAACATTTTGTTCTGCGGATATTTATCTTTCTCCTGGGTGATGAATTCCTTAAGTTAATTTTATGCCCTTTCTATTTTTTGTTACATCGAAGGGACTCAATACTACTCAATCCAATATCTAAAAGTCTCTTCGATCTTTCCATCAGAGAATTCTTGAAACTGTCTCTTCGAATTTCCATTATTAATTTTATGATGTTTTATGTTTTATTGGAGGGACTTTAAAGTAACTCCTAATGATATGGTGTAGTCTCCCTGAATATAGGTTATTTCACCATATTCTCTATGGGCTAGCGGGGAAGCCATCGATCTCTAAGGCTTGATCACAACCATTGATCAAACGAGCCAAATATTTTTCGCTCGACTTAGGAAATATTAAGTGCATCAAACATCTATCGGGTTGGTTATACTAGAACAAGGGGGTTGGTCACCCAACGTACACAATGGCTTAAGTGATAACTAAAGTAACCAGAAACCTGTAATAAGCAGTCAATGAAAACTTATAACACTTGTTGGTCACCATGACCGTTAATCCTTAGGGTTTATTTGCAAAACCCTAGTTTTGATCGAGAGCACAAATAAATCACAATTGTGAAACCATTATACATCTCTCGATTCTATTAATTCTTTGTATATTTCTCTTCTTCAGCTTCTGGGAAAAAACCTATATATATAATAACCTTTTGTATGCCTGAAGAACCTTCTACAAAAACATGTCAGTATGGCATGACAATAATTCAACATATGTAGACACACTCCTTTCACCAACAACCTGTACCAATGCTTCCACAACCAGACCCACTACACTCCTATGACATCAATGCCAACAATATCCCCTATAGGATCAACTACATCTCGCTTCTTATCCCTCTTTTGACATCAATGGAAACAATATGCCAACAATCTCCCCCTTGGTCATTGATGGAAAAACTAAATGCTCAACCTGCAACCAATGGTATGATACCAATTGTGGATAATATCTAAGAAAATGGTCTCTCTCGTTTGCTCACCCTTATGAGCATTTGCATACTTTTCTCCCATTCTCCTACTTTGAGAATTTTCTCACCTTTCTCCCCCTTAGACATCAATGGAAAAGGATCACACTCCTAAACATCTTGTCTCGGGTCATCATGCTTCTACAACCTCTAGTTCTCCTTAGCAATGGAAAAATGGACTTTTTCTCCCCCCTTTACTGATACCAACTTTTTTCTCTCCTTTGACTACAATGGAAAAACCAAATGCTCCAACCGCTTTGTACCAATTAACACTGTCTAATATCAGTTGAAGTATCATTTCATGCTCTGAACCAATGAGGTTTAATACCAATTGTAGATGTTTTCCCTTTATGCTCTATATCAATTAACACTCTAAACCGCATTGTACCAAGTATGACACTAATTTGATACCAATAAAAGCTCCTCCTTAGACCTTGTTCCTTTTTACTTCCTACATACTTGATCATTTGCTTCACTTCAGGCTTTGTATCAACTGAGTTGCTCTATACCAATGCACAACGGTATGAGACCAATTGGACTAATTCTATTACCAATTATAACAAAACAACTCCCCCTCAGATATATCTCTTCTTCCATGCAAACAACAATTTTACATTTTTATTTTATTAGTAGAGAACTTGCACAACTACCTTCTCCCAACTAACATACTCTTTCCTTTTGACAAGCCATACAAGGAGAAATAATGTAACTATAAATCTGCAAACATCAATTCATTAGAAATTTGCAAAACTACTTTACCTGACTTTCAATCTATTTTTCCATTTCCATGGATAAATGAAGTACCAATGAAGCTCCCCCTGGACTCATGCCCTATCACTAAGACTTAGTGATGTAAGGCAGGAGCAACTTCATTGAGTGTTGTATGTTGACCTTTCACTCTCCACACCTCCTTGTGCTTCTTCTTTGTCTTATCAACCTTCTTCTCAGGAATATCTGAACCATTGTTCACTTTGGGAGACATATTCCTCTTCTTACTTTGTGCTTTTGGTCTAATATAATTTTTTCTACGATATTCAACTATGTGACTGAAATTGTTGTAGTTAAAGCACATTACATTCATATCTATTACAAGAGCAGATGATTTTCTATTCATATATTTTGTGCTCCTTCTAGGTGCAGTCCTACACTCCCTATCCCTATGACCAAATTGATTACAAGTATAATATTAACCATAAAAACATGAGGAATACCTAGTAATATCTTTTCTTTGAGTAGGATGAGGTGGTCTTCTATATTGTGGCCACTTCACACGTCTCATCCTTGTGAATCTTTCTGCATTAGCTCCCTTTGTATGCTGTTTTTTCTTCAATTTTCTAGGGACTGATTTATCCACCTTCTTATCTACTGCAAGCTTCTTTTCTTCATCTACTTTCTTCACCTTAGTAGTGCCTTTATTTTATTTTCCATTTCTAAAGGCATTCTTCATGCATACATTTTCATTCCTTGTCCAACATCTTTCTTCTACTCTAAATTTGTCACATAATTTGGTAGAAGCACTGGTAGAAGGACTCTTTCCTTTTTCAAAACCAAGACCATATTTATCTTTTGGTGTTGATGGCATTTGTGAACTAAATCCAAATATCAAGTATTTTGAGATAATTCTTGAGCTTTCTTGAAAATTTTACTAATTTACTCCTTATTTCCTTTAAATTTCAGAGCAACTATTTTCTTCATCTCATATTTCTTATTCCATCTTCATGGACTCATCTGATTTAGAATGTAGTTTATATTTAACTACATCTTCTACTCTCTTTCCTTCTTCCACTTGTTTCTTCAAGTTGATCATGATCTAATCAAATTCTTCAAGGATTTTAGTTAGCCTTTCTATCTCCTTTTGTGCATGTATTTTTTTTTCTTCATTTTCCTTCCTCAACTTATCAATCTCGTCTAAGGCACAAATGATTCTACCTTCAAATTCTACCTCTCCTTCTTCTTCATTGGAGGTTTCAACTTATTCTTTATCAGACTTTTCAACTTCTTCATCAGAGGTTGTTCCAAAATCCATGAACATGGATTCATTTCCCTCAATCTCATAGGAACTTTCATGTTCATCATCTAAGCTACCAATAATATCAGATGATCCATATTATTTTCTTATGTGTAGATTCTTCTTCTTCTACTTTTTACCGCCCTCTTCTTTCTTAGAGTTATCCCTTTCACTATGAGGGCATTTAGCAACAAAATGACCTATTCTACCAAAGTTAAAACCTTTAAGGGATATCTTATCTCTGTATTTTCAAGACCCCCTACTCAATATCCTAATGAAATCCTGAAGCTTCCTCTTCATTAGTCTCCACAAATTTGGAAGTAGATGCTTCTATCATCTCTCCTCTAGCTACAACTTCTCTCATAGATGTATCTGCACTCTTCTCTTCTTCACTCAGCTTTAGACTTTTAGACTCACCTCCATATGTCTGAATCTTGGCCTACACCTTACTGAAATCACCTTCATACATTCTCTTTAACTTATTCCAAACATCATGTGTAGTTTGATAGTGCATGATATTGACAACCACATATATTGACAACCCACTCAGAATTGCAAATTTTTTTTGAGAATTGTCTTCATAAGCCTTCTTTCCAATAGTATTAGTGGGAGGAGTAGCAGGAGCTATATATCCCTTTTCAACTATCAACTACACATCAGACCCTGAGGATTCTAAATATGCATTCATTTTAATACTCCAAACCATATAGAACTTTGATCCATCAAAGAGAGGTACTTCTATAGATAAGCCTTATTGACTAACCATTTTGTGTTCACTTTACCAAGATCTGGCTAAGATGATTAAGCTTCTCCTAGGGAACCTAGTGCTTTGATACCAATTGTTGGAACACAACAATCTACTGAGAGGGGGGGCGAGTCAGTAGATCACTTAAAACTAATTCCTTTTAGCTCTAAATACTTTGTGTAGATTAATTCCTTAAGCCCTTAATGTGTAGATTAAAACCTATTATGTAGAACCATAAACATACACACACATAAAATGACATGACACCAATAATACATGGAAAACCCAAGATGGGAAAAATCACAGTGAGAAATGCTGCTAGGATCTACTGTACTAATCCAACCTCACAATCAAATGATCAATTACAAATTTTAAGGGAACCACCCTAAGGAGACACCAATCCCCTAGTTTTAGGAGCACCCACTCCAAGGAAGCACCAACTCCCTACAATGAGCACCAACATAGTTATCTAATGGCACCAAAAAAATAGATTTACAATGAAAGATATAAATGATTCAAATGAATTGAATTCTCTGTTACAAGTCTGATCTATATTTGCTCAATTTTTTTATGCAACTATGCAAACATTGTCTCTACTATTGATGTTGCAATCTCAAAAACACATTCCCCTCTGCTCAACACCTCTCTATCTGCTATGTTGCACACTCTCCCCTTTTTTTTGTTCTATACTTAGAGAAATCTCTATTGTACCTTACTGCACCTTGAATGTAAAACCTTGATGATCTATTTTTTTGGGGTTTCACTCTATCTCAGCATGTCCATTCTCTGTCCTCTACACTACACTCCCTCTTTTGTTCTATCTCTACTTCATACTCAACAATACATAACTCTACTCTACACTCTTCGCCACTGTAGACTATTCTCTCACACTCTACTCGTGTAGGCACACCACTTGGATAATTACCTGATTATCTCTTTTTTCTCAACTCCGCCATTCAACAATCAATACCTCGAGCTATGCATCACTATCCAAATTAATTGCATATTCAAAATTTTCATACTAGAAATTTTTGTTAGGGTTTCCTTTACACATAGGCTTCTACAACAAGCTATGAGTGCATTGAGTCATACACACTCTATACTGATTCATTGAATTAGCTAAACATGACAACCTGCAAAACCCTAAACATGATATGCAATTGATGTCATATACTTGTTTGATGAATTTGGTTTTGATCTTTCTCAACATGGCAATCTATTTTTCCAACCCACAAATCAAATTTCCAATTAGATGCTCATTGGAGTAGGTAGGTCATTAATTTCATCCTTTGTGTTGGTTACCAGACCTAATCCTCATTCACACGAACCTAGTGATTATGTATCTTCATCTTTGAACTAGGGTTATTGATTTGTCTCTTTGCCACATGATCCATTAAGCTACGTTTATTGCTCATATGTAAAACACCATCGTTGGATCAACCAACTTTGAATATGTATTGTTGATCTTATTCATCACGCATCGTTGCATCACATGAGTCTTCGATGTTTTGTCTCATGATATGAATAGGCATAGCAATCACCATAAGATCTTTTCCTTTGTATCTGCACCATTTTCTGTTGTACCGTTGACGAAAGACACAACCCCACAAAAAAATATTGGGCTAGTGGGTAAATTCCATCTATCCACTTCTTCCATCATGCTCCACTATCACTCAATACTCATCGCTCATCGCAAGATGAATCATATCACTTCACTTCACAATAGTTATGTGAAGCAACCTAGCGATATATTGCCACATGTCTATTTGTAGATTCAGGACCCACTTGAAACTTTGTGCATCATTCGATGAAACACACTGCTTGATCTCCATTGTTCATTAATCTATCATCATCGTCAATTATCTCTTCGTAATATTTCTATCATATTAATAAGGCATGGAGGTTCCTTCATTGTGTCAAAGGGACCAAAATTTTGTTTCGTTGATATTTATCTTTCTCCTCGATGAATTCCTTAAGTTAATTGTATGCCCCTTCTATTTTTTGTTACATCAAAGGGACTTAAAACTACTCAATCTGATATCCAAAAGTCTCTTTTATCTTTCCATCATAGAATTTTTGAAATTATCTCTTCCAATTTCCATTATAACTTTGATGAAATTTTATGTTTTATCGAAGGGATTTTAAAGTAACTCCTACCGATATGGTGTAGTCTCCTTGATATAGGTTATTTCACCATATTCTTTGTGAGCTAGTGGGGGATCCATTGATCTCTAAGGCTCGATCACAGTCATTGATCAAATCGGCCAAATATTTGTCACTTGACTTAGAAAATATTAAGTGCATGAAATATCTGTCGGGTTGATTATACTAGAATAAGGGGATCGATCACCCAACATACACAATGGCTTAAGTGATAACTTAAGCAACCAAAAACTTGCAATGAGTAGTCAATGAAAAATTATAACACTTGTTGGTCGTCATGACTGTTAAACCTTAGGGTTTATTTGCAAAACCCTAGTTCTAATCGAGAGCACAAATAAATCAATTATGAACCCATTATACATCCCCTGGACCTAAACTTTACATTTCTAAGAAGCTCTCACAAAACCCATATTAAATCCGGCCTTTGATAAACTTTCAGACATCTAGAAGAACCTTCTACAAAAACATGTTAGTATGGCATGACAACAATGCAATATATGCAGATACAGACTCCTTTCACCAACAACCTGTACCAATGTTTTCAAAACCAAACCCACTACACTCCTATGAAATCAATTCCAACAATATCCCCTATAGGATCAACTCCATCTCACTTCTAATTCCTCTTTTGACATCAATGACAACAATATGCCAACAATTCACATCCTAGTTGTCCCACCTTTTGGCAAGATCTCTGTGATATATTTAGATTTTCCCTCTTTTGCTTTAGACTTTTTAAATTCTTGGCATGAAGTTTTGGATTAGTAAATCCATCAAATTCAACTTTTGAGATTTTACTAACTTCAATTTCATTAAGGTTACCTGCATTTTTGATAATTAAACTATGATTCAGTAATCTCTCCATCCTTTTTGCACTTGGGGAAGCTTCAGTTAATGTAATCATTTTGCTAATGGCTAACCTTACCCTAGTTAAAAAATATTTTCAATCAACTTCATGAGGATCTATCATGTTGTGAATTCTACACCCTTTGGTCCATCCAAAAGTGAGAAAATTTTGAGAAAAAAGCTTCCTATTAAGAATCTCTTGGATAACTTCAACTTCCAAACTATAATCCATCATAAGGCTCATAAAACCCTAGGTTCTTTAAGTTGAACCTCCTTCTAGCACCAATTATTTTGACATGGATGTTATGCACACCAACAAGTAGATAAATCTTTGCTCAAATGAATAGAACATATCTTTCTTGAAATAATCACTAAGAATTTTTGGTTAAAGACAATCTTAGCTATCCTAAGGCTTGAGAATGTAAGGTCTTGACGCATGAGGTTCACTCAGGGTTCACAATGTAAAATTTTTTGTTAGTCACAAGGGGTCTCTAGTTCTCAAGTCTCATAACAATTATATAAAACAAGGTAACATAAAGGTATAGAAAATTCAACATGTATTACTCCACAATCATGAATACAAATAATATGTAATAAACATTTAATGAATTCAAACCATTTTCAAGAAATATTTAATATCTAACTAAAGAAAAGAATTAAATAGATCCTAAAATTTAATGTCTCCTAGCTATTATCCATGCATACACCATGAAATAAACTAAATAAAAGAAAAACCACTCTATGCTTCACTAGATTTCTTCACATGCAGGTATAGAATGATGTAGCAGTATAAAGAAACAAGAGATTATTTATCATCGAATAGTGTCAATATGCACCCAAATTTAGCACAACATATTGGATTCCTTAATAGGAATAAGCAATCAACTACGTAAGATTTCTTGTTAGGAAATAGCTTTTAGAATTAGCTTTGGTATTAGCAAACCTCAATGGAGCATACAAGTTTTTTAAACTGGAATAGAATAGGGAATTGAAAAAAAAAATAATACTGGTTAGTATGCCTATCTCTTGTCTACATAATTTCACAAATTTTGAACCTCTATAAAAAGAACAACTCTCGACCTTTTATAGAACACAAGGCTATCAAAGAGTTTCAAAACAACACATGGCTTAGCAAAGCTAAACTAATCATAAAGTAACACGTGGCACATGATAGTTAGCACTAGGATATTTTCCCCATTTATAAAACAAGTCAAAGGAAATTTGAGGATAC
Source organism: Sequoia sempervirens (assembly GCA_007258455.2). Lineage (NCBI taxonomy): Eukaryota > Viridiplantae > Streptophyta > Pinopsida > Cupressales > Cupressaceae > Sequoia > Sequoia sempervirens. The sequence continues at coordinate 94,362,377 of VDFB02000015.1, forward strand.
AAAACTTGGGAAATTGAGGAAGAATGTATATCAACTATCCTTTTGTCAAACAAAATGTAGGGACTAGTTGGATATTTAGAGTGATCAGGTGGATATAAAAATTTTAATCTTCCACCTTTATGCTCTTGCTCTTATTCCTCGGGTTTGGGAAACACACATGTTAATGCAACACCAAAGAACTTAGTGCAATATCCGCTTGCTAAAGAAAACCTGGGTTCCCAATTCTCCAGTTACCCACATCCCCGCGTTGAATGCCTTTCCCACATACTCACATCTATATTTTATACCCCTTTTTCTATGACATCGTTTGATTTACCCATGGGATCAATTGCTTGACTATCCATATCCTTGTTGAAATCCACCACCTGTCATACCAACAATCACCACAACTTATATAATCTCTATGACCACATGTAAAAAAAACCTTTAATACCTGTGTCAGAAAAGAAATCGCTAAAAAATAATTTCCATAAAATTGAGAGCTCTTAAAAAAATTGCAATTAAAACCATTTATTTTTTGTGATTTCTTAGGTAACCCCACTTACATAGGTTTCTAGAAATTTTAACGTTGTCAAAAAAATAAAATAACAAGCTTAAGCTTTAGTTTGATTGTTGAATTTTACCAAATTCTCAAGTATCCGAACACCTGATTGACACCTTTTAATGCAACACTGCTAAACCACGAAACCTTAACAATGTATTTCATTCATTCCATCTTCCGCACTCGTGAACTTTTATTTCCCACATGTGACAATAATTTACTTCACCCTAACCTTGTTAAGGTTAGCCTATTTTGAATCGTGCATCTACGCTCGACTTACGCAAAAACTTGGTTACCCAAATTTTTGTGATAACTTGTGAAATTCAAACCTCCTTTCAAAATATTTTGACCTTCACCTTGCCATTATTATCCTCCGACCTTTTCCATGCATGTAATTTAAAATCTGGGTCCCCAAGCTTTACAAACTTAGGGTGTGTAGTGTAACCACACAAAACTTTGGACCTACTTTAACCTACAACTTGAAGGTCAGTCAGTAGTAGTAGAAAAGAGTGACTTTGGACATATATCTGAAGACATTTTTGTAGAATTTTTTGACAAAATTAAAAACCATTATAGATGAGATTGTGTAGATTTCAAATATGTAATTTTTCTATAATTAGATTATTTTTTCTATTTTTAAAATATTTTTTGATGAAACTGGTCCATAAACTTGAAATATCAGGGATTTTTAGTATTTTAATAACCTTTTATTAAAATAATTTTTTGAAAAATAAATTATGCATGCACATTCTTCAGTCAATTCTTTCCCATTTGAAAAATAAAATAAAAAAAATGATAAGTTTAGGTCATCTTATGCATGACGTACACAAGGAATTTTCAAAACAACAATTATAGCCAATAAAAAGATAAAAAGAATTACAAAAAAATATCGTGCACATTCTTTAGTGTGCTACAGATATTTTCCCAAAAGGATTCATAAAAATGCAATTATTTAGGTCAAAATATGGATTATGTACATGTGTATGGTATGGTAAAAAAAATTGACTTTTAAACATTGGTTTTTAGATGTGCCTATTGAAAATCAATTTGTATCGTCTGGGTATTAAAATAAAATACATATTTGGAAACTAGACTCAGAGTACTACATTTCATATTACTGAATTTTTTTAAGATTCAATCTTTAAGTGCTTCAAATTTTTAGGTCAAACAAGAAAAAATTCGAAAATAAGAGAAAACACCCACTTTTTTACCAAAAAATGGACTCAACTTCTTCCACACACCCATTACTATATATTTTAATGCTAAAATTATTTTTATTGAATTACAAAAGGAATGATGAAAATGTGTCTTCATATATTGTCTACGAATTTTCAAATACATTGTATAACTCATGTTAAACAATTTTTAATTATTCCATTATACATGTACTTATTTTCAATTGCAACCTAATGATATCATTAAATCCTTAAAAATTTCAACCAAATCCTATATTTAATCTTTTTAATTTTTTCCTTCTATTAATTCACATCAAATTATTCTCTATAATTTCATGAGATTCAAAATTGCATTACCATGAAAACTTAAGGATAAATATTGATTCCAAATCTTAATGAGCTTATTGATACAATATTCATAGTTTTTTCTCACTCAGTTTAACTCTTCCACTCATCAAATACAACATCACATGAAATAATCTCTACTGGATTTGAAATTATAAAAACTTGTATCCCTAAGAATTCATCGTAATAAGAAATGTTTTATTTAATACATACATGTATAATATTTGTTTAGTATCCTCTTAAATTTTTACAAATTTGTTTAGTATTTTTTTAAAGTAGTGATCTTATAAATATATTATCATCCATAGATAATGTAGCCTTGTATTAAGGAATACAAAAAATTATAGCCACTTTGTCAAATATGATTTCTCATGTTATAATGGATTTTTAAATTCATCCAAGTTCATAATTTTTATTAAGATAATTGAATTTTTCATCATGTACATCACTAAAAACTATTATAATTCATTATTATAAACATATATTATAAATTTATTACAATAAATTCAATCTTATGATCAATCTTTAAGAAATTATTCTTGAAATTATTTTTATTAAAAATTAAGGCTTTAAATATTTCATGGTAAGCTTATCTCTTTCCTTTTCTATCTTCTGCTTTCTTTGGAAGATGGGATTGCAGATTATAGAAGGAATCCTAGGAATCTCTTCTTACATGAGGGTTTAATGGTGCTAATTAATTGTGGAACATATAAAGGCTAATTGTGAACTATTGAGTCCCCTATTCCTATTAAATATGTTAAGTCTAAGAAGAGGGAGAAGGGAAGTCGAAAATGCCAGATTGAGGAGGTGGATGGTAGTGTTGATACGAAAATTAAGGAGTCTAATGCATGGTCAAATGGCTACCACACAAACTTGGATTACACTCCTTCTATGGGAAAGAAATGCTTTGCTAAAAAAAGTCAAACCTTCCACTTAGTGTGTGAAGCGCAAAATTCAAGCGACATGTGATGAAGAGGCCATGGAGGGTAAAGCTAGTAGGAGGAATACCACAGAATAAGGGTCGGTGTGTTCCAAGGAAGTTGAGGATAAGTTGCAAGAGGGTATTGGGGTTAATAAGGTTGGTGAGGTGGCAGATTTGGTGAATAATGACCTGGGTTGTGGTGGTGGTGGTGGGGGGCCTGTTGTGCAGAAGGTGAATAGTGTGGTGGATGTGGATGAGTCTCCTATTATGTTGACATCTAAAGACAAGGGTAAGTTTAATGTTGATGCTCCTAAGGAATTCCAAGAAGATGATCCACCCATGAGATCCCATCAGGGGAGGGGATTTTATTGGGGTGTTATGGACTACACACAAACATTTGGTTTGATCAAGGAAGGGACCGATATTTCCTTTAATTTTCTTATGTGGTTGGTTCAGGAGGTTCAGGGCCTCCATAAAAAATATGATATGATTTCTCGGTGCAATATTTCTACACTTAGAAGCCTAAAGGAGAAGGAATCCATCTTCAGTATGGTCAAATCGTTGAATTCCAACCTTTGCCTCATGGTGGAGGACGTGGCCAATTTGAAGAAATATTATGGTCCTAGGTTGTCCATGGTGGAGAGGAACTCCCTACTATTGTGTAAAGATCTTAACATGGTGGTTAACCTTGGCAAGGAGAAGCTTTGAATCTTTGGATGAAGGTCTTGTGTTCCTGAATGAGAAGGCTAGGGAATGGACTAGGATATCATTGTTCAGTGAGCCAGTGAACTAGGATCAATGAAGGGGAGGATGCTAAAAAGAGTTTGCAAGTTGTAGACTTGGGCACGAGGCCAAGCATTCGCAGTTGGAGTGAAACCAAGAAGAGCAAGATAGTGTTGAGGTAGGATGTTGAGGAGATCATGGAAATGCATGACAAGGTAATATCTAAGTATCTGGAAACAACTAGAATGTTAAAGGAACTTCTTTAAATGCTGCTTGTTCTATTCTCTTTTTGTCTAGTTTTTTTTTTGGCTAGTTGTTGTTTGTTGATGGGGTGTTGATTGTTGCATAATTAGCCTTTTTTTTGGTGATGGTGGGGCAGCCAATTGGCTACATCTTTGATGCATTTTCTCTTTTTTGTATAAGGTTTCAAGGACCCTTCAAAACCTATTTATCACTAATAAAAAAAAACTAAATCTAATGAAAAAATATTATAATTTTGTCACAATAAAATCACCCTTATAATCTCTCTTCAAAATATTAATATAGAACTTTTTTATTTCAAAATAAAATCTTAAATATCATAAAACAATCAAATTTAATATGCTATAATTGCATTAAAATAAAATCTATCTTATAGTCACTATGTAAAATATTAACATAAAAAGTACTTTTATTTAAAATTGAAACTTTAAAATCCATAAAACAACCAAATTTCATATTCTTATTTTTCAAGATAAACCTAGAGTTATAAATAAAAAATGTTAAAAATAAAAATATTATAATAGATAAATTTTCTTAACACTATATCATGTGTTGGGATTGTAATAACACCATAGTTTTCTAACTAAAACTTCTTTCAAATTATAATATAACATATAATAAAATTTCATCCTTTCTTTTGATCTTGGCTAACTCTTCAAGAGTTTTTGTAACACCCCTCCATTTTGGATGTTTGGATCGGCAGTGTTTTCTTGGTAATGCTTGGTTCTATTATGTTGTGACTTTGGAACTTGGTTACTTTTGACCACTATCTATTAAGCGATGTAAACATTATGTTTTGATGTGATGTTATCTTATTCTGATATTATCTTTATGGCATGTTTTGGATTAACTTAGAAGATAATTGATTGAATGATGTTTTATGCTGTTGATCATATCATTGATGTTAGATGCATCAGTTAGTGATATTGTATTGGTGAAGGGGACGGGATTGTATCACTCGCTTGCGAGTGCCCTACGATCTTGAGATTTCCTCTTCACGGTGTGTTGATCATATTGTATATATATGCATGTTCGATGTACTCTTTGTTCGCAAGTTGACAGGTACATGATATCGACTCCACCTGGTTTACAGGTTTGAGCATGTCCATTGACCAATGGAAATCAATTGGGAGATAGTAGCTAGGTTTTCTGTTCCAAGTCATCACCCTAGTCATAGTGTGTCGTCGAGTTGTTGTCGGGTTGGTTGTTTTAATTTGGTCCTTTTCACCTTGAGTATTTATTTAATTTCAAATTATAGAGGTTATTAAATGGCTTGCGTAGTTAAATTTATGATTAAGTGTATCTAGTTGCAAGGTTGATTTTTTATTTATTTTATTGATTGATTTGATTTAATTAATAAAATTAGAATTGAGTTATTGATTAATTGGATTAATGGTGGTAAATTAAATAACGAAGTTGTTCTGGCATTATTGGGTAGTAAGATTTAATTAAAATAAAAGTGGAAATCATGTTTGGATAGTTAGAATTAAATTAAAATAAATAAATAAATAAATGAGAATGTGTTTTGAATTTCACCTTTGAAAATTATTGAGAAAGTAAATTATTGGCAATTTGTATTCTTTTGTCTTAATGAATTTTAAAAAATGCATAACATTTCAATTAGAAATTAGAAATTTGTTTTAAATTTAAAAATGGAAATATCCTCCAAATTTTGCAATAAATTTAGTGGGTGGGGATATTTTAGGGGTTTTTGACCAATTTGGGGAAAACTCTATTTTAGCAAATGTAAATTCATATAATTTTCAATTTCCAATTTGGAGAGGAGATTTCTTGGCTATGGCTTTGCTTGGAATTGGAGAAGGAAATTGAGACTCTTGCTTGAGCTGAATTCAAAGGAGTAGTTGAAAACACCATTGAAATCTTCAACCTTGGAGGAAAAATCAGGTTCTTTGTTTTTGTTTTGTTTCATTTTGAAAAGAACTCAAATCCTTTTATTGTTGTTTGAAAATCTGGAAATGTTGTTTTAGATTCAAGAAAAATCCATGAAAAATGCATTCAAACTTGCAAACTGTGGTTAGATTTGAAATAGGAAGAAAACCCAAAAGAAATCTCCATTTCAAACTGAATATTTAAACCCTTTGTTGTTTTGGAAATTTTATTTTTGTTCTTGCAAATTATATTGATCATTTGCACAATATCACTGTAAATGAAGACTATGAGTATATAAATTTATAAACATACACACAAGTATATTTATGAATATACTGCGTGGTTTATTTTATGTTCTATAAATTTCATTCTGGAAAATGAAAGGGATATGCCCTATTCTGTCATTTTTTGTTGATAGGGGTTTTTTTTTTAAATATATTTTTTTAATTTAAACAAAATAAAATTTAAAAATAAAAATATTTTTTGGGCATGGAGGGGAGGGCCGAAGCCCTGCACCCCCCGCGCCGCCCATGTGGGAGGCGCTGCTCCCACGCAGCACCCCCCACGGGAGGCGCTGTGTGGAAGCAGCGTCGCTGCCCATAGGCAGCGGCACTGCCCACACAGTACCCCCCGTATGGGGGAGGCTGCATGGTAGCTGCGCCTAGTTAGGGCATCGCCCTTTTCAAACGAAAATGAAATTTCCTTTTTTTTGTTTCTTTTTTTTATTTTATTTTTATATATATATAATTTAATATTATTTTAATATTATTATTATATAATATATATATTTTAAATAAATTATTAGTTGATCAAATTGTTTTAATAGGTAATGTGATTTAGTTATTTAAAAATATAAATATATAATAGTATATATATACATTGAGTATATACTTTTAAGTATATATATTGGGTATATATTTATATTTTTGTATAGATGAGATTTAGTTGATGAATTAATGCTAAATTGAAATAAAGTTTAATTGATTTTAAATAAATGTTTTATTTATTAAAATGTTTTGATTATGGAATATGATTGTGAAACTTAGAGTTAATAATTGATTTATTTTAATCAAATGACTTTAATTATTAAAATGTTTTGATTATGGAATATAATTGTTAAACTTAGAGTAAAGGATTGCTTTTTTTTAATACTTCAATGTCGTGAAATGAATTTGATGTATTTGATTAGACAAGTGCAAGTAATGAAAATTGAGATTGACTGGATTTAGGAAATCCTAAATTTAGCTTATTTAATGCTTGAAGTGTCTTTTAGTGTTGATTTGTTCTTTCTCGAGGTTCGTGGAAATAGAGTAAATGTTTTAAAAGTCTTCCAGATAGGGTTTCATTTAATTGTATAGGTTATCGTTATGATAGTCAACCTTTGGATTGTCTTGGGATTTGTACCTCCTTGGGATTAGGAGGGGGTTATGTGGTTGTTCCTCCTTGGGATTAAGAGAGGGTTATGTGGTTGTGCCTCCTTGGGAAGGAGTGATTTTGTATCTTCGTTTCCTCCAGTGTTTGGAAAGGGTTTGACCTTTGTTTCCTCCAATGTTGGAGAGGGTTTTGACCTTTGTAGCCTCCACTGTTTGGAGAGGGTTTTGTACTTTGGTTTCCTCCTATGTTGGAGTGAGTTTCCTTTATTTGTTGCCTCCTTGGTTTGGAGAGGTCGTCTTATCCAGTTGCCCATTGGATTGTGGTTTTGTACCGTGGTTGTGTTGTCGATAGGAGAGTGGCTCTTTGTGGGGGTCCGGCACACAAAGGGGCGCCAGGGTAACTCACCTAGGGTTTAATCAAGTGATAACTTAAAAGAAATTAATGGGGCACTTTCACACTAATAAAGATAAGGAATGCCTCTCGTGAAGCATGTGTTTGATAAGGCTTGAGATGAGACGAGACACATAGTTTTGCATGAGGGTCTGGCGGCCGGTAGAGGCAAGCTAGGGTAACCCAAGATGGGGGTCTGGTAGCCTAGGAAGGTTGAGCTAGGGTAACTCATGGAAATTTATGTATGACACTCTTCCTACGTCAACAGTTAGTCAGTTATTGTGTGGTGTACAAATGATGTTTATGAACCTTGTTCTCTGGAAGCATTGTAACCTTGTGTTAAGTGATGTTGTAAGTATCTTTTTCAGTTCAGTTATATTTTAGCCTGTGTCTAGTGGTAGATGGTCTTGTGTTGGATTCCTTGTTACTATCTCCTAGCACGGGGGGTGAGCCTTTGGGTATCACATGGTTGGGTGGAGCGTGCACCTTAATCTGTTGGGTTGGCTCTTGTTCGTGTGGATGAGATTTCTAGTTGGAGAGCTCGTGAGATCTAGTTCATTTCCTTGCTTAATTCATTTAGTTGATCTTGTATTTTATTACCCCTCATTTGTTATCGAGGTGGAATTTGTAATATGTAATTATGTTATTGGATTTATCTCATTCAGGGAATGAACTTGTTGTAATCTTGTTGTAAATTATATTATTGGAATCATGTGGTACTTCATATTCTTTGATGTAAGTGATTATGTATGGAATGTATGTGAACGTAATTGTTAAGTAATTAAATGTTATCGATTTAATTCATGTTTCTAGTTTGGGTTTGAGTAACTTAGTCTCGTAACCTTAGGGGATTGGTTGGCAATGGTTAGTGAACTTGCATGTTAATCGTTCTTTTCAAAAAAAATAAAAAAAAATAGTTCGTTTGTGTAATGAATTGCAATTTCCCTAGGGTTGCGTGGCGGGGCATTACAGTTTTATTTTGGCTAAAATATTTAACCCTATTGGACCTTAATAATTATAACACATATGTTAAAACTAATTATTAAAAAGCATTCCAACTAAGTCTTCACAAATATTTTTAATTAAGATTTTTAAAATTATTATTATCAAATAATATTTAATATTTTTCAATAAATTATTCTATATTCTCGATATTGTTCCTAAAACTATATATTAATAATGTAGATTAAATATACAAATTCTACTTTATTATTGTATATAAATTTTAATTATACTTTTATTATTTCAAAAGATTGACAAATCCATTCTTCTATTTAAATTTGTTTTATCTTAATATATTAAATTTAATATTTATAAACAAATAAATTCATCTACATGTTTATAAATAAAATATATAATTAATTTAAAGAATTTAAATAAAAAAATTAAAAATCATTCTAATACATCTCTACCATAAATACAAAGAAAAACATACTCAATATGATAATATCTTCTTTATCACATATAAACGTATCCTTCCTCTTATACTTAATCTAGAAATCAATTAAAATATATATTTAATAATAAACACATTCATAACCTATTCCTCTTCCTCTTGAATAATTTAAGGACTACTCTTTGTCTCATTGAGAATATTAGAATTTTTTTATTTCTTCAACATTAACTTTAATATTAAGTTCTCGTTTTAAGCCTTCTATAATTCTATTTAATCATCTTTCATTAAATCATAATGGTCCAATGAAATAATACAAGCATAATGTTCTTTTCCCCTCATCTCAAACTTTATCATAAATGTTTGTTCTATGTATTTATAATTTTATCCAATCTATTGACTAAAATGATTTCATTAAATATTCTAACATCAATTTAATTAGATCATTTATTTTCCTATTGCGATAATAAATTAAAGTCATTTTGAGAGGTAAATTTTCAAACACTTTTATCAATTTCTTGATTTGTAATCACATCTTCTAGTTAAAAAAAAAGAAACTTAATGAACATCTTAATGTTCTTTGTTTGAATATTTCGAAAAAATAAATCTTCAAATTCTAGATTCAAGTGTGTTAAAATTGTTTTCTGTAATTTTCATTGTAGTTAGCAAAAAAATCTTAAATGTATAAGCAAAAAAAATATGGATGTGCCATCTTCATTGGAATTCCTTTATTATACTATGAATATAATTCAATATTGAATCTCTCATACACCACTTTCAAACCATATTCTATCTTTCCTAAACCCTATTAAATTTTGCAATATTTATTTTCCAATATATATAATAATTACAAGTGAAAATAGAAAGAATAAATATTTCATATGTTTTTATTTTATGATCCCATTCAATAAAAGAATAAATAAGGAATGAATTATTTTTTCTCTATTTATCTCTTTAATTTTTTAGAATGAAATCTTGTAGCATTGAACATCTAAATCTCCTTGAACATTATTGATCACAACATATGTTAATATTGGAAAACCACAAAAAAACTAAGAATACACAAATTTACTTATTTTTCTTCTCTTTATTATATGCTTCATTAATATGTCTACTACACATTGACACAAAAATCAATGGCAATAATGCCCATCATGCTTATTTGTATTATTAGGCTTATTATATTTTTTTTGTCTATGTATATGTAGTAAGCGATGTAGATGGGATATAGGTGCATGCAGTTATATTGGGACAATCTTACCTATAATTACAATGTTTATATAATAGATAATTAGCCTTGTTTTTTTATTAAGCCAATTGAGGATTTTATGTAATTACTTGATTTATAATAAAAAAATTCATTGTCAATTTATTTCCTTCCCTTATTTTCCATCATCTAGTATTAAATATTTAAGTTATTGGATTGTGAAATAGTTATGAATGATAGGGACATCAAGTAGAATATTTTATTTTGCATAAAAAAATCATATAAAGGAAAACTGTATAAAGCACTAGTGGTTATATCAATGACTACATAGACATTTATTGTGTTTGAAGAGGCATGAAGTTACTACACTCACTAGTTATTAAGTGTATATACATTTAAAATATGGAGGATCCATGTTAGTACACTATCTTTTGATTTGTTTCCAAATGTATGTGGGCATTGCAATGATATTTCCCTCTCATAAAGTAATTGGCAGTAGTAATTTTTTAATGAGTTCTACTACATTATAAGGGCCACTTGATCTTGGATCTTTATCACATGGTATAAGGTAGTTAAGGTCTTGGGAACTTCTTAAAGACTTTGCACTTTGTCATGTTAAAAGTGTAGTTTTTAGCTTGTGTAAATATATGGCCAACCCCATGGGCTTAAATTTATTTTATGAATTCATTTAGAAATGATTCCTTAAATCTTGATCTCATAGAGGAAAATTGTAAATATTTTAACTATTAATTAAATGAGATTTTATAGATTCCTTTAGTGGTTATCTCATTACCAAGACCACCATAGAGGAAAAATAATATAAACATTTTTTTCACAAGTCTTGTTTCAAGGGATTAGAGGAGTGTCTATTTGTAGGAACATCTACATGGATTTGTGTTGTATTAAAAATATGTAAGGGATGTAACATCTAACATGTTAATTATTTTCTTTGAATATGGCAAGCTTACCATTTTATGTACTAGTACTAGGATATTGAAGCACTACTAAAATTTAAATATTTAGGAAAAAATGAACTAGGGTGTTTTAAAGGAGAAAATTTAAACACATTAAGTGAATAGAAATAAAGAAAATGTAAATCAAATGTGAAAAATAATCATGCTTTATTTTCTAATCAAGGTGCAGTTGATAAGGTAATTTTTCTTGGATAATGGTACATTTTAGTCAAATAAATAATTAGAAATGCTCTTTAATATGTATTAAGGTGCATAAACAAAAAATACAAAAAATATGGTGAAATAATAAATCATTTTTGTAGTTTTAGGACATCTAGAGTCTTACCTAAAATTATGAATTTATTATAAATAATAATAATTTAAACCCACATGGGTTCCATCAAAGGTAGTTCATTTTAAATAAGTAAGATCAAAACAATTAGATGAAATCTATGTTGATATAAGATTATATAAAAATGCTAGATAGATTTTTCTAGGCTTAAGTTAAATCCTAGATAGATTTTACTTCATGTCCATCAAAATGCTAACAAAAAAAATCTTCCCCTATTAGGAATCGAATAAATTTATTTGAAAATTTTATTTTATAAAAATGTAGCCCATAATCTTAGCTTCCTAAAAATATAATATGTATTATATCTTTTAAGATTATTCTTTATTTATTTTTTTACCATTAATGTATGTTCATTATTAAAAATATATATTTATTCAAAACACTAGAGAAGAAAGAAACATTGTTAGAAAACTCTCAAAGAAAATTGCTACACTCCACATGGATGACCTTGTTTGAATGGATGTTTCCTAACATGGTCTCAAATTGGCACAACGAAAAGGGTATCGCAAGGTCTAGCTGGACGGTGACTCCTTGAATGTTATTAATAATTTGAAGAATGTTTCCCCTCCTTCTTGGACAATTGAGGCCATGGTTAGGGATTCTATTTTAATATTATCAATTCTTTTGATAATGTCTACATTTCCCATGTCAAGTGAGAGAAGGAAATAAGCTGGCAGATTTTTTTGCCAACTATGGTGTTCATGAGAGTAAGGAATGGGAGTTAAATGACCCTATTTTGTTTGAGGCCTCTACCATTGTTAATAATGAGTGCTAATTTTTTATGTCAAATGAAAGGTTGGTTGTCCTTAGTCACATGTTTGATTTTCATGACTAAGGTTGTCCAGGATTTGATTAGAAGTGGTGGATTTTACAATGCTTATGGTTCATTATTGCATCTTTGTCCGGAGGCTGACTTCACACAAACTTTGGGCATTTTTTGCCTTTGTTTCAAGAGTCTTCGGTTCTTCCAGGCTAGTTTGGTTGGCTCTTGCCTTGGCTGCAAGTGCTTTTGGCTGAGTGTTGGGTCTCTGTGTGTCAATTTTTCCGCCAGGGGAGGGGATAGAAACAGGGCTGAGTCGAGGTCCTGTGAGATTGTGAAGTAGAAGAAAGAGGTTTGGGAAGTCCTTGAGAAGGGTGGCTTTACTCTGTACATGGAAAAGCTACATGGCAATAATCCCCAAGTTACAGATTTATTTGTTCAAGGTTGGAAGGAGAGGTTTGTGAACCTGAAAGGGAGGGATATTGTGCTGGATGAAGAATTTATTACCCAAATTACTGGCCTTGCCATGTGGGGTATGAAGGTTTTTACGGATAAGAAAGAAGCACAAAAGCAGCTGACTTGAAGACGGCTAAGAGCGACAGGTATCAGCGGAGCTCATTGAAAGCTCTTTGGTGTGAGGTGGCTGAGGAAATTATGAGGTATGTTACTCTAGAAGGAAGGTATACTATGATCAATACGTATCATTTTCTTCTGCTCAACCATTTCCATCACAAAAAATGGGTTTATTTCCTATAGTATTTGTTTGTCACTCGATTTGGGGATTAAGGAGCATTTAAAAAACCCCAAGAACCTCATTTTGCATGTGGAGTTGATTCTACTTATCTATGAGTATGTCAAAGCCCTTGATGTTCAAAAAACCCCTTTCACCCCGTAGGATAAAATTGTTAAGCCTAGGGAGGGTTATAAGACAAATTCGGGGGATGAAAGGGGTGGTAAGAAGAATAAGAGGAGGAATCTTATTTTGAATGAGGATTCAAAGTCGAACAGGGATGGCAATGTTGACTATGTTCTGGATTCTTATGCTTCTTTGGAAGAGGGCCCCATCTCCCTTGTTGTGGGAAAAAGTGGAAAAAAGAAGCTGGGGGACAAAGCGGGCTACATGACTTGTAGTGATGAGGTGGAGGAAATTCTTGTTAGGAGGGGTAAGGAAAAATGCGACCTTTATGGGGAAGATTCTTCCCCTCACCCTGCAACTAGAATTGTGCAGGATGCTGATGATGGTAGCCAGAAATGTAAAGTGCGGAGTGTGGACCCTTTTCTAGAGAAGGGTTTCCCTTTAATCCTGGCTAGTGGTGTTATTGGAGAGGCTCCTACTAGTGTTGTAATTGCGCTGCCGAATCTTGGTAGGGAAAGGGGAGTGGGTGCTGCGAAGGTGGGTATTTTAGATAAGATGCAAAAAAGGAAGGACGTCGCTAAGGAAATTACTTGCTCCATGTGGATATTGAAGACCCCCATTCTTGCTAGTAAAGGTAAGGATGTTTTTGAGTAGAGAGATCCTCCTTGTACTCCTGATGAGGATGTGGCTATTGGTAAGCATATTGAGAATTTTTATAGTGAGGAGATTGATGTGCTGGGTTCGGCCCGTGATTCTGCCAATGCGTTGTTTAAACTGTTTAAATGGTTTTTTCATGAGATTAATAGGACTAATATCAAAATAAGAGGTGTTGCTAGTAAGGCTGAGGACATTTCTGTCCAAATACAGATTGATCATGTGATGGAGTCTCTTAATACTGTTGCTTATACTGTTGTTGAGGAGACTACTAGTTTGAAAAAGAATTGGGAGAGCAGGTTCTCTGCTTTGGAGGAAAAAATTGATGATATTAGGAATGTTGTTATGAAAAAGGATGATGCTTCTACGAGTGTGGATATTCTGGTCTCTGCTAAGGTTATTTCACCTATGACGAAAAAGAAAAAGAATAACGTTTCTATGGATGGTGTTGTGGCTGGTGGTAGGCTAATGACTATGGCTGGTGAAGGTGAGAAAGTTGTGGGTAAAGGTACTGTTTTGATTGATGAGGTAAAGACTAGTGGGTCGGGGGTTTGTACCAGGAACAAAATGAAAGCTCAGGCTGGTGCTTCTGTTGAGGCATCAGATATTTTGGAGAATGTGCACAAGATGGATGAGAATGAAATGGAAGTTGTGGAGATCCTGAATAATATGTAGGGTTGTTGTCTAGTTTCTATCTTTTTGGCTATTTTTCGGCTACTTTTTTGCTATTGTTGGGTTGATTGTTGTGTAATGGTTCCTTCTTTTTATATTAGCTGCTCTCTTTTGTAAAGGGTTTTGAGCCCCTTCAAAACCTGTCTTTTACCTTTAATCAAGACCTTGTTTGAATGGAAATTGTAAATTTAAATGATAGTATATGCTAAGAGAAATATGAAATGGAAAAATATGTCTAAAATTTATGTAATACTAATTTAAAATTGATAATAAATAAAATATTCAATAAAAATAGCAAAAAATATATGTGCACTAAACATTAGAGTTGATGGTCTAATTCCAAGAAATCATAGAAAGATTTAATTTATAGTGAAAGTGGTGTAGGATAGTAAAATATCAATCCATAATAAATAATAGAGAAAAATGATATATTAAAATTATATAAATTTTAAATTGAATCCATATAACAAGTCATTAATTCATTTATCCTTAAATTCTCGATTATTTGTTTGATATAAATGACATAAAATTTCAAAAAAATATTGGTTTTGGTCTCTCAATTATTTTAAAAGCTAAGACGAGCCTTTATATTATCACTTAATGAGGATTCTTGTAAATGTAAAAATAGATAATACTAAATTAGTGAATGATTGAAAAAGGTGGAAGATTTGACTAGTCATATGAATGTTTTAGGTTCAAAGAAGTGGCTACAAAAATATCATCAATAAAATATGAAGGAGATTGACTCCCAAGTTTGGTAGTGTGGTTTCTATAATTGATTTTTTAAAGATGGAAAATTTATGAAAATAAATGAGCTACATGAAATTTCATTAATTACTAAAATCATGTTGAAACAGAATGAATAAATATTAGAACAAGCATTTTCCTTCAAAGTAAGCCTAAGAAATAAAAGAATCACATTCTTCAAGAATGAAAAATAAAAAATGAATCTAGCAATATTAAAATTAATATATATATGTGGATCTAATAATTCCAAAGGAATCTTCAGAGTGTCCTTGCCAGTCAAGCTATGGGAAAAACCAATTAAGGAATACATCACCCACGATGCTCTCAAAATGATGTTTAAGGTGGATTGTGCTAGGGTAGAGGACTCCATTCAAATAATTTTGGGAATTGAGGTTACCAGCCCATGAGCTCGATGCCTTCTCTTTCCATCTCAGGTGATATCCATCTTTCTATCTAATGCTCTCGATTCGATTTAGTCCTTGAGTGAAATTGAGGACTTGGCTAGAAAATTCATCAATTTTCAATTCCTGTTAGACAATGTCATTCTTCGTGCAGTGCAACAATATAATTTCTTTAGTGGGGAAGGGTATATTGGTGGCTTATTTCCCAGGGATTTTTTGCAAAGGTGACAGGGGTTTGAAGAGTTATTTGATGTCATTAGACTTGCTTTACAATATAAAAATGATAATATCCTGCTACGTGCCTTAAGAAAGAACCTTCGTAGTGTCTGCTCTGTAATGGAGTTAGTTATCAAAGATAAATATTATGCATTGGAATTCCTTCAAGCACATGTTTCGCACCCAATAAACAATGGTTTGCAGTTGGATTTGCAGCTTAGGGTAAATTTGCCTGCTCGTGGTCCAGATTATGCACAAAATGTACACAACTAGCCTACAAGTAGACCTTAGGTGAACACAAGCATTGTCAACACAAGATTGGCCTCACATATGCAATTCCCCAGAGCATCCATTGGAGGAAGAAGGGTTCTTGAAAGAGGTTTTCAGATGGTAGAGGGATTGGAATTGCAAGATGAAAATTCAGTAAATGGGGATTCTATGAAAAAGTAATGTCAACATTTTGTGGGTTTTTTTGAATTAAAAATTGTAGGGTATATTATGAGTTTTGTAAAAGGGTTTAAATGTAATAGTCTTGGGTCTTTTGAAAGGGATTTAATAGGATAATCTTGGGGGAGAAATATGATTAGTTTTTTGAATATTGAAGTGGTTGTATGGAATTAGTTAAAGTAGGTGTACTAGGAATAGAATGTTGAATTTTGAACCATCAACATTCTTAGTATAATTTTTGAAATTGGACTTTGCAAACATGTAATATTTATCATATTTGAGCTATAACTAGAGGTTTTCTTACTAGTTCTTTCCTGCCGGTATGCTCATTAGAACCAGATTTTGTATTATTCTATTTATATATATAATATATTACAGTGGCTTGCCACTTTTGCCAAAAAAATTTAAAAAAATCCAAAGGAATAGATAATTATTTTAGAGGAATAAAAAAAATTAAGCAAAAAGGAAGAGGAAAAGGAAAGGATAATGGAGAATATAATACTAAAATGAATATATCATTATTTCATTGTACTAAATTTAGACACTATGAACCATGATGTTAGAGTAAACATGATAAAGTAGATAAAATGAATGCTCATACTCCTATTGAAGATGAGAAAAAAATTATCCATTTCTTATTTCAATACAAGTATAGGTGAGAATGTATAGTATACTAATTTAATATGGTCTTCTTATATGAAATAAAATGAGATTTTGTTTATCACTTTGGATGATAAGTATAATATTACATTATTATTAGGAGATAATACATCTTATAAAACCAAAGCTAAGGGTACTATTATAGTACAACTAAATAGGGTGAGATAAAAAGTATCAATGAAACAATATTAGTTCAAACACTTAAGAAAAAAATTGTTTGTTAGATAGATGATGGAATAAAATTCTCAAGTAAATTTTGATGAAGATGAGTCCATAATAAAATAAATAAAAAATGAATTCATTTATTATAAGAGTAAATATGAGAAGGAATAAGATGTTTCCTCTTTATTTCACTCAAGGAAAATAATTAATGATGAGTGTAATAAATAAAATTAGAATATAACACCAAAGATATGGTCATCTTAGTTTTAGTGGGCTGGTTTTTCAAGAGACAAAGAATGGTTGATTACCTACCTTTCATTCTATTTATGGAAAAAAACATAGATCTATCTTTCCAATTGGTAAATATATAAGAAGTAAACTTTGAGGTAGTTCATACATAATTTCATGATCCTATGGATACATTTTCTTTGAAAAAAATATTTTATAAGGTCCTTCATTGACGATTAATTTGGAAAAAAATGGGTGTATTTTTTTGCTACAAATTTAAAAGTGTTAGAAAAAATTATAGAACTTAAGAGGTTAGTTAAAAAATGGAGAGGTAACTACATCAAGTAATAAGGTCAAATAATGAATGTTAGTGCAAATAAAATTAGCTTCTAGTTTTATACAAAAAATCATGGAATCAAGAAAGAGTTAACCACTTCCTACAATAAAAAATGGTGTTTCTAAAAGTAATAATATGATCATTATTAAAATGGAAAGGATTGTGATGAATAATAGATATAGGATAAGGTTTATGGGGAAAATTTATTATATACAACATTATATCTTCTAAATAGGAATCCTACAAAAAAAAATTAAAGGAATGACTCCTGAACAAGCATGGTCTAGATTTAAGCCAAGTGTTGATTATTTGAGAATATTTGTATATATCACTTATGTAAACACATGAAAGGGGAAAAGGTTTAATTTATATGATAAAGGTATAAGATATATTTTTATTGGGAATGGACCAAGAAATAAAGCATACCAGTTATGTGATTCACTAGGTAAGAAGCTAGTGTTAAGAAAAATATGGTATTTAATAGAGAAATAAAATACATCTTGGAAAAGGAAATGAAGGAAAACAAATAGTGATTTATGAATTTGAAGAAAAGGAAAGATAACTTTATTCCTCAAGTGATGGAATAAGAAAGTATTAGAAATATCACAAGACATTTAAAGGATCCTACATCAAATCTTATGTTGGGATTAAGTTTCAAGAAATGGTATTAATCTCATAAGCTAAGGTGTGCTATGCATTAATGAATCAAATCAAGAAAAATAGTGAGACACAAACATTCAAACAATATCAAGAAAAATAAGAGTGGATTGAATCAACAAATAGTGAGGCAGAAACAATTAAAGTAGATATACACAGAATCATCTGGATCCCAATCAAGGTATATCATGAACTTGAATAATGATATTAATATCTTAGTTCTCTATGTGAATTATCTTATCTACATTGGTAACAATTCAAATTTATTGTTGAGCTTAGAGTAGGTATGATTATAGACTTTGAGATGATAGATAAACTATTTTTTTTGTATAAAAGTATAGGAAATAATGATAGGATATTTGTTTCTTATCAAATCTATGGTTTAGATAACGTACAAAAACATTATATGAAAGGTTGAAAACCAATTGAAATACCAACTAAAGTTGGAATTAAGCAATCTAATTCAAATGTTAGATTAGCACACCCCATACTATATAAGTAGTTGATTGGTAGTTTAATATTCTTGACTACTACCTAGCTAGATTGCATATGTATTGAGCTTTGTATATAGGTTCATATTAGCACCAAAGGAAATATATTAGATCATATCTAAGAGGATTCTTAGGTATAAAAAATAATTTTTTATGGTCTCAAATTTTACTATTCAGAGGATAATAGGTTAATTGGCTATATAGATTTAGATTGGGTTGGTTCTACATATGAATAGAAGTTTAATTTTATTCTTTGTTCTATAGTATTATCTTGGAAGTTTAACAAACTGTTGATTGTATGATTACCTTTTATAGTCAACCTGTAAACTTCAAAATTGCAACATCAGACAATATGGTTGACACAACCATTGAAGGATTTACACCAAATAAAGAATGGGCCTATCATGTACTGTAATAATTATAGTGTGATACAAATGGTGAATAATCTAGTGTTTCATCATAGGACCAAATATCAAAAAGGAGATTGAACATCACTACATCAAAGAGTCGATTTAACAAGTATGGAATGAGATTGAATATTGGATTATAAAGAATCATATAGTATATATCTTCACAAAGCCTCTAGGTCATGAATATTCTAAACACAAAAGATCTACTTCAAGTTCTTCAAAATGATCATAATGGGTAAGAATGACAACACACATACTCATTGGACCATATGAATTATTTACATTTTTAAACTATTAGACTTTTATATACAACACTATATGTTCTAAATATGAGTTCTAGAAAACAAATTAAAGGAATGAATCCTAAAAAAAGAATGGTCTAGACTTAATCCAAGTGTTGATTATTCGAGAATATTTGGATATGTCAATGATGCAAACACATGAAAGGAGAAAAGGTATAAGTTATATGATAAGGTATAAAATATCTTTTTATTTGGCATGACCAAAAAATAAATAATACCAGTTGTGTGACTCACTAGGTAAGAAGCTAGTGATAAGCAAAGTTATGGTATTTAATAGAGAAATAACATACATCATAGAAAAATAAATGAAGAAAAAATCGTGATTTATGAATTTGAAGAAGAGGAAAGATAACTTTATTCCTCAAGTGATGGAATACGAACATATTAGAAATATCACAAGGCATAAAGGATCATACCTCAACTCTTATGTTAGAATTAAATTTCAAGAATTGGTATTAAGATCATGAGATAAGTTGTACTATGTATTAATGAATCAAATCAAGGAAAATAATGAGCCAAAAACATTCAAACAAGCTCAAGAAAACAAGAGTGAACTGATGAAAAAATAGTGAGGTAGGAACAATAAAAATGAATGATACAATAATTTTTTTTTTTTATAAAGAGTCAATTGGATCCCAATCAATTTATATCATGAATTTGACTAATCATATTATTATCTTAGTTTTGTACATGAATAATCTTGTCTAGATTGGTAACAATGAAAAAATATTTGTTGAGTCTAGAGTAGGTATGATTATAGAATTTGAGATGAAAGAAAAACTATTTTCTTGGTATAAAAGTACGGGAAATAAAGATAGGATATCATTTCTTAGAAAATATATGTTCTAGATAACCTACAAAAGCTTTAGATGAAAGGTTGCAAACCAATTCAAACACCAAATAAAGTTGGAATTAAGTTATCCAATTCAAATGTTAGATTTATTTCACCCCACACTATATAGGTAGTTGATTGGTAGTTTAATCTACCTGACTACTACTCTACTAGATATCATATGTATTGAGCTTGGTATCTAGGTTCATCTTAGCACCAAAGGAAACACATTAGAGCATATCTAAGAGGATTCTTAGTTATTTCAAGGAAGATTGATTTATGGTCTCAAATTTTACCGTTCAAAGGATAATAGGTTAATTGGCTATATAGATTTTGACTGGGTTGGTTCCACATATGACTAGAAGACTAATTTTAGTCTTGGTTCTATATTATTATCTTGAAAGTCCAAGAAGTTGTTGATTGTATCACTTTCTATAGTTGAGGTAAACTTCAAAGTTGCAACATTAGACAGTATGGTTGACATAATCATTGAAGGATTTACACCAAATAGAAAATGAGCCTACCATGTATTGTAATAGCGATAGTGCTATACAAATGATGAAGAGTCTAGTGTTCCATCATCAAACCAAATATCCAAAAGAAGATTGAACATCACTACATCAAAGAGTCAATTTAACAATTTTTGATTGAGACTAGATATTAAAGTGTAAATGATCATATAGCAGATATATTCACAAAGCCTCTGGATCATGGAGTTTCTAAACACAAAAGATCTATTCCAAGTTCTTCCAAATGATTATTATGAAGAAGATTGACAACACTTATAGCCGTATTTACATTATTAAATTTATTAGACTTTTGTATCTTCCCATATGTAATAAGTGATGTACTTGAATAGAATTATATTGGAGGTGCGCTGAATAAATTATTCCTTACCTCCTCTTCTATCGCTTATTGCATATATATACTTATTTTGTAATCTAAGAGATCAGCATTACAAATTGACCCGCTTCCTTCATTTTCCTTGGAAAACGATGCATGTATAATAGAGAAATGAACGCACCAAACTACCCAAAAACAAGAATTAAAACTAAATAGCTCGCTCACTGCCACATTCCTAACTGACTAAATCTCTATATCCCCTGCTTTACTCCACTCCTGGTCCACACTATTGCACTGCTGGTTCACCTTAAAAAATCTCGCATTAATATCAAACGAGACATTATATACTAACAGGCGTACACCTCAAATTAAACGTTAGGCATTAACTTGTGTACGTTTCATTAATATTATAATAAATATTATCTCCCTTTGCAAATGTACAGCCTTCCCAAAATAGTGCTTTCCTACCAAAATTGGTTGTTAAAAAAAAAAAAAAAAACATATGAAAACATAGCTACTCAAGGCATAGTACGGCAATTAATCCTGAAAATTTACTGTAACTCAAGCAAATTGTCCTCTAAGAGTGCAGAGAAATTTACTGTAACTCTAATGAATAAGATCATTAGAGCTTTTTATTGATTGAAGCAATAATTCAGTTGCAAACATCCACAGACAAAACATGGCGGGCGAAACATAATCACAAAATGTTTATAAAGGGTTACCTTATTCGTATAATTTTCCGGCTTATGTTTTGGCTTGTGCTCATTACAATGCTCGAAGTGACATAGTCAGATCTAAGGTAGGAACACAATCTGCTTGCTGCTGCAACAAAAACTGTTTGGGCTTGCAACCATCTTCTTCTTTCATGGTGGTATGGTTGACAAACTTGGTGCCCTCCTTCCTTTTATGTTTGGAGAATAATGAAAGAGATAAGCTACTATCAATTTCCTCCTCTGAAAATCTTTCCTGGTGATCATCATCAACTCCATTAATGTTGGGTTCCCTGGATTTCCTCTTTTTGTCTGGCTTGTTATTTGACAGCTCCTGATGTTTCGAAATCCTACGTTGCTCCTCTTCTTGTACTTGCAGTCCTGGTTGTAGCTGCTAAACATAAGTGTGAAACAAAAAAACATGTAGATCAAAATCATGCAGAACAAAGAAGTTGAGAACAGAAGTGTTTTATTTCTTGTAATCTGAAAGCCAGTCCGAAGGGATAAAAATCTTAGATATAAAGAGAAGTGGAAAAGGAGGAATACCCGGAGCTGCAAAGAGAGTTGATCTTGCTTCAAAGCAGTTGAATGAGCTTCACTGGCGTTGGCTAGGGTTTGGCGAAATTTCTTCTGAAAATCGTTGCAGGATGGCCCTCCTAGTCTTTCATGGCATAAATCATCCGAATCCATAGTGGACAATTGAGCACCACTGTCAGAATCCAACCAACCACCCTCTATCTGTCTGGTATTTCGCCTTCTTTCATGCCATTTATCAATATGCCCAGTTAAACCAGGCATAATATGATCTTCTTTACCTGGGTTTCCTGCACTCCCCACTTCTATCAGTTCATGGCTTTTACCCCATTGGAAAGAACAATTGTTGTCATCTGCAGTAGTTGAGAGCTCTGCTTGGGGGTTTCCCTGAGAAAAAGCATGTAGATTTTGTTCCGTCTTACTACAATTCAAATGCCTAGAAGTAGCCCATCCATATAAATGCCTTGAAATATTATGATTGGCGAATTGATTTTGATATGACCTGAATAGCCAATCTTGATGGCTCGCCCAAGGACTTCCATTATGTCTACACATGAAATGATAATCGCCATAAGTACCCATTATCTATATTTCTGTTCATATGAGAAATTATCTATCCAATAGACTGGATTTTTCTGTAAAATGTAATTTGTTGTTTACAAAATAGTGCAAAAGCTTTAGTGGGCATTAAGATCTATCTAATCTATTGACATGGCAATATAGAAATTATTGAAATATTATTAACATATACCTGGTTGGATTGCTAGGATCAAAAGATTGTAAGGCATGGCGGGGAAGAAGATTACAGTAATGGGGAGATTCATAATTTTCATTCACCATAAATTTCTCATTTTCGTAGTGTCGTAACGTTGCTGTTGTTGTTCTTGAAAGAGAGAAGCAATCTGCAATACTTTCTTGTGCACCTTCCATGAACCTCTCCGACTGCCCTATTCCTGTTGCAGTAATGGAGAAACCCAATATAAATTATACATTTCCCAAATCTTATCTTCTACAGGATTTTCTAATAAAACAGATTAGATCTGTTTCGGACGTCCTTTAGATTCTCTTTATTTTTTCCTGGTCTAAGCCAGGGAACAGCATTCACCATCAATGTTTGTGGTTGGCACGTTGGCTTTTATTATGTGGGGCAGGTCATGAATTAGGTCAGCATCTATAGCCCATCTAAGTTAACTGTAATTAGGGGTATATTTTTTCAGAGCCTGGAGTTATATAGATTAGCCTGTTAGTTTCTGGATTTTATCATGTAAACAATTTTTTTTATCAAACATTTTCGGATCATGTTTTATGATTCATCAACAGAAGAACTGAATAGAAAAAAATGAAAATAGATTTTAGATTAGAATTTTGAGCCACCCATTCTATATACACATCCAGAACTCTTGCAATGGTGAATGGTGATCAATTAATGTGATTATTATTCTTAGCTTATCAAAGGTCTTGACATAAGGATCCAAGAAAATAATACGGGAAATGATTAATTGATAACACCCACCTTGTCCATTTTCATCATTTTTCATGCTCCTGTACATCTTCACAGACAGCAACAGAAAGTACATCACATAGCATTAGGAACCGAAAGGATATAGATTACAAATCTAACAAGGAAACACAGATTCATAGATGGTACATATACTGACATTACCTGTAGATGGCTCTTTACATGGGAAATAGTCAGTCCTTTCACGTCCATCAGCTGTAGCACTAGCTTAGGTGTGGCTCCTGCACGGTTCATGAAATAAGAGCTAGAGAATCCAACAGAGCCTTAGGTTCCTTTTTCATTTCTTTTATATATATTACTCATGGCTATCGTTGTGAACAGTCATATATTAGAAATAGGACTTACTGTCTTGACCACCGAGTCGTTCAACAGCATGAATAAAAGAATGGTGAAGCTCTGGAGTCCAACGAAGGCGAGGCATTTTGGATCGAACATACTGTCTTACAGCCCCACTGCCTCTGCTCCTGCTCTCCTGATTTCCTTCCACAGTACTAGTGCTACAACTCCTTGCCAAAACATCATTACCATCACCATCTGACAGACTCTGTCTGCCTGAGTTCAATCCACTAGTAGTCCCAAATACATGCCCACTGCTACAACTACTTTCTTCTCCCTCAAACTCCATATTCTACCCGATTCCTTCCTTTCAACTTCTGATTATACATAACCATACAGTGATGGCCATGATTGTGAGAACTATGCCCATACAACGGTTAAAGATTCCATAAGGATCAGAAAAAAACATTGATATAACACAATCCCAATTCTTCAAAACCACACGATCTGTTAAATAGTTCATTGGTGGAATCATCTAACTCCAAGAAAATCAAAAGAAATAACAAATCCTTATGACACTATATTTCTCCCTATATTAGAAATCCCCATCCATGTGCCAGGATCATTAGAGATCTCTCATCAAGAACACCAACCCATGTCTTCTCGTCAGAAAAGCTTAATCCATAATCAAACCACTGGACGATAAATTGTTGGAAATAAGTCACATCCGAATCGGATGGACTGATATTGGGATTGCTATCTCTAGCCCAATATCACCTGCTCCAGTGTCATCCTATGCCAACATCACGATCCTCATAGCTTTCTCCTTCACTCTCTGAAAACTGTCCTGGAAGATAACTACTATAGGTTTCACATAAGTACGGTTACACGAAGAGAGATACAAGATAAGCTATATTATAGTAAGGAATCCTTCTGCAGATTTTGAACCATCAGCTTTAGGCATATAGGACACCAAATATCGTGACACAGCACAGGGCACTGAAATCCTCGAAATTCCTTTTGGAGAGTTAAACAAACGATACACCAAGGTAGCCAGTTTTCCAGGTCAATCCCCTCTCGTGCAAAGCAAATCAGATCAATAGGGCTGTTGCAGATTAAAATTTTCTATGTTTCATAGAAAACTATAAAATACTTTTTTCGTTCTGTGCATCCAGAACTGTGTGTCTGCGACACTAAGGCCGAGGCTCGCCCACATGGATAGACTATACTCTTGTGTTTTAAATTGCAGCACGAGATTTAACTACACCTTGGAAAGGAAGTCATCACCAGGGAGTCTTCTCCCAAGAGGAAAATGGGTGCTCATAGAATCGACTAGGGCTATATCAAGAAAAGACAAATGGTGAAATGTTACCGGCTCAGGGCTGAACTATAATGTACGCCATAGTAGTCTCTTTGAATATCAGTAAATGTGAAAAATACTATTCTTTCACGCTGAGAAGAAAGAAAATTCTCAACTTGTTTCTTTATTGCTATCGTGACATCATTGAAGGTCATGTCACTCAACGGTGCCCACCTGCCCTTTGACATCTATATCGCTCCATGTCATGAATGCACATGCGGTGGTAAATTGCATGACTTGTGCGTGAGAATCAGATCTCACGCAGATTACTTACGTCGGTTGAAGGGAATTTTTCACTTTTTACTGATTTACTTGATAGGGAGTCTTCAAGGTGATGCAGTAGCTCATTTACTCTTTAGTTATGGACCGTACCTTTTCTCAATTCCGTGAGGCCAACAAAGCTAATATTATTCTCCACAAAGTTTGCATTGGGATTGAACAGTTCTTGCATTGTTCTATATTTATGGTTGTAACTGTAAGGTATTAAAGTGCATACCCCCAACTTTATATTCTTGTTTTTATGTTATTAAGATCTATTGATTTATTTGTATTTTAATTTTAAATTTATTGTTAAGATATGTTTAATTAAATATTAGATTATGATTGATCATTTTGTAAGGTTTTGGTTCTTTCTAGAAGGTATTTGTTGTCTAATAAATGTTTATTATTCTTTTATTTTGATTTTGTCCAATCATTTCCTATCATGTATATAAGCATATCTTCTATTTATATATATTTTTATATATCCATACTGATCTTATGTCTCAGTCTAGATACACATCACCTTTGGCAATTCATTTACTCTTTTATCTCGTCCACTCTCCCTTTTCACACTCATATGCCTTTTGTTTCTTCCACTCCCCTTTATTTCTACTCACATGACTTTTGTTCTATAACTCTACCTTTTCCACTAATTGTGCCATCATGGGTGAGCTATAAAATATAAATGAATTACAAGAGCCTCAGAAAAAAGAAAAAAAATTAAGTGAAATGCTACATTATCTATTTGCATGTGATATATAACACCTATATATATCACACACACCTAGAGTTGGTTGTCAACTCACACACATACGTTGAAACATTATATTTAGATTATCAAGGTTTATTTGTTAATATCTTTGTTCTAATAATTAGAGAAAAATGATTTATAATATGTACGATTTATTTTTTAATCATTTTTCTATTTTGTTCCATTATGAGCTTAATTGTTAAAATCAAATTATTTACATCGATTGAAGGAAAATTTTCATTTTTTACTAATTTACTTGATAAGGATTTTTCAAGGTGATACAATAGCTCATTTACTCTTTAGTTGTTGACTTTGCCTTTTCCCAAATTCTATGAGGCCAACAAAGCTAATGTTCTCCACAAAGTTTACTTTGGGATTGACAAATCCTTGCATGGTTCCATATTTATGATTATAACTATAAACCATTAATGTGCATACCACCCAACTTTATATATTTTTATGTTATTTCATTTATAATGTTTTACTTTTTATTTTAATTTTAAATGTATTATTAAGTTATATTTTATTAAATATTAGATTGTGATTTTTCTTTTTGTAAGGTTTTAGTTCTTTCTAGAAGGTATTTGTCATCTAATCAATATTTAATACTCTTTTTTATATGTTCAATATTTCCCTATCTTTCATATAACCATACCTTCTATTTATAAATTAATTTTGTATAGCCATACTGACCTTATGTCTCAATCTAGATATACATCACCTTTGACAATTCATTTACTCTTTTTATCTTGTCCACTCTCCCTTTTCACACTCATATACATTTTGTTTCCTCCACTCCCTTTTTTTCTACTCATGTGACTTTTGTTCTATAATTCAACCTTTTCCACTAACTGTGCCACCATCATGATTGAGCAACGAATTATAAATTATTTTACAAAATCCTCATAAAAAGTTTAAGTGAAATACTACACTCTCTATTGGAATATGACATATATACCTAATTTTATGATGTGTGATGGTCTGGAGGTGATTTGTCAAACTCACACACATACATTTGAAGCAACATATTTAGATTAATTTTATAATGAGATAGTACATGCAAAATTATTTCCATGAAACTTGAGATATTATTCACTTAATTGGTTTTACTATTTACCTCATGGGTCACATCCCAATTTTTTGGGTCAAGTTGAATGTCATTTTAACTAAATATAAGTTAAATACTTTGATATGTGTTTTAAATTATGATACCAAAACTATGTTTCATGGAAATTTATACTATGATAAAAAAAATTGTTTTATTTATGTTAAGGAAAATGAAAATATTAGTTAGATATTGATTGGAAAGGTATAGATGCGAATTTATTATCTTTTTAATGTTAGTGAATGATTTATATTATGTTATGATACTATGATTAACATACTAACTACGTTCTAACAATGTGAAGGATGGTGAGGTGAATGTTGGAGTGGCGGGCTTGAGCCATTTGAATTTGAATTCACTTTTTGATGTTCATGGCTAAGATCTATTTGTTCATCCCATGGACTCTATCACTCGTGAAGCTACTGGTGTGAAGGACGACTTGTGTGAAATGAAGGTGGTCAAATATTTGGGCTCTATGGGTCAATATGTGGTTGTTTCTTTCAAGGAGGTGTGTGTGGGGGGTTCGATGGTGGTGGCTTCATTTTTTGCTCCTAAGGACCTAGTGGGTCAGGCATTGATTGTGGAGTCAACAAAAGTTGTTGTGTGGGCCCCTTCAGGTGGTTCTTCTATTGTTCCTCCTCTGCCAAATTTTTGTGAGGATCATGTGTCGATGGAAAAGGCCCCATCAGTGGGTCCATCCTCTTTTCTTTGGTAGAGGTGGGCTAATTTATTCTCTTCCAAGCTTAAAGGTAAGGGTGTTGCTTCTGAGTCAGTTTCTTCTTTGAATGTGGCAAACCATTTTTCTCTTTCCATTCCAGGCTCTATTGTGGATAAAAAGATTGCTAGAATGGATTTCTCTTTGGTGGGAAAGTTTTTGGGACCTCAACCTAATATTGAGGAGGTTCACTCTTGGGTTCATAAGAAATGGGCTCTCAAGGGTCAGGTGGAGGTTGTTACCATAGCCAAAGGCTTTTTCTCTTTTGATTTTTGTTGTGATGATGATTTAAGGATGGTTTTCTCGAAGAGCTTGTAGATTTTTGGTCATTTGACATTGGTGTTGTGCCCTTGGGAGCCTGGTATGGATCTTTCCAAGTTCCTCTTCCATTCTACTCATGTTTGGGTAAATCTTCTCATTCTACTCATGTGATATATAACACATATATATATATCACACACACCTAGAGTTGGTTGTCAACTCACACACATACATTGAAACATTATATTTAGATTATTTTTATGTTAAGATGTTACATGCAAAATGATTTAACCAAGGATTTTATTAATCATTTGGTTAAGGAAAAATATGTAAAATTTGTAAAACATAAAGAAGCATGAAATGAGATAGTCAATGAATATGTGCTTATATTTCAAACATTATTAATTAGTATGATTAATCAACCATTGCACATTGAATGTCAAGGTTTATTTGTTAATATCTTTGTTCTAATAATTAGAGAAAAATGATTTATAATATGTACGATTTATTTTTTAATCATTTTTCTATTTTGTTCCATTATGAGCTTAATTGCTAAAATCAAATTATTTACATCGATTGAAGGGAAATTTTCAATTTTTACTAATTTACTTGATAGGGATTTTTCAAGGTGATACAATAGCTCATTTACTCTTTAGTTGTTGACTTTGCCTTTTCCCAAATTCTATGAGGCCAACAAAGCTAATGTTCTCCACAAAGTTTACTTTGGGATTGACAAATCCTTGCATGGTTCCATATTTATGATTGTAACTATAAACCATTAATGTGCATACCACCCAACTTTATATATTTTTATGTTATTTCATTTATAATGTTTTACTTTTTATTTTAATTTTAAATGTATTATTAAGTTATATTTTATTAAATATTAGATTGCGATTTGTCTTTTTGTAAGGTTTTAGTTCTTTCTAGAAGGTATTTGTCATCTAATCAATATTTAATACTCTTTTTTATATGTTCAATATTTTCCTATCTTTCATATAACCATACCTTCTATTTATAAATTAATTTTGTATAGCCATACCAACCTTATGCCTCAATCTAGATACACATCACCTTTGACAATTCATTTACTCTTTTTATCTTGTCCACTCTCCCTTTACACACTCATATACATTTTGTTTCCTCCACTCCCATTTTTTCTACTCATGTGACTTTTGTTCTATAATTCAACCTTTTCCACTAACTGTGCCACCATCATGATTGAGCAACGAATTATAAATTATTTTACAAAATCCTCATAAAAAATTTAAGTGAAATACTACACTCTCTATTGGAATATGACATATATACCTAATTTTATGATGTGTGATGGTCTGGAAGTGATTTGTCAACTCACACACATACATTTGAAGCAACATATTTAGATTAATTTTATAATGAGATAGTACATGCAAAATTATTTCCGTGAAACTTGAGATATTATTCACTTAATTGGTTTTACTCTTTACCTCGTGTGTCACATCCCAATTTTTTGGGTCAAGTTGACTATGTCATTTTAACTAAATATAAGTTAAATACTTTGATATGTGTTTTAAATTATGATACCAAAACTATGTTTCATGGAAATTTATACTATGATAAAAAAAATTGTTTTATTTATGTTAAGGAAAAGGAAATATTAGTTAGATATTGATTGGAAAGGTATAAATGTGAATTTATTATCTTTTTAATGTTAGTGAATGATTTATATTATGTTATGATACTATGATTAACATACTAACTACGTTCTAACAATGTGAAGGATGGTGAGGTGAATGTTGGAGTGGCGGGCTTGAGCCATTTGAATTTGAATTCACTTTTTGATGTTCATGGCGAAGATCTATTTGTTCATCCCATGGACTTTGTCACTCGTGAAGCTGCTGGTGGGAAGGATGACTTGTGTGAAATGGAGGTGGTCAAATATTTGGGCTCTATGGGTCAGTATGTGGTTGTTTCTTTCAAGGAGGTGTGTGTGGGGGGCTCGATGGTGGTGTCTTCATTTTCTGCTCCTAAAGACCCAGTGGGTTAGGCGTTGATTGTGGAGTCAACAAAAGTTGTTGTGTGGGCCCCTTCAGGTGGTTCTTCTATTGCTCCTCCTCTGCCAAATTCTTGTGAGGTTCATGTGTTGATGGAAAAGGCCCCATCAGTGGGTCCATCCTCTTTTCTTAGGCAGAGGCAGGCTAATTTATTCTCTTCCAAGCTTAAAGGTAAGGGTGTTGCTTCTGAGTCAGTTTCTTCTTCAAATGTGGAAAATAGTTTTGCTCTTTCCATTCCAGGCTCTATTGTGGATAAAAAGATTGCTAAAATGGATTTCTCTTTGGTGGGAAATTTTTTGGGACCTCGACCTATTATTGAGGAGGTTCACTCTTGGGTTCATAAGAAATGGTCTCTCAAGTGTTAGGTGGAGGTTGCTACCATGGCCAAAGGATTTTCCTCTTTTGTTTTTTCTTGTGATGATGATTTAAGGATGGTTTTCTCTAAGAGCATGTGGATTTTTTGTCATTTGACATTGGTGTTGCGTCCTTGGGAGCCTGGTATGGATCTTTCCAAGTTTCTCTTCCATTCTACTCATGTTTGGGTAAAGCTTCTCAATCTGCCACTGGAGTATTAGGATGAGGTCTTTAAAGTTGTTGAAAATTCCTTCAAGAGTCTAGTTTCCATTAATGAAGCTACCTTGTCAAGAAGATGCTTGGTTCCTGCTAGGCTTTGTGTTATGATTGATCATGATTCCTAGCTTCCTGACTTCTTTTATCTGAGCTTGAAGGTGGGTAGTTGGAAGCAACAAGTTGTCTTTGAATCTTTCCCCTTAGCATGATTTAAATGCAAAAAGTAGGGGCATTAGACCATGGATTTTCCTTCCAAGGTTGTCATTCAAACCAAAATTTGGAAGGTTAAGGAGGTGAAAGACTCTTTTGCTCCCCAGGCTCAGGAAAGTTGTTGAGGAGAGTTTAGTTTTGGTGCATGTTGCCAATGCAGAGGCCTTGATCACTCCTCAATCCCCTATTGTTGATGACTCTAAGCTCTCAATAATGTGGTTGATTTTCCCTTTGAAGGGATGGAAGTGGACAATCTTTTGGACTCATTGTGCTCTCCCAAATGGGTGGTTGTGGAGTTGAATATTGTTTCTTCTTCCCCCCTAATCATGCTTTAGGATTTTTGGGTGGAGAGGCCACTTTAGTTGTCCCAAATTCCCTTAATAAGTAGGAGGATGGCTATATACCTGTGAAGGGAAAAAAGAAGAAGTAGAATGTCTCCCCCCCTCATGGTCACAAAGGGGTTACCACTCAAAGGCAGAAAGTGGATTGTGGCTCTGAATGTAGGGGCTAGGGGAGACCTTCTTCTTAGAAGAGCAGGGAAAGGGAGTGCAAGAAGGATATTGTGCAGGGGGTCTAGAAGAAACTTTTTGACTTGTGCTTAAAGAGCACACCTTCCTCTTGCAAATGAAGATCATCTCCTAGAACATCAGGGGGTTAAATAATGTGCATAAGCATCACCTCTTTGTTGGCTTTCAGTTGATTACAATTTTTGTTATCAGTTTTGTCCTTGATGTCAAAAGCTTGGTGCAACCCTTACTCATGGTTTTGATCATGTTAGTATGATGACATTGCATGTGTTGACAATGATTGATTCATATTGTTTATGATTAGATTGGACTGACAGTGTTGAATGAAGAAACATGACATTTATCAACTTCAATCACCTTGATATGTTCAGGTATATTGTTTCAATTGATATTATCAGATTGCTCTTGGTTTGGCATCTTGGTGATTGATTGACATTGGCATATACAGTTTTGGAACACTTGGTTTTGGAATTCTTGTATCAGTATTTGGCATTCAGTATCTTGTTCATGAATAACATTATGATGCAAATTTACTTTCAGTTCTATATTGTTGTGGTACTAAACTTGTTGACTCCATGTGCAGATTGTCTTGCATATACAGGTGTTGAGTTATGGCATTGGATTTTAGGTGATATCATTTATATGGTTGATCATTACATTGTTTTGATGAGACATACAGGTGATGAAATTTTAGTGAAGGTATATTTGTGTTTCAGATTTCATGACTATATCTTTATGCTCAATGAGTTTATCAAACTACATTTATATGCACACAACATTCGTGCATTTCTTGGTGCTTACATGATAAGGTGAAAGTTATTGTTTCACTAGCACATATTATCTTGTGCTTGAGCTTCACTATCATATCATTTACTTTTTGTATAAAGGGCAGAATACATTCTAAGGAGAAGTGAATTGTTTACTATATTCATTGGTCCACATGAGCATTGAGGTTATCATTGACACTTAGCATATTATATTACTCACTTGGCACACAGTATGTTAATAATATCTTGCTCAATAAAGTTGGGAGTATTTGGAGAGTCATTGCTTTGCTAAGGTTATTTATCACTTGACTTGAATAGTCAAAATGACATGCATCTATTTGTTGGTTTTCATGACCACTATAATATGCACTCTATTGATATTAAAACTCAGGCTTATATGCAAGGTGACTTAAGCCAACTTTGATATATAGTACTTAAGCTAACATTGATATACAATTATCAGGCTCTATACAATGTATTAACATCGACTTAGACATCAACTTAGATAGTTGATCACCATTACATTTGACAGTGCTTTAATATGAGGTTTTGGGTTTATTTTGAGCACATGTTGCTTAGTTTTGACAGTGAAGTGTTATCATTGGCATTAATGAGTATCTTTTGGTTATGTTGGCAGTGACAGTCTTGATGACATGGACACCATTATAACACATGTGGATGTGACTAGACATTGATTTTACACTCAAGGATAATAATTTTTTTCCATTGTAAACAGATTTCAAAATGATAGTATTGTGATTAATGGAATTCATTATGTCTTGGGGCTCGAATGAAATAATTTAGGGTAAAAAAAGGTTCTTTTCATTTTGCAAGAATGACACCAAACCCTAGCCACTATTGAAATACTTGCAGACCAGTTTCCTTGATTAGCCGACATGAAAATGGTTAGTTTGAGCCTAAGAACTATGTGGAGAGTTGGATTTACAACATGGTCGACTAAATGGAGTGTGAGTGTGAAAGAATGGTGCTGCTAGTTAATAAAGTATGCAGCTGGGCAGTTATGGTTAAAATTTTTCTTGGGTTAGTCTTATCCTCAGTGAATTAGGTAATACAATGTTGGGGTTATTCATTCAGTTTCTTTCATCATTTTATTTCGAGTTTTTTGTTAATGTGGGTTTTGTTAAAAAGGTGTTTAACGATGTGGATTTTGTGAATAATTTGTTAAGGATTTTGGCTGAAGATGTTTTGTTAATAATTAGGATTTCTTTGTTCATAAATTATTAAGTGAAGACTCTTCAGTTATTCCTTTTGGAATCCATTTTAACTATTTTTTTATTGCATAAATATATGGCTGCAAGCCATTTCTCTAAAGTGAAAATATGTATGGCTGAGAACAAGGGTTTTTGAGCACATAACAGATTGTTATTACAGTGATATCATTTTTTTTGAAATGGGTAAAGAGCGAGTTTAAAAGGTTTATATCTCTGATTTGATTTGTAGTGTCCCATATCTCTGATTTGATTTGTAGTGTCCCTCCAGTTTAGACATACTGTTTAGTTTGATTCTGTTTGTTAGGTGCTTAGTAGATTCTGGATACTATGTTGTTTTTATTTTTCAGATGATACATTGACATCCTGGTTATTTGGATTATGTTGGTTCGATGATACTGTGATAGTTTCATTCATGATATAGCTTATTGGTTATCATTATTGCTTATGTTATCATGTTGATATGATTGATCTTCCTCATTTCTGTCGGTGGATAAGATAGTGTAGCATTACTCATTCGTGAGTACCCTGCTACGCTGCAATTCTTATTTCACGGCGTGTTTTCTAACATGAGTTTATGTATATATGTTTTTAACCATGATGTTTTCCTGTAGACACAGGTACCGGGTAACAGCTCCACCTGCTTGTCAGGTCTGAGTGTACCCTAATCCATTATAAATATGTTGTCGGAGGTATTGACAGGTCCTTTTAAACCATCGTTCGTGTTTATTTAATATCGATTTTATTAAATGTTTATTAATGTTTATGCCAACGTTTGTGATTTAATTTATTAAGTTAAATTAAATATGCTGTTGAATTTATCAGTGAAAGTTAATTCTTTGCAATGTTTTAATTAAAATAATATTATTGTTGTTTTAATTGTGCAAATTGAATTGTGTGAAATAGATATTTTTAAAACAAGATATTTTCGATGAGATAAGAATCTCTGATTGTCAGTTAAAGGTCTGTTATGATATTTTGAAGAATTAGTTGAACTGAATAAGTTATTTACAATGCAAATTGATTTTCCAGTTAAGTTTTGTGATTAAAAGTGAATTGCATGAATTAATATCAAAAAGGGGGGAATTTTGGGAAGTGTGCATACATTCACGGGAAGAAATTTACGGCAGCAGTTTTTTAGCAAAAAATTCAGCACAACAATTGTTTCAGAAGAGTTTTCTTTAGGATTTTGTTTTGAAGCGTAATTCGGAAGCTGAGATCATTGCAAATTCTTCATTGAAATCTGGTGATTTGATTTGGGGTTTGACAAAAGTCTTCAAAGGATTGTTATTCAGCCAGTTTTCGTGTTTTAACAGGTTCTCTTCTGATTTCAAGTTCTTGTATTTAATTTCTGGAAATTTATTGTAGAAATTCATTTTACTGAACCTGCACAAACAGCAAGGAAACAAAATTAGAAAAGTAATTAAACTTTAAGTAGAAAAGAAATAAAACATATTTGTATTTACAGTATTCCAGATTTGAATACATTTTTAACCAGGTTGTATTAAGTATGTAACAGTAGGGATATGAGATTTTAAGAAAGATATTCTTTTATTTTCGAAAAAAGAAAGAAATAAAATTTCCTGTACGCATTAGTATACCGGTAAACTCATAGAATATAACTTGTAGGTTCTTAGTCTATGATTTAATGTATTATGTCCATCAAATCCTACCGCAACTTCTTCTTAAGCTGTGTATTTAATCTAATAAGGCTTGTCAGGATAGAAGGAGGAATCTTGTTATAGTTTTTCCTGATATAGTGAATGCGCACGGATTTGATCTTGAAGTAAAATTTGTAGCTTATAGTATGTAAAACATGTATCATGTCCTTCTCCCTTCACCAACGAAAATAGCAGAGAAAATGATATGTATAAAGAGTTACGAAAGCCTCCTTAAATTCTTGAATCTGTCATAGTAAGCATCTTCTTAATGAAAATCGCGCCAGCTGTAGCCTTAGTGTGGAATTGCCTAGTTCGTAGTAAAAAAAAAAGGTGTCCATGATGTATAGACCCGCCCTTTCTTTACTCGAGGACGTCTCGCTGTTTGGACAGTATTAGTTTCAATTCAAAACACTTACAATAAGGGAATTTTCGTTCCAATAGTGAGCTTGCATCGATGAAATGTTAGATTGCGAAAACTGTATCTTTTTCTTTATTTGTTTATGCGTCTGAAACCCTCCATCCTTTAATTTTTGTCTCTGTGATTTAATGATTAAATTTTATTGTTTATCGAATATCAAGCTGGAGTAATCTATTTTTTTTTAAATTTGTGCATGCGTCCATTTGAGATACTTGCGTCTAGCTTTATCAGAAATTCCTGTGTTTAACATCGCACCTTCTTAATCTTCTCTGTCCAATATAACAATGGACTTAACTACTGCTGCGAGAGATCTTTTCTATTGCTTGTCTATCCGTAAATATTATGCATGGCCGTGTAAAGGTAGATGACCATCAGAGGCGAGCTAATCTGATCCTTTCACCGATAAAATGTAGGATGAAATATCTTTT
Source organism: Sequoia sempervirens (assembly GCA_007258455.2). Classification (NCBI taxonomy): domain Eukaryota; kingdom Viridiplantae; phylum Streptophyta; class Pinopsida; order Cupressales; family Cupressaceae; genus Sequoia; species Sequoia sempervirens. Next base: position 94,398,916 of record VDFB02000015.1, read on the forward strand.
GCATGAAAAGGAATTCCTATGTCAGTGTGTACGCCTTTTTCTATCAGAGAAAGTAGGTACTAGTTGTTAGACCTTGTCTTAGTTACAAGTCATTAAGATAAGAATTTTACGGTGACAGATTCTTTATGACAAATCAATCATGTTAGTAAATCTTTCTAATATTAGAAAATGAACTAGCATAAATGTTAGTTGGAATAAAGTCTATAGTAACCTAAATTTTGAATTTATATTATTTCTTAAGTATTAGAATTCCATTAAATAAAGTATTTATGTTATAAAAATATAGTATTAGAAAAAGCTATATTTTGGTAGTATTAGTAAAACAATAACATTTATAGTCTATATAAAGTATATTCGTTATATTATGAAATTTGTTAAACCTCAAATTGAGAGTGTATTCACACAACTTTGAAATGATTATTTTTATTTCATCAAAAGAAGTTAAATAAGATTTATATTGTAAATTTAGTACACTTTATTTTGTGACATTCTCAAAAGTTTGTTTATTAGAAAATTGCAATTTCACTGAGAATGATTAAGTGAAACTATTGGTTGCGAATGTATCCATGATGCAAATGATGATTACTTTATTTTCTTTAAAAGTTAAGAAAGAAAAAAAAAAAAAAGTTGTTAAGTGTTTGACGTATTGATCATATTGTTCAAATTACAACTGTTTTATGTGGGGAATATAGCTTCATATTATTTTGTGGTTTTCAAAGTGACAACCTAGAGATTGTGATTTGCCTCTAGTGAAGGATGAAAACATTCTAGTTTTGTTTTATGTGCTTGATAGCATCCCCTAGACTGATTTTATGTTGAGTCATGTTATAGAGAGAGTGGCTTACGTTAGGGGCCGAAATCCTATAGTGATTGTCTGGGTAACCTAACGTAAGTGTGTTAATTAAGTGATAACCTAACTAATATATTAGGGGTTTGGGTAGTTCTTAATACTAAATAAGATAATGGTATACCTCGCCTACTCTTAACGCTTTTTTAGGTTGAGAAAAGGCTGAGAAGGCCTGGAATGGCAAGTCGCCGTCTTGTCCTCTTGAAAGATGTAACGACGCCGCATTAGTCTGCATAGGGGCCGGGAATCGGTAGAGGCTACCAGGGTAACTCTTGGTGAGGGCCGGTAGTCTAGGAAGATTCACCAGGGTAACCTATCCCGACAATGCGATGACACTCTCTTAGTCTATATCATGATAGTGTTTTCTTTTGTTGAGATTTCAATTTAATGTAACTTGATACTGTGATTTATCTGTTTTGATTTGTAAACGTTATGTCGTATTGTGAATTGTAAACCCCGTAAACGTGATGTTCTTTCTGCTTTGTTTGTGGACCTGTCAGTATCTCCTAGCACGGAGGGAGTGGACCTTTGGGTGCCACGTGGTCGGGAGGAAACCATGCTACACTTTTATTTGATCTTTCTTGCAGTTGATCCTAAGCTTGCAGCAATTTCCAGTTACTACTTTGTTCGTGACTGTTGATGCAGAGCTTGTTCGTGGATTATGAACCAGATATCAGATGAACACTTTATGTTTTGTAAACTTACCTCTTATATAAGAGTGTACTGATTGTATCACCTTTGATGTATGGAGATTCTTTGAAATCTCGCTTAATGTAAAATGGATATTTGGAATATTTGATTGAATGTAGTTTTATAAATTGGATCTTTCATAAAATCAAATTTGTACTATTATTGATGATCAATGTATTGAGTTTAAATATTAAATTTATGTAACAACGTCTTAGATACTTTATAACATATGTATAAACAATAAAAAAAATATTCTGTTAACTTTGTATTTTCTCTTTGTTATAATGTAACTAAGTCGGGGCGTTACAGATTGGTATCAGAGCCAAGTTCTAACACTGGGTGCTCTGGTTAAATGAGCCCATTAGGTTGTTTAGTACGTTAGACTTGGTTGTTGTGTTTTTCTTTTGCTTTGTTTGTCTTATAACAAGACTTGGTTTGTGTGTAGGATCATGCCTAGGCGTCATGTTAGAGGTCGTGGTCAAGGCCGAGGTGGTGGCCGTGGGCCAAACCGCCAGGTTACTCCCCCTCCGAGCCCTCATCAGAGTGATCAGGCAGAACATTTGGGTCCGCAGTTGGATCAGGGTAATGAGGCACAGATTCCAGAACAGTCAGTGGTAGAGGGGTCACAGTTACGCCCTTTACTTGAGGAGGTCCTAGCTCGACTTGGACCTAGACAGAAAGTGGAACAGGAAGTGAATAGAGAACGTGATAGATCTCCGAGGAGAGTTAATGATTCAGTGCAGCAGGATGCCATTATTGCAGGTCACATGCGAGATTTGTTGAGGGCATGCCCTCCTACATTTGATGGATCTGGTGGTGGTTTAGAGGCAGAGACTTGGTTGCTTGATTTGGGACGATGCTTTGCAATGCATCCTTATGGCAGTAATACTCATGCTCGTTGCGCCATAATGCATCTTAGAGGCTTTGCCTCTACTTGGTGGCAATTGGAGGAGCAGAAGCTCCATCTAGAGATTGGTGCAGTCTCATGGGATATGTTCTAGGAGAGATTCAGAGCACGTTTCTTGTCTGAACATTGGAGGCAGCGACGTGCGGATGAGTTTCATGATCTTCGACAGATGGCTATGTCTGTGGAACAGTATGAGCGCAGGTTTTATGAGCTCAAGCAATATGCATGGATTGTGGATGATGAGGCAATGTTGGTGCAGCACTTCATTAGGGGTTTAAATGCCCGTATTAGCGGTGGAGTCAGAGTCTTCGAGTCGAAGACTATGGAGGTTGCTGTGGAGAAGGCACGGATAGTGGAAGAGAACCTCGCTATGGCTTTGGGTGGACACACTGGAGTACAGATAGGCAGTGCTCCTGTTTCAGGTTTTGGTCAGCGTGGTGGTCAGTTTCAGACAGGTGGTTCCTCTAGGAATCAACAGGCACCCGCTAAGGGTGGACAACAACAACAACAACGCAATCAACAAAAAAATAAAAATCCACAGTTTCAACAAAGTAATAATTCTCAATTAGGAAGGAACCACAATTGGTGGCGCAATAAGCGTAATCAGCAGAACCAGCCAATTCAGAGTGCTCAGTCGACGGTGAGTCGAGGTAGTTATCAACAATCCAATGCACCTTCGGGTGGCAGAGGATTTGGCAGAGGCACTGGATGTTTCTCGTGTGGACAGCAGGGACATATTGCTAGACAGTGTCCTATGCGAGGTACGTCAAGTTATGGACAGCGACCGGTAGCTTCAGAGCCGACAGTTGGTGATGTGGGCCGTACTCATACAGTTTTTGCTGAGGTAAATAACCGCCAAGCAAATGATCAGAATACAGTGGTTGAATCTTCAGGTCAGTTACAGGGTATTGATGTTAATATTCTTTTTGATTCTGGTGCTATAGATTCTTTTATTTCACCTTCTATAGTTGAGCATTGTGGGCTTGTGGCCGTAAAGCAAGCCGATAGGTGGCAGGTGGAATTTGCTTTTGGGGCTAAAGTAGCAGTTGAATCCCTCGTCCGCAATTATGGACTTAGGATTGGATCATTGACTACTTCAGTAGATCTTTGAGTCACACCTTTAGGGTCATATGACATTGTTTTGGGGATGGATTGGTTAGGAACTCATCATGCAGTGATTGATTGTCATCAGAAGACAGTATGTTGCATTAATGATGATGGTACTGAGGTTGAGATTGTTGGTGTTCAGAGACCCATCTCTTTGCGGATAATTTCTGCTATGCAGTTGAAGAGATTCCTTCGTCAGGGATGTCAGTTGTTTGCAACAACGGTGAGTGACTTGGATTCTGGTGAAATTCAGGAGATATCACTTGATGATCACCCCATTCTTAGGGAATTTGCTGATGTTTTTCCTAGTGATATTCCTGGTATGCCACCGAAGCGTGACATAGATTTCAGAGTTGATTTAGTTCCTAGAGTAGAACCCATCTCTCGTGCTCCATATAGAATGACTACACAGGGATTGGAGGAGCTTCGTATTTAGTTGGAGGAACTCTTGTCAAAGGGTTTTATTCGTCCGAGTGTTTCCCCTTGGGGAGCACCTGTCATCTTCGTGAAGAAGAAGGATGGATCTCTCAGATTGTGCATAGACTATCGTCAATTTAATAAGGTAACGATTAAGAACAAGTATCCATTACCCAGAATTGACAACCTTTTTGATCAGATCAAGGGAGCAACTGTATTCTCTAAGATTGATTTGAAATCTGGTTACCATCAGTTACGAATTGCAGAAGCTGATATTCATAAGATGGCATTTCGAACTCGATACGGGCACTATGAGTTCACAGTAGTACCGTTTGGGTTAACGAATGCACCATCAGTATTTATGAGTCTGATGAATGGTGTGTTTCGCACCTATCTTGATCGATTTGTTCTCGTGTTTCTCAATGATATTTTGATATATTCGAGAAATATGCAGGAACATGAAGAGCATTTGAGACAAGTTCTACAGTGTTTGAGGGAGAACCAATTGTTTGGAAATTTGAAGAAATGTGAATTCTTTCAAACTGAGGTGAAATACCTTGGACATGTGATTTCTAGAGAGGGAATAGTTGTGGATCCTGCAAAGATTCAAGCTATCATTGATTGGCCTGTACCTAAAAATGTTTCTGAGGTTCAAAGTTTCATGGGTCTTGCTGGATACTACTGACGATTTGTTCAGGGGTTTTCTAGGATTGGATACCCCATTACTTCTCTTCAGAGGAAAGGGAAGAAATTCATTTGGACAGATCAGTTTCAAATAGCTTTTCAGATACTTAAGGATAAGTTGACTAGTGCACCTATCTTAGCAGTTCTTGACCCTGCTAAGGATTTTGTTGTTTGCACGGATGCTTCTTTGGAAGGTTTAGGAGCTGTATTGATGCAGGATGGATGAGTGATTGCTTATGAGTCTCGTAAACTCAAAGATCACGAACAGAATTACCCCACACATGATTTAGAGCTTGTTGTAGTTGTTCATGCTCTAGTTCACTGGAGACATTTCTTGTTAGGGCATTGTTTTGAACTTCATTGTGATCACCGCTGTCTGTAATATATATTCACACAGCCTAATCTGAATGCTAGGCAGAGACGGTGGATGGAGTTCCTTTGTGAATATGATTTTGAGGTGAGATATGTTCAGGGTAAGGAGAATGTGGTGGCAGACGCCCTTAGTCGGCGAAGACATGAGATTTCAGCTGTGACACTTGGAGTTGAGTTGAGAAGTCAGATATTGGCCGCTCTTCCTTCTGATAGATTATATCAGGAAGTGAAGATGGAAATTGATTCAGATAGACCCTTGGAGGGAAGGTTTTCAGGATATGCAATTGAGATAGATGGTTTGTTGCGACATATGAGTCGTATATATGTACCACCTACTGAGAATCTTCACACTCTTATTTTGATAGAGGCACATCGAGCTCCATACTTAGCACATCCTGGAGTTAAGAAGATGTATGCAGATCTTCGACAGTTATATTTTTGGCCTGGTATGAAGCGTGACATTGCTGATTTTGTATCGAGATGCCTTGAATGCCAGAGAGTCAAGGCGGAGCATCAACATCCCGCTGGTTTGTTACAGCCACATCTCATTCCTGAGTGGAAATGGGATGTAATATCAGTGGATTTTATTGTTGAATTACCTACGTCATCGCATCGACATGATGCCATCATGGTTACTGTTGACAGATTGACAAAGGTAGCTCATTTTTCACCAGTTCGATCATCTTATAATGCTTCCTCTGTGGCCAGAATTTTCATGGAGGTTATAGTACGATTGCATGGGATTCCTCATAGAATCATTTCTGATAGGGATCTTATATTTACCTCAGCTTTATGGACATCATTACAACATGCTTTAGGTACGCAGTTGAATTTCAGTTCAGCCTATCATCCTGAAACTGATGGTCAGATAGAGAGAGTCAATCAAATTCTTGAAGATATGCTTAGAATGTATGTGATGGATCGACAGTCTCATTGGGAGGACTATTTATACTTAGTGGAATTCACCTATAACAATGGTTATCAGAGTTCCATAGGTATTCCTCCATTTCAGGCACTATATGGATGTCCTTGTCGTACACCATTGAGTTGGGATCAACTTGAGGATAGAGTCCTACTCGGTCCTAAGATGCTTTGTGATATGGAGCAACAGGTAGATCGTATTAGAGAGCACTTGGTAGCAGCACAGGATAGATAGAAGAAGTATACCGATGCGCATAGGGTGGATAGATAGTTTTCAGTTGGAGACAGGGTTTTTCTTTGAGTTCGTCCGCGTAAGAGTCCAATCCGTTATGGAAAAGGCTCTAAGCTTGCACCTCGTTTTGTGGGACCATTCAAGATTCTTGAGAGGATTGGTCCTGTGGCGTATCGACTTGCTTTACCACCCAGTCTATCACGTATTCATGATGTCTTTCATGTATCTGTTCTTCGACCTTATCATCCTGACATTTCACATGTACTCGATTGGAATGCATTACAGGTAGAGGACGGGCAGCTGGCTTTGGAGCCCGTGGGCATTCTTCAGCATCGGAGGCTCGCCCTCAGGGGTCGAGACGTTGATCAGGTGAGGGTCCAATGGGATCCTAGTGATGAGGCATCAGCTACTTGGGAGGATGCAACACGTATGCATGAGCTTTATCCATATTTGTTTGCAGGCTTCCAGGAGTAAGCCTTATCCTAGGGGGGAGGATGTAGTGTCCCTCCAGTTTAGACATACTGTTTAGTTTGATTATGTTTGTTAGGTGCTTAGTAGATTCTGGATACTATGCTATTTTTATTTTTCAGATGATACATTGACATCCTGGTTATTTGGATTATGTTGGTTCGATGATACTGTGATAGTTTCATTCATGATATAGCTTATTGGTTATGATTATTGCTTATGTTACCATGTTGATATGATTGATCTTGCTCGTTTGTGTCGGTGGATAAGACAGTGTAGCATTACTCATTCGTGAGTACCCTGCTACGCTGCAATTCTTATTTCATGGCGTGTTTTCTAACATGAGTTTATATATATATATGTTTTTAACCATGATGTTTTCCTGCAGACACAGGTACCGGGTAACAGCTCCACCTGCTTGTCAGGTCTGAGTGTACCCTAATCCATTATAAATATGTTGTCGGAGGTATTGACAGGTCCTTTTAAACCATCGTTCGTGCGTATTTAATATCGATTTTATTAAATGTTTATTAATGTTTATGCCAACGTTTGTGATTTAATTTATTAAGTTAAATTAAATATGCTGTTGAATTTATCAGTGAAAGTTAATTCTTTGCAATGTTTTAATTAAAATAATATTATTGTTGTTTTAATTGTGCAAATTGAATTGTGTGAAATAGATATTTTTAAAACAAGATATTTTTGATGAGATAAGAATCTCTGATTGTCAGTTAAAGGTCTGTTATGATATTTTGAAGAATTAGTTGAACTGAATAAGTTATTTACAATGCAAATTGATTTTCCAGTTAAGTTTTGTGATTAAAAGTGAATTGCATGAATTAATATCAAAAAGGGGGGAATTTTGGGAAGTGTGCATACATTCACGGGAAGAAATTTACAGCAGCAGTTTTTTAGAAAAAATTTCAGCACAACAATTGTTTCAGAAGAGTTTTCTTTAGGATTTTGTTTTGAAGCGTAATTCGGAAGCTGAGATCATTGCAAATTCTTCATTGAAATCTGGTGATTTGATTTGGGGTTTGACAAAAGTCTTCAAAGGATTGTTATTCAGCCAGTTTTCGTGTTTTAACAGGTTCTCTTCTGATTTCAAGTTCTTGTATTTAATTTCTGGAAATTTATTGTAGAAATTCATTTTACTGAACCTGCACAAACAGCAAGGAAACAAAATTAGAAAAGTAATTAAACTTTAAGTAGAAAAGAAATAAAACATATTTGTATTTACAATATTCCATATTTGAATACATTTTTAACCAGGTTGTATTAAGTATGTAACAGTAGGGATATGAGATTTTAAGAAAGATATTCTTTTCTTTTCGAAAATAGAAAGAAATAAAATTTCCTGTACGCATTAGTATACCAGTAAACTCATAGAATATAACTTGTAGGTTCTTAGCCTGTGATTTAATGTATTCTGTCCATCAAATCCTAGCGCAACTTCTTCTTAAGCTGTGTATTTAATCTAATAAGGCTTGTCAGGATAGAAGGAGGAATCTTGTTATAGTTTTTCCTGATATAGTGAATGCGCACGGATTTGATCTTGAAGTAAAATTTGTAGCTTATAGTATGTAAAACATGTATCATGTCCTTCTCCCTTCACCAGCGAAAATAGCAAAGAAAATGATATGTATAAAGAGTTACGAAAGCCTCCTTAAATTCTTGAATCTGTCATAGTAAGCATCTTCTTAATGAAAATCGTGCCAGCTGTAGCCTTAGTGTGGAATTGCCTAGTTCGTAGTAAAAAAAAAAGGTGTCCATGATGTATAGACCCGCCCTTTCTTTACTCGAGGACGTCTCACTGTTTGGACAGTATTAGTTTCAATTCAAAACACTTACAATAAGGGAATTTTTGTTCCAATAGTGAGCTTGCATCGATGAAATGTTAGATTGCGAAAACTGTATCTTTTTCTTTATTTGTTTATGCGTCTGAAACCCTCCATCCTTTAATTTCTGTCTCTGTGATTTAATGATTAAATTTTATTGTTTATCGAATATCAAGCTGGAGTAATCTATTTTTTTTTAAATTTGTGCATGCGTCCATTTGAGATACTTGCGTCTAGCTTTATCAGAAATTCCTGTGTTTAACATCGCGCCTTCTTAATCTTCTCTGTCCAATATAACAATGGACTTAACTACTGCTGCGAGAGATCTTTTCTATTGCTTGTCTATCCGTAAATATTATGCATGGCCGTGTAAAGGTAGATGACCATCAGAGGCGAGCTAATCTGATCCTTTCACCGATAAAATGTAGGATGAAATATCTTTTGCATGAAAAGGAATTCCTATGTTAGTGTGTACACCTTTTTCTATCAGAGAAAGTAGGTACTAGTTGTTAGACCTTGTCTTAGTTACAAGTCATTAAGATAATAATTTTACGGTGACAGATTCTTTATGACAAATCAATCATGTTAGTAAATCTTTCTAATATTAGAAAATGAACTAGCATAAATGTTAGTTGGAATAAAGTCTATAGTAACCTAAATTTAGAATTTATATTATTTCTTAAGTATTAGAATTCCATTAAATAAAGTATTTATGTTGTTATAAAAATATAGTATTAGAAAAAGCTATATTTTGGTAGTATTAGTAAAACAATAACATTTATAGTCTATATAAAGTATATTCGTTATATTATGAAATTTGTTAAACCTCAAATTGAGAGTGTATTCACACAACTTTGAAATGATTATTTTTATTTCATCAAAAGAAGTTAAATAAGATTTATATTGTAAATTTGGTAAACTTTATTTTGTGACATTCTCAAAAGTTTGTTTATTAGAAAATTGCAATTTCACTGAGAATGATTAAGTGAAACTATTGGTTGCGAATGTATCCATGATGCAAATGATGATTACTTTATTTTCTTTAAAAGTTAAGAAAGAAAGAAAAAAAAAAGTTGTTAAGTGTTTGACGTATTGATCATATTGTTCAAATTACAACTGTTTTACGTGGGGAATATAGCTTCATATTATTTTGTGGTTTTCGAAGTGACAACCTAGAGATTGTGATTTGCCTCTAGTGAAGGATGAAAACATTCTAGTTTTGTTTTCTGTGCTTGATAGCATCCCCTAGACTGATTTTATGTTGAGTCATGTTATAGAGAGAGTGGCTTACGTTAGGGGCCGAAATCCTATAGTGATTGTCTGGGTAACCTAACGTAAGTGTGTTAATTAAGTGATAACCTAACTAATATATTAGGGGTTTGGGTAGTTCTTAATACTAAATAAGATAATGGTATACCTCGCCTACTCTTAACGCTTGTTTAGGTTGAGAAAAGGCTGAGAAGGCCTGGAATGGCAAGTCGCCGTCTTGTCCTCTTGAAAGATGTAACGACGCCGCATTAGTCTGCATAGGGGCCGGGAATCGGTAGAGGCTACCAGGGTAACTCTTGGTGAGGGTCGGTAGTCTAGGAAGATTCACCAGGGTAACCTATCCCGACAATGGGATGACACTCTCTTAGTCTATATCATGATAGTGTTTTCTTTTGTTGAGATTTCAATTTAATGTAACTTGATACTGTGATTTATCCATTTTGATTTGTAAACGTTATGTCGTATTGTGAATTGTAAACCCCGTAAACGTGATGTTCTTTCTGCTTTGTTTGTGGACCTGTCAGTATCTCCTAGCACAGAGGGAGTGGACCTTTGGGTGCCACGTGGTCAGGAGGAAACCGTGCTACACTTTTATTTGATCTTTCTTGCAGTTGATCCTAAGCTTGCAGCAGTTTCCAGTTACTACTTTGTTCATGACTGTTGATGCAGAGCTTGTTCGTGGATTATGAACCAGATATCAGATGAACACTTTATGTTTTGTAAACTTACCTCTTGTATAAGAGTGTACTGATTGTATCACCTTTGATGTATGGAGATTCTTTGAAATCTCGCTTAATGTAAAATGGAAATTTGGAATATTTGATTGAATGTAGTTTTATAAATTGGATCTTTCATAAAATCAAATTTGTACTATTATTGATGATCAATGTATTGAGTTTAATTATTAAATTTATGTAACAACGTCTTAGATACTTTATAACATATGTATAAACAATAAAAAAAATATTCTGTTAACTTTGTATTTTCTCTTTGTTATAATGTAACTAAGTCGGGGCGTTACATGATTACAGATACCAATATGCAGAATTTAATAAACAAAGACTAGAAACTTCAGATATCTTATTGATTCATGTGCAGATTACATCCAACAAGCATTCGACAAGCATTCAGATTCTGATCATCCAGATCACACTAAGTGCAGGAGAGAGCATAAGTCTGAAATGAAAACTTAGAAACACCTACTACACAACAGACTCCAATCCTAAACCACCGATGCCAAGAATGAGGCGTCCTCAACAATTTAAAGGAGAGGCTGAGCTTGTTACCTCATGGCATTTTACAATTAATTTGGAATCCATCCATACGCTTTTGACACGTGTCCCACTAACCTACCACACTATGGAGTAGATAGCTGTTAAGCATTCTACTGTAAATAGTGACATAGTGGAGGGAAAAGAAAGTCACTTTTAGGACACCCGTGAGTGAGAAGGGCCCACTTAATGCCCGTAAGTGGCTACAGGGATCTTTCTTTTTAAGATAGGGTTGCATCTTGTTGTCACATCTTAACATGGGTGACATCACGACACAGACAAGCCCATGTGCTAGCCATCAGAATGGTATCGGATCTAATAATTGATCTAGTAACTCATGGTATGCTTGAACCCAATCTTCAGTTCTGGGGTTAAAAGCATAATCAATTTGAACTACATAATCTTGAGAATAAGCCTAGTCTAATTCAACTCTTCTGGCAAGGAGTGCTGGTTAGAGTAGGAAGAGTGATCATGTTTCCATTACCATAATTTACCATATACATGGAAACACCATCTAGTCTATACCAATCTGGAGAATTAAACTCAAGATCAGTATATATGGAACCTGCAAGTTCTCTAGTCAGGGCGTCAGCTAGTGGATTATTCTCACCTTTTATCCATTCAATGTCAAAGTCGTAACTCAGAAATTCAAAATACCACCTAGCAATTCTACCCTGAGCAATATCCTTATTAGGTTTCTTTTTTAGCAGGCTTCTCATGGCTTGACTGTCAGTTCTTACTATGAATTTTACTGGCTTGAGAAAGATCTTGAATTTCTCTATTCCTTTTTTAACTGCCAGTATCTCCTTTTCATAAATATGATATCTGCTTTCTGTGTCTGTAAAAGTTCCAGAGCGATAACCGCAGATATTTTGCTTTCCATTTCCTTCTTCCTGTATCAACACAACTGACCAAGTGTTGTCAGAAGCATCCGTGTATAAAAACAAAGGTAAATCAGAAGCAGGAATTTGTAGGGATGGAAAATATTGACATTTTTCCTTAATTCTTTGGACTGCCTCTATAGCTTCTAGAGACCATCCTTCTTTGCCTTCTTTTAGATGAGATTGGATGACTCGGCGATCTTCAGCTAAACCTTTATACAAAGGAGAGACATAATTTAAACATCCCAAGAATCTTTAAAGTTGTTTCTTGTCTTGTAGTATATCTGGAAATTCCTGGATCCTCTGTAGGATGTGTGTCTAAAGTTGGATTTTTCCATTATTTAGATGTAAACCAAGAAAATCAATTTGGATTTTTCCAATCACCATCTTTTTAGCTATTAAGCATATCCCATGTTTTTTGATGGCTGCATAAAGCTCCTCAAGATGCTGCAAATGGTCTGTGACTGAATCAAAGAAAATAAGGATATCATCAATATAGACAGCACAAAAATCTTTCAGGTGTCTTAATTCTTGATCCATACGTCTTCAGAAATATGCGGGAGCAGTACATAAACCAAATGGCATAATGTTCCATTCATACAATCCTTGTGGAACAGAAAATGATGTCTTGTATCTGTCTGATTCTTTTACCTTAATTTGCTAGAATCCTGATTTACAGTCAAACTTTGAGAAGATCTTCTTAGTGGCAGCTCTTCTAATTAAATCAGTGCTAAATGGTATGGGATAGTTAAATGGAAGGATAATGTCATTAAGAGGTTTGTAATTGATACACAGTCTCTTTTTTCCTCTTACCTGTTCTGCTCTTTTATTTACCAAGAATTCTAGACATGCAAATGGACTTTTACTGGGGCAGATGAAATGCCCATCAAGTAGTTCTTGCAGCTGGTCGTCCATTTCTTTTGTTTCTTTTGGACTCATTAGATAGGCTAGCTCATGTGGAATGACTGATTGGCATTCTGGCCTAATCTGTATTTCACATTCTTCATGATCCTGGGACCAGAACTGTAGAGGGTTCATACTGCAACAATCTGTCTCAAATCTCTGTCTAATTTCACTGAACACTTCTGGAGTCTTTTCTGCTAGTTCTTGCATTGACTCTTTCTGTTTCTTTTTCCCAGTATTTTCAAATTTATGATTCACAATTTTAAGTGCATGTATTTCAATTTGTTTGTCTTCATGTCTCAAAGAGATCTTATGTTTCCAGAACTGAAGTGGCTCATATTTGGTTAGAAACAAAAATCCTAATAGAACATCATCCTCTAAATCATTGTACTCAATAAAATCAGTGATGAATATTTTACCCATAATTTCTATGTGGACATCTTGTGCATACCTTCCCATCTGAATCCTTTCTCCATTTATTGCATAACTATGTGGAAGATCAGGTCTTTCTTTCCAAAATTGGGGAGGAATGGCATTGGTTTTAGCCAATGATCTTGAAGAACCTGTATCTACAAATGCATCTAGTGGAATCTTTTTGAATCCTGGAAAATAGAAATTAATTCTGATATAATTACCATTGTTTGCAAGTAAAAGAGAGCATGACTTGTCCCTTGTTTTATCAATAAGGCTATTGCTGCTACTACTAGCTTCTGATTCTTCTTCTGAAGCAGGTTCCTTTTTAGACTCAGCTTGTTGGTCTGCTTTGAATAAAATATCTTTAATTTCTCCCACTTCAGCAGAGAGATTTCTTATTTCTTTGTGCTGAGTTTTGAGCAATCTTTTTAAATCTGCAACATTGTTCATTAGTAAATCAAATTTCTTAAAGATTGCAATGACATCAATGTCAAGATCAGAAGCTTTGGATTTGGAAGAAGATTTTTCTTTTCCTTTCCTTTGCCATGGAGGGATCTTGTATCCATGATCTATTTCTTTTTCAACCCCTTTTGAAGGTTTTTTCTGTAATTTAAGTTGCTTTTCACCTCAGTCTTATCTGACTCTAATGTTTTCAACTTTGCCAAGTGTTGGTGGACAGCTTTCTTTCTTTCTTCCTTTGTTCCTGCCATTTTGTAAGGATCCTTGGATTTTTCATTCTGAATCTTAACCTTGAGATCCTGCAGAGTATCTTTAAGAAGTGAGGTTAGAAAATCCTCATCTGGGTCTGAGCTCTCTGATTCAGGGTCAGACAAATTTTGCATATGTCTATGATGATCATTTACATATTTGAATTTTAACATGAAACTAGAATCAGGAACAACTTCAACTAATTCATACAGATCTTGTAATTCTGTAATATTGCTACTATCAACAACTTCCCATCCTAGGTTATCTTGTTCAAACATTGCATAAATCTTTGTGCCAGGATTTAATTTCTTAGGAAAGTTAGTAGCATAATGAGGTCCTTTACAAATAAAGCACTTGATTCCTTTGGGGACCTTATTAGTTATTTTCCTTAGCAAATATGGAGGTGTTCTATGGAATTTTCTTCTTTTATAGGGAACTTCTCTATATTTCTTTTTGTGTCCATATTTACCATGTTTGCTGCATCTAAAAGTGTATTCTCCTTCATGATGTTTTGTCCGAGAACACCTTTTACATCTGCATTTCCTACCACAGCCACCTTTCTTAAACTGTTTGAGTTGTTGGAAATCTTTAAGTTGATTAATTGGAGGAAGATCACAAAATTCTTTCAAATTACATGTGTAGTTGTATTCTTCCTTATTGAGTTGGAGAGCACCTAACAAACATTGCTTTTCCAACTTATATCTGATCAGCCTTTTTATTGTAGGGAAACTCACATCATCAAGCTGTTTGTGCTCCTTTCTGATTATATAATCTTGTGCCCATGCACCTAAACCACAGGGTAGAGAGTTCAGGTAATATTGCTTTGTGGTTAGATCATGCATTTTATTTGCTGTAACCATATAAGATTCAAACATGCAGTTGTATTCATCAAATTTGGCAAGATTTTTAAGCTTCATAGATTGCAAAATCTTATTGGCTTCTAGGGCTTGATTAGAAATGTCATCACATAAAAGATCTATTAATAGCCATTTGAACTCATCAAATCCAGCTTGAAATATATCATCTTTTCCCAAATTTTTAGGATCCACTAGAATGGGATCTATTGATTGAGCAGGAATGTTTTTAGGCATTGGGCCTTGGTCTAGCAAATTATTCCACCAGTTTCTCAATTTTCCAGACATAAGCCTTACAGCATAAAGAACCTTTGTGGGTTCTGTCCATGAACCACTTCTTTCAAACAAATTTTCCAATGTGTCAGTCCATGTACAAATGGCTTCATATGGATTAACTAATTTATCAATGTTTAAGATATAACCACTGGATGCATAAGGTCGCATCTGCCCAGGCTTGAGGTTCTCTGTGACTGGTTCTTGCATTTCAATATCCATGGTTAACTTCTTCAATGATTCCCATGGTTCTTTTTCTTCTATTTGCTCATATCCAGAAAAATCTAAAACAATTTCCTCAAAGTCATTATTTACAGAGGAATCAGAGTCACTAGGACTGTTAGAAACAATCAAAGTATCTACATCAGAAGATTCAACATCAGATTCTTTATTTGCATAACCAGGTTCATCCATGTAGACTGGTTCTTGATGTTCTTCATCTACTCCCAATTCTGCTAGCCAATCTTTGAGTGGTTCTTCTTTATTAGCCAAAGTATGCTCTTTAACCTTAGGCATAGGGACATGGGGAGTTGGCTTGTGTAAGGGTTTCCTAGAGGTTGAAGCTTTGTCTTCCCCACTGCGCATAGGTTTACTTCTTTGGATTAAAACCTTCTTTGGTTTGGGAGGTTCTACAAATTTTCCTTTTTTCTCTCTGTCTTCTTCTTTTGAACTATCCTTACCAACCTGGGATACTCTTATTTTCTTTGTAAGAATCCTTATCTTTTCTAATTTCTTAGCAACAGAGTCTAAGAGATTCTTATTCTTAATATCGACAACCTTTCTGGAGGTTTCATTGGTTTGCTGATCAGCATAAATATGGGTAAGGTAGTTGTCTTGATGTTGTTGTGTAGAGATAACAGTCTTTACACTGTTATGAACTTGAGTAACATCATAGCTGACACTGGTAATATCATGAGACAGAGTTCCACAATAGTGCTCAACATTCTTTATAGCAGTAAAATGCTTTTGTTGATCTTCAGAGACTATTTCTATCTTATTTACAGTTTCTAAAGCTTGGTCACCACTAAATCTAATATCTACAGCCATGTCATCTATATTTTCTTGTGCAAAGATCATCCATTGTGCCATCCAATTTCTTTGGGCTTCAAAATTCTTTTGTTTCTTTCCCAGCTCTGTATGAAGTCTGGCTTCATATTTTCCCCACAATCTCCAATCAGGATTGATGACTGTGAAAGTTTCAAGAGTAGGCCATCTACCTGGTTCATAACTGATAATCTCTTGTTCCTGATTGTTGAGTTCCATCTTATATTTACTCTTTTTCTCAGATCTAGCCCGTGGGAGTTTTGACTTAGGTGTCTTTTCTTTCATCATGCAACTTTTCTCTCCCATTTTTGTGAGTTTGATACCTTTTCCTTTCTGATCTTGTTTTTGTTCTACTATTGGAGTCAAGGAAAGCTTTTGACTAACCTGTCGAGGTAACCTATCCATAAGTTCTGGATTACTGCTAAGATCAAAGAGGGTTGCCAAAGATGCTCGGGAAGGATATGGATTTATAGATGGTTGCCTATACATGGGGAATTGAGTAGATCCTATTGATTCTTTTGGATTGTAGTCAAGATATGGCTTATTGGATGTTCTTGGGAAATTGTGTGACATGGAATAAGATCAAGTGGACATGCGTGGTCATCTACTAGTCGAAGCTTCCAGCTGTTCAAACAATGTTTCATCAGGTAATGCCTGGAGATCTATGCTGGCAAGCCTACGACTTTGTGTACGGGGTTTTTCAAAGAACACACTTCTTGAAGGAGTTGGAAGTTCTTGGAACTTTGGTTGGGACTAATTTATGAGTTTTTCAATGACAGGGAAACCTATATCAAAGCTAGTTGAATCAATATGTCTACCAAAGTCATCAACATTTGTATTTGCTTCCGTATAACTTACCTCAGCTGAAAATTTGGAAGGAGGAAAAACAGTATTAAGTAATCTATACACACATCGACCACCTATAGTGGCATACACATAATCTGGTTGTAGGATGATGCCTTTAACTTGTAACAAAAGACAAAATGCAGATTGAACATATTTGTCATCAAGGTTTATGGTGAAGTTGGGTCTGACAGACATGCGGGCATCTCCACCTTTTTCTTCATCAGAAGATTTCACGAGATGACCTCGAATTGGCCTATGATAGCTTGATCCTAGATTCTACAATGAGTGTCTATAAGACTAGCAAAGTATTCTGCTCCTATATCATAGTTGAAATGTGGATGTAAAATTATGTCAACTAAAGAGAAATGCACATGGAAGAAACCCTTTTCTTTCCATCATTTTATGTCCTCAGGAAGTAAGAATGGCAAATAAACTTGACAGATGTCGACACCAGAAACTCTAAGATTTATCTCTGATTGTCTCACATAATTCATCATTTTTTCCTTTATACCTTTTTCGGGATATAAATCAGAAATTCTAACATTTGGAAACTTAAAGTTTCCATTTTCGTCTACAAGTTCTTCTTTGTCTTGAAAATGATTATGGATTACAGAAGAAAGAGAACTGCTTGCATTCATCGAGCGCTGACTAGCCATAATGGAGGAATAAGAACTTACTTGATTTTGCTAGACCTTTTTGCTACTATGTTTTCCGTCTTACTGCTCACCCTTCATACGCCTGTCCTTCAGCTTCCAACGGGATTTACAGTCTTATTGCGGGTCCACAGCTACTCACATCAGCTACTCTCATTCAAAACATGATTCACCAAGATGATGGCCAGATCTTAATGAAGCAATAGTTTTTCTAATGTCCAAACCAAAACCAAGACAAAAGCAATGACAAAACATACTACTTTGACAAAAATTCATATTGTTTATGATTAGATTGGACTGACAGTGTTGAATGAAGAAACATGGCATTTATCAGCTTCAATCACCTTGATATGTTTAGGTATATTGTTTCAATTGATATTATCAGATTGCTCTTGGTTTGGCATCTTGGTGATTGATTGACATTGGCATATACAGTTTTGGAACACTTGGTTTTGGAATTCTTGTATCAGTATTTGGTATTCAGTATCTTGTTCATGAATAACATTATGATGCAGATTTACTTTCAGTTCTATATTGTTGTGGTACTAAACTTGTTGACTCCATGTGCAGATTGTCTTACATATACAGGTGTTGAGTTATGGCATTGGATTTTAGGTGATATCATTTATATGGTTGATCATTACATTGTTTTGATGAGATATACAGGTGATGAAATTTTAGTGAAGGTATATTTGTGTTTCAGATTTCATGACTTTATCTTTATGCTCAATGAGTTTATCAAACTGCATTTATATGCACACAACATTTGTGCATTTCTTGGTGCTTACATGATAACGTGAAAGTTATTATTTCACTAGCACATATTATCTTGTGCTTGAGCTTCACTTTCATACCATTTACTTTTTGTATAAAGGATAGAATACATTCTAAGGAGAAGTGAATTGTTTACTATATTCATTGGTCCACATGAGCATTGAGGTTATCATTGACACTTAGCATATTATATTACTCACTTGGCACACAATATGTTAATAATATCTTGCTCAATAAAGTTGGGAGTATTTGGAGAGTCATTGCTTTGCTAAGGTTATTTATCACTTGACTTGAATAGTCAAAATGACATGCATCTATTTGTTGGTTTTCATGACCACTATACTATGCACTCTATTGATATTAAAACTCAGGCTTATATGCAAGGTGACTTAAGCTGACTTTGATATATAGTACTTAAGCTGACTTTGATATACAATTATTAGGCTCTATACAATGCATTAACATCGACTTAGACATCGACTTAGATAGTTGATCACCATTACATTTGACAGTGCTTTAATATGAGGTTTTGGGTTTATTTTGAGCAAATGTTGCTTAGTTTTGACAGTGAAGTGTTATCATTGGCATTAATGAGTATATTTTGGTTATGTTGGCAGTGATAGTCTTGATGACATGGACACCATTATAACACATGTGGATGTGAGTAGACATTGATTTTACACTCAAGGATAATAATTTTTTTTCCATTGTAAATAGATTTCAAAATGATAGTATTGTGATTAATGGAATTCATTATGTCTTGGGGCTCGAATGAAATAATTTAGGGTAAAAAAAGGTTCTTTTCATTTTGCAAGAATGACACCAAACCCTAGCCACTATTGAAATACTTGCAAACCAGTTTCCTTGATTAGCCCACATGAAAATGGTTAGTTTGAGCCTAAGAACTATGTGGAGAGTTGGATTTACAACATGGTCGACTAAATGGAGTGTGAGTGTGAAAGAATGGTGCCGCTAGTTAATAAAGTATGCAGCTGGGCAGTTATGGTTAAAAAATTTCTTGGGTTAGTCTTATCCTCAGTGAATTAGGTAATACAATGTTGGGGTTATTCATTCAGTTTCTTTCATCATTTTATTTCGAGTTTTTTGTTAATGTGGGTTTTGTTAAAAAGGTGTTTAACGATGTGGATTTTGTGAATAATTTGTTAAGGATTTTGGCTGAAGATGTTTTGTTAATAATTAGGATTTCTTTGTTCATAAATTATTAAGTGAAGACTCTTCAGTTATTCCTTTTGGAATCCATTTTAACTATTTTTTTATTGCATAAATATATGGCTGCAAGCCATTTCTCTATAGTGAAAATATGTATGGCTGAGAACAAGGGTTTTTTAGCACATAACAGATTGTTATTACAGTGATATCATTTTTTTTGAAATGGGTAAAGAGCGAGTTTAAAAGGTTTATATCTCTGATTTGATTACAGATACCAATATGCGGAATTTAATAAACAGAGACTAGAAACTTCAGATATCTTATTGATTCATGTGCAGATTACATCCAACAAGCATTCGACAAGCATTCAAATTATGATCATCCAGATCACACTAAGCGCAGGAGAGAGCATAAGTCTAAAATGCAAACTTAGAAACACCTACTACACAACAGACTCCAATCCTAAACCACCGATGCCAAGAATGAGGCGTCCTCAACAATTTAAAGGAGAGGCTGAGCTTGTTACCTCATGGCATTTTACAATTAATTTGGAATCCATCCATAGGCTTTTGACACGTGTCCCACTAACCTACCACACTATGGAGTAGACAGCTGTTAAGCATTCTACTGTAAACAGTGACATAGTGGAGGGAAAAGAAAGTCACTTTTAGGACACCCGTGAGTGAGAAGGGCCCACTTAATGCCCATAAGTGGCTACAGGGATCTTTCTTTTTAAGATAGGGTTGTATCCTGTTGTCACCGAGATATCACAATGAACTCCTCTTCAGTCAGCAAGACATACCGGGGTCGCCGAGACTTTTTAGCGACCTTTTTGTTACACCGAAGGCCCCCTCTTGTCACCAAGACCTCCTGGGTCGCTGAAATATCTTGTAGAACTCAAACCTTACACCGAGAGCCTTAGAGTTGGGGAGACCTTGTGACCTTGGTGAGACACTTTGGTGAAGCTCGCTTGCTTTGCCGATGCCGCCTGACTTCGGCGAGACCTCTTCCGATCAGTAAGACCTCCTACTGAAAGCCGCACACATACGCCAAAGGGATCCTACTTTGCTTTGTCGGCGAGACCCGATGCATTCGCCAAGACTTCTCTCCAAAGAAAAGAACTTCCGTCAAAATGAATATCCTTTTGTCGCCGGGACGATGATCGATGTCTTGCCGATAGGGACCTGTAGGTGAATCCCACTCACCGTGACATTCCTAGGGTCTTGGCGACTCTCTCCTTAGAAGATTTTCATGCCGAACCTGAACAAGGCAGGCTTCTTCACTGAGTTCCCTGTGACCTAGCTTTAGATTCATGACTTTTTCCCTAGGCCGAATGCTCCATTTGGCCTTCTTGAACCTGTTAAACACAATTTGCCTTGCCTAATTGAGCTTGATGGTTAAAATTAGGTAACAGATACATTTATGTTAGTGACTCTTCTTTGTATTGTTTTCAAATCTATCAGAATGTCTACCTCATAATAGTGGTATTAAAATTCTGTGATACAGGGTATCTATGTTTGGAATCATGTTTTCATGAATGAAGTAACAAGGGGTTGTAGACTTAATAATGTGTTTGGTGACAGAACAATGCTAATTTATTTTTTTTCTTTGATGGAGAATAGTAATTTTGGTGATAAAAATTTATAAGAGCATGTAGAAATGTCATGGATCAAAAGCTCTAGGTGACAGTGATTTTACACATTAAACATTGTTTAGTCATATTCTGGTACGAAAATGGTGCTATTTTTGATGAAGATGATATTTCTTGAACTTAATGGTTGAGTATCTCATATTCTTTCCTAGACTATATATTTAGTGTTTGTGCTTATCAAATGTTGTTGAGCACTATGGATGCAGACATTGCTCATGAATCTCTTGATTTGTGACTATGTGTATTGTCAATATAGTTTTTGAAAAGGATTGATGAATTGCAGTTCAATGTTAACTGGAACAATAAATGTGGTACTTAGTAAGGAGTAATGATACCAGTTTTTGATATATCTTTGTATAGAGCTTCTTTATAGGGGGAGCTTGTTTCTACATCTTTTCATTCTTAGCTCTCTTATATATTTTTCATTTGCTACTTTATTGTTCTACTTGCAACTGGTTTTGGTTGGCTTCTCAATTGTTTATTGGCAAAAGATAGTTATTACAATATGTTTTTGGATATAGCCAAAAAGATTCATGGGTGTGTTTACAGTATGTTGATATAAGGTAACAACTATTTTTCAGTGACTTGATCACTACCAGCTATATGTTAATAGTGGCAGTATGTTACATGTTTTCCTTGGTGACAGTTACATAATGAGTTGTTTTTATTTCAGTATGCTACTATTGAAAGTGGTAGGGTATGTGCAGGATCATGATGGGCCAAAAAGTGGCGATATGATGGGTATGTGTAGGGTATGTGGCTGACGACTTTTTTTTACCCAAAATTGATGGAACGAAAAGGGTTTTTAAAGGAGATTCTTAGCTTTCCACCAATATAAATTATGCTTTACTTTGAATTTAATAAATAATTATTATTCATTTTCTATTTGAATTACGACTAAAGACCTGATTGATAGGCTAATTGAAAAACATCTATAGCTTTCAAACGTTATCACATTTTTTGAATCCAAAACATGTGTCACATTCTATGCTTTGCATACTATAGGATTAAAAAAAGGTTAAGGAAAGCAATGGTGCAGAAGCAACTTTCCTAACGTCAAAACCACAGGGAAGTAGAAGACAATACTTTTAATTTTCAAATTACAATCCAATTAAGACACACATGAAAGATTTACAGAAACAAAAAAATACTCAATGACAAATTAACACCAGATTTACGTGGGAAACCCTTTCAGGAAAAAACTCACCACACCAAGTCGAATCTCTTTGTATTTCAGTAATCAACAAATTACATACAATGCAGAGACACAACTCTCTGGTATTAGTTTTATAGTTTCTTCATTCACTATTCTTCCTGTTACATAAATGCTCTCTCAGATTCTCTATTCCAACTCAGAATGCTATCCTTTAAATATTACCACATTCTGATTTTTGTCCTCTGTTCATCCTTATCCGCCATTACCCATCGTAGAAATTTTCCATCCCATTGTAGATTTTTCCTTGCATACAGTTCAGCTCTAGTGTCGCAGCTATTGCAAAAATCTAACCGTCAACCATTTGAAATTTGCTTCCTCTGATTGGTCCACGAGATGCCACATAGGAAAGTCAAACGGTCAACAAAACATTCAACTAAGTTCGCCTGTTGATGAGACACAAGAAGTGTCTCACCGATGCTCAATGGCTTCATATCGATATCGACGTAAGTCCCAACAATCAGCAAGATTTTATAACGAAAGCCACAAGTCATACCAAAACCACTGACATCCAATGCATTCCTATCAGCAAGAGATTTCTCATCGGCAAGACTGATACCGATGCTCACAAGTCACATCGATTTCAATTTTTCCATTGGCAAGACTTTTCCGTTCGCCAAGAGGTTTCTCTGAGTCTCCTCAAGTTTCATCGAAGCACCTGACAATCGGCAAGACATTCATCTTTTGCCAAGACTTCACTCTGAGCAAACATGTCTTACCGAATCGGCAAGACTTTTTTCTTTCGCTGAGACCTCACATCGAGCAACCAAGTCTTACCGAGTCGGCAAGACTTTTGTCTTTCGCCAAGACCTCACATCGAGCAACCAAGTCTTACCGAGTCGGCAAGACTTTTGTCTTTCACCAAGACCTCACACCGCGCACTCATGTCTTACCGAGTTGGCAAGACATTTGACCTTCGCCAAGACCTTTCACTGATAGCTCATGTCTTACCGAGTCGGCAAGACATTTGACCTTTGCCAAGACCTTTCACTGAGCAAAAAAGTCATATTGAAGACTATCGGTGAGACTCTCCAAGTCACCAAGACTTCACACCAAAGTATTTTTGCCACCGCAAAGGCACCAAGTGTATACTCATCGGCAATAATTTACATAGTCGCTAAGAGGTCTTCCCGAAACCTTTGTGTTACCCTGATGACCATATGCTATCAGTGTCGGCGAGACATTTCGTATCGGCAAGACTACATACCGACAACCTAAGTCTCCCTGATAGTTGTGAGTCAATAACAATCGGTGAGAGAAACAACAGTCAGAGAGAGATCTTTCCAAGTCTCCATGTCATAGCGATAGGTCTATTTAGCAAGACCGAAACCAAGTCACAGTGACTAGGGCATTTCAACAAGATTTAAAACAGCTAGTCGGCCAGACATCAATAATGTCACAACGAATTTTCCCTTTAGGAGTTACATGCCGGTAAGGATTGAGGCACCTATTCCAACAATCTCCCACTAGACGAAGATCTTACTGACACCTCCAGAGCATAATCAAACTACTGAAATTCATGGGCCAAGAGGCCCATCGAACTGGCACACCACCTG
Organism: Sequoia sempervirens; assembly: GCA_007258455.2. NCBI lineage: Eukaryota > Viridiplantae > Streptophyta > Pinopsida > Cupressales > Cupressaceae > Sequoia > Sequoia sempervirens. The sequence goes on from VDFB02000015.1 coordinate 94,422,879, forward strand.
TATTTGTCTGTACTCACATTCTTTGTCAATGCATCTACAACATTCTCCAAAGTATCCACTTTCTCCAAAGAGACCTTCCCATCCTCCACCATATCCCGTACAAAATGATACTGTACATCTATATGTTTCATCCTGGCATGGAAAGTAGGATTTTTCGCCAAACATATAGCACTCTGACTATCACAGTAAATTGTAATTTTTCCTGCATCAAAACCAATGTTAGAACACAAACATTTTAAGCAGATTTCTTCTTTACAGGCATGTGTAGCTTCCATGTATTATGCCCCTATAGCGGACAAAGCGACTACAACCTGTCGCTTGCTCATCCAACTCACTGCACCACCATTCATCATGAAAATATATCCACTGGTGGATCTCCTACTATCAATGTCCCCTGCCCAATCAGAATCCACATAACCTCGAATGTTGAGAGTCTTCTATGATTCAACCAAGTTACCATGGCAACAAAAAGCATAGTCTGAAGTGCCCTTCAGATATCTAAACACTCTCTTCACAGGATCCCAATGTGTCCTTCCAGGATTAGCCATAAAATGACTAAGAACTCCCACTATTTGGGCAATGTTTGGCCTTGTACAGACCATTGCATACATAAGGCTGCCAACAACAGTAGCATATGGCACATTGGTCATGTCCTCCATCTCAGTAGGATATTTTGGACAATCCTCAACAGATAGCTTTGTTCCCTGCATAACTAGAACAACTAGCTGCTTGCAATTAGTCATGCAAAATCTCTCTAGAACAGTCTTGATATACTTACTCTGACTGAGCCAAAGTTTTCTATTCTTCATGTCCCTAGTTATTTCCATTCCCAGAATATACATTGTTGCACCAAGATCTTTCATTTCAAACTTTGCAGACAACTGAGACTTAAGATCAGAAATCATTAGCTTACTATTGCCTATGAACAACATATCATCAAGATAGAGAGCAATAATAAGAACTTGATCACTTTCAACTTTGTAATACACATAATGATCATATTTTGATCTTACAAATCTCAATGACAAAACCAACATGTCAAAATTTTGGTATCACATTCTAGGAGACTGTTTTAATCCATACAGAGATTTCTTCAACTTGCAAACTAGTATTTCTTTACCTTTTTCCACAAAGTGCTCCAGCTGGGACATGTAAATTTCTTCTTCAAGATCACCATGAAGAAACAATGTCTTCACATCCATCTGTTCAATCTCTAAGTCATACGTTGATGCAATTGACAAAAGAAATCTAATAGATGTTAGCTTAGCTACAGGAGAAAAGATTTCTCCATAATCAATTCTCTCTACCTAGGAATAACCTTTTGCAACCAGCCTTGCTTTATATTTTTCTACACTGCCATACAGACCAATTTTCTTTTTAAACACCCATTTGCAGCCCACAACTTTTCTGCCTTTAGGCAATGGTACCAAACTCCAGGTATCATTCTTTTCTAATGATGTCATTTCTTCATTCATGGCTTCCAACCAAGAGTTTGAATCAGACATTTTAAATGCATCTTTCATAGTTCTAGGTTCATCAGTGCTAGAAATTAAAGCATAGGCACAAATAAACTCTATCAAAGAAAACCCATACCTATCAGGTCACTTTCTTTCACAAGTTGACCTCCTCATAGGCTGAGGCTGAGGTGGTTCTTCATCTTCTTCAAAACTTTCAGAGCTACTTGAGCTTTCCTCAGTATCAATTACATTTTGATTTTTCAATTCCTCTTTATCTGGTGTCGGAGGAATTTCTGCTACATCCTTTTCATTTTCTGATTTCTTCTCTGATTGCAAATCTAATGTAGAAGGCTTCAGCTCACAAAAGATAACGCTTCTGCTGTACAAAACCTTCTCAGTCTCAGGATTCCAAAGCTTGTATCCTTTATGCCAACACTATAGCCAATAAAAATACACTTTACAGCTTTGTTTTCCAACTTAGATCTTTTTTCAAATAGCACATATGCATATGCCTCACAGCCAAAGACACGAATATGTCTCAGAGAGGGCTTCTTTCTAGACCATGCTTCCAAAGGTGTCTTCTCAACAAGAGCAAAGTTAGGAGATCGATTTACCAAGTAACATGCTATAGAGACTGCTTTAGCCCAAAACTTCTCCTCCAAGCCAGCACTGCTCAGCATACTTCGTGCTCTTTCCATTACTATCCTGTTGAACCTTTCAACAACTCCATTTTGCTGAGGAGTGTAAGGTGTAGTCTTATGTCTTTTAATCCCATGATCTTTACAGTACCTTTCGAATTCATCTGAACAAAACTCACTGCCATTGTCAGTCCTTAAACATTTTATTTTTCTACCAGTCTAATTTTCTACAAGGTTTTTAAATTCCTTAAACCGACTGAACACTTTTGATTTACTTTTTAGAAAATATACAAATGCTCTTCTTGAATAATCATCAATAAATGACACATAGTATCTTGATTTAGACAAAGAAGGAACATTTACTGGACCAAACACATCAGAATGTATATAATCAAGCAAACCAAAAGATTTGTGAGGACTTGAGTAAAAAGAAACACGGTGTTGTTTACCATATATACAATGTTCACAAAACTCAAATTCAAGGTTACAATCTTAAAGCCCCTCAACCAGGTTTTTATTCTTCAAGGTCTTTAAACCTTTCTCACTAATGTGGCCTAGCCTATGATGCCATAGCATAGTCTTTTCTGCTAGAAGTTTAACCTCCATGGAGTTTAGACCATCAGGAATGTTTCCCTCTTTTCCTCCATGAGTAGCTTGCTGTGACTTCGCAGAGACACTATTGCATTGAATAGCTTGTGCATCCAGCTTATACAAGGTACCAATACGAGCACCCCTTGCTAGCACCATAGAGCCTCTAGTCATCTTGTAGCCATTTCCAGATAACGTGACATGCACTCCAATATCATTCAACTTACTTACAAAAAGTAGATTACGAGCCAGACCCGGTATATGCATCACATCATTGATTCCCTTCACTCTTCCATCAGGGAATTGAATTCTGACTCTTCCACGACCAACAATTTCTAAAGATGAATCACTTTCCAAGTAAACCTTTCCACCATTGTATTCTTCATACTTCATGAACCAGTCTCTATGAGATGTCATGTGGAAAGATGCTTCAGAATCAATGAACCATACATCATTAGATGCCCGCATAGCCAAGGCTGCAATGAAGGTGTCTGTATCACTCTGAGAAGAATCATTTTTAGAAGAGGTCTTCTTCTTCTTCTTTTTCTCCTCCTTGCAATCCCTTTAGAAATGACTAGGTTGCCCACAATTCCAACATTTCACCTTGGACTTCTTGCCAAGAGACTTTGATCTCCCTTTTGATTTCAATCTGGATTTCTTGTCCTTCTTCTTGCCTTTCTCCTTTGATCTTCCTCTAACAGCTAGAGCCTCCTTTGCCATCTCAGAAGATTTTTTTCTCATCTCTTCTGACAACAAAGAAGCAACAACATCTTCCATCTTGAAAGTGGATGTCATACTCCCAATAGCCATCACCAGATGATCCCAAGAATCTGGGAAAGAACATAGCAGCAGCATGCAACGATCTTCATCTTCAATCTTCACACCAATAGATGTTAATTGAGCAATTAGCATGTTGAATGCATTCAAATGATCAACAACAGATCCTCCCTCCTGCATTCGCAAAGAGTACAACTTCTTCCTCAAGAATTATTTGTTCACCAAGGACTTGCCTTGATAAATAGATGCCAGTCTTTTTCACAAGGAAGATGCAATCTTTTCTTCATGCACATTCAGAAGAACAGAGTCTTCCAAACAGAGCCTTATCAGCCCCTTAGAATTTCTATCTACAAGATCCCAATCCTCTTGCTTCATGCCTTGAGGCATCATTCTAGACACAACAAGCCACAGATAATGATCCACTAACAGATCTTCCATTTTGAGTTTCCACAACTCAAAATTGCTACCATTGAATTTCTCTATTTCCATCTTCCCGAATGTGCTCACCATCTTAATTTGTAATTAAACTATTAGACCTCTACCAAACTCCCACTGAAAAATAATTGACACAAAAAACCCAACCCTCTCACAAGGATAACACAACTGGCCAGGCTCTGATACCACTTGTAAGGAAAGCAATGGTGCAGAAGCAACTTTCCTAACATCAAAACCATAGGGAAGTAGAAGACAGTACTTTTAATTTTCAAATTACAATCCAATTAAGAAACACATGAAAGATTTACAAAAACAAAAAAATACTCAATGACAAATTAACACCAGATTTATGTGGCAAACCCTTTCGGGAAAAAACCCACCACACCAAGTTGAATCTCTTTGTATTTAAGTAATCAACATATTACATACAATGCAGAGACGCAACTCTCTGGTATCAGTTTTACAGTTTCTTCATTCACTGTTCTTCCTGTTACATAAATGCTCTCTCAGATTCTCTATCTCCAACTCAGAATGCTATCCTTTAAATATTACCACATTCTGATTTTTGTCCTCTGTTCATCCTTATCCGCCATTTCTTATCGTCGAAAGTTTCCATCCCATTGCAGATTTTTCCTTGCATACAGTTCAGCTCCAGTGTCACAGCTGTTGCAAAAATCTAACCATCAACCATTTGAAATTTGCTTCCTCTGGTTGGTCCACAAGACGCCACATAGGAAAGTCAAATGGTCAATGAAACATTCAACTGAGTTTGCATGTCAGTGAGACACAAGAAGTGTCTCATCGATGCTCAATGGCTTCATATCGATATCGGTGTAAGTCCCAACAGTCGGCAAGACATTATAACAAAAGCCACAAGTCATACCGTAACCACTAACATCTAATGCATTCCTATCGGCAAGAGATTTCTCATTAGAAAGACTCATACCGATGCTCACAAGTCACATCGATTTCAACTTTTCCATCGACAAGATTTTTCCGTTCGCCAAGAGGTTTCACCGTGTCTCCTCAAGTTTCACCGAAGCACCTGACAGTCGGCAAGACATTCGTCTTTCGCCAAGACTTCACTCTGAGCAAACATGTCTTACCAAGTCAGCAAGACTTTTGTCTTTCACTGAGACCTCACATCGAGCAACCAAGTCTTACCGAGTCGCCAAGACTTTTGTCTTTCGCCGAGACCTCACATCGAGCAACCAAGTCTTACCGAGTCAGCAAGACTTTTGTCTTTCTCCGAGACCTCACACTAAGCACTCATGTCTTACCGAGTCAGAAAGACATTTGACCTTTGCCAAGACCTTTCACCGAGCACTCATGTCTTACCAAGTCGGCAAGACATTTGACCTTCGCCAAGACCTTTCACAGACCGAAAAACTCATATCAAAGACTATCGACGAGACTCTCCAAGTAGCCAAGACTTCACACCGAAGTATTTTTGTCACCGCTAAGGCACCAAGCGTATACTCATCGGCAAGACTTTACATAGTCGTTGAGAGGTCTTCCCGAGACCTTTGTGTTACCCTGATGACCATATGCTATCGGTGTCGGCTAGACATTTCGTATCAGCAAGACTACATATCGACAACCCAAGTCTCCCCAATAGCTGCGAGTGAATAACAATTGGTGAGAGAAACAACAGTCTGTGAGAGATCTTGCCGAGTCTCCATGTCATAGTGATAGGTTTATTCAACAAGATTGAAACCAAGTCACAATGACTAGGGCATTTCAACAAGATTCAGAACAGCTAGTCGGCCAGACATCAATAATGTCACAGTGACTTTTCCCTTCAGGAGTTACATGCCAGTAAGGATTGAGGCACATATTCCAACAAAAATAAAAAATGAATTTCATGAAGTTTTGAGCAAGTTAAGGTGGTCAGACATACGAGTTTTTTATATTTTTTAAAAGTTGTAATAAAAAATTAATAATTAATTATTTACTTGCAAAAAAATTACAAAAAATTATGCATCACATCTGTACATGAGTCCTCTACTTATATCTAAAATATTATAAAAAAATATTATCATTTTATTCTGGTTAGGGTGGTCAGACAGACACCTACTTCTTATTTTTTCCTTGAAATTTAAGTACTACTGCATTGAAACCTCAAATTTTCACCAAATAGAATTAAAAAAAAAAAAAACCTAGTAGTTTAGAAACTACATTCAATTTTCTACAGATTCTATTGTTACATATTTTTGAAATAATATAGAGAACTTATTCAATTTTTTACGTTAAGTTGCCTAACTCTAATTTTTCTAAATTTTTTGCCACTTAAGGGCCTATTTTTTCCATGATGATCCTGCACATACCTGATATTCTTGTCATTTGAGGTCTTTGTTCTCAAAGCTGATGATTCCTGATATTATTATTCTTACTTATCATTACAGTGTCCACAAAGAAAGTTAAGCAAAATATTCTCAAGGTGGCATTCCAAAAATAGGATAACAAAGACAGTATTATGACTGCAGAAACATTATGTTTGCTCCATGTGAAAACAAGAAAATATATGTAGCTGCATTGTTTGTTTATGAAGTGATGACATAGTGATTGATTCTTGCATTTTGTTTGGCTTTCAGTTGTTTTTCTCATTTGATACCCCCCATTTTCTACCGTTATTCTTTGTCATTGTGGCAAAAAGGGGGAGAGATGATAGTTTTTCCATCAAGGACAAAGGGGGAGGTTGTTGGCTTTTAGTTGATTACAGTTTTGGTTATCAGTTTTTTCCTTGATGTCAAAAGCTTGGTGCAACACTTACTCATGGTTTTAATCATGTTAGTATGATGACATTGCATGTGTTGGCAATGATTGATTCATATTGTTTATGATTAGAATAGACTGATAGTGTTGAATGAAGAAACAGGGCATTTATCAGCTTCAATCACCTTGATATGTTCAGGTATATTGTTTCAGTTGATATTATCAGATTGCTCTTGGTTTGGCATCTTGGTGATTGATTGACATTGGCATATACAGTTTTGGCACACTCGGTTTTGGCATTCAGTATCTTGTTCATGAATAGCATTATGATGTCAATTTACTTTTAGTTCTATATTGTTGTGGTACTGAACTTGCTAAATCCATGTACAAATTGTCTTGCATATACAGGTGTTGAGTTATGGCATTGAATTTTAGGTGATATCATAAATATGGTTGATCATTATATTGTTTTGATGAGACATACAGGTGATGACATTTTAGTAAAGGTATATTTGTGTTTCATATTTCATGACTATATCTTTATGCTCAATCAGTTTATCAAACTGCATTTATATGCACACAACATTCATGCATTTCTTGGTGCTCACATGATAAGGTGAAAGTTATTGTTTCTGTTACCTAATTTTCACCCACAGGCTCAATCAGGCAGGATAAATCATGTGACAGAGGTTCAAGAAGGCCAAATGGAACATTCGCACAAGGGAAAAAGTCATGAATCTAATGCTAGGTTACATGGAGCTCAGTTATAAGCATGCCTCAATCAGTTTGACATATTTATCCTCTAAGGAGAAAGTCGGAAAGACCTTCCAGATGTCTTGTCGACTAGCAGGGGTTCCATCAAGTCTGAATGTTTCACATTCGGATCCTATCGGCATCAGATTATCAAGGTCTCCCCAACCCATAATGGATTTGGTTAAATATGCATCTATGTTGCCTATCGGCAAGACCCCAGGGATGTCATGACGAGTGGGATTCACCTACAGGTTCCTATCGGCAAGACATTGATCATCGTCCTGGTGACAAAAGGATATGCATATCGGTGGAAGATTTTTTCCTTCGGGGAAGAGTCTCAGCAACTTCTTAAGGTCTCACCGAAAGGATGCCTTCGGTGTATGTAAGCGGGCTTCGCTAGGAGGTCTTACTGAGAACGAAGGTCTTGCCGACTATTGTGTACGAGTGGTGGTCCCCCCCACAGAATGGTCTGAGCTCACTAGGAGTTGAGGCTTTCGCCATGATGTCCTGTCGACGACATAAGGTCTACCCGAAGTAAAATGAGCTCTCGGCAAAAAGAGGAGACTTCAGTGAAATGTCTCAGCGAAGGAAAGATGTCTCACCGACATGAGTTAATATCGGCATGAGTCTTGCTGATCCATCAGAGTCTCAATGAATGAAATGGCATCAAAAAAGTAGGTTTTCATCGCCATAAGGTCTCGATGATTAGGAACTGTCTCGTTGATAGAAAGGGGGCCCCACCGAAAGAAATGGATCTCGGCAAAGGATATTGCCTTCAACATAATGTCTCACCGAAGGATGAAGGTCACACCAAAGAAAACAAAGGGGCCTAGACGAGGGGTCATATTCGGCATAGTGTCTCACCATCAGGATGAGGTCTGACTGACAGTAGGGTGTCTCGATGACAGAAAGTAGATTCGATGAAATGTCTCAGTGAACGAAGCGATGTCTCCCTGACTGAAGAAAAAGTAAACTCATCGCCGAAAGATAAGGAGCCCGGTGAGAGGTCTGGCTGATAGGCCAATGTCTTGCCGACAACAAAAGGGGCCTCGCCAAGAGTTGAAGCCATTTCCAGGAGGTCTCACCGACCAATAGAGGGTCTCCCCAACATAAAAGACATCAGTGTAGCATCCGGTCGTCAGAGTGATGTCTTACCGACTTAGTATGGTCTCAGCGATAGAAAGGAATCTCGACATGACTCATGAAGCCCACTGTGACCTCTTGGCGATAAATGTTTGTCTTGCCGATACATGAAGGAGGCAGCATTGGTGAAGAAGGGATGGCCTCAACATGATGTTTCACCGATTTAGTAGGGTCTTGCCGAAGTGGAGTGAGCTTAGAGCGAAAGAAAGGAGATGGACTCTTAGGGCTCACTATGACTCTTGCCGATGATAATGAGTTGTGCCGATAATTGCAGAAAGGTATAATTGCATCGGGGAGACACGATTAGTGTCTCACCGACATGTGATTTTGACTGAGTGAGCTTTTGACCGCCGGGGGATCTACGTGAAAGGTGCCTAGCCAATTAGAGGGAGCTAAGGGCGAGTCGTGGTGGTCTGACTAGGATGAAGAAGATTAACAGAATAAAAAAGCAACGTGCATCTGTTCTGAGCTTAGGAGCATTCAAAGTAGCTTGATAGGGAGGTTCGAGGATGGACACGAGGACTAGGAGTGAATGCGGTAGCTGCAAAAGATCTAAAAGCTTCTCCAGGGGCGATCTTTCACACCGACATGGACAACAAGGATTCAATCAAACACAACATTAAATTCAATCAAAAGATCTAATGAGAGATCTATCCCGAGGATTGATATTTTGTAAGCCCTGGAGGGGCTGACACACTCTTTGTATATAAGGCATTTTTGCCTTCTTGTAAAGGAGTTCTCTTTATGCTTTTCTGAAGTCTATGACTTCTACAGTCCTCTCTCGGATTAGCAGATTTCTGTAACTCATTTTGGAGCATGATATATAAAGTTTTCCTTGGTGACTATTGGTGTTCGAATTTCCATCTTGTTCTTGCAGAGTGTTGTGCATTTCAGGTTCATGATCAAGTTATTTTGTGAATTTATTTCATTCCTTCATAACTTTATCTTGTGTTTCATGCCTTCCTTTGCAAAAGTATCATTATACAAATCACAAATTGTGTTCACTTAGTCACACATGGATTCTAGTCTATGAAAATATTTCTTTCCTCTTTGGAAAAAGTGTGTGAATCGAACCTATTTGTGAAACGTTAGTGTAAGGCTTACAGAATTTGATGTGTAATCTTATGTTCATCATCAATATTCAAGTGTAAATTGAGTATCTCATTGTTCTTATAATTTTGGTGTATCACCATAGCTTAGTTTTATTCTTATGTATTCTTCCTCCCTTTCCCTTCAAAGAATCAGTAGTTTAGGTGATACCAAAGGAAGTCAGCCTTCTCCAGAGGTTGACCTCTGCTTACAAGAAACCCACATCTTTAGAGGTCTTCCCATGTTACACTGGATCGTTGAGTTTACTTTCAGTAGGGTGCAAAATCCAAGTGATAACAGTTATGGCATGCCCGGTGGGACAGTGAACTTCTTCTTAGTTCATGTTTAGACATTTTATTACTGCTTTTTGGTGTGTGCACCAGTAGTTTCAGCCTTTTGGAGGCACTTTCTTTACATACCTGGTGACTCGGAGCTCAAATCTTCTGGTTTCATGGGCACAAGTCTTGGTATGTCTCAAAATTAGGTGTTAATTCTGAGTTTCCAACTCTTTGACTGAAAAGATGTCAAATATTTATGAAGATGCTTACTATTACCCTCCATATCATGAGTATGTTGCTCCTACACATCCATACCAGAACATATTGGACTTGCTCCAACAAATTGACCATACGTTGTGGGATCTCAGTCAAGGTCTTCACAATATGAAGATTAACGATATTAGTAAAGCGCTTGCATGTTTGTCTAAGATTTTGGTTGATATCAAGATGCAGCAGGGTACCATTATGCAATAGCAAGAAATTTCTGAGCAAGTCTACTTTTATGATCAAGAAAGAGTGGCAAAAAGAATCCAGTTCGAGGGAGACCTTGAACAGGAAATAGCTGCTAAGGAAGAATAGATGAAGCTGCTCTCTGCTCAAGTGTAGAATACTCAAGCTTACTCAAATTATCAGCACCAACTAATGGAGGAGTTGCAAAAGAGGCAATTGGAAGAGAACCTTGCCCAACAGCTGGCTGCAAAAGAGGCAGAAATGAGGCTAAAATTTTCTAAACAGGAAGTTCCCAAGTACAAGTTTGCCAGCTTCAGGAAAAGTTAGCCTCTTAACTCCCCTAGTAAGTCTTCTTAGTTTGAAATTCCAAGTTTTAAGGGATTCAATTCGATGCAAGAGAATGTAGTACCTGAACAAGGTCAGTCCATCATCCCTCAAGAGCACCCCATTAATCCAAATGACTTACTCCTCAAGGAGAAAATTAGCAAAGTAAATCCAATGCATTTAGTTGTAGCATGTTACCGACTATAGCAAGAAAAGCTCAAGCAGGAGGAGAGGCAGGAAGTAGGATAGTAGACAGTTGAAGATCTTCACTTGCAGGCAGAGGATACCCAAGTTTCACTAGAAAAGGAGCCACATAAAGAAGAACAATTGACTTCTTCATTTGATCAACTACTTGGTTATGTTGAGCAAGCGGAAGAGAGCATGCAGGTTCCTGATTTAACAGTTGATAATGGACAACTAGAGAACATTGCTGACTTGTTTGATGAACTTCCTCAATTTGTCGATGAAGATGAAGATCTCACATGCATGATAGCATCTATGCTTGGTATGGAGCAACTAAATGATAAAACTCATCTAGATTTAATGCAAAATTATGAGTTAGATGATATCATAGAAGCTTTTTGTTCCAACATAGATGATGAACCAGTATCATATGAAAGGGAAGCATGTGATCAGCCCATTCAAGTTGATGAGACTATTGAAGAAGTTGTTGGAGATAATGCCTTGCAGCCTGTGAAATTATTTGATGAGTTCCCCCACTTTGTTGAGGAGGAGGTATATTCTGCCATGGACAAAGAGCATAAGGAGCCACAGTTTGAAGATTTGTTTTCAGTTATCCAACAGGGATATAAGTTCCTTAGTCAAGAAGATCAGACTGTAGCAGCCAAGGAACAACCTACATATTACCTCCAATCAGCATCTTTTCAAGAAAAGGATGAAATCTTTAGAGATCAATAGGAGGCCAGCAAGGAAAGTTCAAGCTTTTCCCTTACCAGAGGTTTTCCAATCAGGTACCTAGCTCAGATGGAGTCCAATACAACACCAAGCACCAATCCTGTACCTACACATGAAGGTACAACAAAAGAAGATGTCCAAGATGCACTGACAGCCAAACAAGAGTATGTTCAACTCATTTGTCCTCCTTTGGTTGAAAATACTTATGGTCTGTTTGGTGAGGTAAGTGAATTTGTTCACCTATTTCAAGAGGCAGTGCATCATCATGGTAAACTTTTTTCTATTTTTTACTTTTACTTAGTTGTCCTTAAACATGCCAGTCACTGCATATTGAGTAGAAAAGGCAGCTATTTCAACCATCTTGTGAATGGTTTTGTTTGACCAGTTTCTTACTGGTTAGTATAGGGTAGGTTTAGTTGCTGTTTCATTTCCCTAAGTGTTGTTCCAACATAGTTAGATAGTTTTCCCTTCTGTAGTTTCCTGTTTTCAATAAATGTCTAAGTGATCTGTTTCTCGAGTTACATATGTTATGGCCATGTACAAAGCTACTCCAGGTCTATTCCTGAGTTTTCCCAATGACTCTGTGCCCAATGGATAGGCCTAGGCTACTGGTTTTCCATGTTTAGTAGGCAAACATCCAGTAAAGGTTGCAAGAAATGTTACCTAATTTTCACCCACGGGCTCAATCAGGCGGGATAAATCATGTGACAGAGGTTTGAGAAGGCCAAATGGAACATTGGCACAAGGGAAAAAGTCATGAATCTAATGCTAGGTTACAGGGAGCTCAGTTAAAAAACATGCCTCAATCAGTTTGACATATTTATCCTCTAAGGAGAAAGTCAGCAAGACCTTCCAGATGTCTTGCTGACTAGCGGGGGTTCCATCAAGTCTGAATGTTTCACATTGGGATCCTATTGGCATGAGATTATCAAGGTCTCCCCGACCCATAATGCATTTGGTTAAATATGCATCCGTGTTGCCTATCAGCAAGACCCCAGGGATGTCACGATGAGTGGGATTCACCTAGAGGTTCCTATCGGCAAGACATCGATCATCATCCCGGTGAAAAAAGGATATGCATATCGGCAGAATATTTTTTCCTTCGGGGAAGAGTCTCGGCAACTTCTTAAGGTCTCACCAAAAGGATGCCTTCGGTGTATGTAAGCAGGCTTTGCTAGGAGGTCTTACCGAGAACAAAGGTCTTGCTGACTGTTGTGGACGAGTGGTGGTCCCTCCTGTGGAATGGTCTGAGCTCGCCAGGAGTTGAGGCTTTCGCCATGATGTCTTGCCAATGGCGTGAGGTCTACCCGGAGTAAAATGAGCTCTCAGAGAAAAGAGGAGACTTTGGCAAAATGTCTCGATGAAGGAAAGATGTCTCTCTGACATGAGGTAATATTGGCATGAGTCTTGACAATCCATCAGAGTCTCAATGAATGAAATGGCATCGACAAAGCAGGTTTTCATTGCCACGAGGTCTCAGCGATTAGGAACTATCTTGCCGATAGAAAGGGGGCCCCATCGAAAGAAATGGAGCTCGGCAAAGGATATTGCCTTTGGCATAATGTCTTGCTGAAGGATGAAGGTCACATCGAAGAAAGCAAAGGGGCCTAGCCGAGGGGTCATATTCGGCATAGTGTCTCACCGTCGGGATGAGGTCTAGCAGACAGGAGGGTGTCTCGGCAATAGAAAGTAGATTCAACAAAATGTCTCAGCGAACGAAGTTATGTCTCCCCGACTGAAGAAAAAGTAAACTCATCACCGAAAGATAAGGAGCCCGGTGAGAGGTCTGGCCGATAGGCCAATGTCTCGCCGACAACAAAAGGGGCCTCGCCAAGAGTTGAAGCCATTGCTAGGAGGTCTCACCGACCAACAGAGGGTCTCCCCGACATAAAAGACATTGGTGTAGCGTCCGATCATTGGAGTGATGTATTATGGACTTAGTATGGTCTTAGCGATAGAAAGGGATCTCAACATGACTCATGAAGCTCGATATGACCTCTTGGCGATAAATTTTTGTCTTGTCGATACACGAAGGAGGCGGCATTGGCAAAGAAGGGATGGCCTCAATAGGATGTTTTGCTGATTCAATAGGGTCTTACTGAAGTGGAGTGAGCTCAGAGCGAAAGAAAGGAGATGGACTCTTAGGGCTCGCTATGACTCTTGCCGACGATAATGAGTTGTGCCGATAATTGTAGAAAGGTATAATCGCATTGGGGAGACATGATTAGTGTCTCACTGACATGTGATTCTGACTGAGCAAGCTTTTGACTACCAGGGGATCTACGTGAAAGGTGTCTAGCCAATCAGAGGGAGCTAAGGGTGAGCCGTGGCAGTTTGACTAGGGTGAAGAAGATTAACAAAATAAAAAAGCAACGTGTATCTGTTCTTCAGGAGCATTCAAAGCAGCTCGATAGGGAGGTTCGTGGATGGACACGAGGACCAGGAGTGAATGCGGTTGCTGCAGAAGATCTGAAAGCTTCTCAGAGGCGATCTTTCACACCGACATGGACAGCAAGGATTCAATCAAACACAACATTAAATTCAATCAAAAGATCTAAGGAGAGATCTATCCCAAGGACTGATATTTTGTAAGCCCTAGAGGGGCTGACACACTCTTTGTATATAAGGCATTTTTTCCTTCTTGTAAAGGAGTTCTCTTTATGCTTTTCTGAAGTTTGTGACTTCTACAGTCCTCTCTCGGATTAGCAGATTTATGTAACTCATTTTGGAGCATGATATATAAAGTTTTCCTTGGTGACTATTGGTGTTCGAATTTCCATCTTGTTATTGCAGAGTGTTGTGCATTTTAGGTTCACGATCAAGTTATTTTGTGAATTTATTTCATTCCTTCATAACTTTATCTTGTGTTTCATGCCTTCCTTTGCAAAAGTATCATTATACAAATCACAAATTATGTTCACTTAGTCACACATGGATTCTAGTCTGTGAAAATATTTCTTTCCTCTCCAGAAAAAGTGTGTGAATCGAACCTGTTTGTGAAACGTTAGTGTAAGGCTTACATAATTTGATGTGTAATCTTATGTTCATCGTCAGTATTCAAGTGTAAATTGAGTATCTCATTGTTCCTATTATTTTGGTGTATCACCATAGCTTAGTTTTATTCTTATGTATTCTTTCTCCCTTTCCCTTCAAAGAATCAGTAGTTTAGGTGATACCAAAGGAAGCCAGCCTTCTCCAGAGGTTGACCTCTGCTTACAAGAAACCCACATCTTTAGAGGTCTTCCATGTTACACTGGATCATTGAGTTTACTTTCAGTAGGGTGCAAAATCTAGGTGATAACAGTTTCACTAGCACATATTATCTTGTGCTTGAGCTTCACTTTCATATCATTTACTTTTTGTATAAAGGGAAGAATACATTCTAAGGAGAAGTGCATTATTTACTATATTCATTGGTCCACATGAGCATTGTGGCTATCATCGACACTTAGCATATTGTACTACTCACTTGGAACACAGTATGTTAATAATATCTTGCTCACTAAAGTTGGGAGTATTTGGAGAGTCATTGCTTTGCTAAGGTTATTTATCACTTGACTTGAATAGTCAAAATGACATACATCTATTTGTTGGTTTTCATGACCACTATAGTATGCACTCTATTGATATTAAAACTTGGGCTTATATGCAAGGTGACTTAAGCTAACTTTGATATATAGTACTTAAGCCAACTTTCATATATAGTACTTAAGCCAACTTTGATATACAATTATCAGGCTCTATACAATTTATTAACATCGACTTACACATTGAATTAGATAGTCGATCACCATTACATTTGACAGTGCTCTAATATGAGGTTTTGGGTTTATTTTGAGCACATGTTGCTTAGTTTTGACAGTGAAGTGTTATCATTGGCATTGATGAGTATATTGTGGTTATGTTGGCAGTGATAGCCTTGATGACATGGACAACATTATAACACACGTGGATGTGAGTAGACATTGATTTGACCCTCAAGGATAATATCATTTTGTCCGTTGTAAACGGATTTCAAAATGATTGTGTTGTGATTTATGGAATTCATTATGTCTTGGGGCTCGGATGAAAGAATTTAGGGTAAACAAAGGTTCTTTTCATTTTGCAAGAATGACACCGAACCCTAGCCGCCATTGAAATACTTGCAGACCTGTTTCCTTGATTAGTCAACATGAAAATGGTTAGTTTGAGCCTAAGAACTATGTGGAGAGCTGGATTTACAACATGGTCGACTAAATGGAGTGTGAGTGTGAAAGAATTGTGCCGCCAGTTAATAAAGTATGCAACTGGGCAGTTATGGTTAAAAAATTTATTGGGTTAGTCTTATCTTCAGTGAATTAGGTAATACAATGCTGGGGTTATTCATTCAGTTTCTTTTATCATTTTTTTTCAAGATTTTTGTTAATGTGGGTTTTGTTAAAAAGGTGTTTAACAATGTGGATTTTGTGAATAATTTGTGAAGGAGTTTGGCTGAAGATGTTTTCTTAATAATCATGATTTCTTTGTTCAAAAATGATTAAGTGAAGACTCTTCAGTTATTCCTTTTGGAATCCATTTTAATTATTTTTTTATTGCATAAATATATGGCTACAAGCCATTTCTCTGTACTGAAAATATGTATGGCTGAGAACAAGGGTTCTTGAGCACATAACAGATTGTTATTACAGTGATATCATTTTTTTTGAAATGGGTAAAGAGAGAGTTTAAAAGGTTTATATCTCTAATTTGATTATAGAGATTTTAGTGGGCATTATTGAAAATGATGTATTATCTTTTGTGACTTAGAAAAATAGAGGAGTTGGTGATCCTATGAAGTTGGTGCTTCTAATTTGAAGTGGGTGCTTCAAAAAAATTATTGGAGTTGGTGCTCCACATTTTAAGAGAGTTGGTGCTCTTTTGAATAAATAAAAGGATCAGTTTGCGAGTGGTTTTTTATACCCCAAGAGGGTTTTTCCACTTAGTAAATCTTTGTGTGATGTGATATTTTTTTTCTCTCATTTTGTTTCTAGTTATTGCGTTCAATTAGTGAATTCTCTGATATTTTTTGTTTGTTTAAAATACAAAGTTTAGTTTGTTGAAAAAACCTTCCATAAAGCAAGTTAAACTTGTATTGTGTAAAGTTGAAGTCCTGTCTCAAAAAGCATAAATAAGATTTTTCACAATTTGATGGAACAATGGTACATGATGCTTTTAATATAAGTTGATTCTCTTGCATATCTTTCTACAAAGTTTAAGTGTTTATTTGTTTGGTTATATCTGCCACATTGTTTCAAGATCAAAACATTTAAGTTGTGCATTCAAATCAAAGAGTTCAAAATTATTTCACTCTGATTCACCCTCCCCTCTTAGAGTGAATTCACTTCCAACACTCTTGAAGAATTTAATCCTAGATCATAAGCCAAATATTTTTCTGATTCACACATCTAAAATGCAAATTGATAAGTTGGAATCATTGAAGAATTGTTTCTTTATGGATTGTGGTTTTCATGGCGTCAAATATGAGGGTTCCTCAGGTGGTTTGGCTATGTTTTGGAATACAAGAGTGTTGAAAGGTATCCCCATTGCAAAAGACTTCAATCATATGGATACCTGGTTTATTCTTCGTCGTGATAACTCTTCCTAGGTTATCTCTAATATTTATTTCCCTAATTTGAAGAGGGCTAGGAAGAGGCTTTGGGAAAAGCTTGGTTTTTTGCATTCAACCTTTCTAGACTCTCCTTGGTTGGTCATGGGGATTTTAACACTCCCTTATTTGATGATGAGAAGTCGGGTGGTTCTTAGATTCCCTCTGATAGTCGCTTGGATTTGAGAATGTTTATAGATGATAATGCTCTCATTGATATGGAACTATTGGGGTCCAAGTTCACTTGGTCCAATAGAAGAGTTGGTGTGGAAAATATTCAGGTTGGATTGGATCATGCTCTAGTTATAGCTTCCTGGTTTGTTGATATTTCTTTCTCTCTTTCTTCTATTATGAGATGTGATTCAGACCATTTTCCTATTTCTTTTGTGGCTAAAAAAATTGGTAGAAGGAAATAGTTTTCATTTCATTTTGAAGCTATGTGGATGAGGGAATCTAGATTTATAGACTGTGTTAGAGATTGGTGGCAAGTGAGTTTAGATGGAAGTGCTATGTATAGAATTGCTAAAAGTATTGCTTTTATGAAACAAAACCTTAGAAAATGAAATAGGGATTCCTTTGGGAATATTTTTAATAATAAGAAATATCTTGCTCATTGATTAGATTTGGTCAATTGGAAATTCAATCTAAAGGTCTATCAGAGGAGCTTCAACTGTTGGAAGATTCTCTTTTGGCTCAAATGCATGATATTGTTTCCAAAGAGGAAGATTTTTGGAGACAACACTCTCAAGATGTCTGGCTTAAATCTGGGGATTAGAACTCTATGTTTTTCATCTTACTTCCCTTAGGCACAAATATTCTAATAATATTTCCCAAATCTTAGCTAATGGGGTGTTGTTGACCGGTGATGATGCTATTAGAAGCGTTGTTGCTAGTTTTTTTGAAAATATTCTTAGGGATGATGTGGTTTAATGGGATCAACAAACTATGGACTCTTTGTTGGAATTCATTCCTAATTTTGTTTGTGAAGAGCTTAATAGGGATCTCATTGCAATTCCTTCTTCAAATGAGATCAAGAAAGCTATGTTTTCCTTTGAAGGTAACAAAGCCCTTAGGCTTGATGGCTTCCCCTTTTTTTTCTTTCAATCTTGTTGGGATATTGTTGCATTGGATGTTATCAATGCTACTAAGGAGTTTTTTGGTTGTAGAAGACTACTAAAGGACTTGAATGCTACTTTCATTTTTTTGGTTCCCAAATCTATTGATCCTAATGGCTTTGGGGAATTTAGGCTGATCAGTTTGTGCAATTCCATTTATAATATTTTTTCTAAAGTCTTGACTATTAGGATTTAGATAGTTCTCCTTGACCTTATATCCAAGCACCAACGCAGTTTTTTTGGGGTCTTAAAATTCTTGATTCAATTATTACAGTCCATGAAGTTGCTCATTCTCTTGCTTTTAACAAAATTTTGGGGATTTTCCTTAAATTGGATCTTCTCGAGGCCTATGATTGGGTTAATTTCAAGTTCTTGCTACTGGTTCTTTCTCATTTTGGTTTTTGTTAGAAATTCTTACAGCTTTGTGGAGCAGCTCACTTTGAATTCCTCCTTTGTTGTTCTTGTTAATGGTTCCCCTTCTCCCTTCTTTTGTAGTTCACATGGCATCAAGTAGGAGGACCCCATTTCTCAGCTTCTTTTCATCCTGATGGTTGAGGTGTTAGGAAGGAATATTCAGAATGCATTAGTGGTTGGTTCTTTGAGAGGTTTAATTCCCTCATCTAGGTGTGAACCTATTACTCATCAACAGTTTATTGATGACACTATTATGATGGGAGAATCCTTGGTTCATGAAATTAAGGCTATTAAGATGGTGATTAGAGGCTATGAGAAGGCTTTTGGTCAGTGCGTCAAATTTCCTAAGAGTCAACTATTTTTCCTCAATACCCCAGAGTTTCTTCAATTAAAATTGGCAAGGATTTTATATTGCAATCGTGGTGAATTTTTGTCTATATATTTGGGTCTTCCCTTGTGTGTGTCTAAGATTCCAGACTCTTTCTAGCTTGATCTCTTGGATGAGTTTAATATAAATTTTCCAAGATGGAAGGGTGTCCTCCTTATTCAGGTAGGTAAGGTTAAGCTCATCTCCTCCACTTTGCAAAATATTTAGGTCTATATACTCTGAGCCTTTTTAGGATTCTTATGAAATTTGAAGAAAAAATGGAGCAAATAATGAGATGGTTTTTATGGTCAAGAGTGGAAGATAAGGATAGAATTCCTCTTGTTTCTTGAGATCTTTTCTCTAAGCCAAAGAAGTGGGGTGGTCTAGGGTTGAGAAACATCAGATCCTTCAATAAGGCCCTCCTCTCGAAGAACATTTGGAGACTTCTTAATGGTGAGTTTGGTTGGTCCTCTCTAGTCAGGAACAAATATCTAGCTAGGGTGGGAGAATTTGGGACTTCCTTCATGTTGATTCTATCCCTTTGGGTTCTTACTTTTGGAATAATACAGTCACATACATGGATCTCATTCTAAAGGGATTAAGTGGTTGTTGGGTGATGATACTAGGATTTCATTTTGGGAGGATGTGTGGTGTGATGGTGGTTCGTTGGTGAGTATTTTGTTGGGTCCTCCTCTAGTTGCCTTCTGTAAGCATAAATTTTTCATATGGTGGCTGATTAATTTCCTTGCTCACTTCCATGTTCTACATTTCTTGAATCTTGATTGTGTTATTTGGGCACCTCGACTTAATGGATGCTTTTCTATGTCTTTGGCTTTTGTCAACTCTTTGGAAAATCCTGATGCCTATCCCTTTTGGGGGAAGTTGTGGAATAAGATGTTGATCCCTATGGTGAATATCTTTTTTCTGGATCTTAATGCAAAGTAAGGTGTTGACTCAGGATAACCTTTGTTGAAGGGGTTTTTCTTTTTGTAATAGATGTGTGCTTTGTGATTGCAATGTAGAGAGTTCTTTTCATCTCCTTCTTAGTTGTAATTTTTCCTTTATCATTTAGAGTAAGTTCCTTTCTCTCTAGAACTTGGATTGGGTGTTCTTAGATTCTCTTTGTAGCTTTTCTAATCAATGGAAGTTCCCTTTATCTTCCCCTCTTTTTTTTCTCGGGGCACTCATGGCTCCTCATATTGCTTAGGCTCTATGGAAAGAAAGAAATAACATAATTTTCACAGATTCCAAACTTAAAGTGGATAGTTTCTTTATCAAAATTTGGAGGGCCATTGTGGAAAGCCTTTCCCTTCAGTTTCAAGACCCCACTTGATCTACTCCATTCTCCTTTTTGGTTGGCTATAATCTCTTGGTGATTACTAATTGTAAGATCACTTCTTTGTCTTTTGGTTTAGTTAATTCCAACATTAATGCTAGATTGAATACTAAGTGAAAGTGTCCACCCCTAGGGTGGGTTAAAATTAATTTTGATGGGGAAGCCAAGGGTAGTCCTAGGCCTGCAAGTTGTGCGGGGTATTGAGGAATGAAGATGGTAGGTTCTTGGGCATGGTGGCACTCCCATTGGGAAACCAGACCAATCACCGTGCTAAGGCCAAAGCTGCTTACATCAACATCAAGTCTACATTGGATAGGGGTTTTTCAAAGTTATGGGTTGAGGGAGACTACCTCAATATTGTTAATTTCTTACTTGGAAAACATAAGCCGAGTTGGATAGTTAAACAACTTGTTGTTGATTCAATCATGATGCTAAGATCCTTTAATGAGACATGTGTCACACATATCTATAGGAACGTAATTCCCTTGCTATTTTTTTGCAAATGAGGCTATCAACCTTAATAATTTTAAGACATGGGAGGAGTACTCTTCCCTTCTTGAGAAGGCCAAGCTTTTATTGCAAAATGATCTAGCTAGATTTGAGCTTGTGATTTGGGGTGATCGAGCAATTATCTCCCTCATAATTACCACACATTTTATGGGTTATTTATTGCCTAATCCTGTGCTCATTTGTAATCCTGGAAGTGTGATCTGGCTCTTGTATATGTTAATGTTGATAGTTGAAATGGGTGGTGATAGGAGTAGGATTGAACCTCTAACTTGTGATAGGTGGAAAAATAAGCGTAAAATTTGGAGAATCCTGAGACAGGCATTTTATGCCCTATTTAGAAAGGCTTCACAGCCATGACCCCAAAGCTTCTACAAAGTTTGTTTGATGATAGCACAAGAGATGTCTGAAGGTGAAAGGAATAGAGTTTTTTTATCAATGAAGACTTTATTTCCTTCATTACAGGGTTGCCAATGGATGGCCACAAACTTTTTAAAGAAAGAAAGAGAAATGATGATGCTATGGATCAATTCTTCAATGAAAATGAATGAGTGAAGCTGGTAAAGCTGCCCTCATGGGGTTATGAACGAGCTTCCTTGAAGCATATCTGGGATGATGTGGCAGTTGTATTAATCCTTGACGCGTATCTGGGATGATGTGGCAGTAGTATTAATGTGGTATGTTACTCTTGATGGAAATTTTACTACTATCCTAGGGCACCATTTTACTCTGCTTAATCATTTTAGACATGGGTTGCATGTTTCTTTCTTGTTTTTTCTCCTTTCATCCCTGGAAGTTTTAGTTTATTCCCAATTAAAGAACTGTAGGGCCCCTGTTCTTCATGAAGTCCTCATTCTTCTCATCATGGAGCATCTGAGAGCTCATAATTTGGCCAAGTCTGTTAAGGGGAAAGAAAAAGCCACAAGTGGGGATTCCTTTTTGTCTTGCTCAGAGATGAGTGTTGATGGTGATTGTAATGTGGATGAGGAAAATATTGCGAGGGATTCCTCGTCCCCAATGGTCTCCCTTTCAAAAGAAGAAGAAAGGAGAATTTAAAGAAGAAAGGTCCCACCAAGAAGTTAGTTATGTAGAAATTTGATTCTTATGTGTCCCTGTCTAATTGGGAAGACAATGATCAGAGCTCGAGTGGGTCTTAGTCCAAGGAGAATGTTGTGCTTCATGGCTAGGGTTTTGATGAGCCTGTTCATGAGGAGAAGGTGTAGTCAGTTGAGGCTAGGTTTAATTTGGTTAAGGAGATTCCATAGAGGGCTTCTAAAAGGATCACTAATTTGTAAAAGTAGGGGTTAGAAGGTGATAGGAAGTGTAAGATTGCTACTCTAGAATGTGAAAAGGATGTGGTGGAAAATACTGTTGATATTGAAAATTACCTTGTTAGGCAGTCTTCTCCTCATCAAAAGGGTGTTGGGGATTTGGGTAGTGAGGATCCCTTAGATGAGAGGACTGTGTGTGAGGATGATGGTGTGAATTTGAATCTAAGTAAGCCAAAGCTGGTAAAGGTTAATCCTCTATTTGAGGATTTTCCTTATCTTAATGATGATAATACTGCCATGTTTGAGTTGTTGGATATGGCTCATTCAAGTGCGACATGTATCTTTAAACTTGCTAAATGGGTGTTGCAAGAATTCGTCAATTTCAATATTAAGATTAGGGGCTTGAAGGAGAACATGTTGAACCAATTGAAGGGGTCTTCTTCATACCTTCTTATTGAGCAGCTGGTGGATTTAGAGTGCTCATTTTCTAAGTTCAAAGCCTAGTGTGAAAATCACCTTGGTGAAATGGAGGAAAGGATTAAGGAAACAAATGACCTGATATCAAGAAATTATTGTAGGTTAGTCATAGTTCCATTAAAAATAGTACAGAGTCCCTGAAGGTTCTATTTGGTAAGATTAGTTAGCACAGGGAGGATCACTTGTACTTCATAGACATAATTGAGAAGGAGCGTACCTCCAAAGGGAAGGGGAGGAAGACTGTCAAAGAAGGCCAAAGGCTTAGTACTAGAACAAGGGGAAATTTAGGAAGATGTTAGAAGAAGAAAAGCAAGAATTAATGGACATGGTTAAACTACACTACAATCAGGAGATTGAGGTGGCCAACATCTTGAAAAATGTGAAATAGTTTATATGTTTTTGTTGTTTTTTCTGTCTCTATTTTTCTATTTTTGGGGTGCTTCTTTTTTTTTGTTGGTTTTCTTTTGGCTGATGCTCATGCTTTATTGTGTTTATCTCTTATAGCAACATTTTAGTCTAACATGATGTAAAGGGTTTCGGGTTCCTTCAAAACCTATTTTTTCCCATATAATCAAAACATACTAACTACCTTGTTGGTTCAATGAGGTGGATACAAAAAATTACTTTCCCCCCTCTCAAATGAGGGACAACATCACTACAGAGAGGGAAGAAGATCCAAAAGAATGACATGTTCATCATGACCTCAAGAAAACACACACACATAAGGATGTCTTATCTGTTATATATTGTTATGATTTTTGCCATGAGTTGTAGGTGAAATGGTACCTTGTGTTGTATTATAGATTTTTTTTACTATTCTTTTATCTTTGGTCATATTTCCTTCATAAGTAATTTTTGACTTCTCACCTTGCATATTTTTCTAGTTTATATATTCCAAGATTGATAGGATTTTATCTCAAAAATATTACATAATATTTCATTTATGATAAATTTTAATAAATATGTATGTGTGTATGTATAAATATACAAGTTGATGTAAGTGATAAAATAGCTAATAGATGATAATTGTCACCTTTGACAATTTCACACTAGGTTTAGCTCCCCTATGTGGTTGGACCCAATTATGCATGTGTAATTACCTATTTTACAAACATCATTAGAAAATTAAATAATACGAAATAAAAATAAGAATTTAATATTTCCCATTGACACTTTGGACCCCAAAAAGGATGGGTCTAGTCTAGGGTGCTCCATGCCCTAGACTAGCCCTTTTTGGATCCAATTTCAATATGTTAGTGTTGGTATTTTGTTATTTGAATTTCCAATTTTATTTATTTTCCATCAATATTTGAACTTCAAGAAATTTGAAGAACTGCATATAAATACTAGTCATTTTATCATTTGAAATCCTAGAAGCACACCTAGAAATCTATTGTGAAAATTGAAGATCCTAAAATCATTTAAAATAATTAAAGGGTAGAATTAGTAGCATTATTATAGTAATTTCATCAATCTAGTTCAAGATTGCAAGATATCAAGATGGAGTAAATTATGTGCAAGAATTCATTATGATCTATAACAAAGAAAAAGGGAACCCTAAGTTTAATGTGTGAAACCTAGTATTAATTTCCTCCTTTTTCAAGGGTACATTAAATGCAAATCAACAAGGTGATTAGGTTGAATTTCAACCATGAAGGTGAATCAACCAGACTTGGATCTACATCTTTTTGAGCCTTGGAAATGGATTGGAATTGATTTTCCTTGATTGAGCTAATTAGACTATGTGCCCTAATATGAAAATTACAAGATTCTTACAATTGATAGACTGAAGTAGATATTTGCAGGAAAATCTAGGAAGGGAAAAGTGTTGTGTACCTGTCATATAAATTTGGTATAAGTCAGAATAGGAGTAAATAGGCACCCAAGGGTGCATCTAACCTTGTGGGAGTATCTTGAATTTTTGGGTATGTGCAAGATCATGGAAAAAACAAGCCCTTAAGTGGCAAAAAATTCAGAAAAATTAGAGTTAGGCAACTTGATGTAAAAAATTGAATAAGTTATCTATATTATTTCAAAATAATGTAAGAATAGAATCTATAGAAAATTGAATTTAGTTTCTAAACTACTAGGTTTTTTTTTTTAAAATCTACTTGGTGAAAATTTGAAATTTCAATGTAGTAGTACTTAAATTTAAGGGAAAAAATAAGAAGTAGGTGTTTGTTTGACCACCCTAACCACAAAATGATAATATATTTTTTAATAATATTTTAGATATAAGTAGAGGACTCATCTCCCAATGTGATTCACATTATTTTGTAATTTTTTTCCAAGTGAATAATTAATTATGATTTTTTATTACAACTTTTAAAAAATATAAAACTTGTATGTCGACCATCTTAACTTGGTCGAACTTCATGAAATTCATTTTTTTAATCCTATAGTATGCAAAGCATAGAATGTGACACATGTTTTGGATTCAAAAATTTGATACCTTTTGAAAGGTATAGATGTTTTTCAATCAACCTATCAATCGGACTTTAGTCGTAATTCAAATAGAAAATGAATAATAATTATTTATTAAATTCAAAGTAAAGCATAATTTATATTGTTGGAAAGCTGAGAATCTCTTTTAAAAAACCTTTTTGTTTCATCAATTTTGGGTAAAAAAAGTCGTTAGCCACATACCCATCATATCGCCACTTTTTGGCCCATGATGATCCTGTACATACCCTTTTTCGCAGTCCTTTGATATTGGATCTGAGCTCTTGATTCTGCTTGTAAATTTGGATCACTGTCAAATAATTTTGTAGGTGAGTTTTCATGAGTTGACAAGGTGTAGGGTTTTGAATGCAATAATGGACAAATAATCTTCAAATTTTATTCAATCCTCTCCGAACCTGAAACCAACACATTCAAAGAGAGAGGAAAGGTTGTTCCATTTAGGGGCTTGCCTTAGTCAAACCCCATGTTAGTGTCTTCACTTCCACAATAGCAATGCCAATGATGAAATGATAAATGACAGGAAGGGATAATGAATACACAAAGTGCTACAACTCACCACCCCTCAATTCCTTCCTTGAAGGACTAAAGTCATGCACATCACCTCAATGTATTGGATCTTGTTTGCTTGAATGTTTGAATTGCTTGGAGACCTACAACAAAGGTTATCCTTCACAAAAAATGATAACATGAACATACATGAACTTACATAGGATTTGAGATGATGCTTTGATCTTGAATTACTACAATGAATCTTTGAAATGCTACTCTTGTCTTGCTCTTGACAATAATTCTTGCTCCTAATGTTCACTTGTTGCTAGATAGATTTCAAATGATGCAATAATAAGGTATTTATATGAAATTATGCTAATTTACAAAAAATTAGGTCTCGATAGATGACATTAGAAACTTGAATTTCAAATGTTTAAATACTGACACCGACATATTCAAATTTTGAGCTCGATAAAGTAGGGTGACAGATCTGCCAAAGGGCATCCCAATTCTAGACCTTTTTTCTAGGTTTTTAGTTGTCAGGAGTAAAAAATTAAATAAATTCATTTGTTCTATGCTTGTTATTTATCAAAAAAATGGTAAAATTAGGCCTCATAATGCATAATTTAGGAAATTAGGGGGTCAATTAGGCTCAACAATTGAGGGGGAGAAAAATAGTGTGAAATTTCCAAGGGTGACTGGTGGAACCCTTAAAAATCTCTATGTTCCACTAATAAGTCTTGCAAAATTTGGTTGTTTTCATGATCTTGACATGTCCTAGGGTTTAGGGTTTTTCTCATTGTCTTGGTTTAGGGTTTTTGTGTCTCTAAAACCCTTTCTAAAAAATCCTAAGTATAAATACCCTTACAAATATTCTATTTTGTTGTTGACCTCCTATCACCAGTTCCTAATCACCTTAGTTGTGACTTATGCCATTTAACTCATTGCCTTTACCAACCCCTCAAACCTAGTGTTCCCAATGATTACCCATTGATTTATAAAAAATATCACCTTTTACTATGCAATTTTTATTCTTTTGTTATTTTCCAGGAGTCCTAAGTCTAGGGATTAATTTTTGGTCATTGGCCTAATGTTTCAGTCTTAATTCTTTATGTCCCCATCCTTTGTATTCCTAGTTGGCCCCCTTTTTAAGTGCTAACAATTTGCACTTGCAAATATCATCAATTGATGCAGGTCATTAAATCTGGAAGACTTCATCCTGACCTCTCCCCGTGCCCCCATTTGGTTTCATTTTCTATTAAAATATTCAAGTGGGCTAGTGGGTGAGCACTACGTTTCATATTTGTTAGTGGACCTCGTTGTCTTCAAAGGAAACAATTATTAAGCTTTGGTGGAATCAACAGTGGAAATGAAATGATGTGGCTGCATCTAGACCATTACTCGCTAGCCTGCTTGATTTTAATACTCATTAAAATAAGCTCAGAGGCTAGTGTGTGGTTGACATGTGTCCCTTTCTCAGTGGGACACATTGAGCTACAAAGGTAGTGAACACTCTATTTAAATGAGATCGACGGTTGAGATGATGGTGACATGGGTCAATCTTGACTTCTCCCTGCCATCCCATGAGGGACACACCTTCATCTCTCATCTCTTAATAGGGAAGTGAGGGAATGCCACCTAAAAAAATCAGAGCTTTTGAATGACCAATATAAAGGTGGAACATATTAATAAAATATTTCGGCATATGGGTATGGATAGTAAAGTCTGCACTACTAAAGGGACCCTTTTAAGCACATGTTGTAAAAATGAAAAATATCTTTTAATCACGACTATCCATTAGATCTTAAAGTTATCAACACAGGCGAATGGCCAAATGGTAAAGCACAAACATATTGATAACTCCAAATTGAATTTGGACCGCTCATTATCTCCTCATTGCTCAAAGTTGTGCATGAGTTAAACCCAATGGGGGAGTAGGGAAGCTAACACGTGGAATTTTCCTCAGTGCTTAAGAAGTGGTGGAGCCCACAGGTGAATTGGAAGCTTTTCCACCTACCATTTTTTTGATTGGTTAATGATGATAGAGGCCTATAGTCAACTTTTTCAAACATATTTGACTTAGTATGGATCGTTTGTCGATCCATCTCATTGTGCAATTATTGATCAACATTGAAAGTTGGTATTGGGGGCTAATGAGTCGTTTTGGTTTGTGCGAGTGAACCATAATGGAGGAAAATATGCAGAGCTACCAAATTGGAAAGATTCAAAGCCATAAAACTTGCTTTAAAGCATAAATGCATATTGTTAAAAGCATTCTACGCATTCAAGGAGTTTTTACTACAATTTTTAGACTTTTTTGAGAACTAGAACTAGGGTTTTTTGAGTGTCTGCAAACTAGTAAGTAAAATCAACACTTCTAAATTCCTTTGAATCTTGCTTAGTTGTACTCACTCTATCATTCTAAAAGTAGGGTTTTATTGTTTAAAGAATTTCCTTTAAGGTTTGATGCCCATTTCCAAGCAATTAGCTTATCTAGTCCTATTGTTATTTTGTGTCAAACCATTGCCTAAGTCATAAGCTTCTATTTTGTTGAAAGAAACCCTAGTTTGTGAAAACCCTAGAGTCATGGCACCAAAATTTAAAGCGTTTGCATCTAAGGAGAAATCCTCTAGTTCAAAACCTCCTATTAGACCCATAGTCTAGGACCTAACTAATCAGTTGAAACCCTCAACTTCTAAAAAACCTAAAGGTCAATTATTGTTTTGAGGGAAGCAAATTGTAGGAATTATAAACAAGCAAAGTACTATAAAGGATGCACATTTACATACACTTGATGGAAAAAATTTAGCTGTTGGTTTGGAAACAAAAATTGTGGCATTCCTGTGGGAAACTCATAGAATTTAGATTTGGGTAAATTGGTAGTCCCAAATGTGTATATGGATGTGGATTTACTAAAGGGAATGGAAAACTATGATCTAGTCACAAGGACTGTGAGGATGTTTGATGGTATTGACATGGTAAAGGTCACTAGAGAAGAAATTGTTGAAATCTTCAAGCTCACTGAATGGAGTGAGGATATGGTGCCAATTGATGAGAAGAAACTCAGAGTAGAGTATGGGAGGGTAAGGCATGCCTTAAAGATTTCAGTATTGCAAAACTATTTTGCATCCATTAATGGTCAAAAGTTTATCTTGGGTCCATCAGATATGGAACCCTACCCTATCAATTACTTTATCTCCTACTTCTAGAGAAATTTCTATTCTTTGTGTCAAATTATTGGTTATGGCCTAGTTATAGGCATGCCTATGGCCTGGATGTATATGGAAGGACATATTCAACACCTACATTATGCACGCTCTATGATTATGGAGGGTACCTAGTAGAAAGAATTCATGAGGGATTGGTGAAGTTGAAGAAAGGTGAAGATGGAGTTAGATTCTATTGGTACTCATTGTTTATGCACATATTGTTGTTCAAGGAAGCTGCGTATTTTTGTAAAGACATGACACTATCTAATAGAAGGAGGGTAACTTGGATTTGCATGTCCAGTGTTGGATGATAGTTCTTGATAAGGATGATAGAAAATTTAACTATGTCATGTTTGAGAAATTGTATGCCTCCAAGTTAAGGAGAGTTCTAATTGTGAACATGTCAAGGATTCCTACATCCTTGCATGATTTTTTGAGGCCCAAGGATAGGAGGTTATATTTAAACATTGATCATAATTGGGGGAATATTATCCATTACCCTAGCTATACAATTTTGAGAGTTTATGGCACAATTTTCTCACCTCATATGTTGCCTAAGGATGTACAAAGAGAATTGGTTTCCTAGAGGTGATGTGGCAACTTGGGAATGTGGAAAATATTCACTTGAAAGATCAAGGCAAGGGAACATTTTTTCCCTCATATACTTGTTTCTCTGACTTTGTTATGATTAAAGGAGGATGGAATAAGATAAATGATATACTCAAGCCTCTGGGAATGAAAAGAGTAGCGGCAATAAACCATGATCCCGAAGGATTCATGGCATGGTTGAAAATAAGGATTAGAAGCTTAAATTTTATTCACAATTTCTCTTTCCTAGAAGATGTGATTGGATTTTTTTTTAATTTTTAGAAGCATGACGATAGAAAAATGAAATGGATTGCCTACAATAAATTGAAAAATGAAATAAGAGAAAAGGATCCACAATTTCTTTCTCTTGCAAAGATCCCAAATGAAATTCAAAGGATTATGTATTTCAAAATTTTGAGACAGTTGTTGGGTACCTAAAAGGTGAGAGATTAATTCAAGAAAAGGGGAAGGCTATTGCAATGGAAGAACAAGGTAAGGGGGAAACCCCTATGATGGAAGAAACACCGTCCTACCAACCCCCTAAGGAAAAGAAAGTTATTATCTTCAGAAGGAAGAAGAGTAGGGCAAAAGAGAAGGAACAAATAGTACACACCTCTTCTCAATATGAGGAACATAGAGTCCCCTCCCCTGTATAAAAAATGACATTGCCATCTCCCCCTAGATCAACCACTCCTATAATTGTTGATGTTGATTCTCCACCAAGACAAGCCTCACCACCTAGGAAGCCACCCCAAAAGAGACAAAAGGTTGAGTCAGCTAAAATGGTGGATTATGAAGAAGATTTTGATGATGAAATCCTAGTCACATAGGAGGAAATGCAACCAGGAATGCCTTCTCCACCCAGGGAGATAATGCCACAGTAGCTTGGTCTAAAATTGAGCAAGGATGACCTCATCGGTATAAATAACCAAGATGATGTTAGAGAGAAGGCATGCAAAAAAATTCATGGATGATGATTCTTTTATAAAGTCTAAGACCTTCATGGAATTTTCTTGGAGGGCCAAGAAGGATGATTTTTTCAACAATACTGCAAAGGAGAGGATCTTGCATCCTAAATTTCCTGATGTAGTTATCTAGGCTCGAGTAATAAAGAAAATGAAAGAAAGCTTTAAAGAAATGACTACTCAAGAGGCTAGAGAATTGGTAAGAAAGAGTAGTATTATTTTATTTCCTGAATGTGATTTGTCTTCTACAATTGCATTTGATATAGTAAATAGGTATGATAGACCTCTATATAATTTTTAAGAAGAGGAGTCCATTGCACTTTAAGGATTTGTATTTAGTGAGCAGTGGGAAACATTGGCCATTTGAGCCCTAGCCACCAACACCAAGAAGCCAAAAATTGTAGAGCCTACTGCAGATTATAGGGGGGTTAATTATAAAAAGAATGTCTAACACTTCAACTATTCAGGCTGCCACAATGTCAGTTAATGTTGCTCAAATCACAAAAGTAGCAGTGGAATTAGTGACTGCTAAGAAGGGAAGTTTCAGAAAAAAAGTATAATGATTTATTGGTTGATTATGGAAAGAACCAACAACAAATAATGTAGTTACAAACTAGATTGGCATTGTTGAAAGAGAAAATGCAAAATTTGTAATCAAGGGAGCCAATGCAAATAGATATTGCTTCTCCCTCTACCTCTCAAGAGCCAACAACTACTGCCACTACACCTCCTACAATTTATTCATGGGAAATTATTCCCTAGAATATGTGAAATGTTCCCATTTCTATGGGGAGACCCACTACATTAGGTACGCAATAGGCAGAAGAGATCAGTAAAGAAGAAATACTTCAAAAGTTGAAAGAATACAAAGAAAAGATTAGTCAACATGATGAGCAGATTTTTGACAGCAACCTAAAAATTGTAACTGCAGTGCTAGAACATTTGAACAAAGGATTTGATAGAAGACCAATTAGCATTAATGATAATTAATCCTCAATTGTGGAAACAATAAACAATTTTGATATTGACAATAAGGTAGCCATCCCACTCATGGAAAAGTGGATTCCTAGATAGAAAGACTTGAGGTTAATGGTTGTAGGATCTAAACATGATGTGAATAAACCTGAGAAGATCCAACCAACTCTTAAAACTATGAGTGGAATTCAAGAATTACAAGGTGAGATTGAGCCTTTGGAGGCTAAAATAAGGGAGTTGGTAAAGAGCTTTCATGAGATTAATCATGGCCTTTTTCCTGATATATTAAAGAATGGTGGTATCAAATCTCTGTAAGAATGGAAAAAGGAGGCAAATGAGGTGATCTCAAGTCAAGCAGCCAAGATTTGTAAAGAAACTGATATGAGCATGTTAAAAAAGAATATGGACATGCTTGCTCAGGTAGTGGTTTCTCTAGAATATTTTGATAAGGAGGTTAATCAGGTTGTGACTAAATATGCTCCTTATAGGAAAAATTCTGACAATATCATCACATTTGATTGGCTTACAAAAGAATAATTTCAAGCCTTGAAGGATAAATACTTGGATATATTGGAGGATTGAGTTGCAGTTGTGGAATGGTGAACACAATTTTGGTTTTAAGTATGAAAACATGGTGAATAACAGATGGGAGAAACACAATTCATAGCTTGGAACTAGTACAAATTAGGCTTTTGATAAATTATGGATAAAATATTGTCTTCTCCCCAATTTGAGTTTCATGACAAGGTTGCAGATGTGGATGGTATTTTTGTCTCTTCTTTCACTTATGCTTGGAATACATGAACATAATTTGGAGCACGTGGATATATGGCTACATCAACTTAAAGATTCCTTTCAGAAGGTGGGACATGATCTTCATTAACAAATGAAAATAGTTTTTGTCGCATGTAATATTTCCCTCCCTCAAAATGCAAATATAACTACAATAGGGAATATTTTGTATTGGTCCAATAAAAGTGGGACATGTGTACTTTCTAGCCTAAAGCTTGTTTTTCTCTTCATTTCTATAAGAAGGAATTCAAGGCCAAAAGTATGAGTTCATTACTTGTTAATTAATCACATAGAATTTTGTAAAGAGAATACAAAGAGAATTTTAGGGTTTTGTCTTAGGTTTTGAATCTGTCAATATGCATATGTAATTTTGATTATAGTACTAGTAATTGAATACACAATGGTACAAATTCAAGACTATTTCTCTCTTGTGTACTTGTTTCATGGATTACAAATAAAATGATCAAGGGTCATCTTATTTTTCTTCATTGATTTCTAGTGGATGTATGGTTTTGTTCTTATTTTTAATTAAAATAATTAATGAAAATTCTTGGATGAAGCTATAGGTTCATATAAATTGAGTGCTAGGATGCTTATAAGATGTTATGGTTGAGAATATAATGAATGTGATGTTACAGTAATGCAGTATTATCAAAGCTTAATGATGCTATGTGTTAATTTATTGTAAAATTGTATAGGTGTTGAGATTGACTCTATTCCTAGGTTAAGGCACTGATCTAAGTGAGTGTTCATGATACATCTTATTGATCATTCAACAAAAAATCAATTTTATAAAAAAAACTTTCAAATAGATTACAATTGTTGTTACTCTATGTTAAGTTGTTCCATTCTCATGCTCTAAGGGTTGAGTGTTGTCAAGGAGTATCCAAATTCTTAATACATTCCATTTATTAAGCTATTATATGAGAATTTATCTGTTATTTACAATGTACTTAGTCATTTGGTGTAGAGGTCTTTAAGTACATTATGGGATCACCCTCCTGGGTCTTGTAGGGCCCAAAGTGTAGGAGGAAAGCATTGTTGTTTTCACTCGTTCATTGGCCAATCCCTTTAGGTTGTTGAGAATTGGAAATGGAAAAATCCATAAGCCACCTTGAAGATCAGCTTGGTTCTTGAAAAACAACCAACAGTGATAGTTTTCAATGTTACATTTAGTCCCCACTTTAGTGAGAGTATGAACTTATGCTTAGACTCACACTAAAGTAGAAAATCCATGTCAAGAGAGGTTTTATTTTCCAAAGGTTGAAGAGATAGGATGACTAAGGATCTAGGGTAAGTGCACAAGCCAGGATAGGATCCAAGATCCTGTGGCAAAAAAATATGAGCACAAAGGAACACACATGTATGAAATGTAGCAAGAAGACATACACAAACATACATGATGAAAAAATGAAGCATCATGACAAAAACACATGAGATATCATAAAATATAAATGAAAATAAAATGAACAAAAACACAATGCAAACATGAAGAAAACACAAAGAGACACACAACAAGACACAAGGTTATTACTAAAAAGGATTCGAGTCAGTAAGGTAAAGAGACCTTAGTCTTAAAATTTTTCTCAAATACCAAATGTCATCCATCAAATAAATGTTAGTCAAAGGAATGCTACCATGAGGACTAGTAAGTTTCATTATGCCACTGTTATCAATAGTTTTGCACCCTGCTGAATGCAATATTTAGCAAACTACTGAAACATGGAAACCTCCTTCAGATGTGGGTGATCTTATGCGAAGGAGGAATCTCTAGAGTGAGCTGGTTCTCCAAATGATGAATTCTATCCTAAAACAGCTACTAAGGAAAGGGATAAAGAATAACTAAATATAAAACCTATTTCTAAAAAATAATTCTCCAAACTTATAAGGATTCAGACCTAATCACTCATAACAATTTCTCTATTGTAGTAATCCTCACAATCTCACTGGCACATATCACATTAATAATTTGCATGAAGATCTGGAAAGTAAACACAACATGCAACCTGAAACATGTAATTCTAAAACATCACCTGTAACAGCAAGACATAAAAGGATTTCAATTTGAAAACACAAGTACATCAGATCGCTATTACAAAATTTGAGACAGAAAATGTGAAGGAGAAATCTGTTGCTCTATTAAAACTGGAAGAGTGTCAATCTGACCAAACTGAGTATCAAAAGTTTACAAGCTCCCCGAAATGAGTAAGGGTAAGAAACTGATCTGAATTGATGAGAATGGAGAGTTGAGAGACTAAATCTATCAAGAAACTCTCAAGGAAACCCTAATCCGAGCTCAAAAAAATCTCAAGGAAAAAAAGGCCTCAAACAAACTCAAAAACTGCTTTAAAGCAAAAAAAAGCACAAAGCTTTTATGATTACACTGTCAACCCCCTAAAAATGGGAAAAATCTGCTTTAAAAGCACCAAAAAACCTTATCTCTCCAAGATAAGTCTGGAATCCGACCAAGAGGAAAGTCAGCCAAAGATCTGCTAAAAAAATAGCAAGAAAACATAAAGCAGTTTATAAAACATTGCTTTCATGCTTTTGCTTTACAAGATGCAGATTTTTCAATTTTTCCTATTTTTTGCAACTCAAAGATTGGAAATCTTTTGCAAAAATAAATAATCGCCCTTATTCCTCCATTACAATAATTGATTTTTTCCCAAAAAAAAAATCATAAAAACATACTACACAATGTCATACCCTATCAACTTCATAATTAATTTCTCCAGAATCAATCAAAAATAGAAACCCTCATAATATGGCATTAAGCACAAGGAATTCATAAATTTCTCCTAATTGCCTCTTCTTTTAAAATAATACCCTAAGGCATAAACCCATACCTCTAAGGCAAAACAATAAGTCTTAAGACATCAGCCTAGCATAAAATTTCGGCCTCCATTTGATATTGACATGTGCATTTTGAATGAAAATTCTGGAAACTTCATAATGCTCGAAATAAGGATTTGATCAAAATAGGGTCAAACCCTAATTATCACCATTTCGCACCCGTGACTTGAGGAGAAGGAAATCCTGACTGAGAGAAAACTACCGCCATGATGGTGTTGGATTCGAGCCCGTGTGCATAGAAATCTTCCTCTGTTCTCTAATTGACCGAATCTTCAGTGAGTAAGTCCTTTTCCCATGGCGAAATAACTTTTCTACTTCATTATTTTGAGCCTCAAAAAGCCCTAAGGGTGCGGTCTACATAAGTTTGTTTCTAATTTCTATTCTTTTGACTTCTCATGCTACCATGAGTTCGGGCTTGACTCTACAGTTCACTCCATGGAAGCTCGACTTGTATTCTGGTTTTTCTTCACTGTGCAGAGGTAAGCTTAATTAATGGTTTTATGGCTTCATATTCTACTCATTTCGGCCTCAAAGTCATGGTGCACTCACTCTGATGTCTTTACTCTGCATTTTTGTGTGCTTCCTGTGCTCATTGTTGCGCTCCATTCACCAGTGAGAGTTCGGCCACCACTTGGAAACTCGAACCCCTGCATTGGGAAGCTAAGAGGAAGCCATGGCCGCAGCTTTAGACTTAATCAAAAATTCAAACTGGTAACTTCTTTTGCTTGGTAGAAACTCTAAAAGCTCTCTTTATTTCATGATTCCTCTGGCCATGTACAGGTCGTGCCAAAAGAGCATTGTAGAAAGCAATTCTTTTGAATTTTAGCTTGACCCAGAAAATAAATTCTCCATTATGTCAATTTGGTAACATTTCTACATATGGGTATTTGAAATTATTAAAGAAAATTATATTTCCTTTATCTTTGAGGCTTGATCTAGCAGAAAAAACTTCACACTTGTAGCCGTACTGCTTTTGAATGTAAAAAACAAAATGGGTATTATAGATTATTGCATTTTCTGTCCTTTTGAAGCTCGACCTTCATTTTGAGAGCTCAAACCTTGGTTTCTAAAAAATTCATGAATCTTTGATTTTTGTCTTATGAAAGTCGCTATAACATACTACCTTTGATGAGACCTCTTGTAGAGAGCCTGTGTCTTGGCGAAAACTCCCTATTACTTCCTAGTCGCCAAGACAATATGCTTTCGGGGAGACTTCTTGAAGATAAAAAGGTGTCTTGGTGAAATCCTTTATTATTTCCTTCCTGTCGCCAAGACAATGTGTTTTCGGCAAGACCTCTTGTAGACAAGAAGCTATACCGAAAATCTTTATTACTGCTCTTTCTGCACTTTTAAAACAAAACTCTCATGTGGGTATTCAAAATTTCTGAAGGAAAATGTATTTTT
This sequence comes from Sequoia sempervirens, assembly GCA_007258455.2. Lineage (NCBI taxonomy): Eukaryota > Viridiplantae > Streptophyta > Pinopsida > Cupressales > Cupressaceae > Sequoia > Sequoia sempervirens. The sequence continues at coordinate 94,459,289 of VDFB02000015.1, forward strand.
TGTGTTCTGAAAGTATCTGAGACCATGAAGTAACTGTTATTCATTCTATCCATATGGCTCGAGCTAGAACAAACAATGATTTACCCACACTCCTTGTAATTATAATGTTGTTTTTTAAAACAAATCCCATATGGGTATCAGCTGTTCATCTTTGCTTACCATAGAACTACAAGCACCTTCAGAAAACTAAAATTGGCATTTGATGTTTACCTTCAGATCTTCCTTCAGAAATGTACACTCATGATTTAGATCAAAATAATGTTAATTTATACTCTGCTTGTAAGCTCTTTTAAGCATTCAAACTCCTTTATTCTGCATTCTGCATTATTTAGACAATGAACTCATGCCTCCTTTGTTATCTACTCGAAAAGACCACTTTATTATAACCATTGATAATGCAATATTTCTTCACCAGTCAACTCATAACTAGAAATTTGTCTAACACTCAGGTACACTATTTGTATTTATTTTTGTGAACAACATGGTACTCTTCATGCATTTTTAAATTTCCCTGCACAAACTGTTCTCAGAAATTGTTCTCTTTAATGATGAAAGTTAGAACAAAAAATTAAGGCATATGTATGCCTGTTCACTATCCAAAAGAGAAATAATGCATTGAAACTCACATGACATATGATTATAATCAGCACAAAAAATGAAGTAATTCAACAATTCTGATGTAAATGCATTCAGTTAAATTCCTTAAGTGAACTAAACTCACTGTTCACCCATAGCCTTCAGAAAGAAATGTTGATCGTTATTAATGCACAGTTGGTTTCGTTACTTGATGGATAACTCTATTTTACTCTTTCAGTTGTATTTCACTTTTTTTGATGTATATGATGAAAAATCTTTCAAAATCAGCCCGTTAAATGCATAGGGCAGCATGTCGGGCTCTACCCTTGTGGGAGCCCATTTTACTCCACATGCTTGGTCTTCGAATAATGTTCAACTTCATGACTTAACCTATACCTGCACCAGAAAACAAACAATGTTAGCATAAAAAATAGAACATGTTGATTATGATGTTGATACTTCTCCTTTAGTTCACTTCTTCATACTACATTTGATTTAATTCTGATTGTTTTAATGCATTGCTCATAGTATATTGTACTATTGTAGGTGCATCATATGAGTTATGTCATAGTTGGAGCCACTGACACCCTTCTTCTCCTCTTACAGGTCGACGAAGCTCGAGATAGCGAGGTGCACCTTCAACATCAAGTGTCGATAACAGGTATTGATGACTATGTTGTTGCTTATATGTTCTCCTTTCACATCTTCAGTAGTGCATTGTGCTGTTAGAAATGCATTGGAACAGTTATAGTTAAATCCACAGCTTGTGTGGATCCTTGATTTCATTTTTTGCTTTTCAGTTGAAAAGAAAAATGCATCTCATGCAACGTTGTAATATTATTTTTATTTTGAAATCAAATAAAGCCTTGTAGAAATATGGGTTCCTTTCGAAATGAATAAAAGCATCTGAAATGCTATTTTTCTCAAGTACTCAATTTTATATTTCTTTACATCCTGTAGCGTCTGAATGGCACTCTAAAACCTTATAACTTCACTAAAATGCATAACTGCTACTCAAATGCACAAAGCAATGGGAAACAACATTTAAAAACAAATCTGCAATTCCACTTTATAGTAAATAATAATCAGCCAGCTCCTCTATTTGAGCTGAGGCGAAAAATATGTAATAGCCACATCACTCATGACCACATGGATCTACTGGCTAGCAAGTTGTGTTATTCTAGACGTCCATGCAATATGATGGTTTCCACAAGGCTAGCAAGTTGTGTTATGCTTAAAACTCATGAAACACAGCTCTATTATCAAGAAAGTTGTGTTATGCTTGGTAGACATGTTAAGGAATTCATGACTCACATGATAGAAAAGTGTGATATTTTCTAGGTGAATCACAAACAAAAGGCACTAGGGGCTAGTGAGGTCTGATATTCACTAGGTTCAAGCCCCCATGACAACATAGAAAAATGAGAAACATAATGTCTAGTGAAGTATGATATTCACTAGGTGTGTACCCATTGACAACCATACCAAGAGCTATAATCCCTAAAAAATATTATAAGGTTCTACAAAAATGCTCAAAATGTTATGCTAATGCCACACTAAGTTCAACATGTGTGAAAAAAGTGAAGCAAAAATTCCAATGTCAATGCACCATTAAGTCTAATGTGTGTGCACAAAGTGAAGCAAAAATGCCAAAATCACCTATGATGCAAAATGATGATGACAAAATAAGGCCAAAACCTCAAAGGGGTGTTCTAACAACACCACCACAAAAGGTGATTCAAAAATAACAAAAGAGCATTTCTCAATATATGAAGGGTCACACCTTAGGGAACATCACACATGACACCACCACCAAGAGAGGATAGATTATGGAATAGAAACTCACACCATAGGGACTACTAGCACTATCATTACCACCAAGGGGAATGCCATATGCCACAAAATGTCACACTCTTATGGGACATAAAGCTTAATATCTCCACAAAGGAGACACTAACATAGATCAAGAAGGCCACATTTGCATTTCCAAGGTCATACTTTCTAGGAGATGTATGCTATCATCACTAAAAAGGGACCATTTCATATGAAAATAATAAATGGGGGATTATATGGCCCCCCTTAAAAGTTAGTGTACTTGCTACACTAACATTTTAAGGAGAAACAAAAGGATTCCTTGCTAGAAGAAATGGTCCTAACATAAGGCTATCTAACCCCTTGCCCCCAAACTGTAGAGACCAAGATGAGACAAGATGGATGATGATGATGATGTACTTCTCCTTTCGAGATTAAATATGATTGCATAAAACTTAATTTATACCCCATACATGGTAGTAAGTAGTGTGTGATACTACAACTACCACATGACAAGGAGCAACCACTAATGCTATTTGTTGTGGGTAAAACTTGCATGATTAGGTGAAGATGCTTCTAATTTTTTTGTTATTTTTTAAGAACAATAACCAAGACCTTTTGTTGTTTATGGCGTGTTAAGATCTATAGGGACACATATTCCTTGTTCTTTTACACCAAATCCTTTTTCATTATAGCCAAATTGTTTTAAAATTTTATAACCTCTTCCATAAATGGCTTCCATTTCTTTCAAAAAAAGGTGGTTTTTTGTAATCATTTTCATCATAAGTGGACGTGTAATTTATATTTTCCTCTTTTCTAGAAGTTTTGGATGTTTTTTATGATCCAATGATAGATTGTGTTGATATCATTGCAACTTCCTTTTCTTTTTATGATTTTGATTGTGTAATCTTATATTCCCCCATGATTGTAGGTGTGAAATCTAATGATCCCCAATCATCATCCAACAACTTTATCACAGATGAAAGGAAATCATATTTTTCTTTAATTTTTAAAGGTTCCACTTTTGAAGTTGGTATCAATGTTCTAAAAGGACTCTCTATTCCTATTTCAATTTGTAAACAATTTAAGATTTAGGATCAAATTTTATCATGTAAACCTTATTGTTGTATGTGTATTTCATTAAACGATGAAGCATTTAAGGTACACCTTTCATCTCATGAATTTTTGGTCTACCTAAGAGAATATTATATGAAAGATCATGGGTCATGACATGGCTAGGAGTTTTCAATACAACCTTATAAACTTTAACATGTAATGTTATCACACCAAGTAGTTGTCTTCCCATATTGTTAAAACCTATGACTGAAAAATCAACGAGTTGAATTAAATTTTTGTTTGCTCCAATTCTATACAAAAATTTTATGGTACAAACATTAAACTTTGAATCATTGTCAATAAGGGTATGCCTAATCCAAACCTTGTTAATAATAGCCATTACCATCAAGGAATCATTTTTTTTTTATGTTTCTGAGGGAGGTAAATCCTATTCATGAAAGACAATATCCATATTAATTGAATTCAAATCCTTAATTAAGGCCACTATATAATTTGGTTGTGCACTAGGAGGGACAAAAAAAAATTGTAAAGCATTTTGAAGAATACCATGATAGACAGGTGATGTTTGAATCAAATCCCACAAGGAGATCTTAGTAGGAGTGTTACGAAGTTGCTCAATAAGATAAAATTCTTTACCACTATGTTGGGAAATGTTAGGTGTGGATGGGAGGTATGGTTGAGGTAATGGAATGGATGTTGGTGTTTTTTTTGGTTTCTTATTGTTTCTAGTGTTGTATGTGTGAGAAACAATATGATAACTTGGTTGCTTTGACATATTATTACTAGTAAGTTGTTTTTCAAACTTTAAGATATGTTGGCCAACAGGTTTAGGAGATCCTATAATGAGAGGTGACTTAAGAGGTCCAATAATTGGAGGAATTTTAGGAGGTCCAATAATTAAAGGAGTTTTTGGAGGTCCAATGATTAAAGGATATCTAATAGCCTATTGTGCATTCATAACCTCAATGGATTTGACTTCTTGTTGATGATCTTATATCAAGGGGTGATCTAATGTCACCTCAACATCTTCATCTATGTAATCCATAAATTTAACAAATGATTTCATCCTCTTTTCCAACAATATCTTCCCAAGTAGGAGAGGTAGGAGGAGATAAACAAACAATATTCTCACAACACTCAATGATTGGATCTTCTAACACCAAGATACCATCTTCCCAAGAAGGTGAGATATCGAGAGAATAGCAAACATGATTGTCATGACTATCAATGATTGCATTCTCTTTTACCAAGCTAACTTCACACATAGGAGAGATAGTGGGAGAGGGATCAATGAAAAACAAAAAAAGAGGGGAAATAAACTCATGATATGCTTGTAACAAAAATTCCTTGAAATGTTTAACAATATTTAACAATTGAACATGAGTTATGATAACACAAGATTTTTGCAATGAGAACATGATGTTATTCCCTATGGATCAAGCTAGAATTTTTTTTATCAAAACAAATAGTTATAGGACTTCTATTCAAAAATTGATGCTAGAGCTAAGCAGAGTCCAGAGATAATATTTTGCACAATGAATTTGAGCTCAAAATGGTAAGACTAATTTTCCATAAGTGGGCTAAGTTGCTATATGGTGTCTATGTCTTGCATAGATTTTTGTAGGTTTCAAAATTTGATTATATACTATAATGTTTAAGGATCTCAAGCCTTCTTGTAGACAGGTCTGATAGTGAATTATTTTCTAGAATTTGTCCAATTTATGCCAATGTAATTCAAAAAGTAAGTCTATAACAACATTAAAAAAAAATTACAGTTTCAATGCAATTTTTAGATCTAAAATGTAATAATTGACTGATTATATGGTTCCAAAATCTAAAAATGATAATTTTGATGCAATTTCGAAATAAAAAAATATTTTTTTCACTTTTGAGCTATACGAAAGATGCCTAAATACATGCAATTAAGAATTCCAAATCAAATATTTGCAAGCAAAAATAGATTGAAGACACAAAGATAAAGAATTGTGCAGAATTTTGTTGAGCTACCAATAGGAGGACATAGGCACCCAAGGGTGTCTTTGTCCTAGATAGGGTAGGTGAAAATTGAAAGTTTCAATGTTTATTAGACTATTTAGAGGTTTTGAATATGTGTGCACATAGGTTTGAAACTAAGTATTTTTCTAGAATTTCCTTAATTTAAGACAATGTGACTCAAATGCAAATGTGTAACACTGCTTGGACAACAAATGGCATTTGTGAATGCATGTTTGAATGTAGATCTTATCTAAAGGACTGAGATAAATACTAATGCAACATATGATACCATATGATATGTAATTTTTTAAATGTTTTTATGATGCAAAAATAAAACCCTAAGTGAATAATGCAACATAATGCAATGAAAAAATTAGATCTAGGGTGAATTACTTCATATTTTAGAAGGTTTATGATGGAAAAATGTTAGGCTCACCAAAATGTAACAAAGGAAAAGGGAACCCTAAGTTTAATGTGTGAAACCTAGGATTAATTTCCTCCTTATTCAAGGGTACATTAGGATGCAAATCAACAAGGTGATTAGGTTGAATTTCAACCATGAAGGTGAGTCAAACAAACCTAGATTTGCATCTTTCTAAGCCTTAGAAATGGATTGGAATTGATTTTCCTTGATTAACCTAATTAGACTATGTGTCATAATATATAAAAACTACAAGATTCTAACAATTGACAAACTATAACATAGATTTGTAGGTCGAATTAGGAAGGGCCCAGAATGTTGTGTACCTATCATATAAATTTGGTATCAGTCAAAATAGGAGGACAAAGGTTCCAAAGGGAATATTTGTCCTTGTTGGGGTATATTGGATCTATTTTTGCAATCCTATAATGTCAAATCTAAGCTCATGATTCCCATCTGCAATTTTTTTGAATCACTACTAGATAATTTTGGAGGTGAGTTTCTATGAGTTTACAAGGTGTAGGGTTTTGATCACAACCATGGATAAATGATCTTCAAAGTTCTTTCAATCCTCTCTAAACTTGAAACTTGCACATTCTTGAAGAGAGAGGAAAGGTTGTGTCATTTAGGGGTTTACCTTAGCGAAACCATGTGTTAGTGTTGTTGAACACTTGAAATACTGAGAGGGGAGTGAATCAATATTCTATTAAACCATTCAAACATTATCCATCCAATTACCAAATCACATTCAACTGGTATAAGAAAAGAAAGCATGAAACATCTGAAATATCACATAACACATGAACACTAGGATTTTCATGTGGAAAACCCAAAATGGGAAAAACTATGATGAGGATTAGATCACAATATATTATATATAGATATAGTATATTACAAAAGTGCTCACTGCAGGTGGATTCACTATAGGTGGAATCACTATCCAATGGACTCACTACCCACAAATAATAAGATAGAAGAAAGAAGGGGTGGCTTACAACCTATTTGAACTAATACAAATGCATCTACAATATGCTAGATTATAGTTCCAATGATAATATATCAAACTTTTCACTAATCTAAATCAATGCTCTACTTTGCTCTGTATTTGTGCACCTTGCAACACAATTCACACAATTTCGATCAAATTCACATCACACACATGTATATGGAACACCATAAATTTCATCTATCTCTCTTTATTTTCTCATCATCACAAAACATCAAAATAAATCCATTATATATATCCACTTCAAGTGTAACATTGATTAGGTTGACCTAATTGGATGTAGCACAAAAAATTAAACTTGACAGCCCCCAAAAAATTTCTTCTAAACTTTGTGCCTAATTAAAAATTAAAATCACCTTAAGATAGGTTGAGATGGACCTATATTAGATCTTACATAAAGAGAAAAATATTTATTTTTCAAAAAATATAAAATGTGTTAGGTCAACCCCAAATAAGACCTAAACCAACAAACCTTTATCTATACACAAAATTCATAATATGTGGACCTAAAAACATGATGCCATATGGAATTCCTACTCATTTGACATCTGGAAGCTTATCTTCAAAATTGCAACACAAAATATTCATCCATGAAGGAGTGTAGAATATCCCACACCAATGCACTATATAGAAAATGACTATATTATACCAAACAAAACTCTATCATTCATATCTCCCAAAATAATTTTCTAAAAAATATGAAATATTGGATTTATAATCCTATACTAACAAAAAAATTATGTTAGAATCACATAGAAAATTATTCCTTTGCAGAGTAGTGCAAACCAAAAGACGAACACTTTGTAACCCTGAACTGGCAGGTTTGACACTTAGTCAAATTTCTACATCACTGCACTTTTTGGACCAACCCACCCTGCACAAATGTATTCCACAATACCTTTGAAACATGTTAAGATGATCCAAAACAATGTTGACATAAATGAAAAAACTATATCCTTCATTATGTACATACCATGCTCATGTTTCCAGTACTCCATCATCAATGACAATCTCCTCAATCTTCCAACAATCTCCCCATTTGTCATTGATGGCAACATGTTTTCCAATACTCTCCAAAAAATTTCCTTTATTAATTTGTCTCCCCCTTTGAAATCAATAGAAAAGGGTTCCTATATACACCTATTTTGTTTAATTTTTGAAACTCCCATTGAATCATATATCGGAACAAAAAACACAACTCTATGTGTCTACATATATACAAGAAATCTAAAAATAGATATAAAAATATATCAAAGAATGAAATATAAGTCAATAGAAGGTGGTTGATGCCTAAAAATTCTTCAGTTGATCTTCCTAGGCTTGTCTTCATTGTTCCCATGCTTACTTGGCCACGACAAGCAACCTATTTTGCATGTCATGTTCCAGTGGGAGTTCTTCTCCCTCTTCTAAAGTAGAAGGTACTGGATTCCTCTTCTTAACCTTATCAGCATTGAGAAGTTCTCTAAAAATAATTGAGTTTTGGATTGACCATATCCTTGACTTCTCTAAACTACAAAATAATAGTTTATTTTTGAGCTTGCAACTAGAAAAACTACTTGTGAAGATCCTCTATAAGATCCCTTGTGGAACATGTTAGATCAATAGCTGGATTGTATGCAATGAAGATTGTATTAATTTGAGACTTGATGGAATCCATTTATTTTCTTATACTTTGGGTGGCTCTAGGACACTTCCTCCTAGACTACAATAGTTCCTTAGCCTCATCTACACATGCTTCTACATCTTTCATTAATTTAGAGAACTTCTTATGTGCAACCACATATTTCTCCATGATATCCAACATTCTCTTGTCATTCAACCTCTTTTCCACTTCTTTTTCTACCTCCACCTTCAGTCCGAATGCATATGATTTGAAGGAATCAATCATTAGTTTGAGATCATCCATACCTAAGAGAGATGTGTCTATATTTGATTTAGGTATTATCTCAGGAAATAGCTTCACTTCTTCATCCATTACCTCTCCACTCTTTTGATGTGTATCAATGATTTCCTTTTTGGTAGATGCAAGGAACAGGGCTCCTAGTTGAAGCTTGTAAATAGGATATATCTTGTTCAGGTCAACATTACAGTGATTCATCAGTAGTTGTAGAATTTGTGAGGACACAACTGGTTGAAAGTTAGGTTGAATTCCTTAATAGATTTCTAAGATATTTTCCATAGGATCTGGAAGATTCACCAAGAGACTTTGCAATTTATGTAGCCTTCTCTTTATTTACAGTACCCGAGTTAGTTGATTTATCTTTCTCTACATCTTTGGATGTATCCTTTTCCTTTTCCTATTCTTCTTCATGCTCTTCTTCTTGATGCTCATCAAATTTTTCTTCCTCATTCTCTACGTCAACATTTGCATTCACTTCCTCTATTTTTTCTTCCTCTACAACATTTCCAGTGTTTTCCAAAGGATCAACTTTAGCACTTTGTATTGGAGAAGAAGATATAGCATTTCCCTTTGCAATATCCTCTCTGTTTAATGCCTCTTCTTCATTTTCCTTTGGCATATCCTCACTTCTAGAGAGGTGTTATCCTATGCAACTTCATCAATAGTATCTTCCCCATATTGAGCATCATCAATGTGCACTTCTCCTTCCACATTTTGTTCCAGAGCAACATTATCAACTTTTATTTCTTCCTTAGTCACTGGAAGTAGTCCCATATTGTTCCCAATCTCCTCAACTTTTTCACTACACTCTTTTTGGATTCTTTCATAATAATATTTGTCCTTTCCCATGAGAGTGGTAACTCTTTGTTTTTTTCTCAACTCCTTGCTATAAATGGTATTCAATGTGGCTTTTGCTGCTTTAGTCAATGGAGCACAAACTCTTTCCAAGGCTTCATCCTTTAGCCTTTCATGTTCCATTATGGATTCTTCTCTTCTTTTCAAAAAATATCCCAAACATCATTAGGAATATCCTTCTTGATATTCTTCATATCAAATTCAAATACAAAAATTTATTTGACTATGGTTTCTATGGTAGTAGCTTTTTCTACCTCATTAGATTCTTTGTATATCTTTGTAGTGGCTTTCAACATATAATTTTGTACAATACAATTAAATAGTTCCTTTAACTTCATTAGGGTGTGAGGAATTTCATGTTGTTTTTGCTTCTTTACCTTCTCAGGAGACTTCTTCCTTTGACTTGTCTATGTTTGCTTCTTTTATATAGAATCCTTCTTGGCTTTATTCTCCTTTTCTCTCTTCTGAATCTTAAATGTAGCTTTCTCTTTTTCAAATTATTCTTCACTATTTTTGTCTATTATATCAATTCTTTTTCTATTTGTGCTTGCTTCACCTTGTGAAGCCTCTTTCCTTCCTCTTCAGACCAATGATGGTCCTTCTTCTATTTCTTCTTCTTTTGCTAGATTTATGCCAATTCCCTTCTCTCTTGTGACTTTTTGTTTGACTCTTCTATAGGGGTAGCAAGGGGTGATGTGGTGGCAGTCTTCTTTTTCCTTTGTGGAATGCACTAATGGAGGGGATTTATCCCTTATCAAAGGCTTAGAATTTGATTTTCTTTCATCTCTAGCAGTAGGTAAATCCTCAAAGAACTTTTGAACCAATGGGGGTGTTAGGATTGGAAAATTTTCACCTATTCTACATTCAATGTTTGTCAAGCCCTAGTTCTAGGAGTCCAATAAAAGAGTTCTAACCCTTGCACTATTCATTCTACGGGTCTAAAATTTATATGTTATATCTTTTCCTAAGTCATCTTCCATCATACATGTATTTTTTTACCTTAAGGGTAATCCCACAATACTGGTTTACAATTTTTGGGAGATCCTGATTTTTGTTGAAATCACATATTTTTAGAAATTATAATGATTTAAGCCTTGAAAAGTTCCATTTAAAGGATTCCAATTGAAGAGGCTTTGATCAAAGCACCTTAGATCAAAACCCCTTGGATAGAACCACACTAGTTTTAAACCATACCTATAATGGAGTCTCCTTTACACCTATCAAAATGCTGATAAAAAACCACTTTTGATTTACCTTTTTGGGGATCAAGTGAATTCATTTAAAAAATATTATTTTGTAAGTATGTAGTCCTTATTATAAGCTTCCCAAAAAGTATAATTTTAAATAAATTTAATTTTATTATTATATTTATTTTTTATTTCTTGTGAATGTAGGTTTTTCACTAAAAATCAAGCTCTTTGTTCTGCACATGTGGAAAAATAGAAGATCATCAAAAAAAATATTGAAAAATATCAGTGCACCAGTTATTGAAGTCGTTGATCCAACAAAAAAAAGAGAATTTCGATACATACAAAAAAAGTTACACCTTATATGGTCCGCCTATGTTTGAATTGTAATTGGTTTGACTTTGAAACCTGATTAAGGAAAAAATATTCAATAAAACACTATGAAACCAATTGGAAGCACTAGATATCATAGTTACAAATCTAAATTAAAAAAAAAAAAGAATTTTATCCTTCATGGAAAAAAATTTATGTGTTATATGGTGAGCATCACTCCTTAAAAATGTTGTTTACTAAAAAAACTAGTTTTCGAAAGAGATGAAAAAAAAAAGTGCAATCTGATTCCAAAAATTTTGAAAAAAATATATTTAGAATCTACAGACAAAATGTCACAAATCACTAGTTTGTATCATCTTCAAATTCCTCACGGTTTAGTCTCTATAAGTGCCTAAAAGTGAATATTTAGTTAGAAAAAATCAGTCGAGTGTCTAGTTCAAAAATTGTAAACCAGTATTGTGGGATCACCCTTAACTTTTGTCTTGTTTAAGTACCATACTATCATGGGGTTGGGAAAAGTCTCTTGTGGGTATGTGGGAGTTTATGACGAGGTTACCACACTATCGCAAAAAAAGAAAGGTAACATCTACGGGATGGAAGTAAGTAGAGTGTGGCATCCAAGTTTTACTATAGCCTATGACATTGACTTGGTGATGATAAAAAGGTTTGCAAGTTGGATGTAAGTAACAAAATTAATATCAAGTGATTACTATTGTCCCGCAAGAAAAATAGCATAACTTTTCCAAGGCCCACAGTGTTGCAGTAGGAAGTGAGTAGGGCATGAGCACCGTCAAAAAGACTATACCATAACAATAGGAGTTACCTTGGAGTCCCATTGATAGCACACTTTGTATGAGACAATGTGAACTATATCAAAGAGACCAAGCCATATCAATAAGACTTATTTCAACATCCCTTCAATACCTTGAAGGAAAATAAAAGTATACTATTTGAATTCATCAAAGGGAGAAATGGATGTCAGCAAGAAGAGAGTTATAGTCTCTTTGATACAATGATGATAGAGTAGGGTTTCACATAAGGAACACAAGAATGTGAGGGGTGATGGCACAAATCATTGAATAGATAATGGAACATGTTGACAAGAGAAAGAGTTTATCATGACCACAAAAGAGGGAAAGCCCAGACAGAAAAGTGAAATGGTGGATGTTGGTAGAGACATGGGAATGAATAGAGATCAAAGAAAATAGAGTACGAGGGGACAAGTGGTTAAACAAATATTTTAGAATGTCATACCAAAGGATGGGAATACTAAAATTCAATTTTTAGAATGTGAATGATCTGAAGCTTGTTTCTTCCTTTGTTCCTATAAGAAGGGAACCAAGACCATGGGAATCTCTCTTTTTGGAAGGAGGAATTGGATTTTGGAAAAGGATATTATAAAGGCCTATTTTTTGAAGCATATCAATCAAATGTTGCTTTCTCTAGTGTCTGAATTTTGGTTGTCAATTACTTGTTGAATATTATTGATAGAATTTTACCTGGTTGTTTCGATTTTGTTTTCTCCTTGTTATTCAAATTATCATATCAAGCATATTTTTGGTTTTTCAAAACACAATTCATGTTTTGTGTGATTTGTTTAATAGGGTTTCTTCAAGAAACAATTAAATTCCTTAGAATAGGTCATAGTAATCTGGAGGATTCAATTGGATAAATAAGAACCTAATAAAAGATAATTTTACATGTTTATTCAAGTCATAAATAGTATTGTGACAAGTAATTTGAGTTATACCTAGAAGGAAGACACATATCATTTTGAATTCTAACTTTGTACCCAGAAAAGGCACCAATCAATCCATTTTCTAGAACCATCCCTTCTACTACATTCTATAATCCAATTTATATTTTCTATTGTAGGAGTAGGAGTAGAGGTTAGTTTAGATTATCTATTTCAAACTTTCATGCCAGTGTGAAATTGATTAGGAGTGGATGAATGAATTGATGAAGATTGGAATGAAACAAATCCTCTAGATTTGTGTGAGGTCATAATCTGCTTAATTTTCACCACTTTTATCTTTGAAATTTTGCATTCATTGGTGATCAAGGTACAACCACCTAGGCAAAGCAGATCTCGAAGAGAAGAATCCCAACCATCTTGGTTGATTTTTTTTGTTGTAAAAATCCTTGTTAAACTTGAAGAAAAATCTTGGCATACTTTTAGAGTTTAGAAAATTTGTAGATTTGGGAACCAACAATTTAGTGACTCTACTAGGGACAAACTTAGAAAGAAATTTGGTTATAGCTTTTCTAGTTAAAGAGTCAACAAATTTTTGAGGCTGATCTTCAACCAGATATTTATAATTGTATAATTTGCACTCCCCATCTGAGTCACACAACCAATAGATTAGTGAATTCATTGGGGACGTAATTTAGAGTCTTGGTTGAAGACCATTTCATTACAAAGTCAGTGAAGTTTTGAATTTGAACACATATTGGTAACTCTGCTGGAAGGACCTAGAAAGATAAAATTTATTCCTCTCTAGAAGAGGTGGTGACTCTGTTTCAAGAGCCTAGTGAAGGATACAAGAAGTTTCAGAGCTGCATAACTTTCATTCAAGAAGAAGGGTTAGAAGTTGTGGCAGTTGTTCTAGGTATTTTTATTCTAGTTTTTAGAAAGGAGCTTATGTGAAAACCATGGTGTATGAGTTTTAATGAAGTCCCTTATCAAGTGTTGAAGCACTAGTAAATATGGGAATATTGATATTTATTTTACATACTTATATGTTGCAGTTTTTAGTTATTTTATTCTATGAGAAGTATGTAATAATAAGCTCATTTGAAAACATCTTAAACATGACATTGAGTTGTTTTATGTATTATCCTTGCTTGAGAGCCTATTGTGAGACAAAAGAGGTAAAATATGTGTGATTGTTGTATTTGTGTGGAAGATTTATAGAGTGATAAAAAAGATGTATCATTCATATAGTTATCCTTGTCTAGTTCTAAATGCAATGAATAGACAAAAATTTCAACCATGTCCATAGAGAGAAGTGTTTGTCCTAGACAAAGAAAATCCATTGAACTTCAGTAACATCCAAGGCTACCCAAATCCTTATCCCTTTGAGCTTAGAAATAATGTGCCTATATTTCATGGAGAGGAGTATGAATCAGCTTGACGGCATGTACAACTATTTTGTGGGTTTATTGAAGACTTTAAAATTTGTGCAGAAGATTTCATTATGAAATTCTTTGTAAGGTATTTGAAGGATAATGCAAGAGAATGGTACAATGGATTACCCATGAAAAGTATATCTTCATGGAAAGATTTCAAAAGGTTGTTACTGAATCAGTTTGATAAGGATAATGAAAATCATGCACAAAATTTTATGCCTCAATATATATTTCAGCAAGAAATGAAATGACATATGCAAACATGCAGTATACATAAGAGGTTGAGAGCAATCTTTAAGGTGAAAATACTCATGTTATTCCAACATACCCACATTAATACCTTGCACACCATAGTCATCCCCAAATTCATTATCAATGAATAGCACACATTATCAACCCTGTCATCCATATTCAAAAATTGTTTACCATAAGGAAAGAAGAAGATAAAATAGGTTATTTGGGTATGTGCAGGATCATCATGGAAAAAATAGGCCCTTAAGTGGCAAAAAAATAAGAAAAATAAGAGTTAGGCAACTTGATGTAAAAATTTGAGTAAGTTATCTATATTATTTCAAAAATATGTAAGAATAGAATATGTAGCAAATTGAATGTAGTTTCTAAACTACTAGGTTTATTTAAAAAGAAAAAAATCTATTTGGTGAAAATTTGAAATTTTAATGCAGTAGTACTTAAATTTCAAGGAAAAAATAAGAAGTAGGTGTATGTATGACCACCTTAACCACAATAAAATGATAATATTTTTTTATAATATTTTAGATATAAGTAGAGGACTCATGTCCCGATGTGGTGCATATTGTTTTGTAATTTTTTTCCAAGTAAATAATTAATTATGAATTTTTATGACAACTTTTAAAAAATATAAAAACTTGTATGTCTGACCACCTTAACTTGGTCAAACTTCATGATTTTTTTTTTTAATCCTATAGTATGCAAAGCATAGCATGTGACACATGTTTCAGATTCAAAAAATGTGATACAGTTTGAAAGCTATAGATGTTTTTCAATCAGCTTATCAATTAGGACTTTAGTCATAATTCAAATAGAAAATGAATAATAATTACTTATTAAATTCAGAGTAAAGCATAATTTATGTCGGTGGAAAGATGAGAATCTCCTCTAGAAACCCTTTTCATTTAATCAATTTTGGGTAAAAAAAAGTCGTCAGCCACATACCCTACAAATACCCTCATATCGCCACTTTTTGGCCCATCATGATCCTGCACATACCCATTCCTTTTTGACAAGGATTCTTAATGCTTATACAAACATACTTGTTAACTTTAGACCTCATGAGTCTATTATGATTGACTTGTTTTTGAATGCATATTAATTGGGTCCAAATTTTTGGTCAGAAAATGGGAAGCCCATTTTCCTAAGTCAAGTAGTTGAATTGATTGACTTTGTTGAAAAGAATAGGGACATACATTCAGGGTGAGATTTCATGATAATGCTTGTGGTTAGTCAAATTATATAGTAGGTGCAAGTAAAAATGGTATGCATAATAATATGAGTGCATTTCATGATCAAACAATGGAGGTGCAACCATTTATGCATTATCATAGCATTAATAATAATGAATTAGAAGTAACAAAAAGGGACAGTGTGCCCTACATTGAAATGAAGAGGGTCATGATTTTAACCAGTCTACAAAGTATGGGTATGCAAGTAAAAATAATTGTTATGACAGTCTGAATGTTAATAAGGATGAAAATATAGAAGGCCTATCAAATTATGACAGTGTTTTTGGTAAGGTTGTTGGAAATTCAATCCTATATGATATGAGTAGTGTATGTTATGATGAATCCCTTGAATATCTATATTTTAATGATAAAAATGAAAATCATGTGGATTTTCATTTGAAACTAAGTGGTGCTTGTAGCTATTATGGATATCAAGAAGTAGTGGAATATGCGAAAGAAGAAGCATGTTCACTCAGTAGTGAGAAAATTTTAGATTTATTGACCATGGAATATCGAAGGTATGTACATGAAAATGGCCATGAGCTTCTATTCCCTGCTTAGATAAAATTTGATAATGATGATGTTCCTTTGGGTACTAAGTATGACACATGTCCATTTGCTTTTTCTTCCACAAATAGACAAGATAATTTGCAAGATAACAATGTTCATGAAGGATTTCTTGATGACTCTTGTCACCAAAATGTTGAATTGCCATTAAAAAATGAGCTAGTATATGAATGTTTTTCTTTCCATATGTTGGAAACTTGTTTTCATAATTCTCATGGTTTGCAGTTGTGTGATACTAGCTATGACACAACATATGAGTGTTTTGATTGCTCACTCTATTTTGGAAAAGCTTCAGTGAAACATGATGATGAAATAGACAATGTTAATTGTTACAATATGTATGAACATGTTTCATTAAAGGAATATGATGGATGTTTCTCACGTGGTGATGGTATTTTTCAATTTGTGCTTGATTGAGAGATATAGTTTGATGGAACTGATGTTTGTATGGGAAAATACAGTGATATCTTTCTGAATGCTAGTGGTAATGTTTGTATTCAGGCTTATAGTGATAGTGCTTTTCAAATTTGATTTGATGTAGTCAAATGAAAATAAAGTGTATGATAGAGGAAAATAGAAGATTTTCTTTTCTAGTGGCCTAGTGTCATTAGCTATGGTGTGATTTTCTAAATCATACTAGTTCAAGGCAGAGAAAGAGTTTGACTCCGCTACCCAATAGACAAGATACTTAGTCTACTTCCACCAGAGATTTGAATTCTTGCAAAGAAAAACATGGTGGGTGAGAATCAGGAATTTCTAGTGCATGGACAATTTCTGAAACACTTATTTCCTTAAACAAGATACATTCCATGCATAGTAGTTTAGGGTTTTCCCCATTTTGGTTTTCTTTATTTTGTATAGTTTTATGTTATTGGTCTGCACCCTAGAGATTTTTTTTGGATTCTTGCAATGTCTAGATAGTCATTCATCCCCAACTAGAGCCACTATTAGGACTAGATTTTTTTTACCTAGTCTACATTCAACTTTTGTCAAGCCCTAGTTCCAAGAGTCCACTAAAAGAGCTCTAACCCTTGCACTATTCATTCTCTAGGTCCAAAATTCATATGTTATATCTTTTCCTAAGTCATCTCCCATCATACATGTATTATTTGACCCTAACTTGTGTCTTGTTTAAGTACCACACTCCCATGGGGCTGGGAAAATTCTCTTGTAGGGATGCAGGAGTTTATGATAGGGTTACCACACCACTACAACAAATAAAGGTAACATTTGTAGGCTAGCAATAAGCAAAGTGTTGCATCCAAGTGTTACCATAGTCCTACAACATTGACCTAGTGACTACAAATTTTTGCAGGTTGGTGACAAGTAACAAAATTAATATCAAGTGATTATCACTATCTCATAATAAAAATAACATAACTTTTCCAAGGGACACAGTGTTGTAGTAGGAAGTTAGTAAGGAATTAGCATCATCAAAAAGACTATGCCATATCAATAGGAGTTACCTTGGAGTCCTATTGATAGCACAATTTGTATGAGATAGTGTGAACTATGTTGAAGAGATCAAGCCATATAGATAATACTTGTTCCAATGTTCCTTCGATACCCCAAAGGACAATAAAAGTATACTATTGGAATTCATCAAAGGGATAAATAGATGTCATCAAGAAGAGAGTTGTAGCCTCTTTGATATAGTGATAAGAGAGTAAGGTTTCACATAAGGAATGTACGAATGTGAGTGGTCATGGAACAAAGCACTGAACAGATAATGGAAAATCCCATGATGATAGGAGAAAGAGTTGATCATGACCATAGAAAAGGGAGAGCCCGACCAGAAGAGAAAAATGGTGGACGTTGGTAGAGAAATGGGAACAAACAAAGATGAAATCAAATAGAGTACAAAGGGAAAAGCAGTTAAACAAATATTGTAGAAATTCATACCAAAGGATGGGAATACCAAAAGTTAATTTTTATAATGTGAACGGTTTGAAGCTTGTTGCTTCCTTCATTCCTATAAGAAGGAAACCAAGACCATGGGAATATCTCTTTTTGGAAGGGGGAATTGGATTTTGGAAAAGGATATTGTAGTGTTTTTTGAAGCATATCAATTGAATGTTGCTTTCTCTGGTGTCTGAATTCTGGTAGTTAATTACTTGTTGAATATTATTGATAGAATTTTACCTAGTTGTCTCCATTTTGTTTTCTCCTTGTTATTCAAATTAGCATATCAAGCATATGTCTATTTTTTCAAAAAAATATTCATGCTTTGTGTGATTTGTTTAATAGGGTTTCTTCAAGAAAGAATTAAATTCCTTTGAATAGGTCATAGTAATTTTGAGGATTCAATTGGATAAATAAGAATAACTTGATAAAAGATAATTTTTCACATTTATGCAAGTCATAAATAGTATTGTGCCAAGTAATTTGAGTTATACCTAGAAGGAAGATAGATATCATTTTGAATTCTGAATCTGTACCTAGAAAAGGAACTGATCAATCCATTTTCCAGAACCATCCCTTCTACTACATTCTATAATCCAACATATATATTTTTTTGTAGGAGTAGGAGGTTAGCTTTATATTATCTATTTCAAACACTCATGCTAGTGCAAAATAGATTATGAGTGGATGAATGAATTGATGAAGATTGGAATTAAACAAACCCTCTACATTTGTGTGAGGTCATAGTTTTCTTAATAGTCACCACTTTTATCTTTGAAAGTTTAAATATATTGGTGATCAAGATACACCCACATAGGTGAAGTAGAGCCTGAAGAGTGAGGAATCCCAACCATCTTGGTTGATTCCATTTGTTGTCCAAATCCTTGTTAAACTTGAAGACAAAGCTTGGCATACTTTTAGAGTTTAGAAAATTTGTAGATTTGGGAACCAACAGGGAGAGCACAATAGTTGTTCTACCTAATATTCTAGTGCTCCCAGGCACTTCAAATGCACTCTTGTTTGCTCTATCTTTCTCTAAATCAATCCACACTCTTTCCTTAGAAAGACCGGAGTCTTGTGCATAAACATCCACCATTTTATCAAAATTATTTCTTATAACAGGTTCCTTTTTCTTAATATGAACTTCCATGGAATTTTCCTCCTAAGTCCCATACCTAAGCTTGGCTAACAACCAATAATTTTTTCCTTGGTTATTACATATCTGAATTCTAGAACCCAAATTTTCCTAGGTTCTACTACCCTCATGATGAAATGATCTATGTAAACTAGAAAAGTGATGTCATTTTTATAGTTCTCCATAATTTCCTTAGGTATTCTCTATCTCTCATGCAATCTTCTCTAGAATACTACAAAGAAAGCAACAAATCCATCATCCTATGCAATATTGTCTCCAAGGCTCCTCATGTAATCTACTATTTAATGAGCCATAGGCCTTCCAATTATCCAATTGACTTTCCCAATTACCGATACTTCCTTCAAAAAGTAGAAAAGAAAGAACATAACCAATGTTCCATACTTAAACACATATTTCTTTTCTTGATCTATTTTAGGCTTTCCATTAGATGTTTCTTGAGAAATTCACAAAGATCATAGTCATCTCCATTCTCAACCATATCCTGTGCCACATGGATTGTGGTGGCAGAAACTGAGTTATCCCAATCGGTGTAGTAAATATTATATCCAATGACCATGGCAACATACCTAACAGTAGGGTTTCTAATAGGGTTTATTGTGAGGAATCTTTGGTCAAATTTTTTACCTGTCTTTTCCATCACATCCTTATTTTTAACAGATTTTAGGATTGGAACCAGTTCGATGGAGCATAAATTGATGATTTCTCTAATCAATTCCTTTGTAATCATATGGGGCATGTAAATTCAAAAAAATGATCATGAATTATACTTAGTGTCATTTTTTTCTACTTGTTATCATAAAAAAAAATTTGGGAACCATTCCCACACATCTAGTTTCTTCTTAACTAGGGCTTTGTACTCTGGCTTCAAGGTGAAATTTTCATCAACTAACTCATTTTTCCATACATCTCTAAAATTTCTAGGAGAATGATCATCCATGCTTCCATGAATTATACGCCCTAATGTCCTCTTTAGGTAGGACCCTATACGAAATATGTGAAAAATCTCCTAGAGGGTCATCTTCTATGGATCTTGTAGGATATCTCTTGAATTTGGGCCGAGGTTTCTTAAAAAAATAAAAAAATTGCAAAGTAGCCATTGCAATATGTATTCAAATTAATTTCAAACAAAAATTATAGAAATATAAAGCACACAAGATTCACTAAATATATTTTTTATTTGCTTGTTCGAAATTAGGGTTTTGATGCTCTGTAACTTTGAATCGCCTTCAACTCTTCAAATTCTCCTTTTTTTCTCTATTCTTCTTTGAATGAATTTTATGAAATGAATTTTCCTTAGAAAAATTACTTTTAACTCCTTGAATTGACTAATTCTATAATAAATGCTTCAATTCATAAAGTTGGCAAGCCTAAAATTGTATGCATAGTTAGCTTCTGAAGCTCCAACATATTTTCTTTTGTAGTTTACACCAATAGATCTAGCATGTTCTTCATCACATATATTCATGTTGTAGCTTTAGCACCTCTTTTCTAGCAAGGGACATAAGATATTCATTAAATATTCCCCTAGAAACATCAGCACTTGAGAGTGGTACAAATTCTTCCTTGTTCTTAGTATCCTATTTCTTTCTCCAAATATTTTCCATTTCCTTCTTTACTACAACTAGATCAACCTTTCTAACTGCCTCATTTCTCTTTACATGATTATCCTTCCTTGTGTTTCTTCTTCTACAAAACTTAGTAATATGTCCAAGTCTATTGCAATTGTGACATACAAAATTATTTTGAAAAAAAATTCTTCCATTCATCCTAGATTTACATTGATTAGTCTTGTGTCCAAATCTATAACATGTATAATAGTAACCCTTGAAAGGTTGAATCATTCTACCATTTTTATAGGTATTCATCATTTGAATTCTACACTCACTTGCACTATATCCAATTTCTTGCATGTAAAGAATTGACCAATAAAGGATGGAACATTTTGATTTGTTTTGCTTCTACATTCCATTACTCTATGTCCATATTTATTGCAAGAATAATAAAATCCATTGAAATATGAGTACCTTTGAGCATTTGGTTGTCTGACTAAAGGTATTCTACCATTATTTCTTTGATTGTAGATCTTGCCATTGTTCTTCTTGTCTTCAGTCTTCTTTGGTTCATTGGCCTTATTTGTATTAGGTGTTTGATCTGCTTTTGAGCTTTCACCTTTTTCTTTGGATGCTTTCTGACCTACAATCAACTTATCAAGAATTATAGAAATTTTCTTGAATTTATGTTCATGACTTATTGCTTTCTCTAGATATAATCTTAGATTTACCACTTATTTTTCAAGCCTCATGCATTCCTCAGATTTGATTTTCACCATTGTATTTAGACATTCCTCAAATATTTTCTTCTCTTCAACTTGCACTTTTAGTTTGATTATGTCTTCATTTGATTGCTTCAATTGTTCATTGAATTCCTTATGCCTTTATCTATACTTCTTTATTTTCTCTCTCAATTTTCTGATGCATTCATTTTCTTTTTTAACATTTTCCTTCACATCTCTATTTTCACCTTCAACTTTGTCAAGATTTTCAAGAGAAACTATGAGTTCTCCACCTTTGTCAAGCATGCAATGTTATTTTGTGTATTCAATAGCAATAATATCTTCTAGAGGAATTGGAAGCTTTCTATATATCATGTGTTCAATCTCTAAGATCTTCCCAAAGCATTCAAGCTCTTTCTAAGGACCTAGGATCTGATACCAATTTTTGAACACCAAGAATACTGAGAGGGGGCTGAATCAATATTCTATTAAACCATTCAAACATTAGCCATCCAATTACTAGATCACATTCAATTGATATAAGCAAAGAAAGCATAAAACATCCAAAACATCAAATAATACATGAAAACCATGATTTTTATGTGGAAAACACAAAATGGTAAAAACCACAGTGAGGATTAGCTCACAATATATATTTTTTATATTAAAGATAGTATAAACACAATATTACACAGGGGCTGTTCGCTGTTACAACAGGTTGGTGCTACATAGCAATCGCTGTATGCACACCCTTACAACATAAAGCCGAGAAACATACCTGCTGCAAGCTAACCATGGATTACACTGATAAACCTGTACAGAATTTAATAATATACAGACCTGTACAGAATTTAAAGCTATACAGTCATAACAAAAGCTGCTGAGTCAACAGGAGGGAAGAACAGAGCTTGAAAAGCATGAATAATGTTATAACCGTTTCAACAAATTCCAGAACTGGCTATGAAAGCATCCATTTAAGCTTGTCTGCCGAGGTGTCTTCCCCTGAGTCTAGCGCGCACCTCTGCTGCCACGTTAAAATCCCTCTGAAACTCATTGATAGCTTTCAAGAAGATCTCATATTCACATCTGTCTTCAGCCTTGTTGATCCTTCTCGGTCCATCACAGACAGGATTGACGAATTTGGGTAGCAAAACCTCCATGTGAAGCGAAACCTGCAAAGCAACATTCAGAAATGTGAGTCTTTTAGCAGACTCAGTAAGGGATCTCCTATTGCCTTTGAATTTTTCATCATTCCTAGCTTTCCAGTTATGCCACATAATCTCCGTAGTCAGTAAAATCCAAAAAACTTTACAATTTTTACTCATTTTCATATCATAGATTAACACATCTTTCCAAACCAACTTATCATTAGTATCCCAAATTTTAATATTACAACAGAAAATTTTCCACATTTCTTTAGCATAATGACAATAAAAAAGGATGTGCTTTACCGATTCCGGAGTCTTACAAATATTGCAGATATCAATATCTTCACAAATGCTTTTAAAAGGAATTCTTTGAAGCAGCACTAACCATCTGAAACAGGCTTTCTTTGGTTCAAGACCACTGCACCAAACATCCGTCAGTAATGTTTGCCAATCTTTTTTATCTAAGTTTACATTCCAGCAACTATTCAAATGCTCAAAAATAGTGTTGACATAGGTCAGCTCTTTGTAGATATCCTTTGCTTTCAGCTTGGAGATAGGATTCCCGTCCTTCCAAACTATATCCCTGATCAGATCAAGGGCCCTCCCACCATCCTGGGGGAAGACAGCGCCCTTACAGGCTTCAGTTAAAGTAGAATAAGTTCTGTAGTTCGAATCTGGGAGGTCAAATTCCCTTGCTAACCCAGCCCAGCTCTTAATCTTCCCCTTGACCAAAATGTCTCCAAAGGTTTGAATGCCTTTTCGACACCAATTCTTAGCCGAACAACCCTGCAGTAAAGCGAGGGGTTTATGGTTATGAGACACATTCCACCAAATAGAGCTAAAACATTGACATTTAATATTGTCCTTCAGGATTATGTCACTAGACTTGAACTGGGCATTGTGTTTGATTAATTCCCAAGCCTTCCAAAGGCTCCTAAAGACCACCGACCCTTTAGGATACATAGAGAATTTACTCATAAGAATGTCACTCAAGGGAAGCTGCTTCCACGCTTTAGCTTGTTTAGGAACAGCCAAGATGATGTTATTTCTAACCAGCACTTTCCAGGGCTCATTACCGTCCAGAGCTTTCACAATCCACTTTGCCGCCAGAGATATGCCTTGCAGTCTCAGATCTTTAAGACCAAGGCCACCTTGCATTTTACCACGGCAACACCAATCCCAGCAAACAACATGCTTTTTCCTTTTCCCTTTCCCATCCGACCAAAGGAAACTCCTTATCTTTTTCTGAATCTCGTTAACTTGGTAACTACAGAAGAACCACACAGAGGCGAAATAAATACTATAGGACAAGAGAATCTTCTGGCAAACTTGGACTCTTCCAGCAAGGGAAAGATATTGCTTGTTCCAGCTATCTAGCTTTTTCTCAATTTTTCCTTTGATCCAATTCCACATCTCCTTGAGGTTGGGGTTGACAGCAAAGGGGATACCGAGGTATCTCACTTGGAGGTCAGGCCCTCCCCATTGAAAATTGAAGTTCTTGAACCAATCCGGCGGTTCTTTCTGCCATCCAAGAGCAATAGACTTGTTGTTGTTAACTTTAGCCCCAGAGGCTTTGCAGAAAATCTCCAATTTCTTCATTAGAGAATCCATGTTCACCTTGTCTAATTCTGTGAAAAGAGCAGTATCATCAGCAAATTGAACATTAATCAAATCCTTCTCATCAGGCAATCTAATGCCCCTGATCCTAGGAGAAACAGAGGACTCCCTCAGTAAATAGAACAGGGCATCTGAAGCAATAACAAAAAGAGCAGGTGCCAGGGGGCAACCCTGCCGAATTGATCTTTCCAATTTGATTTCCTCAGAAAGTGCTCCATTTACATCAACATGCGCATTGGCGTCCTTGAGTAAGACGTCCACCATCTCACAGAACATGCTTGGAAAACCAAAAGCCTGCAAAATACCTCTTAAAAACTCCCACTCAACTCTATCGTAAGCCTTCTCAAAATCTAGGAGAAGCATCGTGACATTCTGTTGAGACTCTTTAGCCCATTGCATAGCTTCCCAGCTTGTGAGAAGATTTTCAAGAATGTACCTACCTTTAATGAAGCCCGTTTGAGTACTGTTGATAAACTTGGGAAGAATGTTGGTCAACCTAAGAGCGAGAACCTTGGCCAACACTTTGTATGACACATTAAGGAGAGTTATCGGCCTCCAGTTTTTTATCAGCGTTTTATCCCCCCCTTTGGGAAATAGTTTGATAATCCCTTTGTTGATCAAACTACCCAAGGTCCCTGTTTCTAGCACCTCATCATAAACTTGGAGCAGATCTTCACAAACCCAGTCAGAAAAGCATTTGTAAAATTCAACAGGTATGCCGTCATGACCTGGGGATTTATCATTGCCATCGAATCGATGGCTCTGCTGATTTCCTCTTTGCTTATAGCAGCCTGGAGCTTGGCTGAGTCATCTTCAGTGATCTTCTTAGGAATGAGCTTGTGAATTGTGTCCCTTGCCTTAATGCAATCCACAGAGCCCCCCTCTGAGGTAAAGAGATCTTTAAAAAAGCATTGAAACTGATTTAGAATCTGCCCTTGATTAGTGAGCAACCTTTCCCCATCCCAGATCTGATCAACTTGCTCCTTTCTATACTTCTCTTTAAGGTAATTGAAGAAAAATTTGGAGCCCCTATCACCACAAACAAGCCAATTAAGCTTAGCCCTTACTTTCAACCCATTTACCTTGTGAGTTTGGAATTTCCTTAGACCGTCCTTAGCCTTTGCCATCCTTTCCCCCAACATCAAATCGTTTGGGGTTTCCTGTAACCTTGTTTCAGCATCAAGGAGGGCTTCTTGCAACTCATTTTCCACCTTTCTGGCATCCAGGGCCCGCTTTTTTCCAATTGTTTGGAAGAGCTTACGCCAACTACTAACATTAGTGTTCCATCTTTCTATGGCACATTTCTCTTTTAAGAGACACTTATTGATCTCCCTGAGGGATGAAATAGCGTCCCTGCAGTCTTCATCTTTTAAAAGATTGGTGTTCAAGATGAACGACGCAACCTTTCTTTCCTCTTTCCGCCTGCTCTGACAGATTACCAATTCAGCCTTGACAGGATGATGGTCCGAAAGGGTATAAGGATAAACACACACCTTCACCCCCTCTTCATTAGGGATAAAATTAAAAAAATCCTTATTAGCATAAATTCTGTCAAGCCTGCAATAAATTCTGTTACCTCCATTCTGGGCGTTGCACCAGGAGTACCATACACCTTTGCAATCGTTCTTACCCTTTTCCATCGGATCTACGAGGTTGAGTCTATGCTTCATTTTATGCCAGAAATGTTTTTCGTTCCCCTTCCAAGACATATTAACACCACCCCATTTATCTTCAGCCTGCTCCACCATATTGAAGTCCCCTCCAATAATCCAGGGCACTTCCGGAAGGGTAGCAAGCCATTGCCACAACTTTGACCTATCTCTGTGATCATTGGGAGCATACACAGAGCATATTTCGAAGACCAAATTATCTTTTTTGATCATAGCCCAGACCACCCTATTGTAGGGAGAAACACCACTTTCCACTACCAGGGGGGCCCAATGGTTTGCCATCAGGATAGCTGCCCCTCCCCTACCCCTTTCATGCAAGGTAGTGAAGAATGCTGCCCCATGCCAAACAAACTTGAGGTTGGTTTCCAAAGTGAAGCCAACCGCCTTAGTTTCTTGTAAAAGAACAAAATCTTTCTTATTAACCAGATTTAGGAACCTTCTGATTATATATTTCTGGTCAGACAACTCAAGCCCCCTGACGTTCCAGGATACACAGTTAATGTTCATCATTAACTAACACAGCAGATTCCCCTTGGTCACTCCTAAACTGTTCGAAACATTTAGGCAGTTTTCCTTCAGTTTCCGCCCGCTTAGCTGTGGGCGACTGGATGATCAAGCTTATTTTTTTCTTTTCCTTTTAGCAACAAGTGGGAGCTTGTCCAATTTTAAAGATTCCTTGTTCTTCCTTGGCCTCCCAGGACCAGGTTTTTGTTTGGGGGTTTGTAAAGGCTCCCCTTGAGTGACACTCTCAGTACTTAAATTCTCCACTTCTTCCTTCTGATCGGGGCTTTTATCTCCTTCTTTAACAGGAAGCTCACACACAGAGGAGCTGCAAGGATCTTCTCCCTGCTCCATCTCTGACTCCCCACGACCTGGAGGAGTCTCAGAAGACTGGAGGATAAGAGAGCCCGAATCGGCCATGGATTGGGTAACCTCAGTCACAGAATTCCCCTCAATTACAGGCATGCAGGTCTGGTCGGAGGCAGCAATTGATCCAACACAGGCCTCCCTTATTTCTGCAGAGGTGCAACTGTCCATTAGATTCATGCCCTGTGCAGGGTCACCAGTACCTCCGCCCACATCTGCAGGCCCATCATTGTGAGGATTCTGTCTCTCCAAGCTGAGAGCAAAGGGGTTATTCCCCTGTTTAATTTTGGGCATAGGGCACAACTTGGGGTTAGATTCTGGACGGAGAAGGTTCTTTTCAATCCTTTGCCTAATTTCTTTTAAAACCAACTGCTGCGCATTCAATTTTTTGAGAACCTGGGCTTCCCCAAACACATCCTGCCTAGAGGGCTGGCAAGGAGGGCATTTGGAGCTCCCAAGATCACAAGGTTCTCCTAACTGACCAGAGTCCACACTAACAATTCCCTCCCTTTCAAGGGCACTGAAGGAGTTAGAGAGAATGACCTCTTGGACTTCGTTAGGAGGGGGAGAACTGGCAAAATCCAATCCAGTGACCACCTTGCCCTTATCGGGCATCTCAACGGCAGAGGACTGCCGCTCAATGACATTCTCCAAATCAGGATTAACAACTTCTGCATTTTGCACAGAATGCTGGAAACTATCAGTTTTCCTCTTAATATGGGCTTCAGGAGCACCCGAAGAAGGTTTCTCATTACAATGTCCCCCCATAGACCTAGGTTTTTTATTATGAACCAGCGGGCAGTTCCTCCGAATGTGCCCTTCCTTTCTACAGAGAAAGCAAGCATTTAATCCTCCTAAAACCTTGAGAGGGCAGGAGGTAGTGCCAAAATCTTCAACTATTTTGAGACAGTTGGGGATCTTTGTCCCAGGATTAAGGGAAACCAGCGCATGGGCATCCAAGTTAGGGATAACCGCTTTATTTACATCTATCCTTATCACCTTACCGACTGGCTCAAGGATTTGGGGAAGAATATGCCAGAATTCAGGGGGAAGGTTTTTAACTGTCACCCATCTAGGGGTGGAAAGGGCAAGCACCTCTTCCGCAATGGCGGCCGGCGACCAAGCAAGGGCACAGAATGTGCATCCTCCGATGGTCCAATAGGGTTTGGCTAAAACCTTACTTTGCATAACATGATCTTTTAAGAAAATTACAAACAAACCCTTCTGCACAAGTCTACAAAATGTAATTTGTACACTAAATTTATTTAGCCAGACATTAGTGAACCAGGTGTCTATGAATTTCCTTGCAGGCAGCTTGTTAACATCTACTGCCGCAAGAAAAATAGCAGTGTCTTTGAGTTTGTTTCTGCCATTACTAATTGTTTCTTTCATACTATCATTAGGATATAGATGAAAATCCAAAGGCGGTTGGAGTTCTCCTTACCTTCCCTGCCATCCTGGCCGCGCACTTCCTCAACTGAGAACCCAGCGCCCTCTGGAGCAGCAAAGACTTGCTCGGCCACAACCTCACAGAACGATTTATGCATTTTGTGGTTGTTATCCTTACCACACAGATTATCAGGGGGGTCGGGGGGTTTTGAACCCCCCTCCATAACAGAAATTAAAATGAACCAGAGAGGGGAATACAAGCCGAAACTGAATGCAGATTACAAAAAAAAATGAATACAGAGGACACGGCACAACTGGAGAATAGAGATAATGAAAAAAAACAAAGGCTAGGGGTCCCTTACGAAGCAAACCTCTGCGGGGGAGGGTACGGCCTCCCCCACCACTGCAGATCTCCTGGCGCGGGTGTCAAACCCTATTCAGAGCTTTCGCATCCTTTCACGCAGCTTCGTTCAAGAATTCTCGCACCATCAACACCTCATTTCCATATATTTTTCATCCCAACACATCAATCAGGAGGGTACACCTTTAATTAAGCTAGACATAAATTATATTTGTGAGTTGTTTGACCTCTAGCTCACAATATATTATATCAAGATATGGTATATTACAAAAGTGCTCACTGCAGGTGGACTCACTATCTAGTGGATTCACTGCCCACAAATAATAAGATAGAAGAAATAAGGGGTGGCTTACAGTCTTTTCAAACTAATAAAAATGCATCTACAATATGCTAGATTACAATTCTAATGAAGTACTCTATCAAACTTTGCATTTATCTGGATCAATGCTCTACTCTACTTTGTATTCACACACCTTGCAACACAATTCATAGAATTCTAATCAAATTTGCATCACACACATTTAGTTGAAATACATACATGTCATCTAGCTCTTTTTATTCACTCATCATCATAAAACATTGAAATCAATCCACTATATATATCCACATCGAGTGTAACATCAATTAGGTCAACCTAATTGGATGTAACACAAAATTAAACTTGTTGTCCCCCAACAAATTTCATTTAAATTTCATGCTATAATTCAAAATTCAAATCACCTTAATATAGGTTAGGATGGACCTATATTAGATCTTACAAAAGGAAAACAAACTTATTCATTCTTCATAAAACATCAAACATGTTAGGTCGGCCCCAAATAAGACCTAAACCAACAAACCAAATTCACAATACATGGATCTAAAAACATAATGTTATTTGTAATCCCTACTCATCTGACATCTAGCAGATTATCTTCAACATCGCAACATAAAAGACTCATCCACGAAGGAGTGAATAATCTCCCACACCAATACACTATACAAAAAATGGATGTATTATACCAGATGGAACTCTATCATTCACATCTCCCTAAATACATTCCCAAACAATATGAAATCTTGGATTTAGAATCTTCTATTAATAAAAGGTTATGTTAGAATTGTAGATAAAAATATTTTTTGTGGAGTAGTGTAAACCCAAACACCAACACTCTATAACCCTGAACTAGTAAGTTTGACACTCAGTCAAATTTCCACATCACTACACTTTTTGAACCAATTCAACTTGCACAAATGTCTTCCACAATAACTCTGAAACATGTGAGGATGATCAAAAACAATGTTGAAATCAATGAAAACACTGCATCCTTCATTATGTATATACCATGCTCATGTTTTGAGTACTACATCGTCAATGACAATCTCCTCAATCTTCCAACAAGTGTTTCCACTTCCATAATGACAATGTCAATGATGAAATGATAAATTATAGGATGGAATGTTGAATCCAAAAAGTGCTACAACTCACCATCCTTCAATGGCTTCCTTGAAGGATTGAATTCATGCACATCACCCCAAGGTCTTGGATCTTGCTTGCTTGAATCTTTGAATTTATTGGAGACCTACAACAAGGGTTAGCCTTCACAAAAAATGATAACATGAACATACATGAACTCACATAGAATCTGAGATGATGCTTGGATCTTGAATTACTGTAATGAATCTTTGAAATATTGCTCTTGTCTTGCTCTTAACAATAATTCTTTCTCTTAATGTTCAATTTTTTGCTAGATAGATTTAAAATGATGCAATAAATAGCTATTTATATGTAATTATAATAATTTCCCAAAAATTAAATCTCGATAGCCGACATTAGAAACCTAAATTTTAAATGTTAAAATATAGGCACCAACCTACTCAAATTTTGAACTCAACAAAATAGGGGGATAGAGCTACCCAGGGGCATCCCAGTATTGGCCCTATTTTCCAAGGATTTAGGTGTCGAGGGTAAAACATTAAATAAATGCATTTGTTCTATGGTTGCAATTTGTTAGAAAATGGTAAAAAGGGCCTCATAATACATAATTTAGGAAATTAGGGGGTCAATCAGGCTCAATAATTTAGGGGGAGAAAAACATAATGTGAATTTTT
This sequence comes from Sequoia sempervirens, assembly GCA_007258455.2. Classification (NCBI taxonomy): domain Eukaryota; kingdom Viridiplantae; phylum Streptophyta; class Pinopsida; order Cupressales; family Cupressaceae; genus Sequoia; species Sequoia sempervirens. Next base: position 94,490,101 of record VDFB02000015.1, read on the forward strand.
CAAGGGTGGCAATTTTTGACACTACATGATCAATCATGCCAAATCATGAAGATGAATTGAGTTATCCTCTACATATTAGCTTCAATAATATATTTTGTATGTGACCTAACCTTTTGTAGATCTATCAAGCAATCAAGACATCCATCAAATAACTTGTAGTATGGCATATCTTCTTCAAGTATTTTCACATCAAGGTAACATTATCATTTGTTATTTATTAATTTGAATCAAATATTTTTGTTTTGGCATCTACATAGCCTAGGGAATTTCCCTCTTGATCATCATCATTTGTTATATGTGGAGGTAGATTTATGTACAAGTCAAATCCCAAGGTTTCAACAAGCAATAGTCTCAAAAAACATAGTGTGAACCTTAATCTACATCTTAGAACTCTCAGATCCAAAAAAAGAGGAGTCTAGTATGGGGTACACCACACCCTAGACCAAGCATTTTAGCTTCAAATTGGTAGTACATCTACCTCACTATTTCCATTACTTAGATCTAGGCCAATTCTTCTAATTTTTGTTTTCATTAGTGCAATAAATTATATTTTCAAATCTAGGGTTATATATCAAATTGGCTTGTTAAATCACACATCAAATTTATCATCCTCACAAATCAATATAGCATAAACCCTAGTATGTTGGATCTCCCTTATGGAAGGAAGCTATTCATCAAACCCTAGTTGGTTTATGTTTGAATTTTGAGTCAAAGTGAAACTGAGATAGTCCCAGCTATCCTAGTTGGATCCAGGATCACTATTCCTACTCAATATTTTGGTTAAACCAACATATCCTACACTTGTAATTTTCTAATTTTCATTAGCATAAATTCTGAAAATTAATGCAAAAATATAGATGCTTTGAAAATATTGATATTTTGCATGCATTTGCATTTTTTTTCCATTGTGTAAGGAAGTTAATGTAGTAGAACAACTTCCTACACTAATCTTGAGAGGAGAATAATGCAAAAAATTTATAAATCTTTAACAGTTATAGAAACTTAAACATAAATAAACATAAATATCATGCATACCACAAGATAGTGATTTACATGGGAAAAACCCTTTTGGGAGAAAAACCCCACACTCCAAAAGTTGCACAATATATTATTCAAAAATCACAAAGATTAAAATAAACTTGCATAGAAAGCTTCTCATAGGAGTATCACCAAGTGGAGATCCAGATGTATTACAGCTGCTATCAAACTCTTAGAATCACAATACATAGTTGTAATATAATGCCTTCATTAAATAGGGTTGCCTTCTAGGGAAATTTAGGCCAATAAAAATATTGACCATCAGATATGAGACATAATGATGAATGGTCCATAGTTACAATAATTAAATATACATAAAATTTGGCCTTATGAACACTACCTTATGAATCAAAAGTAACTTATTAATTGCATGGTTGAGACACATTTTCTAAACACATTCTACATCAAAAGGAAAAATTACAAATAATTTAAATTAAATTGCATAGTTTTAGATCTGATTTTTCCTTGTGTAGGGGCTTAGATTTTAGTTATTTGATTAAGAAATCTGAACACAATCTTAGGTTTAAAATTTCACAAAATTGCATGCACATTTTATTGAAAAAAATACAAAAAGGTGAAAAAATACATAATCATTTTCATTTGAAAAGACAAAAAAGCATTACGTTTTTGTATTTTCTAAAAAAATTAATCAATTAAAGCTTTTTAATTCTAAAATTTATCATGATCTCATATATTGAAAACATCGAAATTGCATGCATGAGTGTGTCTCACATACAAATACTAGGTTTTTAGGCATTTCTAGAACTCTATTTATTTCCAGAATTGAACCTCTATAACCTAATACCCTTAAACACTGTCAATTATTTCAAATTTTAGGTTTCCTAAAATTACACATCTGGTATAGGGTGCATTATGCTCCTATCCAGCTAGTTTGGGAAAAAATCTTCTATGCAAATCTCTATCTATGGTCTTTGTTTAGATCTAGTTTTTGTTTTAAAATTTTGTTTTGAAAATTGTTTGATTTTGTTGTGCATCACTAGTTCGATTCATAGGACATAACATCATTGCAAAAAAAATCTTTTATGACAATTGACATTTCATTGTCAAATTTCATTAAGCAATTTAAAGAATTTTTTTTACATGCATATAAAAAATGAGCTACTCTCTACTTTTGCTATTTTTTGTTAAACCCTCTCCCAGTAGCTCTCCTACTAGTGAGGGTATCTTGGTGAAATAGGATCCAATCATTGAGAACCATAAAAATCATGTGTTTTCCTCTCCCATTACTTTTCCTACTTGAGAAGATATCGTGGTGCAAGAGGATGTAATCATTGATAAATTTCATTCTTCAAATGATACTAAGATGGATGGAATAGAAGAAGATTCTAGATTGACATTAGAACCCCATCAATAAAAGGTCCTCAAAAATTAGTTAACTCAGTTGAAGTTATGAACACACAATTGAATATTGGCCCTCCTTTAATTATTGGACCTCCTAAACCTCATCACCATATCTTAAACTTTGCAAAACAACTCACTAGTAATCTTGCGCAACAAGATTTTTTTGAAGAAAATAAGTTATCATGCAATTGCTTACATGTATAACACTAGAAATAATAAGAAACCAAAACAAACAACATATATTCCATTACCTCAACCATATCTTCCACCCTAACCTAGTCTTCCAAAATATAGTGGTAAATAATATGATCTTGTTGAGAAAATTCATAATACTCTAGCCAAGATCTCCCTTTGGGAATTGATTCAAAAATCACCTACATACATTGAGATTCTCCAAGAGGCTTTGTCAAAGATTGATATCTCACCTTCTTCAAACTAAATGATGTAGAAGCCTTGTTTGATTGTGTGCATCTAATAAAGTTAGATATTACATTCTATCAACATGAATTACCTCCACTTGAGGTCTAAAATAAACATGAATATATAATGGTATGTGTTTCCATTAATAAAATGAGGATTAGACATACTCTTCTTGATAATGGATTGGGTCTTAATTTTTGTAGCATGGATCTTCTAGATAAAATTTGTGTGGATAAGAATCTCATAGAACCTAATAATATTGCTTTTGTGGCTTTGATAATGTTGGTAGGAAACCATTAGGAATAATGATGCTACCCAGTAAGGTAGAACCCACAACTTTTCCTACCCTTTTCTATGTCATTCTAGATACTCTCTCATACAATCTTCTCCTAGGTAGACCATGTATTCATGCCATGAAAGGAGTCTAGTCTAATCTTCACCGTGAGATTGAATACATGAATATAATAAATAGATATATATGGTTAAATAAAATGAAAGAAAGTTAAAATTCACAAATTAAAGTTGAATATAACACTTCAAAAAATCTTAATACTTTCATTCCATCTTTAGAAGTGGAACCATTACCTTCCAATGATAATGATATTATGGATACATTGATGGGTGATGATTGGGGATTGGTTGATTTTACACCTCATTTTATTGGAGAGTCTAAAGTATCACCACAAAATTCCAAAGAGTCAAATTTTGTAGCATCTAGTACAAATAATGATCAAAATAATGCTTCATGTTCAAGTACATGTTTTAGTGATGATTTGGGCTCATTATATTTTACACCCTCCTTTGTGGGATAGTACAAAATCTCAAAATACAAATCTAATGAGTCTTGCATTTCATTCACTCAATATTGTTCTACATCAATAAATCCAAAAACATCATCCTAAGATGGTGATGGGAGCTCTTTAGCTTTCATCACTCATGTGTTGGCAATGCCTATCTTTAAAAAAATTACGGAATTTGCATTCTTGTGAAAGAATCAATTCTTCTCATAAGCATTTAGAAAATACTTATATATCTAAGTTAAAAAACTATTATTTGCTTGGATATAAAATTCTTCCTAAAAGTGGATCTATAATAAAAACATGAAACAAGGAGACAAGGATCATGCAAATTATAAGCCATGTCTTTCAAAAAGAGGTTTAGGTTTCCAACCTTATCCATCTTAATCTCATACACCATCATCTAATATATTTAAAACATCATGTAGTAAGTGAGAAATATTTTATTCACAAGAGAAAACATTGTCTCCTACACCTTTATCAAAGTACTTGAGCATATTTTGTTGAGGATTCTCAAAGCCAACTTGATTACTCTTCCTCCTCCAACACATAAGAAATTTTATAACAATAACTCTTTGTGTGCATATCATTGAGTGCATGGTCATTCCATAAATGAATGCAAGGACTTGAATACTAAAATATGAAAACTTAATGGTTATGGTGATCTTCCATGTGTTGATGCACGTAATAATTCTAAATAAATGATTTGTTTTCTATTGTGTTGCTCCTCACTATGTGGCATTTGTAGCTCCATATGTTTGTTCAATTCCATTCATGGTGGTACAATCCTAAGTGCAACCATATTTAATTTTATGGTAGCAAAAAAATATTCTCTAGCATGGTTTTCTTTACCTTTACACTTGGGGGCAAGAATAATGAGTTTTAGGAGTTGTGTATTCTTTTCAAGGATCCCCCTTCATCTCTCATTTTCTTAAAATATCAATATAGAAAGTATATTATGATTTTAGGGGGGAATATCACCCTATCCATTTCATAGAGATCTTATGATATTTGACTTATTGAAATACCGATTTGGTGGTTGTGTTGTTTATAATGCCCCTGAGGCATGATTATCAATTCATCCCCTGTGATGTTAAAATTTTGTGCACTCCCTGAAACATATTGACAAAATATTCCATGGATTTGGAATAATGGAACTTATTGATTCATGAACTTGATTATTTTTACATGGCCACCTAGCATAACACACCTTTATTTCCAGTGGAGCCATGTGCTTCATGAGTGATTTAACATCCTTACGAGACCACCATTTTGTCTAACACATTCAATGGATGACGTTGGGTATTTGAGACAAATTTAATACTGAGGTCTCTTACCTTATTGACATAAATCCCTTTTAGTACTAACCCTTGTCTTTGTGTTTTATTGTATTGCATTGTTTGTCTTATACATTTTCTATGTGTCTACTTTATGTCTTTGGTGTGTTTATTGTGTGTATGATATCATGTTAGCCTTATGTCTTTTGCATGATTTATTTGTGTCTCCATTGTGTTTGTTTTGTATTATACTCTCATCATGTATGCTTTGTGTTTTTCATGTTGCATTTCCCTTCACATGTGTGTTCCTTTTTTGTTATATTGACTTTCCATAGGATCTTGAATTTGGGGGCTAGCACATCCCCTAGATTCAACGTTGGGTGGGTGCAAAAAGTTAGGGGGAGAACAGTGGCCAACTTTTTTAAAAAGGTTGAAAAGCCATAATGTGAGTGCGTTATAAAGTGATCACACTAGAACACACTCGAGTTATAGCTTCAGTGTACCAATCCTAAGGTTCATTCACACTGAGCCTATAACATGCTCGCATTATAACATGAATGCATTATGACATGTTATAAGAAAAAAAAAAAAAAGTTAATTCAATTTTTACTCTCACATTTCCTCCATCTACGGCCTGCAAATCCTTCCAAGCTACGCTCACATTATTGAGAGCCCAAATTCCACATTTTCTTCACTAAATATTCACTAATTCCTCACCAGAATGTCACCACATCGATGGGAAGCTCAAAGGAGTAAGCTTTAATTACCTTTTTGTGATTTTTTTGTTAAATAGGTAGATTTAATATGTTTTTTATGTTAATTTCTTTATTTTTCAAGAGTTGATAATCCACCTCATTCTCCTCCTCAAAATAATTCTCCTCATGAAAAAATACCTAATGAACAACCACCCCAAAAAACTCCTCTAACAGTTCCTCAAAATCCTCCTAGAACTCAAGAAATTTTAATGGGGGAAATTAAAAACAACATGAAACAAATTGAGGAGTCAATTGCGAGGTTGAACGATCCTGTAAGTTCAACCTCACAAAGAATCACACTTGAAAATTCACTTCAAGCTATATTAACACATGTGGATGCAATTAGCAAGCAATTAAGTGGTTGGGCGAATAAGAGATGGGAGTGCAATGATTTTTATTCAGATAAACTATCCTACACACAAGTCAAAAATGAAAAAATACAAAATTTGAGTTGTGTTCACTTTTCACTAACCCATGTACAAATCAACCTCTTGACCCTAGATGCAAGAAATTTCTTATCCATTGGTGCAACCACCAAGGGATAAAGGACCATTTTTTGCAAAGGTGGTGGATGGTTTTTGACCATCCTACATGCAACAATAATGAGGTACCACAACATTTCTTGAGGAAACTCTACTACGAGTTTTTCCTCAAGAAAATACCAACTATTTTGATATGTAGGATTTCCAGGGTAGAGGTGATGGGTTGGCATAGGATAGAATAGGGGCACATCTTGATCCTCAGTGGCTGGAAAGACTGTTGGAACACAACAATCTACTAAGAGGGGGGTGAATTAGTAGATCTTAAAATTTTTAACCTTCATAAAATTTGTATATATTGAGACTTAACATGAAAATACATGAACATGCACACATACTAGCATCAAATAATACAAGATGTACGTGGAAAACCCAAGATGGGAAAAACCATTGTGAGAAATGTTGCTAGAAGCTATTGTCCTAATCCAAGTTCACAATCAAAGTCCTAATACAATGTTTAAGGGCACCAACCCTAAGGAGACACCAATACCCTATTTTAGGAGCACCCACTCTAGGGAATCACCTATTCCATACACTGAGCACTTACCCATATATTTGATGGTACCCACCAATTAGATTTACAATAATGGTAGTTATAGATTGTTCAATAGAGCACAATTCAATGTTGCAACTTAATTTGCAACTACTCAACACTTGATTTTGACCTTTGTACCTTCAATTACTCTTAGTACCTCTTCTATTTTTCTCTTGTAGGAGAACCATGATTAAGATTTACTATTCCTTTTTTGGGTTTAGCTCTTTCACCCTACTATTGCATTCTCCTCTTTTTCTTTTGGTGCATTCTTTGTACATCTCAAAAGACTTTTAGATGCATAACCTAGTCTTGCTACACTTTCTCTAGGAGTGCATTCTTTGTCCACCTTTAAGAGCTAAGAAATGACTTTTCTATCCTTCATGCTTCTTTTCACTGGAACTTTCTCTATCAATCTCAAAAGACACTTCTTGCTCAAATTGCAACACACACTCACACATCCACTTCTTTTTAGTTGCATACACAATCTTTGTCTCAATTCTTGAATTTAATTTTTATGTTCATCACTAACCTTCAGCCTTAGCCTTGAGATTTGAACACATAATTTTCTACTAAGGTTCGATATTTAACTTCTTCTATACACTATTGGATCATTGATACATGCATCCACTTATCAAAATAAATATTTTTCTATTTTTGGCATATAGAACAGTTGGGATTTTTAGTAGCATTTAATTCATATTCTCTGTAATGAATATTAATCTAATTTTTCATTGTCTATATGTATATTTCACCAATTTGATCAACTAATCATCATTAATATTGGTAGTTGTAGTAGTTGGACCAGTCAAATTTGTTCCTTGATTCGGTTTGCAACTGAAACCCTTGATCACACTACCATAGCAATTAACGATTCTCAGTTTGAACTTGAGTCATTGATCAGTGCTTTTCACACCATGATATGTCAATCAACATTCACTATTCAACCTTTTAAAATATGACCATCTGATAATGATTTTGTTTGAAGGAAACTATCTATTTTTACCATATGCAGCTTAGTGTGAGTGGGTCCCAAAGATACACATCACAAATCTGTAGCTCCATGAGTTTAGATGCAGTCCCACCAAATCTTTAGCAAGCTGGAAAATTATCACCATCTGTCACCTTGACATACCTTTTCAATTCACAATAGAGATGTGAATTTCTATATTGATCAATTAAACAATGGTAAATTCCTTCATGTTACCAATCACTTTTGACACCTATCTATTAGTTTGGTCCCACAAGATGCACTTCTATGGTATTCTGGGGAATCTAGACAAAAATCTACAATATTCACAATGAGCTCTCAAAAAAATCTTTAGATCTTCAATCCTCAATCATTGTTGTAGATCTTACAGAGAAAAAATATTTACCTCATGAAAAGGGAAGTATTATGATCATCAAATATTTTTCGAGCTGGTGGGTGCAAGTAAAGAGGGTTGGTTTCCCCAACAAACTCAATTGATTAATTTGTCACTTAAGCAATCTACAACCATCAATAGACAATCATCATTGGAATATAATATTTGTTTTAGCACCATGATTGAATACTTTTGAATTCATCCCATCATTCAAACATCAGCAATCTCCCAAGTAGGATATCAAACAGTCACCCTCTTTTGGCATCAATGAAAACAATATGCCAACAATCTCCCCCTTTTTCATGGATGGAAAAACCAAATTCTCACTCAACCAACATTATTTGAATCTAATGCATTATCTTTAATAGTTTTTGAGAAGCCTTGTGCCATTGTAGATATTGTAGTCCATGCTTTGTACTAATATCATATTTTCTTTCTTCCCCTTGCTCAATTTCCTAAGCAATAGTTTATTACATTTGTGTCATTCTACCCCTTTGACATCAATGAAAAAGGGCACACTCCCCCTAAAAACATACCCCCCCATTGAAAATAAATTCAAAGAGAAAGTGTGGATCCTTGAATCAACAATCATCAAGTCATTATAAATTTGTAAAACAAATTTTACTTGACTTGAGCTGCCTTTACTTTTCCAAGGAAGAATGAAGAACCAATGAAGCTCCCCCTGAACTCATGCCCTGGCACTAATATTTAGCAATATGACGTGGGAGACATTACTCCCAACTTTTTCCTTAGATATTCAAATTGATCCCTTGGAAGAGGCTTGGTGAAAATGTCAGCCACTTGTTCTTTGGTGGGAATGTATTCCATACTGACCTCATTGTTTGCAACCTTCTCTCTAATGAAGTGATACTTTATGGATATGTGCTTTGTTCTAGAGTGCATCATTGGATTCTTTAAGATGTTTATTTCCCTTGAGTTATCACAAAGAATAGTGATAGGTTCATTGTACTCTACTTTAATGTCCTTAACTATTTGCTTCATCCATAGGACTTGAGTACAACATGTTGCTACTGCAACATACTCTACTTTTGCTATGGAAAGAGTGATTGATTCTTGCTTCATGCTCATCTAGGAAGCCAACTTGTCTCCCAAGAAGAATTCTCTTCCACTTGTTCCTTTTCTATCATCCACACATCCAACCCAATCAACATTTGTATATGCTATCAAAGAAAAAACCTTGCTCTTGGGACACCACAACCCATAGTCAATTATGCTTTTGACATATCTGTAGACATGTAAAATTGACCTAACACATATCACACACCATAAACAACATAAAACAACATAAAACAACACCAAACAACATCAAACAACATAAATTAGCACCAAACAACATCCAAAACCCTAATTTCCTCTAAATTGAATAAAATGATATTATTTAATTAATCAACTTTTTCATCATTTTTGATGAATTAAATAGATTTCATTTATTTAATAAAGTCCTGAAAACCCTATTTCTATTAGTAATTGAATAAACACCATTATTTGATTAATTCACGTTTCATCATTTCGACCAATTAAATAAATTACATTTATTTAATAAAGTCCTAATCTCACCTTATTTCGTCTTGATTAGTTTTGATTAGAGGTAAAAGACGGGTTTTGAAGGGGCCTAGAACCCTTTACAAAAAGGAACAACTATAGCAAAAAGGGAACAACATTCAACAACCATCAGCCCAAAGTCAGCAAACCAACAACCAAAAAACAACCAGAAACTGGCAAACACCATTACATATTGTTTAGAATTTCAACACCTTCCATCTCACTAGCAACAAGCTTCTATCCCTTAACCTGAGTATCAAAAAGCTCAATACCCGAGGCTCCAGCCTAATTTTTTAATCTATTTGTAGTCCTAACCCCAGGCCCACTAGTTTTTACCTCACAACTCAAAATAGAACCTTTAGCAACACCCTTAACAACAACATCCTCCACCATCAGCTTACCCTCAACAACCATAACATCAACGAACAAAATTTCCTTTCTCTTTTTAGGGGAGAAAGCCATCACAGAGTCTGACATAGTTAAGAATTTAGGGGCTTCTCCACTCTTCATAACCACATTCCAAATTTTATCAATTTTCTCCTCAAGGGATAACATTCTTCCCTCCATACTCTATTTCGTATTGATAGTTTCCTTCACCACAGTATTAGCAACACTATTGAGACCATCCATTAAATTATCAATTTGGCTTTGGATTGAAGGGTCATCAGCCTTGCAAGCAATACTTCTAATACAAACATTTATTGATATCATGAAAGAACCATTTAAACAATTTAAAAAGCACATTGACACTGTCACGAGCCGATCCCAACACATCAAAAAGATCCTCCCTATCAAAATTTTCAATGCGATTTCCCACAGTAACGTCCTCTTCAAAAGAACTCTCATGAACCTTATCATCAAAAGCATCCTTACCTTTACCAACAGGGACAAGAGACTTCATCTTATGAATGGAATTGAAAATTTGTTCTGCAACAACCTTCCTCTTCTAAATCCTATCTATATCCACTTTATTAGTTCCCACAACCTATTCACCACCCACAGCTCTAACCTTCTCCTGCTTCGGAAACCCTATGATAGCACTTGAAACATCCTCACCATGGAAGCCACCTGCCAGAGAGAGAGGGGCATCCTTCTCCATGTGTTGACCAGGTTTCAAAACCCTTCTCTTTCGGCTTCCCTCCTAAGGTTCCTGCACATGTCTAGATGTAGGGGGAGGAGAAGAAGCTTCCCCATAAAGAACATTTTTATCTCTACCCCCCTTAGAAGGAACAATCACCTCCACATCATCACTGAAAGTCATATAATCCACTTCCTCATCCATTTTCCTTTTCCTAGATTTTCCCTGAACAAGGAATATGGTGCCCTCCTCCAAAGAGGCATATGAATCTGGGACATAGTCAACATCATCATCCCTATCTGATTCAAATTATTTATTTAAAATAAGCCTCCTCTTCCTCTGTTTCTTAGAAGCCCTTTCCTCACCTGACTCAATTGCATAACCCTCCCTAGCTTTAGTAGAAATATCCTTCGGAGAAACAAGAGTTTTATGGACATCATGAGCTTTCACATGTTCATAAATCAAAAGAATCAACCCTGAATGTAGGACAGGGTTTTTTGGATTCTTCCTATGCTCTTTAATCCCATAGTCCATCAACACCAGCAAATAATAGGGAAATGACACCTATTTCTTGTGCCTAAAATGGTTAAGCAATAAAAACTGGTAATTGTTAATGGTTGTGTATCTTCCTTCTAGGGTTACATACCTCATGATTTCTTCGACAACATCCTACCATAGAGCTTTCAAGGAACTCCTCAGATACCCACCACTCTTCATGGGCTTCAAGTCATCAATCTCATTCTTCTTAAAGAAAAGGGACATCATGGCCTGTAATTCTTTCTTATCCTTGTACACTTTCATACCCTTAATTGCTAGGCCAGTAATCTGGGGTATGAATTCCTCATCCATCGCAATTTCCCTACCACCCTTTCTCTGCCAATTCAGTAGCTTGAGGATTATTGCCATGTAGTTTCTCCATGAAAGGAGTTAGACCACCCTTTTCTAAAATCTCCCACACCTCCTTTCTCAGCTTAGCAGTATCATAGGATTTGGGCTTAGCACAATTTATGTCCCCACCCATGACGATAGAAAATAGAGACCAAGCACTCAACATGAAACTCAAAAGGAAGCAACAGACACCACTTAGAACTAAATTATCCAACATAAGACTCTGGAAGCTTATGCGAATAACACCCACAATATGTGTGAAGGTAGCCACAGGACATAATGAATTTGAACTCCACGCCATATGACAACCTTTCCTCAAAATAATAACCATAACATCCTTACTAATGACATTCAACCACATGAGACATGCACACCTTAATGAATAAATTAACTTTCATTTATAACAATAGGTGTGGCCTCATAAGGGATGGGGTCATTTAAATCCCAGACCTTACTATCTCTAACACCAAAGTTAGCGAAGAAATCAAATAACTTATTTCCCTCTCTCAAAATATGGGAAATATAAACAATATCATAGGATTTAATAATTTCAATGGAATCCTTGATCAAGGCCTCAATTGTCCAAGATGGGGGAGATATATTCTTCAAATTATTAATAATGTTCAGAGAATCACCCTCCAACCAAATCTTCTTGTACCCTCTTGATTATATTTAATTAGTTAAATGACACCAATTATTTAATTACGTCACATTGATGGATTTTTTTGTACTTCTCAACACAGAAAACCCACAAGTGTGATGTCTCTCTTGAAAGGTAATAATTTGCAACTAAGTTTCAGAAAATCACCCCAAGGTCTCTCAGGTGTCAGGTCATGACTCTACAAAAACAACTCAGTCGTTTGATGTGATTTGTTGGTAATCACAAGGGGCCTTTATGGTTCACAAAGCATGGAATTTTTAGGTCTACAGTTGAGTTTTAGAGTATTGGAAATGGATATGTTATGACTATAAATTCAAAACAACAAGATGAAACTCACTTCAATTATCAAATATGATAGTTTTGTGATGCTTGGGATCCTAATCTAACTCAAATCTAAAAGAAATATCAAAATTTGAAAGGGTTTAGAAGGCTATTCTAAGTCTAAACTATGAAAAACATCAATAATAACTAGTGTTATAGTATACAAACTCCCACAACCAAGTTTTTCTTAACCAAGAATAACCTATAATGCCACAAAACCAGTGCAATATTCTAATTCTTACTTAATATTTTCATACTGCAACATGAATACTTAAAGCATGTATATACATAGTTGAAGTTAAGTGTTCTAAATGAATTAGCTTAGACTAGCTTTACAAAGTGATCTATCATCAATAAACCACAAAAATAATGAGCTAGAAGTGCATCAAATACTATAACAAACAACCACCATTAAAGCCATCCAAGAAACTAACAAGCTGAAATAAACATGGAGGTTGAATCATGCACACATAATTAGCAAGATAAAATAAAACACCTAAATTCAATGCTTCCTTCTATTGCTTCAATATTCCTTTTTACAATGACTCATCTCTCTTTGTAAATGAGGAGCAAGCCACTATTTATAGTTTTTCAAAGCCAAAATGAATGGCAAAGGTCAATTTACAGTGAATGGTTCATATTCATTTTAGTTTAGGTTTTCACAATCTTCAAGATGAGTACAATATTCTATACTTTAAAATTAGCATCTTTTGTCTTTTCCCTATTTTTTCCTCTAGCCAATTCATCTTGTAGCTTATTTTTTCTTTTAGCTACTTTTGTTTTGTAGCTAGAAAATATAAGCATTCATCTTTGTCATAACATTCCCAACATCCCTTTCATCCATTCAAGTGGATCTTGTTGAAGATTTGCATCTACAAGAAGTAGAAATATTTCCCCTCATTTTGGTGGACAACTCTTGACAATCATCATCCTTTGATACCTAAATTGATCCTTGCTGAAATGGACTACAAAAAATAGGAGTGCGGATGCCATCAAGTACCATGCCATGCGGAGAATGAACAAGAAGCCGTTGAGTGCGTTGGTATAAAAAATGGCATAATGTGAGTGGAATCCTGCACCATAATCCCTGCAACAAGTATCCCTGCATCTAAACTTGATATTCTTTAATCTTCTAATATCTAAATTTAGGTTCCCCCTTGTGGGTAATTTCTATCATCCTCAGTTATTTTTAACAAGCTTTCATCAGTAGATTCTGTAGGCTATTTGGTATGTGTTTTCCAAACATTCTTGAATTAAAATCCTCTCCTTAGTGTGGTTTCATGCGTACTCCATGTGAGAGCCTCCTTCATTGCATTGTGCCTTTGAAATATTATACCTCTCTTGTTACAACAAAGCTCTTCCTTAACAATCCCCACCTTATATTTGAAGCGTTGCACAACATACAATTATATTCAAGAGATTCAATCAATTATGAATAAGATAATAAAGCATTAATATGAAAAGGGGCCTAACATAAAACCTTTGAATATTCCCATAATGGCCATTTAATATTTGTAAAGGATTAATATTTTAGAATAACATTGTTATGCTTCACATGAGGATTTAAAGACTTATTTTTGTTTTAGATTCCCATCTCATTATTCCATAAATATGTGTGATATGACCCCTATATTAGAGATTAAATCCTCTCTAATAATTATTTGGCACCTTAATGGGAAATAAAGTTTGCGGAGAAGCATTTTGGGTGGGAATCAAATGAACGACATTGGATGAATGGAACTCCACATGCTGAAAATCGCAAGCTGATGTCCCACATAAGGTAACTTCCCACGTAGTGAAGACATGTTGACAATACACCATTCACCCTTGGAATATATGTGGAAAAGACATATGGTTATGCTACGAATCATTGTGAAGGTTGATCCTCATGGAATCATAGCAACGTGAACAATCCATATGTAGTTGTTGGAAACATACACCATTGCCAAGTTAAGTCTCTGGGTGTAATAAAATATATGCTACATAGCAAACCTTCACCAAGAACTCATGCACAGTCAATTCAAATCCTCTAGAGCCAATCCTCGACATCCCGCAACACTTCATTTATAACAACTAAAACTGCACCTTCCATTATAAGCTTCAACTGATTCAAGCAATGATGCATGAAATCTCATGAGTTCTCAGGCTCTGCCATTTTTTAAAACTATGATAGGAACATGATTTTAATTACCATAGCCTATGATCAAGTTCTAGTCAAAGCCCAGTCTCATATCCCACACATTCGTCATCATAAAATACTCATGGTAGAGTATTCACTGCTTCATGAAAAGTCTTTGAGCTTGGTGAGCATTGTGGTGATCATTAAGAATAGATCATAGTCTAGATATTTGCTAAGAGTGTCCTCAATACCCCATAGATTTGAAGTGATTTTAGAGGCAAGCAATGGGTATGGATGGAACATCCAAACTTTCTCTGACATAGCGCACTAAATATAAATCATCAACATTCAATTTCTCCTCAACATAGCATGGAAGGGGTAATGTTTTATGCATCACATGGAGAGGATGCTTGAGAAATCCATTATAACGCCAAGAAAGTGCACAAGAGATTAGAGCAAACATGCAATCTAAGTTAAATGCAAATCTAATGCCAAGCAACAAAGAACAAAGGAAGTTAAAACGTAAACAAACTGAAACAATCTCACCAATTTCAAACGTATTTCCATGATTCATCTCGATTGCCCTTCTCCATTTTGCTTGTGTAGTATAATTGCCCTCATATTTTTAGTAAATTCGTGCAAGTATAGCCTAAGATAGTGATTAGAAAAATATCGAAGATTCAAGATTAAGTGCTCTCAAAAGTCATAAGATTTCACGAGAGAGATTGGAATGAAGAATAACAAATCAATTTATAGAAAATTGATTATTCGAACGACACGTCAGGATTGAGAGATCAACAGACGATTGAGATTGACTAATTAGTCATGCATTCTAATAACTGTCAGTAGTGACATGAGTGATACAAATTAGGAATAGAATTAAAGATTAAATAAAGATTTAATCTTCAGTTCGATATTCGAAAACAGAAGAAATATCTTTGCATGACAAAGATGAAGATTGATAAAAACAATGCTTGTTCGAATGCACGCATGAGGTTTAATTAATTAAATAAGAATATTTAACTAATCCGCATGTACATGCAAATGAGTTAGAACTGGACGATTGACCGATCTGACGAAGAGATTACTTGAGAACGCCACTTAGACATCAAATCAAGAGTTAACTAAGCGATTAAAATAGATGTCGAGTCAAGTAAATGTGAATACTTAGATAACTCACATAATTATCTAAAATATAGAAGAATGCGTTGAAATAAAATTCATGAATTAAATAATTCATTTAATTCAAGACTTGATATTCGGAGAATAATTAAATAAATAATATTTATTTAATTAAATGATGAAGGGATTTTAAATGAATAATTAAATAAATAAAGAATTTATTTAATTATAGTTGAAGTATGATAAAGAATAAATTAAATAAGGATTTATTTAATTTAACAAGAGAAATAAGGTTAATTAGTAACATAATTAAATAAAAAGTGTTTATTTAATTAATCAGATAGAATAAAGAAAAAGTGTGAATTAATTAAATAATTAAGATTATTTAATTAATAGAAGAAATAAAGACTATAGAAAATAATTAAATAATTAACATTATTTAATCATGACCATGAAGAATACGAATTATGAAGAATATGGAAGTCGCGGGCTTAAAACCAGATTTCGGTGTCTACATTTGCCCCTCTTTGATACAATGTCATTTCAGCGTTGTGTCAAAGAAAATCGATAAAAATATCCCCCAGTAATGCCCCAGTGTAAAACAGGTGAAGGTATGCCCCCTCGGGAAAATTGACAAATTGTCAAAAAAGTTCAGAAAAATTTGGAAATGCTCCCGATTAGTACATTGGATGGCCAGAAATGCAATGGAGTTTGCAGAATTAAGTTTGGAAATGGGAGGGATGGGTACTGGATGATCGAAATTGAAAGTTAACGGGGCCAGTAGGAAAGAAATGACACCTAGGCCCTAGGTATATATAGGAATAGGGGTAAAAACCTATTCATTTGCACCCACCTAGCTTATAAATTGAGATTTTGCTCTGCATTCCTAGTGACAATGTCTCCCGTTCCAGCCACTCACCATCACGCATACAGGATCCGGACATTCCAGAGACCAGCTGGTGCGGACCCCCTGGTATGTACCTCAAACTTTCCTTTTGAATTTTTTTGATTTGCACGCATTTTAAGGCATTTAATTCAATTTTTAGTTATGCGTCATTTTAATAATTGACTGCATTTGCGTGCCGAATGACACATTTGCCTGCGGAAAACCGCATTTGTAATTTAACGTTGGTCATTTTGCATAGTTAGACTGTGGTTCAACGCATGTGTGAATTTATGAAACGCATTTGACTTTATGCATCGCATTTGTATTTAGAATATTCGCATGTGTAGATTATAAAACACATTTGAATTTCATGCACCGCAAGAGTTATTTTTCAACGCATATGAATTTAATGCAACACATGTGATAAAATTAGCTGCATTTTTTTAATAACGACGCATTTGTATTTTATGAACCGCATATGTTAAAAAGTGACGCATGTGAAAAATAATGACGCATGTGCAAAATAACGACGCATTTGCATTTTATGTAGTAGAGTCAGTTTGCACTAGAATAGATGAATGAGGCTGACATGAGGCATGTATAATGCCATTGCAGGTTGTGCTAGACACCATATATACACGGGAGTCGAGACCTACTACATTTTGATTCAGAGATAGTTTGCGGTCGGCAGAGCGATGAACTCTATGGCACTTGGGTTTATTGCACGTGACATACATGCCCCAGATTCAGGTGAATCGGGGATTATTGACAACTTGTGTGAGCGGTGGCACTCGGAGACATCGTCTTTCCACCTACCGACTGGAGAGGCGACCGTTACCCTAGAGGATGTGTATAGGATCCTGAGACTTCCTATTAGAGGCACACGGGTGGCATATGATACCCAGAGGGGTGCTGCTGAGATGTGTAGATATTACCCCCATGCTGACATTAAGTAGTTAGGATTTGATGATTATGAGATTAGGTGGCGGGTGTTGGCCCAGAGGTATAGACAGCTGGACTGTCTATTGGCTACACTGATAGGCAGTATAGTACTTCCTGACCGTTGAGGTCATGGGTTTCCTATGGGGTGGGGGGAGATGCTAGTGGGCATGCTCGAGCATCGAGTGGTATATGCTTGGGGTTCCTGTGTGCTTGGGATGTTATATTTTCATCTACATGATATCGCCTATTGAGAGGCATAGTCTATGAGCTGCGGTACCACGCTCCTGATGGTATGGGCGTGGGAGCATATTGCCATTTTTTGACCACCTACGACTGTTGATCTGCCACATGGAGTGCCTTATGCCTTCCGTTATGCGGGGGCGACCACACAACATCACATTGGAGATACAAGTTACTTCAGACATGCCATAGACACCATGCAGCAGTTTACATGGAGGCCATACCTGGGGTGTGAGGATTGGTTAGATGAGGATGAACATTTTCCATTTTGCAGACAGGCATAGTACTTAGTTGGATGGATAGTATCACATGTCCACATTATAGAGCAGCAGTTGCCAGATCGTGTCTTGCAGCAGTTTGGAGAGGTGCAGGATGTGCCTCGAGGTCGAGCAGAGTTTGTGAGATCCTCGCGAGAGGTCCCGCTATGGGGTCCAGAGATTCCAGTGGCCACGGTAGAGGTAGATATTGATGGATTACAGGCACTTCCATGGGGATGGAGAGATGGACCAGCAGACCCAGGGACCACAGTAGAGTATGATCAGTGGTGGGCAGCACACAGGCCGATCCCCTTAATAGATCCAGAGCAGCCAGCGCTGGTAGAGTGGCGAGGGATAGGTCCACGAGGCAGGCGGGGTAGAAGTAGAGGCCAAGGAGGTAGAGGAGATGATGGTCGAGGTGGATGGCATGGGGGCAGGAGAGGGAGACGTGGTTAGAGGGGACGAGGACCACCATTATCACTGATCCGTGAGGAGGGGCAAGGAGAGGAGGATGTGGCCATGCCAAATGTTGGGAGAGGTGGAGAGGAGGATATTGCTAGAGGGGGAGGGGAGGACATTGCAAGAGGCAGAGAGGAGGTGCAGCTGGCAGAGGTAGCCATCCCAGACATCCCGACAGAGGAGGAGGCAGGTGCCGAGGAGGTAGGCAGAGAGGAGGCAGAGATTGATGCTCTGGGGTTGTTAGGTGCCTACCAGGAGGATGATGATGAGGATGATGATCACGAGAGAGAGATTCGGGATCAGATCCTGGAGGAGCTGGATGAGGAGGAGGATGGGATAGCGAGGGATAGACAGGATGAGACAAGGGCAGTGGATCCATACACAAATACATTGCGAGCCTAGGTTGCATCCTTGGAGGAGCAGATGAGAGTTCTGATGGCCGAGAGGGATGCATATCGGATGGAGAGAGATAGAGCTTTGATGGATAGGGATCAGGCTATAGCTCGATGACAGGAGACTGAGCAGAGATTCACAGAGCTCAGGGCATTGTGCACAGGACCATCAGCCGCTTTCGCCAGAGAGCTAGTCAGAGCTGGGAAGAGGGAGAGATACTATCGGGATTTGTATGAGGTAGAGATTCCACCAGAGAGATGGGCTCCCAGTTTCTCAGCGGCACACAGTAGCAGGTCCCAGACCAGGACCCACAGTTGGATAGTTAGCACAGAGGGGGTGGAGCAACCACGCAGAGCATGTCCATATGACAGACCGCCCTTAGCTCAGAGGTCATCGGGTTCCCATCATCATTCCCCCACACACTCCCGGCATGATGGCAGTGGCAGTTCAGGATAGGGGTACCGCTTATCATGACATTGTATTTTGATCTTATAGCCTGCGGGCTTCCATTTATTATTGATACATTATGACATTGTGATGTGACACAGTTGAGCGATATATATATATATGATTTTGGCGGTGATTTTCATGATATGCATTGCAATGTATTGATTATGCAGTATTTATTTATACATGTGATATTTATATGGTATGCCTATGTGATGGATGAGTATATGTATTTTATGATGTTTATGCAGCTAATGAGATAATGTTGATTCTATGTGATGTATGATTCTATATGATGTATGTAATTTATAACCATGAGATGCAATATGATGTTAGATGTATGATGCATAGTACATTTGATGTTATACAGGTGTAATGTGATGCATATATTTATAGTTGCTTGGTACATGAAATGCTTATGATATGTATTGTTTGGTGATGAATGTCTATTATGCCATGATGATCTAGATATGAAATATGCCTATATGTATGTATTTTTCTAACATGTATGTTGATGCAGGATGATGCATAATGTGTTGTGTCACAGGACTCCATCATAATACAAGAAAGAAGAACTGTTAGTGTGGAAAGAAAGATCGAGAAAGAATAAAAGATAGGAGATAGATGTTAGTATTAGCAATCTTCGATATTTCACTGTATCACAAAAGGTATTGCACTTTATCATCATTGGGCGGGACTAATACAAATGGAGAAAAACATCATGATATGACATAAATCAAGGTGTGCAAGGTCATTCACTTGCTAAGAACAGACAGTCGCAGACAAGGATTGTCGTTAACTCATACTAAGGGCACAAGTTGCCCCAGTCTTTTTGTCAGGACAAACCACAAATAGCAAACAAAGTAAAAGATGGGTCATGAGACGTCATTGCTCCTCTAAATCCTTCATGGGACATCCTTGAGGAAACTAGTAACAGGACTCAAAAATCAAATGTAAAAAGACAATTGACAGACAGCAGTCAAAGAAAATAGAACTCTGATACGTCGTTGCTTCTCTAAATCCTTGATGGGACATCCTTGAGAAAGCTAGTAACATAATTCCTAGTCATAAATTCAAGATAAATGATAAGATAAATAAGCCATAAAGTCAATAAGCCAATAAAAATATTTGCCAAAACTCTATCTGTTTGTTTCATTCGTTTTGATTGATAGAGCCTGATGTCAGGAGATACACATACCGGATAAGACTGTGAGTCTAGTTTCGATGTTATGACTATATGTATAAGGCATGACAAAGCCTAGTTTCAGAAAGACATGTATTGTATAAGACGTTGAGTCAGATGTCATTGATGTGATAACCTGTGTAAGGCTATGTTTGAGTGTTTGACAATGTCGATTACGCAGGAAGGACTCATCCTGTATAAGACATAGATCGTTTTGCCGATATCAGTATTAGGAAGGACTCATCCTGAATAAGATAAAGGTTGATTGCTATGATGATGTCTGTTTCCAGGAAGGACACATCCTGTAGCAGACATTAGTTGATCTGTTTTGGTTGTTTTGTTTGTCAAGGTGTTTGATTTGACTTAGAGACATTGTTGACTTGTTCACCAGATTGATGCATGACTTGAGACGATGCGTTGAAAATTGACTCTGTGTGATGACAAAACCCTAAAGGACTGACTTAGTGCGGCCTCGGGGGCTCATCGATTGATGGCCTTGCCTACGTTGTACACGCAGAGACCTCGTAGTTCAACTTGACTTTGACTGACAAGATTGACTACAAATAGAAGACGTGTGTGAAAGTGAATGCGATGAACCCTAATGGACTGACCTAGGGCAGCCTTGGGGGCTCATCGATTGATGGCCTTGCCTACGTTATACATAGAGACCTCGTAGTTCGACACAACCAATGACCTTGTCATATAGACATATGGATCGAATCATGATTTTATATAGACAAACCTAAATGAACTGACCTAATGCCTCGGGGGCACATCGGCAGATGGCCTTTCCTACGTCCAATTGCAGAGGCAACATAGTTTGACAAACGACAAAAACTGACAAGTGCGACTGACTCTGACTCTATTTTTTGGATTTTCGAAATGTTTTGATTTTTTTGTCTTTTTGAAGTTTTTTGATGTTTTTGTGTTTTCTCAAGTCATTTTGTGACGTTTTTGGATTTTTTTATGGTTTTACGCCTTCAACATAGCCAATGTAAGAACCAATATGACACGTGTCAAGTGTTTTCCCCCAGTCGAGTATAAGACCAATTGATTATGAATAGGGTAAAATGGGGGATATGAAATGCACTCGATGTCAATTGTTCTAGGTTATGGGAAAAACTACCGCTTATTATGAATGGTATATACAAGTGATGGGTATGAAAGATAAGGGATATGTACAAGGATAAGGTAGTACGTATAGGGATAAGGACTATGTACAGGGTAGTGGTGTATGTACGGGATCGTGGACTATGTACAATGATAAGGACTATGTACAAGGTAGATTAGAATAATAGTAGACAAAGGAGCAGATTCTAGTACACATGGTGCTTGTTTGCCAGGTTTTCACCATGGTACCTATCCAAAGCACCACCGAAGTGGTTTTCACTATTGGATGAATGATTTGTCTTTACTATTTTCTAGATTATCTAAATTTTTATTTATTTATTTTTAAATTTTTTTTAAATTTTTTAATTTTTTGTTTATTTTTTTATTTTGATTTTCTAATTTTTCTGTATTTTTGCTAATTAAGAAAAAGCTCTCAGAAGCTATGCGTAGAACCTTTTCAAATGCAGACTATTGATTGGTGAGGACAATGGTTCCCCTTCAGGAGTAGAGAGTTGGTACGCTCTTGATCCAAAAGCTTCTGTAACAATATAAGGTCCTAACCAGTTAGGTTCAAACTTTCTTGGTTTGTCTCTTTCTGCTTGATTCTTTGGGTCCTCCATTAAAACCAAGTCACCAATGTCAAAGTTTATGTTCAAGACCTTCCTGTTATAGCTATGATGAAGGCGGTTCTGATATGCTTGAAGATGGTCTAGTGCCTTCTGTCTTCGCTCGTCCAGGAATTCTAGCTCATGGAGTCTCGATACTCGGTACTCTTCATCATTAATGTGGCCTTTCAGGGATACCTTTAGAGAAGGAATCTCGACCTCAATAGGTAGAATAGCTTCAGAACCAAATACAAGTGAATATGGAGTAGCACCAGTGGGAGTACAGATACTTGTGCGATAAGCCCATAAGGTAGGGTTAAGCTGTAAATGCCAGTCCCGACCAGCATCATTGACAGTCTTCTTGAGGATTCTAATGATGGTCTTGTTAGATTCCTCTGCTTGGTCATTACCTTGTGGGTAGTATGGAGTGGAAAAGTGATGTTGGATATGAAATTCATCACATAGGTGGCGGACTTCTTGGTTCTTAAATGGGCGGCCATTATCAGTGATTATGGACTGAGGGACACCATATCGATAGATGATATAGTTTAGGATAAATCTAGAAATCTGTGTGTTGGTAATGTATGTCATAGGGATGGCTTCAATCCACTTTGTAAAGTACTCAGTGGCAGTGATAATGAACTTGTGTCCATTAGATGATGTGGGGTGGATCTTACCTATGAGGTCGAGTCCCCATTCGACAAAGGGCCATGGTGACGCTATAGGACGAAGCTCCTATGCTGGGGCATGTATCAAATCTCCATGAACTTGGCATTGGTGGCATTTCGTTACAAAGACATATGAGTCTTTTTCCATAGTAGGCCAGTAATAACCCAGTCTCATAATCTTTTTGGCTAAGGTAGGACCGCTAGAATGGGAACCACATATACCCTCATGCACCCCACGCAAGGTTGCTTTTGCTTCAGTAGAATCAAGACATCTCAGTAGGGTATTATCTAAGGCGCATCTATATAGGGTGTCTTCGACGATGGTGTATTTGGCTGACTTGCAGAGGAATGTCCTACGTTGGTTATTTGATAGGCTAGTGGGTATGACTTCGGCATGAAGGTAATCATAGATTTCTTTGTACCATGGGGAATCAGGACCAACAATGTCACACACCATTTCAGAATCTGGGATATCATAGGTTGGGACCAAAAGTTGTTCTACCAAGAACTCAAACTTAGGCACATTGTTAGGAATGTCAAGAAGTGATGCAATTGTAGCCATAGCGTCTGTTGCCCTGTTTAAAACATGAGGTATTTGATGAAATTCGAATTTTTCAAAGTACTCTTTAAAGCTATCAGCCATGCACTTGTATGGAGCAAGCTTCTCATCTTTAGTCTCATAATCATCATTTACCTGTCTGATTACCAGTTGGGAATTGCCATATACCTGTAGGTTCTTAATTTTCCACTTGATTGCCATGCGTAACCCTGTCACTAGAGCTTCATATTCTGCCATGTTGTCAGTGCATGGAAATGCAATCCTGAATGACTTAGGGATGGAATCACCCTGTGGTGTGATAAACAGTATACCAGCCCCTGAACCATGATTTGTATGTGAGCCATCAAAGTACAGTTTCCATATTATGTTTGTATCAATTGTGAATATGAACTCATCAAGAAAGTCTGCAACTAATGGGTGATCTGCCTATATAGGTGCGTCCGCTAACTGATCAGCAATGACCTGTCCTTTAATAGCTTTTCTTTCTACATACTGGATATCATACTCACTAAGTATCATAACCCATTTGGCCAGTCGCCCTGTTAATGCTGCCTTGCTGAGAAGATATTTTAGAGGGTCTATTTTAGCAATCAACATTGTTTGATGGTTTAGCATGTAGTGCCTCAGTTTTTGGGTAGCAAACACTACTACAAGACAGGCACGTTTAATGGTACTATAGTTGAGCTCATAACCGACCAAAGTCTGACTGATATAATAGACTGCCCTTTCACGGCCTTCATCGTCATTCTTTGCAAGCAATGCTCTGAGTGATGAATGGGTTGCTGCAATATAAAGAATCAACGGTCTTCCTTCAACAGGTAGCATTAAGACAGGTGGTGTGAGTAAATATTCTTTAATCAATTGGAAAGCCTCTCCACACTTAGCTGTCCATGCGAAGGGTACTCCTTTCTTAAGTAGATGTTGAAAATGATGTGTCTTATCTGCTAGCTATACTATAAATCTTCTGATAGATTGCAACCTTACTTGTAGTGTTCTTAGTTGACTGATATTAGTGGGTGGAGGCATGTCCATGATTGCTTTTACCTTAGCCAGATCCACTTCAATGCCTCGTCTAGAAATGATATAACCTAACAGCTTTCCTGACTTGACTCCAAACACACATTTCTTAGGATTAAGTCTCACTTTAAACTTTTCCAGCCTTTGAAATATCTTGTCTAAAACCTGTAGATGTTCTACCCTTGTTTTGGATTTTACAATAAGGTCATCGACATAATCCTCCATACAAGTGTGTACTAGATCATGAAAGATAGTAGTCATGGCACGTTGATAGGTTGCTCCAGCATTCTTGAGTCCGAAGGGCATAACATTCCAGCAATACATTCCCCAAGGACAAGTGAAAGTTGTCTTAGATTGGTCTTCAGTTGCAATTCTGATCTGGTTATATCCTGAGAATCCATCCATAAGGGACAACATCTCATAACCGGCTGTCATGTCAACTATCATGTCTATGTTAGGCAAAGGGAAATCATCTTTAGGACAAGCTTTGTTGATATCTCTAAAATCAGTGCAGATGCGGATGCCCCCAGTTGGTTTAGTGACTGGTACAAGATTGGAGATCCAATCAGCATAGTTGATAGATCTGATGAAACCAACGTCTAACAATTTCTTGAGTTCTGCCTTGACTAATAAAGCAATCTGTGGATGCATTTTTCTCAACTTTTGTTTCACTGGTTTGGCACCTGGTTGTAAGGGAAAATGATGCAAAACAAGTTCAGGATCTAACCCCGACATGTCGGCATATGACCAAGAAAAATTTATCTGTCTCTGTGCAAAGAAGTCATGGAACTCTGGCTTCTCTTATGTTGTCAATGACACTGCAAAATAAACCAATTGAGGATTCTCTTTTGTGCCTATGTTGACTTCTACCAATTCTTCAACGAGCATGGGTGACTTTTCTTGTGTAATGGGGAGAATGTTCAAACCTCCATCCTTAGGTACCTTAGAGAGGTTTTCACCTTCAGATGTGTCCTTTCTTTTTACTTTTTCATTGTCTAAAGGCGCCTTTCAGTTTTCACCCAGAGACTCATCCTTTTTATTTTGTTTATTCCTTTTCTCATTTTTGTGACTAGAGGGTTGAATAGATTCCCCAAAATATGCTTTGTTGTCCAAGTCAATGGTAAAACCAGCCTTATGATCCCCATTAGGTATGCCTTCTCGTAATCCCAGAAACTCAGCAATTGCTTCGTCGTTCTCAAAAGTGTCTGAGACGGGTGTGTCTTGTTGATCCCAATCATTGAGTTGGGGATAGACTAAAGGCATGTCATCGTCGGAGTTATCAAAGTCTAATGGGGTCAAGGTAAAGATTGAATTATTCATGTGATTACAAAAATATTGTACCAGGTCTGTTTTTCTCTTAGGTTTGAGTCTAGGTGGATAAATAGGTGGGCCTAATGCCAAGGTTTGACTATCGAAAACAGGTGGTTCAAGTTGCCAAGAGGTAGGATCAAGTGATTCCCAATAGTAGTGTTTAAACCATTCCTCTTTTGTCATTTTCTTTGGTGGACAGGAATTTGAAGGATTTGGTGAGGAACTTAACATTAAGTCAAGTTCTCCAAATAACTTGTCAAGGTCCATGGAAGAAGTAGAGGATAGGGAATCCCACTCATAATCATTAGAGTCGGGGGAGTTACAATGATATTGGTCCACTAGTTCGTGAGATATCTTAATATCTTCTTAAGCACGTACTTCCTCAAGTAAGGGTAATGGGGTACTAGGAACACCAATCTGAATCAGTTGAAACCCTAGCCCTACTCCTTTTGGCCACTGAGAAACAAATACTGGTTCAATTCTGCCATCTTGGTTTAAGCCTAAACCACTATGTCCATCATATCCTTTGCTTTGCATAATTTTGAAACCCTTTCCATATAGATTTGTAGGAATATGAGCAAGTAAGAGAGGTTCCTCATTATCTTCCTTATATAGCCAGGAAGTGGCATCTTCTGCATCTACATCCTCTTTGCTTAATTCACCCCATTTAGTGAAAGTTTTTGTGGGGGGAACATGTATAGTGATCATAGACTATCCCCTACCTATTGTAGGTAAACCATATGACTTAGGAGGAACCAAATGGCTAACACAATAAGAAGTCTTCATGTAATACTCTCCACAACCCTTGTCTTGGATCTCAACCCTAGGAGTAGTAGGAATGGAGGGTGAAATAGATGTTCAAGTGAGTGTGTATGGATCAACATAGGAAGATGGATTGGACGATGAGGCCTCTTGATTTACTCGCACTTGACGTTGGGGGATCTCTTTTAGATTGGTACAATATTGAAATGGATCAGGATCACCATCTATGGTTATTTCTGTGCCATTGTAAGGGAACTTAAGACACTGATGATACGTGGAAGGGACCACCTTCATGGCATGAATCCATGGTCTACCTAGCAAAAGGTTATAAGGAAGGGTGAGATCCAAGACCTGGAACTTTGTCTCCATTACCGCATGACCAATTATGATAGGAAGTATTACCACCCCCTTTGATTTTTGTTCCTCATCATCATAAGCTTTTATGACAATACTTTTGGTCATGTCTATGCATGCTTCTGAGATACCTAATGCCTTAATTAGTTTTAAAGTGCATAGGTTTAACCCTGCTCCTCCGTCTACCAAAACTCGTCTAACCTTGGTGTCATCAACAAGGACTTCCAAATGTAAAGGATCATTATGGTGGATCTTTTTAGTTGCATAGTCTTGTTCAGAAAATGTGGCATGGTGATTATTGGTCAAGTAGCTCACCATTTCCTGGAAATGATTGACATCAATATCATTAGGGACCGTGGTGTTCTATAAAGCGTTATCAAGGATAGATCGATGCTCAAGGGAAATACGCAGCAATTCCAAGATTGAAATTTGGGCTGGGGTCTTCCCCAACTGGTCAAGTAGGTTATATTGTAACTTGGAAGATTGTGGTGTTTGCTACAATTGAGGGCCTTGGATAGTGAACTTAGTACGACGAGTATTGACCGCACACTCAGGATTAGCATTGATAGTAATGGTATTGATATTCTCATCAGCGGCATGAAGGCAATGAATGATTTTGCCACTATCATAATCATGTTTGATACTCGCATAGTTGGCTGACATATTGGTCTTAGTACTCGAACTGGGGGCAGTTCCTTTCCCATGGTCATGTAGTGGGTTAGAAAAGACTTGATGATTAGTGTTTGATGACTTCTGTTTTTATCCACTAACTTCAATAATTCTCCTTTCGACAAGATCATGTATGATATTCTTCAGTTGTCGACAGTTTTATAAGTTATGTCCCTTAGTCCTATGATAATCACAAAAGGCATTGTCATCCCACCAAGCTAGTTTAAATTGTCCTGGATCGTATTGTCTTGGTTCCTGCAGCTGTATAAGGTTATGTTGTAACAATTGTTTGAACACCGACTCAATGGGTTCCCCTAAGGGAGTGAACTCGCGTTTTTGAAATCTTCTTTGTTGTGGAAATTGAGTACTTTGGACCACGTTAGGAGGTTGATTAACAGCATTAAGCATGTTGGAAAAAGTATGAGGTCCTTGTAACGTGAGGAGAGGTCCTGCTTGTAACTTTTTAGCATCAACCACCCCATCATTGGTGACATTTTTGTTGCGAGACCAAAATCTGCTTCTGTCAGTGGGGGTGTTTTGTACGATCAGGTTTCTATTGGATGTTGTTGTCTTGAGTTCACCCTTTTCAATGAGATCCTTCTCTATTATAACCCCTTTTTCTACTAGTTCCGAAAAAGATGTACAACAATGTACCCTTAAGTTACTCCTGAGTTTTGCATGAAGGTTTTCTTGAAACATTGTAACCTTTTGTTTTTCGGGTATCTCGACAGGACACCTACTAGCAATAGTTCTCCATCTCTGGAAGAAAGCAATGAATGTTTCCCCTTCATCTTGCATTGTGTGGCACAAGGTTGCTATATTTATCTTGTGGTCTATGTTGAAGGAGAACTGCTCGACAAATTTCTCAACTAGTTCACCCCAAGATCTAATGCCAAAATCTAGACCTGAAAACCATTCTAGTGCAATTCCTACAAGACTTCTTGGAAATAGCCTCATAAGATACGTGGGGTCATAAGCGACATCTATGCATATGGTAGAAAATTCCCTGATATGTTCTATTGGATTTCGTTTGCCATTGTACTTAGGAAGATTTGATATGACATATCTGTGAGGGAAAGGTGTCATGTACAATGATCTATCAAAGGGGAATGGGCATATGTGCTTTGTTGAAAATGATTTCTTAGTTGACACCGACATGCTATCCATTTGCATTTGTAATGCGTGCATTTGTGTTTGTAAGACGTCAACTTGGGTCAAATATGTGCTAGGGGGATTATGCAGATCTGTGTATGTGTTCTGAAATCCTAAGTCTCGTGATGGGTTTCGATTGAACATTGGCATCTGAGGAGAATTTGGATTCGGAATATTGGTAAATGTGTTTTGGTCTGGAATCTGCATAAATTGGTGTTGACTTGGGGTCTGTGTAAATGGATTGTGAGTACCACTTTGGGAAAACGGATTCTGATTTGGCATTGATGTAAATTGGTTTTGACTTGAAATCTGTATGGATGGATTCTGACTACCAATCTATGAAAAAGGATTCTAATTCAAAATCAATGTAAATTGGTTTTGACTTGGAATATGTGTGGATGGATTCTGACTACCAATCTGTGAAAAAGGATTCTAATTTGGAATTGATGTAAATTGATTCTGACTGCCAGTCTGGGAGAATGGATTTTGATTGCCATATTGGAAGGAGGGAATGCCTCTTGTTTGTGTAATCCGTGGTATGGTACTAGTGACTGGAGCACTAGGTATGGCCATCGACTGTGGTATGGTACTCGTGATACTAGCAGTTGGTATGGTCGTTGATTGCAAACTTGTGACACCGACATAAGGTGTAGAGGCTAACATTTTAGGTCTTTTACTCCCAACAAGAGGACCGAAGGAAGTTGATGATGAAGCCCCTACAGTGAAATTAAATCCCAATGTCATGTCGGATGTACCAAATGGAGATGTATTGACTATCGTACTCTGTGTAGATGTGCCAGATGGCATAGTTGTGCTAACCTAAGGTGTAGTGGTACTAGCAGTCATTGTGTTTGTTCCTTGTGTAGGTTGAGTTTGTAAGGTGCTAATATGAAATCCTGCGAGTAAGGTAGCGCCTTCAGCTAGCAATTTGGCTAAAAATCGTGGATGATCGTTTGCTAGGTATTCATCTACAAAAGAGACAAATTCAAGGTCATGTGTGGCAGCCTCTACGTCCTCTACTGCAATATGTCCTTGAGTGTTTCTAGTGGTGAATTTGTCTAATAGAGTCTTATGAGGTCTTGAAGAAAATGGATTGATGAATTTGTTTGGTTTCAACATGTTTTCTCTCTCTCTTCTCTTAGACCTAGTTTCAACCATGTAAGACAAGCTCAATATGCGGGAAATGAAAAACTATATCTATGAACAGTATGACTCTAGTCTATGTTTTTTGGATTTTCCGAATGCAAAATAAGGGATGTTCTAAGATGATGCTAGTCTAGACTCTAAAGATGCAAAGTCTAAGCAAGACCCTAAAGTGATCAATTCTATAAACCTTAAGAAGAAGGGACCAAATACCTAAAGTCTAACCAAGGCGTCAATTTAGTTTAAGTCAAGGAACCAATGTAGGATGAGGATCAAAAACAAGTTGAGTTTCCTAACTAGACTAATGAGCTAGGAGGACTCTGTGTAGGACAAAGGATATACTGATAAAACTAGGTTCAATGATAGATTTCATTGACACTATGACTTTCAAGAGTATAGATGGTAAACCAATCCTAAAGTTTGTAAAAATGACCTTCCTAAAAGTTTAATGCAAGGTAATATGTATTCTAAGATGAAGCTAATCCCTAAATTAATACAACTATGGTAATGACCAAATGAACCTAAAGGATGCAAAATTGAGCAAATCATTTCAGGTTTCTGTTCAAGGATTGTTTGTATAAAGACAACTAAAACTGGTATAACCATGTTGACTAGACAGTGACTGTGAATTATGGTTTTCTGATAATCAAACAGATGCCCCACAAGATTTCACATATGCAGTCAAGTTTATCAATTGTGGTTTTCCAGTGATCAATTGCATTTCCCTGATAAAGTTTAATGTCTGACTCTAACAGATGTGGTTAACCTTATAATAGATGTGACTCGTAATGACAGTTGTGACTCAAAGTTAAACAGATGCGACTCGTAATAACAGATGCGACTCAGAAATTAACAGATGTGACTCAAGATTTAACAGATGCAACTCTAAAGATCAATTGTGAGTTTCTGGTGAATAGTTGCGACTCTTTGTGTATTTTTAGTGATGAGATTTAAACTGACTCTATTTTCCATGATCAAATTCTAACAATGAAAGACAATCATAAGACAAAGTGTTTTCAGTTTCAATTTTGGACTCAAAGAACGTTTAAGTTGATAACAGACAAGCACATCCTAATAGGCCAAAGGCCTAGGGTTTGTATACTTGGTATAACCAACCTATTATACCCCGGATTGGTGATAAACACCTTTAATTCTCGAGAGTGGATAGCTTAGAAATTTGGTGGAATTGGCTCCCCTCCATGGCTCATTAAAGTCTTTCGAGCACACCAATTTTGAATTCTTTGGGCAATGACCTCCCAAGAACTGCTATCTCTACTCAAGGGGATCAGTAGTGAGTATCTTTAGGCATGATACTGTACCTTGCACTATACCAAGCAACTGCCACAAATAGGTTGGTCTCTAAAACAAAAGGTATTTAGTACGGGCATTTCGTTCATGGGGTGTAATCCATACGGTGCGAGTCCCCTTTCGGATCCATCTCGTCGGAACCACTCTCATGATTCTTGGGGTTTCCCCAAGAACCCACTTTTATATACCGGATGGAAGTCCCTCGGGTTCAGGGTGCTATCGGTCTGAGTCGTCCTGGGGTGAGTACTTTTTCCCACCAAAACAGGCCCAAGTTCTAGAGTTGGTAACCATTTCTCTTACACCCAGGATCGCACAGATGCGCAAGGGGAGAGGATACTTCGATGTACCAAGTCGTAAGGGTAACTAGACTTGTGCTTTCGCACCAAACACAGTAGACACTTGTTAATTTTAAACCAAACAAAAGATTTGCTACGCTACCAAACAATCTGTTTCAAAAATTAACTAAGGTCTTCGACAAGCGTCCTGCAGAAAAAACTCATTAGTAGTTTTCAATATCATCTTCATCAATCGTCCTGCAAAAGCTTGTTAACTCCAAAAGGCCACACGCTGAAAATAAGATATTAGTAACACACAAATCAATTGAAAATTTTAGATTTCTGAAAATAGAAATAAATTTTTACCAGTCAATTGCGTCGCTATGTTACCAGTCAAATGCGTCGTTTCTTCTTCAATTGCGGCTTGGTATTCACCAA
This sequence comes from Sequoia sempervirens, assembly GCA_007258455.2. Lineage (NCBI taxonomy): Eukaryota > Viridiplantae > Streptophyta > Pinopsida > Cupressales > Cupressaceae > Sequoia > Sequoia sempervirens. The sequence continues at coordinate 94,522,115 of VDFB02000015.1, forward strand.
TCAATTGTGGTTTAGGAAATTTCAGATGCGTCGTATATTTTCAGATGCATCGTTTCTTTTTTCAGATGCGGTTCAGGAATTCAATTGCGTTGTTTCATCAAACTGATGCGTCGTTCCGTATGAAAAACCTGCAAAAACCAAAAGTAAAAGATCTACGGATTCGCGAAGATGGTGTCTTCACGTCGGGTTCACCAAATGTAATGCCAAGAAAGTGTACAAGAACAGATTAGAGAAAACATGCAATCTAAGTTAAATGCAAATCTAATGCTAAGCAACAAAGAATAAAGGAAGTTAAAACGTAAACAAACTGAAACAATCTCACCAATTTCAAACGTATTTCCATGATTCATCTCGATTGCCCTTCTCCATTTTGCTTGTGTAGTATAATTGCCCTAAGATTTTTAGTAAATTCGTGCAAGTATAGCTTAAGATAGTGATTAGAAAAATATCGAAGATTCAAGATTAAGTGCTCTCAAAAGTCATAAGATTTCGCGAGAGAGATTGGAATGAAGAATGACAAATCAATTTATAGAAAATTGATTATTCGAATGACAGGTCAGGATTGAAAGATCAACGGATGGTTGAGATTGACTGATTAGTCATGCATTCTGATAACTGTCAGTAGTGACATGAGTGATACAAATTAGGAATAGAATTAAAGATTAAATAAAGATTTATTCTTCAGTTCGGTATTCGAAAATATAAGAAATATCTTTGCATGACAAAGATGAAGATTGATAAAAACAATGCTTGTTCGAATGCACGCATGAGGTTTAATTAATTAAATAAGAATATTTAACTAATCCACATGTACACGCAAATGAGTTAGAACTGGACGATTGACCGATCTGACGAAGAGATTACTCGAGAACGCCACTTAGACATCAAATCAAGAGTTAACTAAGCGATTAAAATAGATTTCGAGTCGAGTAAAAGTGAATACTTAGATAACTCACATAATTATCTAAAATATAGAAGAATGCGTTAAAATAGAATTCATGAATTAAATAATTCATTTAATTCAAGACTCGATATTTGGAGAATAATTAAATAAATAATATTTATTTAATTAAATGATGAAGGGATTTTAAATGAATAATTAAATAAATAAAGAATTTATTTAATTATAGTTGAAGTATTATAAAGAATAAATTAAATAAGGATTTATTTAATTTAACAAAAGAAATAAGGTTAATTAGTAACATTATTAAATAAAAAGTGTTTATTTAATTAATCAGATAGAATAAAGAAAAAGTGTGAATTAATTAAATAATTAAGATTATTTAATTAATAGAATAAATAAAGACTATAGAAAATAATTAAATAATTAACATTATTTAATCATGACCATGAAGAATACGAATTATGAAGAATATGGAAGTCACAGGCTTAAAACCAGATTTCGGTGTCTACAACCATTATTAAAATACTATAGAAACAACATGTATGCTCATGACTTTCACCTAGTTAAAGTTCACAAGATGATATTCAGAAAAAGGAATGCAGGTGGCGGTTTAGTCAATGCTGCAAAAGAAAATGGCATTAAAAGAGTGGAAGCCCACACTCAAGGATTTCTGCCATCTTGAAAGGAGATGGTATTTGTAAGAAAAATGTTTTCCTCCATAATGGTGATGTGATTTTGAACGACACCTACCAGCGTTGGTACCACTTGATTTGAATTTAAAAAGTGGTTAAATGTGCTACTTGTAATCTTGTGACCTCAAATTCCACCCACATATGTCACATGATGACTACCATTATAGCCTTTCTTTTGGGACAAAAGTGGCATGCATTAGTAGTGTAACATGTAGCTTGGTTGTTAATGCAATTGAGGAACAATTTTTTTATCTCAACTGCCTAAAACTTGAGATGTCACTATGGAATTACCTACGATGCATCAACAACACTACCTTTTGCAAACCATCATGCTATTACTTTGCGTCGAAGATATTTGATGGAGTTTTTGATTAAGATGATCCCTCCGATTATAATAATGGATGTGATTATCAATGAATGATTTATACAATACCAAAAGAACACCTCATAGATCTACCACCTTGCATCCCTTATCACAACATCTCATGGAGAAAATTGTCAACATATACATAGAAATTTGACGGAGATGAGGATGTGGGAAATTAAAAATGGGGAACCGGTGTGGGAAAGTCATGAGGGACAACCATGTGAGGAGGTTGTGTGGACGATGTGATGAGGGATGTCTCCCACATAGTAGAAGTATGCAAAATCAGAGGGTGGAAGATGCGATGTTGGTAGTTGAGATCAAATTTTCAAAAGAAAATGGCCTTAGGGTGAGCAACATCGAAGAACAACATCCCTACAACTAATATCCACAAACCGCTAAGAATGTCAAAATAAAAATTTCCTAGTTTCAAAGAATCATTAGGAGGAAATCATACATTAACTCATGATGCCATCCCTCCTAAGAAATATGGTTAAGTTCTCATTGTGCAATAGCTCAATCTAACGTAGTAGGTTGCAGATGTAAGAACCCACTCGCTACTACCAACCACACAAAATGCCTTACTTCCTTTCATGTCTATGGTCCTTACAAATTAGCAATGAAGCATACTTTCTTGGGCTTGAGGAATCCGTGCCGAAAGCCTGTAGAGATTCCATGCAACCATGCCTTGCTGAGAATCAATGTGAAGATGCTGCATATGAATGCCGCTTTAGATGTTGGAGGAGGCAACAACCTCCATGAGTAAGAATTTGATAATGAAAATGAAAGAGCATAACAACTCACATGATCATTCAGACTCTCACCAAGATGTAAATTATTACTCATCATTAGGAAACATCACCATTCTACTTGCAACGCTGAATGGCTCCTACCTCTCAGAGCTCTATCATAGTTGAAACCTAATTGTTTGGGGATATCTAGTGAACAATATTACTTTTGGGAGCAATGTGAAGCTAAAAGGAGGAGATGGTGTCTTATGTCCACATTAAGTTTCGTCTATTTGTTATGGAATAACATACTCCCGATTTAGCACCCCCTTTCCAATATGGCCTACACTATTTGCAAGTCATGACTTTATTACAATGCTTCTGGAATATAGGACAACTATAATGATAGTAGACCTTTACATATCACCCTGCAATAATGTGCTATGGATCATTGTGGAGTAAACTCCTCATCATGCTTAGATAGGGGACAACCTCAAACCCATAATCATTAATAATAAAAGCTTTAGTGCATGCATTCAAACATATCAATTAAATGAAATTTTGAAATGATATTCCTTGTGAGTGAGAATGATGTGGGAGAGCCAATCTTTCAAGCCGTTCATAGAAGAAACACACAGGTATGCCTCTTTGTGGAAGATGTTATAGGTGGCAGAGTATCCGATGACTTCTGCCTAACAATATCCTGCTAAAGAAGATGTGCAGAGAGCTTCATGTGAGAGGCTGAGGAGAGAATGTCATTCAAATGACCCAATTTTTTATGACCTTCGTCAGGGAGAAACCCACAAACGAGGTTAGCCAAGTATTTTTTTTCAACAAATGATGTACATTCTTAGGGTGACCACCCTTTAGACAATTCATAGTCTACCACATTACAAAGGTCACCTGAAATAATGATGGTGGATCTGTCAATGGTGCCAATTCATCAAAGATCATGATAACAACCGACCCACATGTGACTGAAAGTCATTCTCAATGGAAGTAATTACTATCACCATGATTCATATCAAGAATAGATAGACCTCTTGTACCAGTGAATCAATGTTTTCCCTAAAGGAAAAGGAGGAATAATGTGGGGCTTCCAATCACGAGCACCATTTGGGTGACAGTAAACAATGACTTTTGCAAGGTGCAAACCTGCACAAATAAAATGAAGAACTTCAATGCAGAGCTTGAGTGTAGAGCTTCAATGCGGAGAGACCATTATTAAAATACCATTTAGATTTCATGAAAGGAAACGACATCCACACTAAGAGTCTACAAAATGGAATGCAGAAAGGAGGCTGTGTGAATGAGGGGTGAGAATTCCATTTGCGGAATGTGATGAGGCATGTGTCATGTAGATTGGTTCCATAAAATGGCATTATATGGATGAAAACCCGCATTGAAAATATCTACACTTAAATCCCCCGCCCACTTTAAAATATAGTGACCCAACCAAAATCATGCAAGCTAAGCCTTGAATCACCAAAGGCGTCAATCCAAGGGAATAAAACCATCAAATTTATCAATTTTTAAAAAATTTGGGGAAACCAAATGTGGAAGCCGGTGGGGGCAGCATCGGTCAACAACATACCCACACAAAACTTCTGCAAATCCCAAATTCCCAACAAATCCAAGTTTCATTGATTTAGACACATGGTGAAATGAAGGTACCAAGGCATGGGTCCCAACAAACTTTGAATTTTCAACAAATAGACAATGCAAAAAGATGGGATGTGGAAATCGAAGATTCTGACACCGTTGCAATGACATTTCACAAATGGACTTCTACAGATGGAAACCCGCAAAGATTATGTAACTTGCCCAAACTCGACAAAACCTTAGCATTTTGTTGAGGCATCATGGGAATATCTCAGATCCAAAGGTAAATCAACCCTAAGGTCAAAAAATGCAAGAAAATTGAAGCAGAAGAGAAAGGACCAAGCTAGTAGGACCAAGGAAAAAGAGAAAAAGGGGGGGGGGGTCCCTGCTTTCAGTAGGGCATGTGTGCAAAGAATGCACAAAAAATGGTGACTCGGCTGGGTAAATGCTCCAAAGCATTTTGATGAAAAACTGGAATCATGAACCTAGAATCTCTAGTTTCGACCTTCACGCTAGGAAAAACAAATTAAACACTTGAACAAAGAATTAAAACCACCAGTCAATCTAACCTTTTGTATGCTGAAAACCCAAGTGTGTGAAAATGTATTCATTTCCTCCCTTAGTCACTATAGGAACCTAAGCTCTATCAAGTTAAGCTATGTGAATGATTCTAACTCCAAAAGTATCCTAGACATTGCCTTGATGCTAGTCAAGTTTCCAAAGCCCCAATGAGGTTGTCGCTATGATTCTCCCGAATATTTCTCTACTACCAATTAGGTGTCCATAGCCCTAGTAGAGTCATCAGATCTTCTTGAAAGTTGAATTTTCTCTTTTTATTTTCCTTGTTTTCTTTTCTTTTCTTTTGTTCATTCCTTTTTATTTTTCTTTTCTTTTTATTTTTCTTTTCTTTTCCATTCATTTCAACCTACAAGTAGTCAAGCTCACACTCAAGGTTGAGGATCACAGTAGCACTAAAGTAAAATTTTAGAATTTTCACTTAACTCAACTTCACAAAGGGACCCACACCGACCTTAGGATTCTTAAAATGTGAAAGATGTAAGATTTCAGAATACATTAGAATCAAATTCAACCAATGACTTATCCTCCTTTAATCAAACATCTAGGTCATTTGACACTAACATAAAAACTTTATCATCCATCCCAAAGGGCATGATTAGAATTTATCAAGGAAATACTTAGAACAACCCTAGGTAATAAAATGATTGTTGTACCTATAGACGTACCTAGAAGAAGACAAAATGACCCTGAGAAAAGAAGAAAAGTGGAAGAAAACCCAAACCAAAAGCAAACTAACCTAAGGAAACCATCCAAACTAACCAAAGTGGGAAAGCAAGAGAAAACTAAAGGGAAAATGACCTAAGGAAATCTAATCTATAGAAAACCATCTAAACTAATGAAAGCAGGAAAGAAAAAGAAAAGAAAACTACACTACTCAAACTAAGCTATGTATAAAGAGATTCAAAATGAACCATGTTCAAACAAGACAAACTAAAACCTACTTGCATAAGATTTTTTAATGCATGCACAAGTAGCAAGGTGATCATTACAGTCCTAAGCAATGTGAATACATCTTTGTATTCAACAAGATAAAGCTCAATGTTGTAGCATTCAAAACCAATAAATTGATCAAGGAAAACCAATAGTTGAGGTGATTCATGAAGTCCATGGTTAATCCATAAAAAAATTGTATTCCCTCATTCCCATAATAAAAATGATAAGTATGAAAATTCATGAGAGCAAGGAAAGATAAAATCTAGAGGTTGTGTGCAAGGGTAGAAGTATTTGATAGTTCACAGAATGTGTGGCATCATCAAACCATGCATTACGAGCTTCATGAGGACATAATTGGTGGGGAAACATTCTAGTTGCATTGTAGATCTGCAAATCACAATCAGGTAGTACACCATGTAGAAGGTCAAAAGCATCATGTTCATGGAATATTTCACCTTATTATATGGTCATGTAAGGTTGAGGAAATGAATCAATCAACACATTTTTCAAGCTCTCCTCATGATCCACTTCCTTTATTGGCTACCCCTCAAGGAGATGCATGTTTTCATGCCATTTTTCAATGTCATTATACCTCCACAACATAGCTCCAAGTGAGAAGAAATCAACGAATGACTCTACCACTTCAAGGGGAATGAAGGATAATATGTGATTTTCCTCTGAGGGTTCCTCATGAAGCTAATTATCAAGCACATGTAGACTATCTTGAGAAAGCTAGGACTTTTTATGGTCAATGGGTGACTTGATCACTCGATCCACTTCACCATCCTCTAGATTGTACTGTGCTTCCTCCATTTTTGTCTCAAAGTCCCTTCGTGAGCTGCACTCAGCCACATGATCCTTTGGCTCAAGCTCTTTTACTTCGATTACATTTTATGGAGGAGTAGCAGGAGGCTTTGCATTGGGATGCTCTGCTTGTTCTCTCACTTGCTTGAGTGCCACTTGACACAACTCACATGTGAGCTTTGAATGTGATGAATCATGTAGCCTACACCAATTTGGTAGCAACAACTCCTCCACATCTATCTAGTGTTATAATTCTATCCAATCCTTCATGAGCATTGAAATGAGTTCATCTTGCCTTTCCAACAGTGGATCTTCATCAATGCTTGTAGATAAATTTTTATTATGGACTGCCCCAGCTAGGGGTTGATCCAACTCATTTGGAGATTCCTTTTTAGGTACTTTATTTCTCTCATCCATGGATACAACTTCCTTGAATACTATTTCACTTGAACTCTCATTATGGATCCCTATTATCCCAAGGTTTTAAACGCCTTTTGTAGTTGTATCAACACTCACACCTGCAAATTTTCTTGATTCAGCTTATCTATATTGCCTTTCAATTGTCAACTATTCTTCTACTTAAGTAGATGATTCTCCTTCATTGTTAGTTGGCTACTCTATCTAGTCCAGATAGCCTTTGACTTGATCAATGATGTCTGCACATGAGGAGAAAGTTAGTCTTGAATGAGGTGCATTATGCACCCCACACCATTCAAACAATAGTAACTCCTCTAAGTTTAGTCCATCCTCATTGCTCATCCATTCTTTGATCATCTCTTTAAAGGCTTTGGCTACAACCTTAGCAAGTTCTTCTTATGGATTCATAAGAGCTAGTGGTTGATGTATGTCCCAAAAGAAGATTTCTCCTTACAAAGCCATTTCAACTCTATCCAAGAAAGATATTCCAGTTCATTGTGCATGTGAGTGTTGTGGATTTTGTACTTGTGTGAGAATGTGAAGTGATGCAATGTTTTGTTGAACCTTCTACTCAAATCTTCTTGAAGCTAAGTGATATTGATCTGAAATTGTTGCTCCATCTCAGCTCAAATTTTGGTTTGTCTTCCAATTTTTTGAATTTTTAACTTTCTACATATGATGAGATCTATGGTATCTCACATTTTATTTGAAGGTACATTCAACTTTTAGCTTTGCAGCCTAGAGTTGGCCCTCCTTCTAGCACTAGTTTGGTTGATGGGTTTTTTTGAACTTCTCAACAAACACAGCACACAAGTGTGATGTCTCTATTGAAAGGTAATATTTTGCAACTAAGTTTCAAAAAATCACCCCAAGGTCTCTCATGTGTTAGGTCATGACTCTGTAAAAACAATTCAGTTGTTTGATTTGATTTTATGGTAATCACAAGGGACCTTTATGGTTCACAAAGCATGGAATTTTCAGGTCTACAATTGAGTTTCAGAGTTTTGGAAATGGATATGCTATGAACGTAAATTCAAAATAGTAAGATGAAACTCACTTCAATAATCAAATATGAAAATTTTGTGATGCTTGGGATCCTAAGCTAACTTAGATCCAAAAGAAATATCAAAATATGTGTTGGCCTGCTCTAATGGTTCAATAACTAAGCCCTTAGAGCTATGACATATAAATTAGACATCTTCACTAAGTAGCTATCTTACTCATCATGAAGGTGCATTTCATTGTCAACCAAGGGATGCAAAATTGAAATGGGTTAACACTATATGTGTACTAGGACTCCATTGTATTCATCCATAAACTAAGAAAGAAATAGTACTAAAAGTAAAATGCTAGAAAGAAATTAACATAAGCACTGCGCATGGATCAACAACTACACTAAACATCAAAAAATAGACTGGAAATGGATGATAGAAATAGAAATTTCAGCAAATATATAGGAAGCTATGATGTCTTCCTTGGCTATAGGAATAGTCACAAAACAAAGTTCTAGTGGTTGCAGGAACATACGACTATTGAAACTGAAACTAATTACTGAACAAAAAAATAACTTTTAAACTAAATGGGTGGAATTCTCACCAAGTGGCCCCCCTTGAGTGAGTCTTCCTTAAGCTAACTTAGATGCAGCAAATCAAAATATCATTTTATTCCTTGAAAACATTATTACAACATATTAGCAATATGATTGTATTACTTAAACTAGAAATGCAAGTACAATATCAGAACATCCAACCTTATGAAAAGGGGCATCTGACCATTATTTATAGAGGGAAAAACTTCTAATTAATCCTAACTAACTAGGAAGTCGACTCCAATAAAATAGGAGGATGATCTTTATTGAAAGCATAGAAAAGATAGGGAGGAAGTTATGCATGCGCTAGATTTGGTCAAAGTAGACTTACCCCAATGAGAATAAATCACAACACTCTCCATAGATTATCTCAACTAACAAACATGACCATTAAAAGGTAGTTACAATCTTTCATTCAAGCTAGGAATTTCCCTCCTTTGACCTCTTAATGAGCATCATTTTGACTTCCTTAGCAATCGACCAGTTGGAAGGGGTTTCTCCCACATTGCAAGCTTCATTTACATCAGCATCTTAATGTGAACCTACATAATGACATTAGCACACACAAAAATTTGCATATCCATAATTACCTTAAAGTAACATCCATTCAACCACATGTAAAATTAACATAGATAATTCACATAGCATGTTAATGTCATCAAAATTCACAAGGATAATCTTATGCCCAAGGTTTATGTATTTAAGAAAATAACATGGATAATGTCAACAACCACATGCCAAAGTCTATAGTAACAACATAAAATATATGATAAACCCTATCAAAATTGAGCCATTAATTGGACTCATCATTATCCCCCAACCTAATGCCCTGTTGGTCCTCTAATAGAGGAAGCTCTATTCCTTTGCCTAGTTAATGATCTAATCTCACCAACTGCCAACTGTCCTAGATTAGTCTCTGCAGTATCTGAATTGGGATCCTAGTAGAATACTTGCTTGCTTTCCAATATGCTCTATTGGTTGTTCTCAACAAACCAATAAGATCTTTCTAGATACCTATGGGTTTGCTAGACTCAATTCTTGAATACCTGCAAGATAATTGGCCAATGAATGAGATATATCACCAATCGATTTATCTCCTGCACTTTAGGTTCTGTAAAACTTGAGAGGGTGGTTCCACAATGTATATTATACAATTGTTTCAAAAAAATCATGTATACATTGCATATTCAAGCAGATACATTCTTAGAAATGATTGATAAGATGAAATTCTCCAAGAAGTTGGAATTTCCTTGAATGAATTATGCATCCTAAGCTAAGAATATAAGACAACACAGACTGCAACAAATTAAAGATGAATCAATGATTATTGAAAAAGGATGTTCTCAAGTTGGGTAACTGGAACCATGAGAAATAATTAAAGGGGATAGGATCAATGCCATTATCTATGGGCTAGGAGTCTAAGAAAATTAAAATATAAGGTATATTTAATTATGAACACCCATGATCTAAGTGATATTACTTTGTAATTCACAAATCTGTAACCAAATTCTAAAGACTACTTATCATATCCAATCACCCTGCACAAGAGTTTATGGTTTGATTTAAGAATTTTAATCAATTCCATGAACAAGAGGTAAAAGCAAAACATATATCAAGGTATGAAAGCGATGATAATTAATGAAATGATCTTTGATCAAAATTTTCATTAATAACTTTAGTACAGATCTAAATGGATAGACTATAGACTCATAAAACTTCCATTATCATTTAGATATGCTCAAGAACCATACATTTGACAAAATCTACTATCTAGACTCAAAGCATTAGACAATGACATAACATATTCACTTTGTGTTCTTCACTTTCACAATTCGATTCTAGAATTCAATAAAACAGCCGCACAAATGGCCCTGATTTCCCTTTTATAGAATAAGGGAGCAAAAACAAGCTTCAAGCCATATATACACATGTCGAATCCTAATTGGACGACTACAAGACATATTCCCTAATTTAGTTATATTTTCATTCTTCAAATTGGAGGGAATACACATGAGACAAAGATTATTTACATTTGTTGTAAGAAGTAGCTTCGTCTTCCAAAAAGCACATGTCAAAAAGAATAATCTTTTATGTTTTAGCACCTCCATTCCATCAAGCAAGATGACAAAACAATGCAAATAAAAAATTGAATCAGCATCCTGGTCAACATTCAACATCATCAACAATTAATATTTACCTATGAAACATATACTTTATACAATGAAATTCCTAAGGCCAGACCTGTACAGTACTTGACTAGTTATATATGTTTCACATCCATACTTATAGACCCAGTCGACCAACCAATACCCTTCCCCATTCTTCATATTCTTCATTAGATGGCCAATTGAAATTGATGATTTCATCCAACTTCTTCCTATATGGGGAATACTTTGTCATGACAGAATTGGATTCTTTGTCAAAATCTTCCAAAAAGTTGATAATAAATGTCAACTTTTCCAAAGTGTCATTAAAGGTACCAATGTTAACTTCTTTGCAAATTTGATTCACTTGGGAAGCAATAACATCATCTATTTTCCTTTTCCAAATTTACAATGGCTTCACTTCATTATTAGTGAGTTGAATATCTTTGAACAGTGACAAATCTACTAGATCATAATGAGCCTTCAGTTCTCTTATTTTCTACTCCAGTGGGGCAATATATACATGAAACTTTTTCTCCCTGAGTTCATAGATAAATGTATATGTTGGAATCACCTTAGGGTATTTATCCTCATGATGGTTGGCTCCAACTACTATAAAATTTAATCTCTCAACCCTTGGGATCCACTTATTCAAGATTGGTATAGCCAACTCCTTATCTCTTTGAGACGACCCTATTGCTCGCAACATCAAGGAGTAATTGGCATGAACACTATTTATTTTGGCGTAGATCTTCTTATTCAAATGCTTCAAGAAAGTATGAAAAATCTTTGAGATGTTTTCATACATTGTGTCTTGTATATGTTCCAACAATTTTTTATATGTTTCAAATTGCAAAAGGAGCTACTCTCTTGTAGGTTCATCAGATGAACTAGGACCTTATTTTCTTGGTTCCTCTACTAAGAGTGGATCTTCTCCCAAATTATATGGAAAAATTTCCAAGGTTTGATCTTGAGGGGAAGGCTGGGAAGATGCAATTGGAGAAGATGGAGGAGGGTGACTTGAGTTGGCCTGGCCTTTATCTCTATGCATTTCTTCCCTCTGCTTATAGAATGCCAATTCAGTCTCTAATACAGCTACCTTCTGCTGACTATTATCATATTCATTGAGTAGCTCATGGTATTTATTCTTGAAATCATCCCTTTCAAGGGTGAGGTTTTCCATAGTTACTTTAGTAAATCTAGCAATATTAACAACCATGTCAGCTGCTTCCAAGGCTAGGGTGTCAACAACTCTCTTCACAAGTAATTTCCCATTGAAATCTAATGGCTCAGCAAGTATTGGTTTCCTGGATCCTATGGATAATGACAAGATTGCTAGTGTATCCCAATCTTTGCTAAATGTAGAACCCCAAAGTGCCACATCCAAGTCCTCTTTTGTTTGCACTAAAGGTATTTCATCCCTCCTTATAGTATCTAGGACTATAACATCAACAATATCCCATTCCGATAGCAATAACACACCACACTTCTTCACGAGATCTCTACCATCGTAGGAAGTAATCTTTGAAAATTCATCCTTCATAAATCTTCTCACATTGGCTTGAATGAAACTTTCAGGAAGCTCTAGATGTAAACTCCTTTCAATAGTTACCTTTTCTGCATATTCTACAACTTTGGCTCTCTAAGAGAAATCTCTAAATGCGGGTGTTTCAACAAAGGAATCATCTTTCATAAAATCCTTACGAGCCTTTATCCTCAGGTTATCTGCACTATTTAGACCACTGATGTCAAGTTTTCCTAGCCTAAGAGTGCTTTGTCCTAAACTTGAGGCAACTGCCCCTACAAGGGGAGGAATTCCTTGTTGCACATCCTCATAAGTGATAAAGATATCATCTTCATTTGTATATGAATATTCAACCACTCCTCTTGTCTTTGTTATTTGCTTCTTAAGGGGTGATTGGTCTAATCGATCAGGGCTTCCTAGAGGCGAATCAAGGTCATTACAAGTGGAGGAACCTACCTTGGAGGTGATGAGACAACACTCTTAGGAGAAGCTTCCTTTGATCCCTTAGAAGTGATAGGGGTCAGTAAGGTTTGTTCTTCATCCATCGCTTTCTTCCTCCTGGAGTAGATTCTTATTTGCTTGGGTGGTTGGTAAGTAGGCCTTTCTTCCAATGCCACAGTATTATCTTCTTCAACTTTTCTTGTTTCTCCTTTATTTGTAACCTCCCATTGCTCCCTCAGTATACCAACTACATTTTCAAAATTATCCATAACATACATGAACTGGCTAAATTTTGTTGGTGTAATTAATTATTAATTACACTTTGCATAAGTTTACTTAGGCATATTTAATTCCTAAGTTATAGGTTCTTATCTTTATCTTATCGAGCTATCTTGTTGCTCAAGATAAGATTAGGTTTATGTATCTTTTCTTTTATAAAGAAAATTATCTCTTGTAATATTTGAATTCTCGAATAATATTATGTTGCACATTCTTTTGCAACCTCTCTGCTTTTTCTAATTTTCTCTTCTGTGGAAGGTCTTTTCGGTTTGCAAATCTGATCTTGGTATATTTAATTCCTAAGTTATAGGTTCTTATCTTTATCTTATTGAGCTATATTTTTGCTCAAGATAAGATTAGGTTTATGCTTCTTTGCTTTTATAAAGCAAATTATCTCTTGTAATATTTGGTACTTCGAATATATCAATTTGCACATCTTTTGCAAATCTTTACTTTTCATTTTTCTCTTATGTGGAAGGTGATTTTTCTAGTTTGCAATCAGATCTTGGTTTCTAACATGGTATCAAAGCCTTGCTTTGTAGCCCCTTCTCAGCTTTTTTGGAGGAACACAGTGTAGAGCTCGTTCGAGGTCCCTTGAGGGTTTCATTCCTTGAGCATCATTATGCAGCGTCTTGGATCAGATCGGGGTTTTCCATTGGATTCAGAGCGCTGGAAAAAGTTAGAAATGGATTTTATTTTATTCATTTTCATCACCATTTGCTAGATCTACGAGGGTCTCAAGCTCGATGATTTTTTTGATAGATCTAGGGGTCGCCTAATTTTCAGAGCACTTTGGGCCCAAACGGACCTCACCATTGGATTCACAGTGCCCAAAAACCCCTATTTTCATATAAAGTTTGTCCAGTTTGGGAAAAATCATCTGGAGAGGCAAAAAAAATTTGCAAGGAGGCCATACGGCCTCCCCAGCACGCATTCCAAGGTAGTTTTTTTTGAAAAATTTCAAAAATCAAAAATCAAAAATAAAAAAAGTTAGCGTAGAGTTTGCACGGCCAATACAAATGGAGACCACCGCTCGTGCGCCACCCGATGGCCTCCCACCAGCCACCACCGGACCACCACCACTGATGGCTCCACTGCACAGCACCGCTCACTACTTCTAGCCCCCCATGGGCTCAGCCTGTGGTCCTATTGGGGTCCAGACCCCCAAGCTTAGCTCTGTCGGGTTCATAAGCCCCCGCCCCAGTCACATTGGTGACAGAGGGCTCTGCCAGCCTCTTCCAGCCCCAGCCCTGGTCACATGGGTGACCAAGGGCCGTGCCAAATTCCCTTGGCTGCTAGCCCCTTAGTCCACCCAGGTGACTAGGGGCTCTATTTTTTTAGCCCCTGAGGGCTTCTGGGGGCCAAATCGGACATTTTTGGAAAACTTTCACGGAAACGGGCGTATCTTGGGCATACGATGTCCTTTTTTTGCAAACAAGATATCATCAGAAAGCTGTTTTGACACTCTATGCAATGGTATAGGTGTGATTTTATGGTTTTTCCTTTTTGATTCCTTTTTTAGCCTCGGAAGTCAGATGTTTCTGTTTTCACTCCGGGAAGCATATCTTTTGACTCGCTTATCCATTTTTTGCGATTTTCACGACGTTGGAAAGCTAGTTTCGGCCTCTATGAATATATGAGGTCATTTATAGAAAATGTGTACCTTATTTTATGCATGCATTCATTTTTATTTTGTGCACTAGGTTTGCATTTTCACTTATGTTTATGTACTTTTGCATTCTCTCCTTTCGCAATCATTGGGTATTGTAATAACGAACTGATATAAAGTTCCATTAAGGGGGGTTCTTGCATCCATCTTTCGTATTGGTGACAACTCTCATGAGTTTTTCTGGTTTCATGTTGTTTCCCTTAGCTTTCTTTCTTGCTTAGCTAGACACATCATTGGTTTGCTTTGGTTCACACTTCACATTGGGATTTTATAGTTCTTGATCCACATTGGTTCAGATCTTTCTCATTTGAGGGCCATGTTTTTATGGTTAACATTCCAGAATCTTGATGGTACTCGTCCTATGGGCAGTTTTTAGTTTCAGTTGGCATTGGCTTCACAATACACAACTTCCAAATTTGTCATCATTGTGGGTCCATTCATTCTTTCATCTACTGTTGCTTATAGATTCCAGGGTTGATCTAGTATGTGAGTTTCCAGTGTTCCTTGGCATCGGGTCTGCTGTTGCATTTGTGATTCCGATATGGTATTTTGCAAACAGAATTATCTTTCCTTGCTTTCCAGATTTGGGGTTCCAGTGTTGCTTCACCAGAGTTCTTCCAGTGCTTCTTCACAGTAGTTCATCTCTCTGAGGGGGGGTTTTTCCCACTGGGTTTTCTCTCTCTTTGCATTTTTACATGAGTACCTAATCAGGCCTTGTTTTTGGGACTCATATTTGCATAATAATCTGCTTCTCCCTAAGTTGCAGTTATGGGGGGGTGTTGGTGTAATTAATTATTAATTACACTTTGCATAATTTTACTTAGGCATATTTAATTCCTAAGTTATAGGTTCTTATCTTTATCTTATCGAGCTATCTTGTTGCTCAAGATATGATTAAGTTTATGCATCTTTTCTTTTATAAAGAAAATTATCTCTTGTAATATTTGGTACTTCAAATATATCAATTTGTACATCTTTTGCAAATCTCTACTTTTTCGTTTTTCTCTTCTATGGAAGGTGATTTTTCTGGTTTGCAATCAAATCTTGGTTTCTAACAAATTCATCAGGTATATTTGGCTGATGGTTTTATTTGGGACCCTCTTCCATTTTGCATCTACCATCTTCTTGTAAGGAAGATACTTAGCTTTCCTTTCATCATGTTCTGGAAAGCTAAAAACATTCCTGATGACATCCTTAAGATAATAGAAATTGTGCATAAAATTATCAAGCCTTTTATTTTCTTTTAATTTAGTGATAAAACCCTCAGGATCATGATTCCTTAGGCACACAATCTCCAACTTCTAAGGCACCAGTAGATGCACTAATTCCTTCCATGCCCCTTTCACTAGAACATAATCAACAAACATTGTCCACTCTCAAAATAATGAGCCCTTCTTCGTTGTATTAGGCAAATGTGCTGCCTAGGAAACCCTTAATTTCCTCATGATTTCAGGGAACCCTATCCTTAATGGAATATCTCTTGGAAAAAAATATGGATCCAAACTATTGCCATATACTTTGAAGATTGTTTTATCGGGGTATAAAATCAAGTCTCCCCAATTATGACTCAAATTTAGGTCTAGCCTCATCTCCATAGGTCTCAATAATTCATGGATTTCTTTGGGAACAGACAATAATTCAATAGAGTTTTTCCCAACTGGTATTAGGGTTTATTTCGAGTCATCTTTATCCAAAATCTGGGTCCAACATTGAACAGACAAATCAACACCTTCTTCCTTCCTTCTCAAAGTTATGTCTTTCCCAAAAACCTTGTACCATTTATGCAAGAACATATGCATTAGTAATGAATACCACCATAATTTCACCCATTGTTTCCCTTCCTTCAGCTCAACCAAACCCTTATGGATATGTACTGCCAAATAAGTGTCATAATCATAGACTATGTTGTAAGCTGGGTGTTATAGATGTGTTGCCAGATAACTATATTCTCTTTGCAATGTGTTAGGTGGAGAAAAACCAATGATTTGGAACATAGAATATACAGTCTTCCTAAAGTAGCTAGCAAAATAATTTATTAGGAAGGGCTCAAGCTCCTTCTCACCAATTTTGATCTTCTTTCTATACTTCGTGGTACCAGTGGTAGTAGTATGCAAGGGCATCAACTTTTTCCTGATGAATACCTTGGTGTTTTCATGTTCCTACCTAATATCATCCATATTAAGAGGAACCAAATCTTGACTCCATTCATACAGATCAAAAACATCTTCAATTTCCTACCTAGTTATCTTTACCATATCTTTCCCATCAAATGTCTTGACAACCCTAGAGACTAGATCGTATCTTGAGGAAATATCCTTCAGAAGATCAACATCCATATACACGTTAGGAACAATTAATTTTCCCATATCTAGCCTGGAAGGATTATAGATAGGAACTCGAAGGTTCCTGTTTCTGAGCCAATGTTGAAAGAGCTTCCATCCAGTATAAGGCAACTCATCATCCTTAATGAAGCACTGTTTATCCATCACTCCCTCTCTGACAGTAGGGCCATAGAACAAGACCTTTCCTTCGGGTTTATTATTTTTAGAGGATGGTAACAAGTCAATTACATCCTAGGAGAGTGCTCTAGATTAAGCTGAAGGGGCGGAAATTTGTACTTTGGGAGCCATGAATTTTAAGTAGACCAGGGTTTTAATGAGAAAGGTTTCAACTACTAGCCTCCTAATTCAAACCTATGACTCAATTTGAATGCTAATTTTGAAAGGTTTCATAGGGATAACAACCTTTTAAAGATGGAATTAACCGTAATTTAGAGTAATTAAAGCAAATAAATAAAACACATTCGAGAGAAAGCAAATTGAAAGCCAACCCTAGTTCAAAAAACTGAAATAAAGCATAAAACTTCATTTATCGTACTTACAACTTTCAATCGCAATAAACCCTAATACCAGTCGGGAAAAACTCTATAAGTCGCTTCTTTGGATTTTTTTGTATTGCTCCAGACACATCTTCAAATCTCAATTATGCAAGAATTGACCATATACACATATTTTGAGGGCA
The DNA here is from genome assembly GCA_007258455.2 of Sequoia sempervirens. Taxonomy (NCBI): domain Eukaryota; kingdom Viridiplantae; phylum Streptophyta; class Pinopsida; order Cupressales; family Cupressaceae; genus Sequoia; species Sequoia sempervirens. The sequence continues at coordinate 94,539,805 of VDFB02000015.1, forward strand.
ATTGAGTAGATTTATGTGTCATCTCTTCCATTACCTCTCGCTCACATGAAGTGAAACAATTACAATGGGTGTACTCATATTTTTGAATGTGCACCATCAATCTTCAGCTGAGATGGCCATCTTGAATGACTTAGTTTGAGTCAATTACATTTGAATTTCATCATTGTTCCAGCTTGAACAACTTGCCAATAAAAATATGCTGATTGGATCCTCTTCATGTACTTGTGGGCTCCACCTTCTAGTAGTTGTAGGAAATATGCGGTGACTTCTTGTAGTCCTTGTAACCTTTAACAAGCTTACATCTTATCTCCACAAGATGGCAAGGAACGGTAGTAATCAACTCTTCCCTCTTGATAATCATCGTTGATCATAGAACTTTGAGTGCTCGAATGAAAAGTAATGGAGGGGTCTATACCCATGATTAAATATGTGTCAACATCTCATAGACCATGCAACAATGAAAGTACCATCACTTGGGGCATGCGAGCCAGTGTGGAATGACTCAGATTAAGTCCCCTGATCTGATGATCATTAATCCTGCATATGCAACAAAGTCAGTCATAATAGAGGGCCATGACTAGGCTGATGACATTTTTACTATTGAAGACAATTGACTTAGACTTAAGTCATTTATGAGTGAACTATTAAATCTCAACTTTGGGGAAATTAAAACACTTCATGGTTGAAGGTGACTGAGTAACCTAAGCAAAGGGTCTGGTAAGGAACGTATATCAATGGCTCAAATGGAAACTTAAACTACCGACAACCAGACATAACATGTCAATGTAAGATTAAAACACCCAAGGATTGTAAGTGAATAATTTGAAAGCAATGTTACATAGGTAAAGCCTTAAACCCTACATGTGGGAAACATGTGACATGCCATTACCAAGCACAAAGAGTCCTCAAAATGTCAAAAAATTTTAGGGACTGCATCAGTGGCTCATGCTTGGGGACGCATACCCCTGGTGGGTATGTCAAGAAATAGATCTCTTGGTGAAGTAGACCAAACACAAAGGAACTAAAAAAGAACTAGGAGCTCACTCGGACAAGGAAAGAAGACACAGTAGAAATAAAACACACCAAACCATATGTACAAAATTTACAAGACTATACAATGTACATGGAAATATAACCTATTTTAGGAGATATAGGGTTTCAAGGACTGCCCATGTACTAGCAGTTCCAAAAATTCACCTGTTAGTGATTGCAGAAAGTAGGAATCTTCCCCATGAGTGTCTGCAATCAAATAATGCCCAAGCCATAGGGGGTCAAACTTACCATGCTTTCCTTTGTCCTCCAATCTTGCATTCAACATCAAAACCATACACCGTACTTCAAATTTCCTCTGAATAGCCATTTTTTCATACAAGTGTTTGACTTGGAGCTGAAACCTATCATTTATCTTGTGAGCTTCTCTTCTCATCTCATCAAGCTCAGTTAACTCCTCCATCCAATTCTGCATCTCATCACAGATATTAGTATCATATTCCTGAAAAAAATTATACATTTTCATCAGATTATTGTGTGGTATTCTGGCTTCAACCCCATACACTAAGTTCAAAGGAGATTGTCCAATGAATTTCTTCACTATGGTTCTATCTGCCCATAGTGCCAATTGCAGTTTTGAATCCCAGGCTTTCTTATTCTTCTCAAGAATCCATTTAATGATCTTCATAAGGCTCTTATTACTAGATTCAACTTTTCCATTCCCTTGGGGATCGTATGGGGATGAATAAGATACATGTATGCCATTTTGGTTGCAAAAATCCATAAATTCCTCAGACCTAAAGCACATAGCATTATCAGAAATAATTCTCTCTGGAACACCAAACCTACTCAAAATATTACTCATTAAAAAAGCAATTACCACTTTATTAGTTGCTTTTCTAGTAGCAATAACTTGAACCCACTTTGTGAACTAGTTAGTTGCAACTAGAATCCAAGCATGTCCTCCACTAGACTTCACTATCATTTCTCCAATAAAGTCAATACCCCATTATTGGAAGGGGGATAGTGTTGAGACTGGCCTAAGTGGTAAGTTACCTAAAACTTTAGTTTTCTAGCATATCTCTGACAGGCATCACATTTCTTTACAAACCTATGTGCATCTTTGAACACCGTGGGCCACTAGAAACCTACTCTCGATACCTTATTTGTAGTAGTATTAGCCATGTAGTGACCTCCACACACTCCCTTGTGCATTTCAATTAGCAGATCTTCTGCTTGGTAACCATCCACACATCTAAGAAGCACACCTTCTGGTCTTCTCCACTAGAGTTCACCATCAATGATAACATGCATAATTTCCTACAGTTTTAAAGTTATCTTCTCATTGTTTGGCATGCCATCAGGGCATTTCATGGTCTGCAGATATTCAACTATCCTTCTATACCAGCCACATGTCTGCATATCACAAATGGGATCGATGTTTTCTATTTCAACTTCATTAATTTGATTGGCCCCCAAATTAGTTTCAGCGATGAGTTTGGCTAAACCTTGGCCTCTTACCAGCTTTGTAATTTGAATATCTATGTTGAACTCTTGGATTCTGTTAATCCACCTACATCTCCAACCTATAGTTTCTTGTTGAGTAAAAATTTCCTTGACTACTGCACTTGGAACATAGGCCACCACAGTTGCATCAATCAAATATGTTCTAAAATTTTTAATAGCTTTAACTAAGGCATAAGATTTCTTTTCAGTGGCATCATACTTGAGCTCAACTACTTGTAAAGACTTGCTGAAAAAGGCAATTGGCTATTCAACACCTTCATGATATTTTTGTAACAACACTCCCACTACAGTATGAAAAGAGGCAAATGCAAACAATTGGAATGGATTAGAATAGTCTGGAGTCTTCAAGATAGGTGCAACTATAATAGCATCCTTAATGGCTTTAAAATATTTGAGAGGCTCTTTTGACCTAGTGCAGCCATGGTAGGAGGGTCCTCAAAGAGAACAATCTCGACCATGCAGCAAGAGTAACACAAAAAAAGCAACACAGAACATGGAGGAAAATGCAGATTAAAATATTCTCATCAACATAAATCTGAGTTACAATTAGCTGACAACATCTGGACTTTTGGATTTGGCTCACAGGCCTGATACAACATGTTCAAAAATACAACATTCCAATATGCTCCTATATATGAGCTGAAATCTAACATCTTAAATCTAATATCCCTCTAACTTCCTTTCTAATGATCTATTACAATGATTTATATCACATCTTGAGATCTAGAATCATCTGCATCGGCCAAAGATTACTATAATCTTGAATGAAAGAAAATGTAACTTGTGCATGAATAGGTTGGCCCAAAATTTGAATTACACCTTGGTGAATGCATAGGATGAAGTGTGGACCTATGATTAAGGTTGGGGACACTCCAAAGAACAATTTGAATCACACTTTTGAGATCTGCAAGTTGTGAGAAAGATCCATGAGATTGAACTAGCCATTAGGTTTGAAAATTATTCTGGTGCCAGTTCAAGAAACTACCAATAAATCCAGAAGCGATAACTTGCTGGAAAAAGATCCAATCATGCTCAAATCTTGGAATAAGGAAAATGAACATGTCCACAATGAAAATTTAGATCTACAAGGTATGGTGAGAAAATATGATGAATCCACCAACATGAGTTGAGCAAGAACTAAACAAGAACAAAACTGAAAGAATTTTTTTTTGGTTGATGCAAGATTTCCAAGAACCAAGGATGCTCTTCCATAAAACATCTGGGGTTATTGAAAAGTGAGTCCCTCACTTTTTTGGGGCCAAAGGAAAACTAAAGATGGTTTGCCTTAGCCTGAGAAATCCAAGAAGAATCCTCCACTGGTCTACCTTTCCACTTCACAAGATATTACTTGTACTGCCTTAAATCATGAGTTTTTCTCCCATCTCTGATATCCAAAATCTCTTCAATCTCATCTGACTGCTATTTAGGAAATTTATTCTCCAATTTTTCTTTAAATTCTTCAATGAATTTGGCTTCATTGTACTAATGTAGATTTGCAATATTGAATATAGGCAATATACCCATGCCATCTGGTAACTACACTTCATATTCCTTTCTTGAATCAAATTTCTTCAAAATCTTACAAGGTCCAAACTTCCTCATCTTCAGCTTATTGTATGTTCCAAATGGAAATATTTCCTTCCTCAAGTACACCATCACTTCATCTCTGACTTCAAACTCCTTATGTCTCCTCTTTTCATCTACTTTCTCCATATACTTTTGGTTCATATCTTCCAGATGCTACTTGACTTGATTATGCACTTTCTTCATATGTTCTACAAATTCCTCTACTTTTGCACTCCTTTTATATTCCATACTAATGTCTCTCAACTATGATATACCTCTAGGATGAACTCCAGTAACAATCTCAAAATGTTTCTTTCTAGTACTCCTGTTCACCGAATTATTGTAAGAAAACTCTGCTTGTGGAAGGACTAAATCCCAACTTCCAATCTTTTCTCCAACCAATCATCTCAGCAAATTCCCCAAACTCCTATTTACTACCTCTGTCTATCCATCAGTCTATGGGTGAAAAGTAGAACTAAACTTCAAATTTTTCTTCAACTTCTTCCAAAGTGTTCTACAAAAGTAACCAACAAACTTTGTATCTCTATCTGAAACAATACTCCTAGGTAATCCATGCAATCTGACCACTTCCTTGAAAAATAATTCTACTACATGTACTGCATCTGTTGTCTTCTTACAAGGGATGAAATGTGCCATTTTAGAAAATCAATCAACCACCACAAATACAGAATCATTACCTCTTTGTGTCTTCGGAAAACCAAGTATGAAATCCATGTTGATATCCTCCCAAGGTCTCTCTAGAACTATCAAAGGATTATACAATCCAACATTCTAACTACTTCCTTTTGCAACTTGAAAAACTCTGCAAATTTGCAGAAATTTCCTGATATCCTTATGAATCTGTGGCCAAAAGTAACTCTCACTTACTAATGCTATTGTCTTATCAACTCCAAAGTGTCCTTGCAATCCTCCACTATGCTTTTCTTTCACCAAGTTATCTCTCATTGAACTCTAGGGTATACACAATTGATTTTCTTTGAAAAACATATCCTCCTAAATGAAATAATCCAACCACTGACTCCTATCCCCAAAAATTGGTTCTCCACAAGCTCTCCAACGTTTTGCAAAATATGGGTCTTCCTCATACAAGTTCTTCAACTCATCAAATCCTAATACCTACACTCTCATTTCTGTCAGAAAATTCCTTCTCCTTCTCAAGGCATCAACAAATCTATTTGAATTTCCACTCCTATTTTTCAAAACAAAAGTATAGCTCTGCAAGAATTCTACCCATCTCATATGTCTTTGATTCAACTTACCCTAACTATTCCAATATTGCAATGCTTGATGATCTATATACAACAAAAAATCCTTAGGAAACAAATAATGTCTCCACTTTTTCAAGGCTTGAACTATGGTGTAAAAATATTGATCATACACTAAATACCTTCTCCTAGCATCATTCAATTTCTCACTGAAATAAGCTATAGGTCTTCCTTCTTGACTCAATACTACTCCAATTGCATTTCCACCTGCATCACAGTCTACTTGAAATACCTTGTTAAAATCTAGTAAAGCCAACACAGGCTACTTCGTCACCTTCTTCTTTAACAACTCAAAAATATGATCTGCTCTAGATGTCCACCTAAAATCCTTCTTATCTCATCTCATAGTCTTTGTCATAGGACTGCAAATAGAACTGAAATTCCTAATGAACTTCTGGTAGAAACTAGCCAATCCATGAAATGATCTCACCTCTCTAATGCTATCTGATGTAGGCCACTCAATAATGGATCTTATTTTCTCAGGATCCATCTTCAATCCATCCATGGATATCACAAATCCCAGATATACCAATTCCTCCTTCATGAAACTTCACTTCTTAATGTTTATTAACAACTATTCTTCTCTCAACCTCTACAAATCTTGTCTTATATGCAATACATGTTCTTCTCTACTACTAAAAATCAAGATGTCATCCAAATAAACAATCACAAACTTACCCAAGAATTTTTTCAATACCTCATTCATTAGCCTCATGAAAGTACTTGATGCATTTGTCAATCCAAAAGGCATAACCAATCACTCATACAATCCTTCATTTATCTTGAATGTTGTTTTCCACTCATCCCCTTCTCTGATTCTAATCTGATGATATCCACTCTTCAAATCTATCTTGGTAAAGTATCTAGCTCCACTCAAACAATCCATAATGTCATCCATCTAGGGCGAAGGAGATCTATACTTCACCGTGATCTTGTTTATGGCTCTAGAATCTATACACATCCTCCATTCTCCATCCTTCTTAGGTGCAAGCACAATAGGTACTACACATGGACTTAATCTTTCTCTGATCAAACCATTTCTCAAAAATTATTGCACTTGTCTATTCAACTCTGCATTCTCTGTAGGTGTCATCTGGTGTGTTGCTTTATTAGGAAAACTAGCTCCAGGAATTAGATCCATACAATGACTAATACTCCTCACAGGTGGTAATCCATCAGGTACATTATCTGAAATGATCTCTTCATACTCTTTCAGCAAGTCCTTTATCTCATACAGTTGTTCTTCTATATGCTTCAAGTATTTAGCCTTCTTAGGAACCAAGGCATAGCACACATTCTCATGTCTCAATCCATCCAGGAATATGCTTCCATCAACCAAACAAATTCTGGTATGTGTACAAACCTCGACTTTAGGAACATCTTCCAATGGAAACAAAGTCTTCTTCATCCCATTAGAAAAGATAGTATATGTATTCCTCTTTCCATCATGAATAGATTTTCTATCATACTACCAAGGCCTTCCCAAAAAAACATGGCATACATCCATGGGCATGATATCACACAAAACTTCATCATGGTAATTTCCTATCTTTAGTTTCACCAAACATTGTTCACTTACCAGTATCTTATGCTCATCTTGAATTGAATCTATCTGATAGGTGTTTCACACTTTCTAGCTTCAATTTGGTCACCATCTCTTCAGAAACTAGGTTCTTAGAACTTCCACTATCAACAACCACTTTGCAACATTTACCAACTACCTTGCATCTGGTCTGAAACAAATTCTTTCTCTATAATGGCTCCTGCTCCATCTCACTTTGACATAATACTCTCCTATTCACCAACACTTCTCAATATTTTGGTTTATTAGATGATCTAACATGATCCTCCTCAACAAAGGTTGTTCTTCTATTATTTTCTATCTTCCTACTTGTCTCTCCTTGATTGTATTCAAATGCTCTATGTCCTCCACCACATTTATAACAAGCTCCCTTGAATGATCTTTTCTCTTGTCCCCTATCATCTCTTCTATAACCCTCATTATGATAACCACCATATCCTCCTCTTCTTCAAGGGTTTCCATCACCTTTATGGTATGAATTATCATTCTTACTAACCTCCTCATCCTTATTCTAATCTAAAAAAGTTCCTCTTCCTCCTCTAGTAAAAATTCTTCCTCTTTGAAATATTCCACCTCTTCCTCTTTGTCTCTACTCATGTCTTTTATTCAATTTTTCTTCTACTTTTAGGGAACATTGATATGCTTCTTCCACACTCTGTAACTTGATCAAACTGATTTCATCCTATATAGATGGTCTCAATCCATTCACATATCTGACTACTTGTTCAATCTCATCCTATGAATGTCTAGATCTATTATTCAACTTGTAGAAATCTTCACTATACTTTGTCACACTTGAATCCTTCTACTTAAAATTCTACAACTTCTAAAACAAATTGATCTAATAATATGTAAGCATAAAATTCATTTTCAACTTATTCACCATCCGATCCCATGATTTTATCTTTTATTTTCCTCTCTTTGTCTATCTATCTGCAAATTTTCCCACCAAAGGGATGCATGTCCTTTCAACTTTTTACAAGATAATATCACCTTATTATCTTCAGTGGTACCTTCAAAATCAAAATACTTTTCCATCTTTTTTATACAATCAAGCAATTCTTCTAAATCCAACTTACCTCTATAATCCGGTGGATTGAAATGTAGTTTTGTGTTTTCTCTAGTTAGGGATCTTATGAACCTCTCGTCTCCTTGATCCAGGCTAGGTTGATCTTCTCTTCCTCTTTCTTCCTTTACTTCTACCTCTTCATCACTCACATCATCAACTAGTCAACCTCTCCTTTGGGCCGTTTCAACTGCATCTAATCTGGCAGCAATTCCTCTCAACATCTCCATTAAAGTTGGGTCTTCATTTCCATGTGCTCCATTTCCTCTAGATTTTCTTCTTCTCGCCATCTTTACACAAGTCCTTTGCAGCTATAGGTCAGATCCATAGTCCACCACCCCACAACAAATCTTCAACAGGACTCTGTGAATTTTGACGACCTCTCACAGATCGAATCTCACTCTGATACGAATCTGGTGCAACCACGGTAGGAGGGTCCTCAAAGAGAACAATCCAGATCATGTAGCAAGAGTAACACAAAGGAAGAAACATGGAATATGGAGTAAAATTCAGATTAAAATATTCTCATTAACAAAAATATTAGTTACAATTAGCTGGCAACATCTAGGCTTACGGATTCGACTCACAGGCTTGATACATGTTCAAAAATACAACATTCAAATATGCTCCTATATGCAACCTGAAATCTAACATCTTAAATCTAATATCCCTCTAACTACCTTTCTAATGATCTATTACAATGATTTATATGACATCTTGAGATCTTGAATCATCTGTGTCAGCCAAAGATTATTACAATCTCCAATGAAAGAAAATGTAATGTGTGCATGAATAGGTCGGCCCCAAATTTGAATTACACCTTGGTGAATGCATAGGATGAAGTGTGGACCTATGATTAAGGTTTGGGAAACTCCAAGGAACAATTCAAATCACACCACTGAGATCCTCAAGTTATAGGAAAGATCCACAAGATTGAACTAGCCATTAGGTTTGAAAATTATTCTGGTGTCGATTCAAGAGACTACCAATAAAATTGGAAGCAATAACTTCCCAGAAAAAGATCCAATCATGCTCAAATTTTGGAATAAGGAAAATGAACATGTCCACAATGAAAATGTAGATCCATAAGGTCTAGTGAGCAAATATGATGAATCCACCAACATGAACTAAGCAAGAACTGAACAAGAACAAAATTGAAAGAAAATATTTTTGGTTGATGCAAGATTGCCAAGAACCACAGATGCTCCTGCATCATGACCATAACACCTTTTCTTCTCTCTTGAGAATCCTCGAGATAGGCCTAACTTCCTCTACAAAAGTAGTCTCAAACCTCCTCTAAAATTTTATCTTCCCAAAGAAAGATTGAATCCCTTTAACATTCTTTTGTGGTGTAATTTTATCTATAGTTGCTACTCTTTTAAGGTCAATCCTAATACCATCTTTTGAGAAAATGTGCCCTAGCACCTTACCTTCTTTGACTCCAAAGGTACATTTCTTGGGATTCAATGAAATGCCATATTCCAGGGCTCTAATGAAAATCTTCTCAAGATGTGAAAAATGATCCTCCTCCTTCTTACTGTGAGCAGTAAGGTCATCCTGGTAGATAGCAAGAAACAAATATAAGAAATTGGAAAAAGCCACATCCATGGCTCTTTGAAAAGTGGCACCAACATTTATCAGACTAAAAGGAATCCTCACATAAACATAGGTCCCCCATGGTGTGGTAAATGTTTTTTTGTACTGCTTTGATTCCCTTACCATAACCTAGATATAACCTAAAATTTCATCCATCATAGAAAGCAATTCACAACCTATTACCTTTTGTAACATTGCTTCCATGTTAGGTAAGGGGTAATTATCTTTCAGGGACGCAACATTAAGGTTCCTAAAATCCACACAGTCTTAAGTCGCCATTATTTTTCTGACTAGAACAAAATTGGACACCCATGAGGAATGCCTTATAGGTTTAATAATTCTTGCATCACTCAACTTAGCAATCTCCTCTTGAATTTTAGGATTCAAGGTTGGATTAATAGGTCTCTATTTTTTCCTAAAAGGCTTTGTGTTAGGCTTCAATGGAATCTCATGCTAGAACAGATCTTCCCTATAGGCCTTTAGATCATCAAAGGTCCATGCAAATACATGTCTATATTTCCTTAATAAGGCAATTAACATAGTCCTCACATGTGACTTCATTTTTCTACCAATATATACCTTCTTAGGAGTATTTTTTGTTCCCAAATTTATCTCCTCTAGGTCTTCTTTATGTGTAGATGCTTGCTTAGAATTCGATCTATTTGGGCCATTAGAGACCCTTTCAAGTGAAACTAACCCCTTACGAATTTTATTTGTTTTCAATTGAATTACCTCATTCCCAAAAAATATCTCCTTTCCATCAACTTCCACCACATATGAACTAAAGTCAATCTCTTGACTTTCATACTGGTCAATGCAGTGCAGGAACTTCAGAATGTCATTATTTTCCTCAAACACTTGCCAATTGCAAATGTTGTCAGGAATTGTTGGTCGTTACTATACCTCAATTCTTGAGACACCATCAAAAGTCACATAATCTAGCTTAACTGCAATGTTATCCAATAATTCTTCTTTGACATTTTGTCCTCTTTCTATCCAATCTTTACCAAAAGCATGAAAGGACTCAATAGTGTCCCAAACCTCATTCCTATATTGTCTTAATCTTTTTTACTTAGTGACAAACCTAGACTTGACTTGGGAAACTACTAGCTCAGAATCCCCAAATACTTTTAACAATTTTATCCCATGTTTGGAAGCTAACTTCAAACCAAGTAATAAAGCCTAATACTCAGCAACATTATTCATACATGCAAACTGTAGCAAAAAGGAGTACTTGAAAGTCTTACCTTGGGGAGAGATAAGAATGACCCCAACAACTGAGCCTTCGTTTGAATAGGCTCCATCAAAATACAATTCCCATAGAGCATCTTCTTGTGGTGCTTGCAAGACCTCTCTAACAATTGGTGTAGGCTTAGCTTCCTCTTCTTCTTGCTTCAAATATTCCACGTGAAAGGTGTCTATACTAGTTTCCACAAAGTTAATTATTGGGGCTCCTTTGGCTCTTCAATATGCTCAATCATATGTCAAAATCTTGATTCTTTGGAAATTTTGACATCCTTCTGATCAATTGAGAATGTAGCAAAGGATAGATCACATTACATACTTCCTCCCATAGAAGAACATTGTTGTCTTGATAGTAGCATTCCATAAGTTGGTGGAATATCCACCATTGTGACACTCATGACTATCTCCTTTTTAGGAATTGCAACTGGTTTATATGGGACTTTAGAAATTACCCCAATAACAGGTACCTCTCTAGAATCCATGTCATAACACTTTCTGTAGGTGCTATCAACCTTCAAGCCCATTTCCTCCATTATTCTAACTAGCATAACATTATTTGAAGCACTAGAATCTATCATAAAATTCCTAAGTAGTTTCTCATCAATGATCAAGCTCAAAAAGAAAGGATTGACCAAACTAGGATTTGTAGTGATGGTGGTTCCTAAATAAATCTTAGGTTTCTCATTAATTATTGCACCTACCTTAGTATCCTTTTCTTGAATCTTACTTGTTTCGAGTGCATCAACTTCTACTTTGTGCTTGCTATCCCCAACAATGCTATTAATGAAAGCTACCATTTTTTTTTATGCTCATCAATCCTCATCATATCTAGAAATGGGATTGTGACTCAAACTTAAGACAAAACCTGAAACATATCAATGGGAGAGTAACTTGGTAACTCAGGAAGTACTATTTCCTTAGGGACTACCTTATCAGCTTGCTTATCAATCTTTTCAATGGTAGGCTTCAAATCTATGGCCTTTAGATCCTGATGTGTAGCTTTAGTGGTAACCTTTTCTTTGCTACCTTTCTTGGCCCAAATTCTCATTTCTTTTGCTTCTTTGGGAATGGTCTCTTCCTTCTTGTTTTCTATCTTAACTTCTTTATTCTTTGCATTGTTATATTTAATGAATATGCCTCCAGGATGGCCTTGGTTGCAGCTCATCACCCTATTCCTCAAGTGAAGATCACTTCTTGGTTGAGCTCTAGTATCCAATTCAATTGTATATCTCTTTATTTCCTCATTTGAAGGTCTTCTCAAAGAAACACTACATGCCTCAAGATTATAAGCAGTGTATTCATCTTCTCTTTCTTCATCAGAAAGCACTTGCTAATGGTGTAGAACTACTTCGTGTATTTGAACATCCACATCATTTGTGTCAACATCATCACTAGAAGAATAGTCACTACATTCCAAATATGACCTAGTCATGAATACATTTACAGTTTCATCCGAATTATGGGGAGAATCAAATTCCCCTTGATCATCTTGAGTTTCTTCCAAGGACCTCGCAACTACACATTATTGTGATGAGTGAAGCACTCCACACACTCCACACCATGGTAAGTCTTCAACAACATTTGTTGTATTCTTATGCAAAAGGTTGGGTGTAGCTTGAAAGTTCTTTTGATTATTTTGAGTTGGCTTCCCGTTATGCCAATTGGTATGGTAAGGATAATCTTGAATTCTTGGGGGCCTCTCATTCCTCTGGAACTGAGGTTTGTCATTCTTTACTTGCTTCTGCAAAAAATTTAGGACTTGATCCAACTTTTCATCTAGGGTTGCAACTTTAACTACCTTCTCATTTTAGGCTTTTGTGTTCTTATAAGGCCTAGGGTCATCCCTTCTACCAACTTTACCAGATGCCCTTCTATTATTTTCAATGTTTACCGCCACCTTGTAGGCTTCCGTCAAGGACTATGGATTCTTGTATCTAAGCAGATAACACATCTTAGAGTCATATGCAATGCATTATAGTACACAACCAATCATGCTCTTTCATTGGGCCTCAGGAATCTAGGGACTTTATACATTGCCTTCTAGAACCTCACATTAAACTCAATAGCCATTTCATTGTGCCCTTTTGTGATATTATTAAAGTCATTTAACCTAAATCATGGATCAGTTTGGTCTCTGTATTATTCTCTGAAGATTCAAAAGAATGAATCCTTGGAATCAGTGCTTGCATCTGGCAAGCTCCTATACCAATCCCTTGCATCCACCATTAGGGATTGCATAAAGTATTTCATAGCCACATCATTATCCCACAATTCAAATTCTTCTTCAAAACTCTAAAAATCCTTTAAGTGGTCTTCACCATTGAGAGCATTGTTGCTAGTAAACTTAGGTACATTTTTCTTGGAATTATCTGGCACTGGATTTGGGCATCCTGGGATATTTTCAAAACATAGCTGCCTATACCTATCAGTGTGCAACAATCTCCTCCCAGCAGGTCCTTCTTCCTCATCTTGGTTATCATTATCTCTCCTTCTATCACTATTGAGTCCAGACCTTCTATGTTGGGAGTCATGTTGATCATTGAAATGAACTATTCTAGTTTTATCTTCAAGTTGTGAGGAAGAACTAGAGGGGTTTTCAGTAGATGAATTTTTTTCATTAGTGTGAGGATTTGAGGAGGATGTACAACCTTGAGGGATCTAGGTCTCAAGGATAGGGTCCTTCAATGTAGATTCCAAGAAGCTAAGCTTCTTTTTCATTTCTTTATTTATGACAAGTAATTCCATCTCATTCATCTTCCTATCCAATTCTTCATTTTCTTTCATCAATCTATCTAGTAATGGGACAAAATCATCTTGCAAGATATCTTTCTTGGAAGCAACTCCTTCATTGAATTTTACCCCTTCATTTACTTTTCTTTCTCCCATAGGTCATTTCCCTTTATCAACACCATGGAATTCATTCTTTGTATTTTTGGGAGGGGGAGTAGATGGGATAGAAGTCTTCTTAGCATTATTAGTTTGTGGACATGTAGTAACATTATCAGCTGAGGAATCTATAGGGATTTTTCCTACAATCTCTTGCGCAACTGGGCTAGGCTCTTGGTCAACTTGGGCTGCCAATTTTTCCAATACCTCCATCTCCTAAACCTTCCTTCTCAACATATCCATCTACATCATAACATCCCTAATTCTCTTCTCCTTCTCTGCATCCCTCTTCTTTTTATTTTTATTACACCTAGAGGCTCTTTGATTGAGCAATTGCATATCATTCAACACCTCTTCTTCAACTGGAAAAGTAGATTCTCTATCAAATACTATTGTAGTCTCAACTTGGTGGGGAACATCATGAGAATATTCATCTTTGGTTAGCAAGTCAAGAGAAACAGGGATATATGTATGGGAATTTAGGGTGACATATCCTTGAGCTCTAACACACCTAGTGCTAGCATTATCTTTTTGTATTCTATCCCTTTCTATTCTATCCTTTTCTCTCCTCTTCATGGCTTGCATGCCTAGGTCTAAGGAGTGCTCATTTATAACAGACTTCGTAAAAACCTCTCCCCTCTCATTAAAATTATTATCACTGAAGTCCAATAGATTCCTTTCATATTCTAAACTAGAACTAGAGCACATTTCATGTTCAGGGGTGGGATGAGGGGTAGACTTACCTTTTCCTGTGTATTTTTCTTTTATCCATTTCCCATGTAAGTTCATGTTCTTAGGTAATTCACCTTCCAACTTTTGTTCCAAATGCTTCTTCATGTTGCCTCATGTTCCTCTCATTTGTACTTGAGTCTTCTTCATGTTCATCACCTTCCTTGATTTCTTTATAACTTTCTTCTTTACTTCTTTAATATCCTTAAACATCGGCTCACAGTGGTGCAGATACATTAGAGTCACCATCCAAATTCCTTAGGACAAATTAGTAGCAATTGTGTTATGCTCTATGCAAATTTCAACAGATCTTTAGAACATAAGACAAACTTTAACACATACAACATGCATTTGTATGACATTTGAATGCAAGCTTTGAAGACAAATGGGCAGGAAGCTTATCAGGCACTTAGGTGAAATATTTGACAAATATTTGAGCTAAATTTAGTAGATGCTTTTATTTGACCGATTCTATAAGTAAATATCACCATATATGACATAGTGATCTATGATAAGGCATTTTGGAGAACTAATAATTGTAAAGGTTGCGTCCCCAACAAAGTCACCATTTTGTTGGTTGTTCTCAACAAACCAATAAGATCTCACCAGATACCTATGGTTTTTCCAAACTCAATTCTTGAATACCTACAAGATAATTGTCCAATGAATGAGATATAGCACCAATCTCTTTATCACCTACACTTCGGGATCTACAAAACCTAGGAGGGTGGTCCCACAATGTATATTATACAATTATTTCAAACAAATCATGAATACATTGCATATTCAAGCAGATACATTCTCACCAATGACTGATAAGATGAAATTCTCTAAGAAGTTGGCATTTCCTTGAATGAATTATGCATCCTAAGCTGAGAATATAAGACAACACAAACTACAAAAAATTAAAGATGGAAAAATGATTATTTAAAAAGGATGTTCTCAAGTCGGGTAACTGGAACCACGAGAAATACATAAAGGGGTTAGGATCAGTGCCATTATCTATAGGCTAGGAGTCTAAGCAAATTGAAATATAAGGCATATTTAATTCTGAACACCATGATCTAAGTTATATTACTTTGCAATTCACAAATCTGTAACCAAATTCTAAAGACTACTTATCATATCCAATCACCCTACACATGAATTTATGATTTGATTTAAGCATTTTAACCCATTCCATCAATAAGAGCTAAAACCGAAACATATATCAAAGTATGAAAGTGATGATAATTAATGAAATGATCTTTGATCAGAATTTTCATTATTAATTCGAGTACAGATCTAAATGGAGAGACTATAGACTCAAAAAAATCCATTATCATTCATATATGCTCATGAACCATAAATTTGACAAAATATACTATCTAGACTCAAATCATTAGAAAATGACTTAACATATCCGCTTTGTCTCCTCATCTTTCATAATTCGATTCCAAAATTTAACAAAAGACCTACACAAATGGCCCTGAATTCCCTTTTATAGAATAAGGGAGAAAAAAAAAGCTTCAGGTCAGATGTACACATCTCACATCCGAATTGGACTGCTACAAGACATATTCCCTAATTCAATTATATTTGTATTTTTCAAATTGGAGGGAATACACACGAGACAAAGATTATTTACATTTGTTGTAAGAAGTAGCTTCACCTTCCAAAAATAACATGTCAAAAAGAATAATCTTTTATGTTGTAGGACATCCATTCCATCGAGCAAGATAAAAAAATGATGCAAAGAAAAAAAGTGAATCAGCATCCCGATCAACATTCCACATCATCAACAACTAATATTTACCTGTGAAACATATATTTTATACTTTGCAATTTATGAGGCGAGACCTATACAATACTTTACCAATTATATATGTTTCACATCCATACTTATAGACCCAGTCGACCAACCAATACCCTTCCCCATTCTTCATATTCTTCATTATATTTCCAATTAAAATTGATGATTTCATCCAACTTCTTCTTCTATGGGGAATATTTTGTCGTCACATAATTGGATTCTTTGTCAAAATCTTCTAGAAAGTTAATAATAAACGTCAAATTTTCCAAAGTGTCATTAAACTGTATTGATGTTAACTTCTTTGCAAATTTGATTCACTTGGAAAGTATTAACAACATCCATTTCCCTTTTCCACATTTGCAATGGATTCACTTCATTATTAGTGAGCTAAATATCTGGTAATAGTGACAAATCTTCCACATCATAATGAGCCTTCAATTCTCTTATTTTCTACTCCAGTGGGGTAATATATCCCTAAAACTTTTGCTCACTAAGTTCACAGACAAATGTATATGTTGGAAGCACCTTATCATATTTATCCTCATGTTAGTTGGTTCCAACTTCTATAAACTTCAATCTCTCAGCCCTTGGGATCCACTTATTCAAGATTGGTATAGCCAAATCCTTATCTCTTTGAGACAACCCTATTGCTCACAACATCAAGGAGTAATTGGCATGAACACAATTTAGTTTGGCCTAGCTCTTCTTATTCAGATGGTTCAAGATAGTATGAACAATCTTTGAGATGTCTGTTCCAATAATTTCTTATATGTTTCAACTTGCGAAAGGAGCTTCTCTCTTGTAGGTTCATCAGATGAATTGGAACCTAATTTGCTTGGTTCCTCTACTGAGAGTGCCTCTTGTCCCAAATTATATGGCACCATTTCCAAGGCTTGATCTTGAGGGAAAGGTTGGGAAGATGCGATTAGAGAAGATGGAGGCAAGTGACTTGAGCTAGCCTGGCCTTTATCTCTATGCATTTCTTCCCTTTGCTTATAGAATGCCAATTCAGTCTCTAATACAACTACCTTATGTTGAATATTATCATATTCATTGTAGAGCTCATGGTATTTATTCTTGAAATCATCCCTTTCAAGGATGAGGTTTTCCACAATTTCTTTAGTAAATATAGCAACATTAATAGCCATGTCAACTGCTTCCAAAGTTGGGGTATCAGCAACTCTCTTCACAAGTAATTGCCTACTAAAATTTTATGGCTTAGCAAGTATTGGTTTCTTGGATCCCATGGATAATGACTAGATTTCTAGTTCATCCCAATCTTCACTAAATGTAGAACCCTAAAGTGCCATATCCAATTCCTCCTTTGTTTGCACTAAAGGCCTTTCAGCCCTCCTTATAGTATCTAGGACTATAGCATCAACAATATCCCTTTTTGGTAGCCATAACACACCACACTTCTTCACAAACTCTCTGCCATCCTGGACAATAATCTTTTGAAATTCATCCTTAATAATACTTCTCACATTGGCTTGAATGACACTTTCAGGAAGCTCCAAATGTAAACTCCTTTTAGTAGCTACCTTTTTTGCATATTCAGTAGCCTTGGCTCTCCACAAGAAATATCTAAATGCAGGTGTTTCAACAAAGGAATCATCTTTCATAAACTCCTTACAAGCCTCTATCCTCAGGTCATCTACACTATTTAGACCATTGATGTCAAGTTTTCCCAACCTAAGACTACTTTGTCTTGAACTTGAGGTAACTACCCCTCTAGGGGGAGGCATTCATTGTTGCATATCCTTAGAAGTGATAAAGATATTATCATCTATATCAGAATATTCAACCACTCCTCTTGTCTCAGTTCTTTGTTTCTTAAGGGGTGGTTGCTCTAATGGAGCAGGACTTCCTGCAGGTGAATCAAGGTCAATTAAAGGTGGAGGAACCTACCTTGGAGGTGGTGGCACTACACTCTTAGGAGAAGCTACCTTTGATCCCTTAGAAGTGATAAGGGTCAACAAGGCTTGTTCTTCATCCATCGCTTTCTTCCTCCTATAGTAGATTCTTATTTGCTTGGATGGTTGGTAAGCAGGCCTTTCTTCCAATGCCACAGTAGCATCTTCTTCAACCACTCTTGCTTTTCCTTTATCTGTAACCTCCCATTGCTCCCTCAATATACCAACTACATTTTCAAAATTATCCATAACATACATGACCTGGCTAAATTCATCAGGTTTATTTGGTAGAGGGTTATATTTAGGACCCCTCTTCCATTTTTCCTCTACCATCTTCCTGTAAGAAAGATACTTAGCTTTCCTTTCATCCTATTTTGGAAAGCTAAAAACATTCCTGATGACATCTTCAGGATAATAGAAATTGTGCAAAAAATTACAAATCCTTTTATCTGCTTTTAATTTAATGATAAAATCCATAGGATCATGATTACTTGGGTGTACAGTCTCCAACTTGTAAGGCACCAATAGATGCACTAATTCCTTCCATGCCCCTTTCACTAGAACATAAACAACAAACTTTGTCCACTCTGGAAAGAATGAGCCCTTCTTCAATGTATTAGGGAAATGTGATGCCTGGGAAACCCCTAATTGCCTCACAATTTCAAGGAACCCTATCCTTAATGGCACATCTCTTGTAAAAACATATGGATCCAAACTATTGCTATATACTTTGAAGATTGTTTTATCGGGGTATAAAATCAAGGCTCCCCAATTATGACTCAAATTTAGGTCTAGCCTCATCTCCATAGGTCTCAAGAATTCATGGATTTATTTGGGAATCCTTGGTGGTTCATATATCAAGGACCTCTTTATCTTTGATGCAAAATCATTCTAAAACATCACATAGTTATATTTATGGTCATTTTTATCCAGAATCTCTGTCCAACATTGAACAGGAAAATCAACACCTTCTGCCTTCCTTCTCAAAGCTATGTCTTTCTTAAAAACCGTATGCCCTTTATGCAAGAACATATGCATTAGTAATGAATACCACTAGAATTTAACCCACTTTTTCCCTTCCTTCAGTTCAACCAAACCCTTATGGATATGTTATGCCAGATAAGTGGCATAATCATAAACTATGTTGAAAGCTGGGTGTTGTAGATGTGTTGCTAGATAGCTGTATTCTCTTTGCAATGTGTTAGGTGGAGAAAAATCAAATATTTGGCACAAAGAATATCTAGTCTTCCTGAATTAGCTAGTAAAATAATCCATTGGGAAGGGCTCAAGCTCCTTCTCACCAATTTTGATATACTTTCTATGCTTCCTGATACCAGTGGTAGTAGTATACAAGGGGAAAAAATTTCCTAATGAATACCTTGGTGTTATTGTGTTCCTTCTTGATATCATCCATATTAAGAGGAACCAAATCCTGACTCCATTCATGTAGATCAAAAACATCTTTAATTTCCTACTTGGTTATCTTTACCATATCTTTCCCATCAAATGTCTTGACAACCCTAGAGACTGGATCATATCTTGAGGTGATATCCTTTGGAAGGTCAACATCCATATACACATTGGGAAAAATTAATTTTCCCATATCTAGCCTCTAAGGATTATAGAGAGGAACTCGAAGGTTCCTGTTTCCAAACCAATGCTGAAAGAGTTGCCATCTAGTATAAGGCAACTCGACATCCTTAATGAAGCATTGTTTATCCATCACTCCCTCTCTGATAGTAGGGCCATAGAACAAGGAATTTCCTTTGGGTTTCTTATTTTTAGAGGATGGCAAAAAGTCAATTACATCCTGGGAGAGTGTTCTAGACTAGGCCGAAGGGGCAAAAACTTGTACTTTGTGAGCCATGAATTTTAAGCAGACTAGGGTTTTAATGAGAAAGGTTTGAACTACCAGCCTCCTAATTCAAACCTATGACTCAATGTGAATGCTAATTCTGAAAGGTTTCACAGGGCTACAACCTTTTAAAGATGGAATTAATCCTAATTCAGTGCAATTAAAGTAGAGCAATAAAACAAATTCAATAGAAAGCAAATTGAAAGCTAATTCTAGTTCAAAAAACTGAAATAAACAATAATTTAACTACGTTTATCATACTTATAACTTTCAATCACAATAAATCCTAATGCCAGTCAAGACAAGCTCTACAAGTCGCTTCTTTCAAATTTTTTTGTAATTCTCTAGACACATACAACGGGTGTACTCACAGTTTTGAATGTGCACCGTCGATCTTCAGCTAAGATGGCCATCTTGAATGACTCAAATTGAGTCAATTACATTTGAATTTCATCATTTTTCCAACTTGAACAACTATCCAATAGAAATATTCCGATTGGATCCTCTTCATGTACTTGTGGGCTCCACCTTCCAATAGCCATAGGACATACATGGTGACTTATCATGGTCCTCATAGCCTTTAACAAGCTTGCATCTTATCTCTGCGAGATGGCAGGGAATGGTAGCGATCAACTCTTCCCTCTTGATAATTACCGTTGATCATAGAACTTTGAGCGCCTGAAAGAAAAGTGATGGTGGGGTCTATACCCATGACTAAACACGTGTCAGCATCTTGTAGACCATGCAACAATGAAATCACCATCACTTGGGACATACGAGCTATTGGGGAATGAATCAGATTAAGTCCCTTGATTTGATGATCGTTAATCCTGCACATGTGACAAAGTCAGTCATAAAAGAGGGCCATGACTAGGCCGAGAACATTTTTACCCTTGAAGATAGATGACTTAGACTTAAGTCATTTATGAGAAAAATATTAAAGCCCGACTTTGGGAAAATTAAAACACTTCATAGTTGAAGGTGATCGAGTAACCTAAGAAAAGGGGTCAGTAAGGAACACATAGTGATGGCTCAAATGGAAACTTAAACTACCAACAACCAAATCATATAATAGGTCAACGTAAGATTGAAATGCTCAAGGATTGTAAGTGAAGCATTTGAAAGCAATGTTACATAGGTAAAGCCTTAAACCCTACATGTGGGAAACATGTTGCATGCCATTACCAACCACAAAGAGACCTCAAAATGTCAAAAAATTTAGGGACTCCATCATGCTCCACCTTTTCCTTTCAATAGCAATGTCATACTGATAATATATGTAATCTAGCACTGGCCATAATAGAGTAGGTGGCTGAAATGTCAATGGAAGCCAATACTATTGCCCCATCCTTCCAATTTGTATGTACCTCGAACATCATTTACATGCTACAACATAATTTTGTAAGGAGTTGGGTTCGGGTTTCAATTGATCTATCAAACTATTCCATCTCTGTGATAGGTACCCCATTACTGTTTTCCCTGTAGTGTCAGCTACCTACTCATATTCCTAATATGCTTCTTCTCTAAGAGGCATGATTCTATTTTTGTAGCTTGGGCGATAAAGAATTCTATGCCATGTATAATAAATGTCTGAAGGGTTGTTGGATTCAGCTCTGAGAGACAAGGGGGTATGAAGTTCTCTTTCCTTGTAAGTTCTAAACTACTACCCCTAGTTGATTTCATTTTGGATCCATGACATGAATGCCCTCAAATGGATATCTCCAATGTATAGTAATGGGTTCTATTCATGATCATTAGACACAACATAATTATGCAAGTATAATTCAGAGAGCATATTTTTAACTTCAAGAGGGGAATATTGGTAAGCTTAGAAAAACTCATGTGGAGTTTCAATAGAAAGGGTTAACCCTGAAATAACCCTTGACAACTTGAATGAAAGATGTGGATCCTTCAAATGTAGTGCATATACTTTGGGAGGAGTTCTAAATGCCATCATATGGGGTACTAAAGCTACCACATTAGCTACCTTATCCTTCAAGGTAGCAATCTCTACATTATTTTCTTCAATTTCTACATTTTTCTTTTTAAATTCTTCTTGTACCTTGTGTCTTTCCTTTTTCCACTCCTCTTTCCTTTGCATTTCACTCCATAAGTTCAGGGCTACAAGATTCCATGAAAAAGTAGGAGGTTTATGTTTTCCTACCAAGATCTTTCCTTGCACTGATTCTTGTTGTTCAAATGGCACCAATTACAATGATTTTGGTTGTTCATCTTGCTTTGGTTGCAGTGGTTCTTGATTTTCAACCTGCTCTACAACAATAGCAAGCTCTGCTAATCTTTTGTTTACTTGTTCCTCAAAAATATATTTCACTTCAACATTTAACTGCCCCTTAGGAGCTTTTGTCTCCTTCCTAGGTGTTCTTCTAAGTCTAGGGATTCTCTTTGGAGGCATATCAACAACTGGATTAGCTGGTTTTGATTTCTTTAGAGGGATTTTATGTTTTTCTTTGGCTGCAGGAAGACCAGTGTCATCAACCTTTTGTCTCCTAGGGCTTGGTGTTACTTTTTCTGGCATTTTCTTCTTGTCTTTTCCTTTTTTGATTTTTGCCTCTGATTTTTACTTCTTCCTCTTTTCTAATGGCAGCCCTAGTTCGAATTAGGGTTTTGGGAAGAACATTAACATCAGGGTTTGAGGATGAACTTTCTTGATCTGAATACTCTAATTTAGAGGAGCCAATTTCTATTATCAATTCGGCTGTAGGAGGGTTTGAGTCAAAGGTTGAAGCTCCAGGAGTGGTTTTAGTAACTCTCTCACCCCTACTAACCCTACCAATTTGAGGTTGACCTCTAGGAAACACATTTTCTAGTCTGAACTGATCAATGTTTACAAATTATTCCCATGTCATACCAAACACTTCCTGTAAATATTTTTCTACTAACAATTTTATCAAACAGTGATGAGAGATAGAATTGTCCCTACCTTTTTGAGTTTTAGTTGCCATAATTGCAAGGAGGTTGTACAACAGATTGGGTACATTCATCCTTCTTCCATGTCTCATATGGTTCAGGAGCTTACAATGCACAAAATGGAGGCATGACTGGTGGCCCTCACAGGTAATATATTTAACAATGTAGACAACAACTTGTTTCCACTTTTTTGGCAGAGAAGTTGTCCTTGTTCCTTGCTTATCTACAACTAGCGGAGGATCACTAGGTTCAATGAATTATTCCCTAGCTAACCTCACATCCCTAGAAGTAGGGTATGGCTCTCCTTCGGTAGGAAAACCTATTACCTCTACAATTCTTTCCTCAGTGGCTATCACTTCTAGCCCTTTTACCATTGCCTTCCTGTTAGAGAGTGTATGTGAAAATTTCAGAGCAATGTCCTCATTGAAGCTTTCAAGTTTTAGGAAGTAGTCCAACCATCCAGAATTCCTGAATTCAGTTAGATAGAGTGCATCCTACAATATCACATCATGAATTGTAGATTCATTCCTAATCAGTTGACCTCCCATTGTTTCTACCCACAATCAAGCAAACACTTTTGCGAAATTCCCTTTCCTACAATCCTTCTCTGAAAACCCAATTTATTCTTCTTCATACAACTCTTATGTAGTGCTAATGCCAATGTCATATGAAATTTACCTTTTTGGCAACGTTTAAGGTTATGACTAAGGAAATAAAGAAATATAAATGACGGGTATCATCAAGAAAAATGGCAGTGGTTTAGTGTCATATCGCACATGCAAGCTATTATTTCAACTATTTCATTCAAATTGGATCATTTCAAATTTGTTGACATGTATGAAATGTGGACATATGGGTTCACACTCCCCCCAACCTAAATTAGAGCATGTTTCCGTATAGGTTGGGTGGTAATTATGATGTGACAAGGAAGAGTATAGATATATGCTATGTGAAATATCAACATTAATATATAGTAATTAAATAAATGCACTTAAGATAATTAAGATATAACAGATTGTCATGCATGTACCTACAAATTTGGAGTATCTTTTGCAAGGAATGTGGAGGAAAGTACTGATTACCTTTAAAAGTATAGTTGGGAAATTAAATGAAGTGGTGATCGAATGAAGTGATGGTGAAGTGAAGTGATGGTGGAGTTATGGAAGAGAAATAAAGGATGGAGATGGATGGGTAGATGAATTTATTGATGAAGAAGTTGAGTTCCACAAAAGTGGAAATCTTTATTATGATGTGACTGCATACATACCTTGACTAGTCAAAAGGAGGGACACTAGGTCTACTTCCTTCGGCTGTAGGAAGTTCGAAGGTTTGGTGTTGAATAAATTATTGTATGAATTCTTGTTTGGAAGCTAGCTTATGATATAAATTGAGATGGTGACCATTGACCAAGAGCTTGAATCTAACAGGGTCAATGGTGGTGAGTTGAACAACACCATTGGAGAAGACTTCTACAACTTCGTACGATCCCAACCACTTGGTCTGCAGTTTTCTTGCATTATCTTGATAACTGGAATCATAAAGGAGTGCCCAGTCACATGGATAGAACTTCTTTTCCTTTATGTATTTTTCATGCCATTTGACCCTCTGATTTTGCACTATCTCAGTATGATGAAGGGATGAATTTCTCATCTCATCCAAGGCATTCAACTGCATGATTCTATCCTTTTTTTCCTTGGATATGTCTATCCCAATATTTATTGTAGTTCTAAGAGTTTTATGCTCAAACTCTATAGGCGTCATGGATGTTTTCCCATACAGTAATTCAAAAAGAGTGAAACTAGTGGTTGTCTTCCAAGTTGTTCTATAAGCCCAGACAACTTCTAGCAACGTATTTTCCCAATCTTTCCTATGAATAGCCACTATTTTGGTCAATATATCCTCTATTTCCCTAATGGTCACCTCAGACTGGCCATTGTCCTGAGGATGATAGGAGGTAGAATTCCTATTCCTTACATTATATTCATTGACCAATGTTGTGACAAAGGTTGATGTAAATTGAGCCCCTTGATCTATCACTATCTCTCTTGGAACCCCATAACGTGTGAAAATTTATTCATAGATGAATTTTGCAACTTTATTATCTCTAGCATGTTTCATAGCTTTAACCTCAACCCACTTGGTCACATAGTTAGTGCAAACCAAGATGTAGGATTTAACATTTGATGGTGGATCAATGGGTCCTACAAAATCAAGTCCCCATTTATTAAATGGTGTGATGAATACCTAGGGGTATAGAGGCATCTCATCAAAGTTAGTTGGTCAGCCCATCCTCTAACATTTATCATAGTTCCTAGTATACTTTCCTGCATCCTTATGAAGTGTGGGCTAGTAATATCCTATATTAAGAATCTTCATTGTTGTCCTCTTAGCTGCAAAATGTCCTCCAAAGGGTTCATTGTGGCATGCATGCAGTATATCATATGTTTCATCTTCCCTTACACATCTCCTCATTACATGATCTGAGCTAGTGTAGAATAAACATCCTGCAATCCATGAGAAAGGAAGAGTTTTCTCAATAAGCACCCTTCTTTCTTTTGGAGATAAATGAGGAGGAACTCTCCTTGTAACCAAATAATTGGCTATGTCTAAAAATCAAGGTGTGTGCACACTGATGGAGAAAAAATCTTCATTAGGGAAAGAGTCATCAATGACTTGAGTGTCCTCTGATGTAGTCAATTTGGAGAGAAAGTATACCACAACATTTTCCTTTCCTGGTGTGTCAACAATGGTGATGTAAAATTCCTACATCAACAACAACCACTTGGCTAGCCTTCCTAAAATCAAGGGCTTATTCATGAAGTATATGATGGCTGCATGGTCTATATGGACAAAGATCTGGTATCTTGTTATGTAATTCCTAGACTTGTTAATGGCGTAGATGACAACCAACAACTCCTTCTATGTCACTGTGTAATTAAATTTAGATCCTTGTAGGTTCTTGCTGACAAAGTAGATT
Organism: Sequoia sempervirens; assembly: GCA_007258455.2. Taxonomy (NCBI): domain Eukaryota; kingdom Viridiplantae; phylum Streptophyta; class Pinopsida; order Cupressales; family Cupressaceae; genus Sequoia; species Sequoia sempervirens. Next base: position 94,565,743 of record VDFB02000015.1, read on the forward strand.
GCATTCTCAATTGATCCCTCTTTTTGTCCCAAGAGAGCTCTTATAGCATAATCAAATGCATCTATGTGAATATGAAAAAGAAGTTCCCAATTAGGGCCTTTGAGTATAGGAGTATGGGTTAAAGCTACTTTCAAATTAGTGAATACTTTTTCACACTCCTTTGTCCACTGGAACTCAACATATTTAGTTAGGAGATTGTACAATGGTGCTACCATCTTACTAAAATATTTTATGAAGAGCCTATAGTATCTTGCACTAGGAAACTTCTAACATCTTTTTTCTTGGTAGGAATAGGAATATTGGTAATCACCTCAATATTGGTTGGGTCCACTTGAATTCCTTTTTAAGAGATGTAGTAGCCAAGGACTACTTCTTCCTACATCATCATGAAACATTTCTCACTTTTCAAGGAAAGATTATGGTTTTCACATCTCTACAAAACTTTTCTTATATTTTCTAATGCTTTTGCAAAATCAACATCATAGGTAGTAAAATCATCCATGTAGATCTCCATAAAATCATGTGAGATATTTGAAAATATACTAATGACTATTCTTTGGAAGGTTGTAGGTGCATTACAAAAACCAAATGGGAGTACTGAGTAGGCATAAGTCCCCCAAGGACAGGTAAAGGTTGTCTTCTCTTGATCTTCAGGAGCAATCTGTATCTGATTATAACCATTGAATCCATCTAGGAAAGAAAAATATTGCTTACTGGCAAGTGAATCCAGCACTTGGTCTATGAAAGGAAGGGGGAAATGATCCTTTTTGGTGGCATATTTTAGCTCTCTATAGTCAACAAAAACTCTCTGTTTACCTCCCTTTTTAGGCATAATTACCAATGGGGACACCCATTGGATTTCTGAGATAGGGTAGATAAATACTACATCTAATAATTTTTGCAATTCCCCTTTTACACTCTCCCTCAATGCAATATTAATTCTCCTTTGTGGCTACCTCACTGGTGTGCATTCATCTCTAATATATATCCTGAGTACAGAGCTTGTGGTCCAATCCTTCATGTCATGGTAATCCCATGAAAATGCATGTTGATGGGTCTTCAATAGGTTTATCAGGGACAACTGCTACTCTTGACTCAACTTTTTAATATTCAAATGTTTCCCTTCTAACACTTGCACTTGTGTGGTTAACACAATCATGGTTGTTTCACTAATGCTTGGAATTTTTAGTTGGTAAAAATGTATGAAGCATATTTGTTGTTGTAGGAGGAACGGACAGAAGTGTCTTCACTGGACCTACAGAACCAGATTCATGAGTGGATGATTCTTCATGCACCTCACAATGGTTTTGAATTATGTGGGACAATACTTCATCTTCTTCCTGGAGCTGCATGAAAGGACTTCTACCTATCATCATGAGGTTTGCCACTGAATTGACTTCCTCAGCCTCTTCTCAAACATTTGGAGATATGGGGTTATCCATATCATGGGATGGCTGAGTAGGAGGGTAGAGAACAAGTTTTTTAGTGCTTCTTCCATCAGAAATAGTCATGTCCCCTTACCGACATCCAATGTAAGAATTTTTTGTGGCTAACCACGACTTACAATCATGGGATACCATCTGGTTTGATAGTGGAACTATTAGCAAGTTGTAGGACAGTAGGAGTAGGTCTCATATTTGCAACATTTAGTTGTTGGAGGATGTCCTTAGTCATCACATTTATTGTTGATCCAAAGTCAATTAGATAATTCTTTACTTGGATTCCATTTATATAATAACTCCTACCACAGGACTACCTAGGTTAGTGTATTTAGGAACAATAACTTTCCCAAACATGATATCTGCCAACTATCCCACCACATGAATGGTAGTGGGGTCTTTCTTTTCCCTCCCTGGCTTTTTGAGACATGCTTCCTTGATTAATTTTCTATATATGGGGACATATTTTATGGCTTGGAACAAAGGTATCTTAACACATATGTGTTTCAATTGATCCAAAATGTCAAAGGTTGTTTCTTCCTTCTCTTCCTTTTGTTTGAAAACTTCTAACCTTTGAGGGAATGGTGGGTCTTGATCAGACTATTGAACTAGTTCAGTATTTTTAGGCACACTTGGCTAGATAGGGACATTATGATGCTCCTCTTCTTCCATAGGAAGCTTGGTGTTGATAGGAGTGGAAGGAGCTGGAAAAGTGGTTCCTCAACACAAATGAATATCACTCACACTCACAACATCTATAGGGATTTGATTAGGATCTACAAAGTAGATTGGTTGTTGTTGTGGTTTGTTATTTGGGTTAGGTGTGGGTTGAGCTAGTAACTGAGTAGGTCTAGGCGTGCTAGAACTTGAGCTAACAGGAGGAGGAATTATAGTAGGCTATTGAGGTTGTGGAGGTGGCTGCATGTAACTAGTTTTCTAGTTTGTCCATTATTGTTGTCCCCTCCATTGGGATGTTTATAGATAGTTTCTTGGAGGTGGGTGCCAATTCCTCTAGAATTTTTGCCAATTCCCCTGGAATTGCTGCCAATTCCCCTGGAATTACTTCCAATTCCCCTGGAATTGCTGCCAATTCCCTTGGGATTGCTGCCACTAGGGTGGAGAGTTTTGGTGATTGTTACAGGTGTTTGGAGGATTGTTCCAAGGTTGAGGTTGATATCCTCCATAGTTGGATGGGTATGGGGGTTTCCATTGACTACCAGATGCATAAGAATTGAAATAAGGCCAGTAAAAGATAATGGATGTGGTGGCATACCTTGTCTTGGGGCCCATGGTCTCCTTTTTGAAATGTAGTAAACTTGATCATCATCACCCTCGATTGGCTTGAACTCATGTGGGATCTGCTTGTTGTCAATGTTGGCTACCATTTTGCATTTGCAGTCGTTATTTTATCTGCAATTAGGACAATATTATGCCAACATTTCCTTTTCCTCCTCATGTTTCTTCTTTGCTTGAAGTGTATCTAGTTGAGTAGCCAAATTTTTTATGATGTCTTGCTTGAAATATTCCAACAAGTGAGTAATCTCCATCCTTGAAACTTCATTGGTGGAGGATTTACCCATAGAGGATTGGTAACCTCTTCCTTTATTTAGAGCTTCCCTAGAGTAATTCTGACATATCTTCTTAATATCATCCCAGGGAACTTAGGTGATATCTCCTCCCATTAGGTCCAAAGCATCAATGCAACTTTCATTGATCCCTCTAAGGAAGAGCAACTTTTCAAAATCTTCATTGAGTGTATGATGTGGAGAATTTTGTAGGAAAAATAGAAACCTTGAAATATAGTCCTCCAAACTCTCATCTTCCTTCTGCTACATCCTAAAAAAATCATCTCCTCTCATATCACTACCCCTACAATATTCTTTGTACTTCTCAAGAAAATTTGTTTTCATGTCATCCCAAGTCTCTACAGTATTCCTACCTAAGCTCATAAACCATCTTAATGCAACTTTCTTTCAAGGTGGTAGGAAATAACTTAAGCCTATGATCATCAGTAGTATATTCATAGCTTCTGTAGAGGATATCAAACTCAAACAAGAAAGTTTCAGTGTCTTCTATAACAAGCCCATAAAACTTAGGAAGAAGGGATGTTCTTGAGATTATCAACTTCATTCTGATGAGTGATAGGAATTGGAAAAGATGGTTGGTTGAGTTTGTTTCAATTTGCATCAGCCATACCTGCTTGATGGAGTTCCAAAGAAAATGGATTCTCAATTAGGTTTTGGGAAGCTTGGTCTTCAGAGGAAGTTTTAGAATTGGTCAAATTCGGAAATGCATCAACAAAAGGATGTTCCTCTTCTTCTTCATCATCTCTTGGCAGATTTTGAAACTCAACTTGTTGGTTATCAAGATGAGGGTTATTAGGAATGAATCTCCCATAAGCATCTCTTCTCCTACCTCTATGCATGTAGTATTAACTCAATATTAGCAAACTCACTCAAAGAATTGGTGAAATGATAATAGATCAATACTTTTCTAAATGAAGGGAATGCTAAGAAAAAACTTTAGAGATACTAAAGCAAGAAAGAAAATATAAATGACTACAAAGAACTTCCTAGTTTGACACCATCCCCAACAATGGTGCCAAAAATGTTGGCCTCCTCTAATGGTTCAATAACTAATCCCTTAGAGTTGTGACTTAGAGATTAGACATCTACACTAAGTAGCTATCTTACTCATCATGGAGGTGCATTTCATTGTCAACCTAGGGACATAAACTTGAAATGGGTTAGCATTGTATGTGCACTAGGACTCCATTGTTATCATCCATAAACTAGGAAAGAAATAGTATTGAAAGTAAAATTTTGGAAAGAAATTAACATAAGCATTGAGCATGGATAAACAACTACACTGAACATCAACAATTGGACTAGAAATGGATGACAAAAATAGAAATCTTAGCAAACAAATAGGAAACTACTATGTCTGCCTTGGCTGTAGGAACAATCACAAAATAGAGTTCCAGTGGCTATAGGAACATACAACTGCTAAAACCGAAACTAATTACTAAACAAAAAAATAACTTTTAAACTAAATGGGTGGAATTCTCACCAAGTGGGCCCCCTTGAGTGAGTCTTCCTTAAGCTAACTCAGATGCAACAAATCAAAATATCATTTTATTCCTTGAAAACATGATTACAACATATCAAAAATATGACTATATTACTTAAACAGGAAATGAAAGTACAATCTCAAAACATCTAACCTTATGAAAAGGGGCATCTGCACATTTTTTATAGAGGGACAAACTTCTAATTGACCCTAACTAACTAGGCAGTTGACTCCAACAAAATAGGAGGATGCCATTTATTGAAAGCATAGAAAAGAGAGGGAGGAAGTTATGCATGCCCAAGATTTGGTCAAAGTAGACTTACCCCAACATGAATCCAATACAACACACTCCCTAGATTCACTCAACTAAAAAACACGACCATTAAAAGATAGTTACAATCTTTCATTTGAGCTAGGAATTTCCCTCCATTGAGAGTTTTCCCTCCTTTGACCTATTAATGACCATATTTTTGACTTCCTTAGCAACCAACCAACTAGCAAGAGTTTCTCCCACTTTTCAAGCTTTATTTACATCAACATCTTAATTTTAACTTGCATAATGGCATTAGAACACAAAAAAAATTGCATATCCATAATTACCTTAAAGTAACATCCATTCAACCACATAAAATTAATATAGATAATTCACATAGTATGTTAATGTTATCAAAAGTCACAAGGATAAGCTTATGCCCAAGGTTTATGGATTTAAGGAAATAATATGGAGAATGTCAACAACTAGGTACTGATGTTTATAGTAATAACAACAAATATATGATAAAACCTATCAAAATTGAGCTATTAATTGGACTCAACAATGTGAAAGGGTTTCGAAAGCTATTCTAAGTCTAAACTACGAACAACATCAATAATAACTAGTGCTATAGTAGACATACTCCCACAACCAATTTTTTCTTAACGAAGAGTAACCTACAGTGCCACAAAACCAATGCAATCTTCCATGGCTTACTTAATATACAAACAACCACCATTAAATCCATTCAAGAAGCTAACAAGTTAAAATAAACATGGAGGCTAATTCATACTTAAATCCCTACACAACACATAATTAGATTCAAGAGATTCAATCAATTATGACTAAGATAATAGACTTATTTGCGTTTTAGATTCCCATCTCATTATTCCATATATATGTGTGATATGACCCCTATATTGGAGATGACATCCTCTCTAATAATTATTTGGCACCTTAACGAGAAATAAAGTTTGCGGAGAAGCACTATGGGTGGGCATCAAGCGAACAATGTTGGAGGAACGAATCTCCACATGCCAACACTCACAAGTTGATAGCTCAGATAAGGTAACTTTTTGCATAGTGAAGACATGTCGAGAGTACACCATTTTCCCTTGGAAGATTCATGGTGAAAACATATGGTTATGTTGTGAATCATTTTCAAGGTCGTTCCTCGTGGAATCATAGCAACGTGATCAATCCATATGCAGTTGTTGGAAAAATGCACCATTACCCAGTTAAGTCTCTGGGTACAATAAAATCTACGCTACATAGCACACATTCACCAAGAACTTATGCATAGTCAATTTAAATCCTCCAGAGCCAATCCTTGACATCTCGCAACACTTTTTTTTCTGACAACTAAAACTATACCTTTCATTTTAAGCTTCAACCCATTCAAGCAATGATGCATGACATCTCAGGAGTTCTCAGGCTCTATAATTTTTTAAGAGTATGTTAGGACCATCATTTCAACTTCTATTGCCTTCGATCAAGTGATAGTAAAAGGCCAGTCTCATAGCCCATGTGTTTGTCATCATAGAATACTCATGAAAAAGTATTCACCACTTCATGAAAAGTCTTCGAGCCTAGTGAGTGTTGCGGTGATTGTTAAGAACAAATCACGTCTAGATCTTTGCACAAAGTGTCCTCAATACCCCCATAGATTTGAAGTTATTTTAGAGGCAATAAATGGGTATGGAAGGAACATCCAAACTTGCTCTTACATACCACACTAAATATAAATCATCAGTGTTCAGTTTCTCCTCAGCATAGCATGGAAGGGGCAACTTTTTATATGGAGATATCATGTAGAGGAGCTGCTTGGGAAATCCACTATTAAAATTTAGTATAAATGTCGTTTAATCTTGCAGCTTCCACCCGGTTAAATTTCGCAAGATGACATTTTGAACAATGCCTACTAGCCTCACTAGCCCTTGATTTGAATTTAACAAGTTATTAAATTTGCTACCTACAATATTTGGACCCCAAATTTTGGCTGCCTATGTCGCATGATGACTACCATTATATCCTTTCTTTTAGGTTGGAAGCGCATGCATTAACAATGTATAACATGTAGCTTGGTCATTAATACCATTGAGGAATGAAAATTTTATCTCATCTACTTGAAACTTGAGGCGCCACTATGGAATTACCTATAATGCATCGGTGGCACTGCCTTCTGCAAACCATCATGCTATTACTTTGCATCAAAGATATTTGATGGATTTTTTGATTAAGATGATCCCTCCAATTAGAATAATGGCTACAATTATCAAGGCATGGTTTTTACAATCCTAAATGCCATCTCATAGATCTACCAACTCACATCCCTTAGCACAACATCTCATGGAGAAAATTTTCAAAATATACACAAAAATCTGATGGAGATGAGGATGCGAGAAATTTGAAGTAGGGAACTAGTGTGGGAAATTCATGTGGGACAACCGTGTGAGGAGGTCGCTTGGATGGTGTGATGAGGAATGTCTTCCACACAGTAGAATTCTGCAAAAGCAGAGAGCAAAAGATGTGATATGGGTAGCTGAGATGAAATTACCAAAAGAAAACAACCTCAGGGTAAGTGACATCTGAGAACAACATCCTTGCAACTAATATTTGTAAACCACTAAGAATTCCAAATTAAACATTTCATAGTTTCAAAGAAAAATCAAGAGGAAATGATACGTTAATTCATGATGTCATCCCTCCTAAGAAATCTGGTTAAGTTATCATCACGCAATAGCTCAATCTGACATAGTAGGGTGTGGATGCAAGAACCCACTCACTGTTGCCAACCATGCCAAATGCCTTGCTTCCTTTCATGCTTGAACTCCTTCCAAATCAGTGATGAAGCATACTTTCTCAGGCTCGAGGTAGTCATGGAAAAATCCTGTAGAGATGCCATGCGATGATGCCTTGTGGAGAATCAACACAGAGATGTCGCGTATGAATGCCACTTTGGACAAGAGAGGAGGTTGCAGCCTCCATGACTAAGAATTATGCAATGTGAATGAAAGAGAATAAAAATTCACATGATCATTCCAAATTCCACTAGGACATAAATTATTACTCACCATCGAGCAACATCACTATTCTACTAGCAACACTAAATGACTCCTACCTCCTGAAGCTCTATCATAGTTGATACATGATTGTTTGTAGATATCTAGTGAACAATATTACTTTTGGGAGCAATGTGAAGCTAGAAGGAAAAAATGGTGTCTCATTTCCTCATTAAGTTGCCTTGATTTGTTATGGCATAACATACTCTTGATTTGTCACCCCCTTTCCAACATGACCTATATGGCATAACATACTCCTGATTTGTCACCCCCTTTCCAACATGACCTATGTTGTTTGCAAGTCATTCCTTTCTTACGATGCTTCTAGAATATAGGATAACTATAATGAAAAAAGACCTTTACATATCACCCTACAATAATGTGCTATGGTTCATTGTGGAGTAAACTCCTCATCATGCTTAGAGAGGGGACGACCTCAAATCCGTGATCATTAATAAAAAAATCATTAGTGCATACATTCAAACATATCAATTAAATGAAATTATGAAATGATATTACTTGTGAGCGAGAATGATGTGGGAGAGCTAGGATTTCAAGTCATTCATGGAACAAACATGTGGGAATTCTGCTCATGGAAGATGCTATAGGTGGCAGAGTAGCTTGTGGATTCTACCAACCAATAGCCCACTAAAGAAGATGTGTAGAGAGTTTCATGAGACAGGCTGAGGAGAGAACTACGTTTGAACAAACCAATATGTGACGGCCTTCGTGAAGGAGAAACCCACAAAATAGGTTAGCGATGTACTTTTCTTTTTGACAAATGATGCACATTCTTAGGGTGACCACCCTTTAGATAATTTACAGTGTAACACATTATGAAGGTCACATGGCATAATGATGGTGGATCTATCAGTAGTTCCAATTCATCAAAGATCATGATAACACCTGACCCATCTATGAATAAAAGTCATTAACAATGGAAGTAATTACTATCACCATAATTCATATTGAATAGATAGACCTCTTGTACTCGTGAATCAAAATTTTCCCTAAATTCAAAGAAGGAGGAATAATGTGGGGTTCCCATCATGAGTGCAATTTGAGTGACAGTAAACAACAACTTTGGCAGGGTGCAAACCTGCATGAGTAAAATGAAAAAATTCAGTGTGGAGTTTTAGTCTAGAGAGGCCACTATTAAAATACCATTTAGACATCATGAAAGGAAACGACATCTACACACTAAGAGTTCACAAAATGGAATGCGGGAAGGAGGCTACAGGAATGAGGGGAGACAATTTCGTTTGGGGAATGTGATGAAGTAGGTGTTGGCATATGGATTATGGTGTTGTTATTGATGGAAACCTAAGTCATTGTTCTGGTCTGCAGATTAGGATTTGTTCAAACTGGTAGGAAGAGTAAAGAAAAAAGTATTATTGGAAGAGATAATGAAGAACATGGTATCTGGTTAGTATGTTGATCTATATGCTTCACTGGATTATCATTTTGAGTTGTGGATCTTGGGGAAGGTTGTTAAGTATCTATATTATCTTATTGCTAAGTTTTTTGATGTTGCATTAATCAGTGTATAAGTTAGGAGATTCAACAGGATGATTTTCTATTTATTAGCTCACAATGGCCAACTTAGTGAATATGGCATGTCATGGATATTCAAGGTATAATCAATTAAGGTTTCCTATGCTTGAATATTTTTTTTTGGGTCCTAGCTATTTCGTGGCTGACTTTGATAGGTACACATTGAATATTAAATGTGGATTGAGCTGACTATTGAAAAATATTTTTATTTTGCTAAAGCTGACATATAGCGACTAAATTTTTGGTAGTGAATATATATATGACATTTGTTAATTCATTTTGAAAGGTAGATATATGTGTTCGATATGTGTTTATTTGTGTGCAAATATCAGAAGATTAGTTGAGAGAATTTTACTTGTGCAAAAGAGGACTTTTGTGAAGTGAATTAAAGCAGAGCAGAGCGAAGTGCAAAATCAGACAGAAGGTCCAAAATCTGATCTATGAGCCTCACCGAAACTGAAACCAGGCATTTGTAGATGCTACTTTCTCAATTCAACTCTTTGTTGTAATCCAAATATGTTGTAAGGAAGTGAGCCTTCCTATTTTTGAGCAGTGAGCTCTAGGTAGTGTGCCTGAATGCATGTCCATTCCCCTTTTTCTTCATACTTTTAATAGAGTATAAATTCTGGATTAACCTCCACCATGGTTTTTTCCCCTAATAGGGTTTCCATGTAACAATCTTGGTGTTATGATGTTTTGATTGTTTCCTTCATGTGCTTGCATCTTTACTTTTTTTAAAATTTTGTAAATGGTTTAAGATCTAGATTGTAATTTAAATATTGTTGAACATTGGTTCACCCCCCCTCTCAATGTTCCTTGAGTCCAACAATTGGTATCAGAGCAAGGTTCCTCTATAGAAGTTTAACAACTTGAAGTGGATCTTGGAATGCAGTGGACTCTGGTGGTCTTCAATAACATCTTTTGGTGGCACTTGATGATCTTGATCAATCTAAAGCAGAAGTCCTAGATTAAAAGCAAATCTTGAGGATGCTAAAAAAATCATTCAATCATTGAAGGATAAAATCAATGAGTTAAGAGAAAAGAGGAAGGAACTATGTGATTAGCTAAAGCAGAAAGAAAGTAAATGCTTGGAAGATGTTCACCTAAATCAGACCCTAAAAGAAATAATTAAAGAATGTGAAAAGCTTGCTAGAGACAATGCTACTCTAAAGCTTGAGATGGAATCTATGGTGATGAAGCTAACTAAGGAGATTGAAGAAAGGAAGAAGAATGAGGAGAATCTGGACCAGTCCTTAAAAGAAAGAACTTAAGAATGCAACATAGTTAATAGTGAATTCATTTAGTTGGAGATTGAACTACAACAATCTAGAAATAATGAAAGAGAGCTTGGAAGACAGATAGTTATTCTTAGAGATGAAATCACTACTACAAATGAATACAAGGAGAAGTTTAAGATTAGTTATGCTAAACTTGATGAGCTAACTAAAGGATAAAAGGATGCAAATGACAAGCGAGGTCTTGGATATGAGAAGGGAGAAAGCTCTGGATCTAAACATAAGGATTCCAAACAAAGAAATCAAATGAACAAAGGCAAAAGGTATCTGGTAAGACAACCCAATGCTCAAATTTTAATGGTCACTACCTTGCTTGTAATAAATTTGGTCATATGGCTTCTCAGTGTAGATTAAAATAAATTCAAGTAGTCCATCATTTCCTGGTTAGTGTTTTACTTGTAATAATTTTGGTCATAAGTCAATTGAATGCAAAAGTATGTTTGTTAGTGTAAAGAATGTTAAATGTTACACTTGTGGAAGATTTGGGCATATTGCTAATCAATGCAGATCAATAGGAAATCAATGGAATGAATGGTCTAGACAAAGAAATCATGTGTGTTACAATTACAATAGATTTGGTCACATTTCAAGATTTTGTAGGAACAAAAACATGGATAGAAGAGGTCCACTATACAAAGGCATAATTTCATAGAAAGATGATAAAGGAAAAGGGAAAGTTACTGTGCAAGAAATAAGAGATCATATGAAGAAAACATGGGTAAGGAAGAGTGAGTTTGATGAAGAAAATAAGCCCGCACTAGAATCTACTTCTAGTAATTCCTCTAGAAATTGATCTTAGGCCATTGGCCTAGGGGGATTTTTTCAAGAAAATCCTTTGTCCCCCTATCGGTAGTTGGCACCAAAATGTAGGAAATTGTTAGTAGTTGTGCTAATAGTTTGCAAATGTATCGGTAATCACTTGTGGAAAAAATTGAGAAGTAGAAGGTCCGCAGATGAATCCTTTTACTGTCTGAGCAAACAAAGTACTTGGAACACCTAGGGAAAAACACTTAATGCGGTAAAAAGGTTAGGTGTGTGAGTTATAAAAGGATATTTGGAACCCTCATTTGTCACCTTGCATTGAAGAAGAATAGAAGGAGAGCCTCTGTAGCAGAATTTCAAAGGAGTACAAGTCAATTAGGCGGCAAATTCATTAGGTATTTCAGTTGCTTGTAGAATTCTCACTTAATTTGGTGCTCGGTAGAAACTTGTTCTGTATGAAAAGGAAAATGAAGCAAAAAAAAGAAATGGTGAATTTAGATGAATATAGAAATGAGAATATTAGGGATGTGAGAAATATGTTGCTGACCGATGAATTGAAATGACTTGAAGGTGTGAAACAAATTTTTTTGGACATTTGGAGTAAATTTCCCTACTTTGATAACGTGGAAATTGTTAGGCTTATCCTAAATAGATTGAATGATGACATTCTAACTCTAGATAAACCCTATCTCATTTTGAAAAAGGTGATTAGGAATCTAACTGGATTATACAATGTTGGGGATATACTGAAAAAGAAGTTGATTCTGAACAAAGAAGTTGAAACCCTAACCTAAGTAATTGGAGATCAAAGGGATTTGATAATTTTGACAATCAAAGATCCGATAAAAAGGTACATTGTGCATGGAATTTCATACAAAATATTTTTCAAAAATAGGGAAGGTGCAACTTTGGTAGCTGTAGTTTACATCTCTCATAAAAGGATAATGGAGGATAAAAATTTTGATCTATGCAGATTGCTAAAAGATCAATTGATGGAAAATGTGCAACTAACAAAAGAGGAAGATTACCCCTTCAGGTTTGGTACCTTGGTCATATGTCTTGTGATGTATTTTCTGAATTGCTTGCCACAAATAAATAATGTTGTATGGAAAGAGAATGAACTAGTTTGTAAACAAATTTTTGAACATTCCAATACTTTGGCAAATTGTAAGCAAGAGTATGCAAATTTCCTTAAATAATTGCTATGGAAGTTTGGAGCAATTAGCATTTCCATTCTGGTAAGAGCACTTGAAGTTGGATCCTCTTCGAGTGAGATGGAGAGGAAGAAGAAAAGAGCACAAGAGATTGCTGATTACACTCCTCCAGAATCTGATGAGTACACTGCAAGGGAAGAACTGGAATCAATTGAACCAAATGCAGTAATGAAAAAATGAAGCAAAGAAGAAGGTGTTTTTTCCAAAGTAAAGATATTGCAGGTTGTTCAGGAGAAAGACGAGATGCAAAAAATTGCTAACATATGGTTTGATAGACCCTCATCTGAGAAGGACCTGATTGAGAGAAAACTAAGTACTTATTTTTTGCATACTAAGTACTTATTTTGTGCACAATAACAATTATTTGGAGAGTTTGCAAAATGTGTTTCCTGAAGAGATGATTGAATGCATTAAGGAAGTCATGGTCTCTTAGTCCCAAGATAGGAAAGAGGGAGAAATAATTCTACATCTAAAGGAGTAGTTTAGGATCTCTTACCAAACTAAAAAGGAAAATGAATGTGTTGAGGCAATGCATAAATACAAAAAATAACATCTACAACTATTGTCTTCATTGGCCTCATACAATTGGGAGATACAAAGATAAGTTGGAGTAGATTGAAATTGAGCTGAACAAGATTGGTCGGGATTATAACATCTTTCAGGATTAGGATGGTGCAGTCAAGAAAAGGATTCAAGAGTTACAGTCTGAGCATACAAAATTTCAATTCACCAGAAACAACCTTGTGGACACCTTTTGGAAAGTGAAGAATTTAATTGAATGCAGACTGGAGCAGTTAATTGAGGTTCTGAGGAAAGAAGAGAAATTAGAAGAGGAAATCATAATTCTAGAATCTCTCATCTAGATTATCAACCAGACATTTGAGAACAACAACTTGATCTTAATCATTGGGATTTAAGTAGAAGCTTGGAGGAAATTTCTTCCAAAAATGAAAGATAAGTACAAGATGATTTTCTAACTCAAGTAGAAATTGTATTTCTTCAAATTTTGATCCAATTTTTGAATAAGCAAGGGGGGAGATCCAAAATATTTTTTTCACTAATGTCAAGGGGGGAAAGAAAGCAATGAAAAATGCTTTATCATTCTAAGGGCGAGTTGTGTTTTTAAATTTTAAACTCTGGTAGCATAATCATATTGGTTTTGACACTTAGTCATTGTTCACTAAGTGTTGCCATCAATGCCAAAGGGGGAGATTGTTGGCATATGGCTTCTAGTGTTGTCATTGATGGCAACGTAAGTCATTATTCTGGTCCATAGATCAGTATTTGTTCATACTGATAGGCATAGTAAAGAACAAAGTATTACCGGAAGAGAGAATGAAGAATAGGGTAACTGGTTAGTATGTCGATTTGTATGCTTCACCGAATTATCATTTTGAGTTGTGGATCTGGGGAAGGTTTTTAAGTATCTATATTATCTTATTGTTAAGTTTTGTGATGTTGCATTAATCGGTGTATAAGTTAGGAGATCTAGCAGGATGATTTTTTGTTTATTAGCTCACGGTGTCCAACTTAGTGACTATGGCATGTCGCGGATATTCGAGGTATAATCAATTAAGTTTTCCTATTCTTGAAGATTTTATTTTTGGGTCCTAGCTATGTCGTGGCTGACTTTGATGGGTATGCATCAAATATTAAATGTGGATTGAGCCGACTATTGGAAAATATTTTTATTTTGCTAAAGTTGACATATAGCGACTAAATTCTTGGTAGCTGATATATATATGAGACTAGTTAATTCATTTTAAAAGGTATATATATGTGATCAATATGAGTTGATTTTTGTGTGAATATAAAAATATTAGTTGAGATAATTTTACTTGTGTAGAAGAAGATTGTTTTGAAGCAAATTAAGGTAGAGCAAAGCGAAGTGCAAAATTAGACAAGAGGTCCAAAATCTGATCTATGAGCCTCACCAGAACTAAAACTAGGCATTTATAGATGCTAATTTCTTAGTTCAACTCTTTTTTGTAATCCAAATATGTTGTAAGGCAGTGAGCCTTCCTGTTTTTGAGCAGTGAGCTCTAGGAAGTGTGCCTAAATGCATGTGCATTCCCCTTTTTCTTCATACTTTTAATAGAGTATAAATTATGGATTAACCTCCACCGTGGTTTTTTCTCCTAACAGGGTTTCCACATAAAAATCTTGGTGTTATGGTGTTTTTATTGTTTCCTTCATGTTCTTACATCTTTATTTTTGTTTAAATGTTGTAATTGGTTTAAGATTTGGATTGTAATTTAAATATTGTTGAACACTGATTCAACCCCCCTCTCAGTGTTCCTTGAGTCCAATAGCTTGTGCCATGTAGATTGGTTCCATAAAATGGAATTGTATGGATGGAAACACACATGATAATATCCACACTTCAATCCCCCACATACTCTAAAACCTAATGACTCAACCAAAATCATGCAAGCTTAGCCTTGAATCACCAAAGGAATCAATCCAAGTGAAGAAAATCGTGAAATTTATTGATTTTGAAATAATGTGGGGAAACCAAATATGGAAGCCGATAGGGATGGTGCCGATCAAAAGCATACCAAGGAAAAATGAAGGTACCAAGGCATGGGTCCCAACAAACTTCAAATTTTGAAAAAATGAATGATTTAGAAAGATTTGATGTGGAAGCGAGAGTCTTGCACCGTTGCAATGGCATTTCGTAAATAGACTTATGTGGATGGAAACCCAAAAAGATGCTTCTGTAACTCACCTGAACTAAAAAAAAACCTTGGAATTTCATTGAGGCATCATGGGAACATCTCAGATCCAAAGGTAAATCAACCCTAATGTCAAAAAACACAATCAAAAGTAAAGAAAAAGAGAAAGGACCCAGCCAACAGGAGCAAGACAAAAGCAAAAAAAAAAGGGGGGGTCCTTGCTTTCAGTGGGGCATGTGTGCAAAGCATGCACAACACATCACTAAATCACTTTACCCCTAAGTCGATTGAATTATTAAATCATAATAAATTACAACACTTTCCCTCCAAAATTTGAATAAATTAAATAAAACTATTCAAATTATTCATCAAAAATCAAATCAAACTAATGCAACTTTGTTTGTAAAATTCAAACATGATTTGCACGTTCAAATCCAAAATGAATGAAATAATTAAATCAATTAATTAATATTTTCCAACCACTTTCCTGATTGAGTAAATTACGATTGCCTGAATGAGCAATCTAATTCTTGATAGAGAAATCTAATTCATGACTAACCTTGATCTATTTCTAAATCACACTAATTATTCAATCTATTTCTCAATCACAAAAATTATGCAATCTACTTTGTACAAATCATTCATGTCTAAAATCCTCTCAACACCTTTTGATTGTCAATCTTAATTCAACATTGTTTAATCCTTATCATCCATTTCAAATCTCATTTTCTATATAACAAACCTCTTTCCTCACAAAAAAAGGATCAAAGATTCAACACCATTTTCACGATCAAGTACTACCAACATTCACAACCACCATTAGAGCTTCAACATTTATTTGATCAACGAACCAAGATATCACATCAAAGATTTGCACATGAACTATGGAGGCTTTGTAATGATATGGACAATTAAACATCAGGAGAACACACTCCGATACAGGATGATAACACTTTTCTTTTCTTTTTTAATTTAATTTGGTAATCATAGGATTTCTTAAATATGTTTTCAATAGCTTAGTTTCATTTCGTAAGTGTAGGATTAGATCTTAGATTATTGTTTTTGATCTTAGCTTAGATTCTAATTTCAATTTCATTCTTCTTTTTTTGCATCTATGATTTTCCTCCTCACACATTTTGGTATGCTTGGTGGGACCATGGTCCCCTAAACTAATGATCTTGTGAGCCATTTTTGAAGTTGTAGGTTCTGGAATCGCTTTTGGAGAAGTTTTCACACACTTTCTCAGAAAATTTCGCAATTTCCTGTCAAGAAAACTATGCACTTTCCTTTGAAAATAGCTCATCTAACACTAAGAACTATGCACTTGACATTTTTCTAAGCATTTGGCTATTGACAGGGGTGCACTTTCTCTAAACCAATGCATTTTCTCTATGATAGAGGGCACACTTGACTCTAATTTTTGTGCATTTTGTTTAATAGACTTGTGTCTGAGATTTGCAAATTTGTAACTAATTTTTTTTCTAATGGATGCCTACTTTTGAATGTGTGACAGGTGCTAACATGTTTGTATGTAGGGTTTGAGAAACACTAAAACATTTTTTGTAGGGAAGACAAATGGTCTAAGCAATCTAGATTTACAAACATTTTTTGTTAAGTTAGAAATATTTGTTTTGGTGCATAAAAAGAAAAAACAAACTTTGTTTTTAGTGCTCTTAAAATGAACTATTTCAAGCTTTCTTCGAGTAGGAATCATTATTTTGTGCTTTACAAAGAACAACACAAATGTACACTTTGTTTTGGTGTTATTAAAAATTGAACCATTTCAAGCTTTCTTAAAATAGGAACTTTTATTTGGTGGTTTAGAAAGAACACAAATGAATTTTTCATTTTGGTGCTCTTAAAAATGAACCATTTCAAAGTTTTTATAAATTAGGAATTTTTTATTTGGTGCATAAAAAGAACAAAAAAATTAATTAAGGTGCTTTGAAAAATGAATTATTTCCAAGGAACTTTGATTTTTGTGCATAAAAAGAACAAATGTAAAATTATTTCCTTTTGTTGATGTGCACTCATTTTTACTTTTGTTGACCAATTTAAGACCAAGATTGATTTCTTAGAAACACTCAAGTTTGGGCTCAAAAATGAACAAATTATTCTTTTTGTCTTGCACCATTTCTATCTTAAGTGATTGATATCCAGAATACTTCATATTGGTGCAATTAAAAAGAACAAGTTGTTATGCTTTATTCACATATTTTTGGGGATTGCACCACTTGAGGTGCCTAAAAATAATCAAACTACTATGAAGTGTATGTTGTGCATTTAGTGTTTGGAAAGCTAGATGATTGTCTTCTCCCCTCACACCTTTTGGCGATCTTGGGTGAGCGAAAATATCTTGAGCTTCACATATTTTTCAAGCATACCTTTTAGAGGGCCCACCTATTGAGAAACATCCTGCATTGGATAACTCATAGGCGACCCAAGTGATACTTTCATTCTGGACCGCTATATAAATAAGTTGTGGGTGAGAGGAAAGATCATCATCTTGTAGAGTGCTATTGGCCTATGCCAATGTATTCTCCCTTAGTATCCTCATGATGCATACAAACCCATAAGGGTTGGGAGGTCTCTTAATTGAGAAAAGTGCCACATGTATAGGGACCTGAAAATAATATCCCCAAACATTAGTAAGAGCCAAATCACTCTAGAAGCTACCCCTTTATCCAAAAACAATTTTTGAAAGTGGTGCATCAGAATTTACTTCCGAGAAGTTACTTTCCAAGTATGACTACAGGCCTGCACCATAAGTTGCATGTAAAATCATCTCTTTAGAGCATGAGGTGGGCCTGCCTAAAAGAATGGTTTCTATCCACTAGGGTTGTAAATGCTTGTTTATATTAAACTTTCCAAATACATTCAAAAAAAATTGACATCAAACTCTTTGCTTGATCTAAAAAGAACACATCCAAACAAACACTAAACATGATGATCAAAATAAAAAACCCTTTGACTTAGTGTATGCTTTTAAGAGAACTTGCACTCCTTGAAATTATTTTTCCTTAAAGGTTTTTGAATATTTAGGCTTTAATTTTAGGTTACATTGATCAAAGTAAACATTTGGGAACTATGGCTTGGGTGTCATGATTTCACAACTAAAGCTATAGACATGAAGGTCACACAAGGCCATGCTTTTTGAGTTATTCCAAGTGTTTTATCACTTCCCATACTACAAACATAGAGAAATTGAGAGAAAAACCAACTTAAACTTGCAAAAATATAGAGAAAGATTGATCAAACTAGAAAAAAACACATAGAGACCACTTTTGCACAGTATTCTAGCTTAGTTGCTATATTTTCTAGCATAGTTTCTAAAAGATCATTGCATTTTCTCTCTGTCCCAAAAATTTCACTAATGAAAATCAGTTGCATTTGATAGAAATTGAGCATTTGTTGTGGGACCCGTGCACTTTCTTTTATTTCCTTGCATTTGCTTCTAAGAAACCAACACACTTGACACTAAGATGCTCACATTTACCAAAGAAACTCACTTTTGCTTGAGTAGTCATTGCTTCTGAGAGAAACACATAGAAGTTGCACTTGCCATTCCATCTTGTACTTTCTTTTCTGAAACCTCAGCGCTTGACACATTTTTGGCTAAAATTGATAAATCTAGCCACTCTTGCTCAAAGTTTTGTGCATTTTCTCAAAAACCAATGCTATTGCTTTATCCTAATGACAATTGGGAAGAACAAACCGAAACTACTCACAAGATCATTTTTAGAACAAAAAAATTGGAAAACTAGATAAGTCATATAATCCCTCATCAACGATTTCCATCCTACTTGTTAGAAATAAAAATGAAACAAACCATTGGGATCCTTCCTTCACTCAAATGTATATGATATCAATAGTTACTTGGGACTCACAAATAGTTCAAGTAAGCTTTTCTACAACATATCCTCCAGAAAAGGAAGTGAAATATCAACCCTAGTACTTCAATATTTTGATTTCTGAAAAGTAGCACCATTCCAAAATAGTACTCAAACCTTAGGGTCTTGAGATTCATAGCAACCATCTCAAAACCATTACACTTTATGACCATCTGGCGACTGAATGCTCTTATTCAACAACTGAACCTTGTATCACCAATCTTCCAACCTAGTCTCACATGCAATGAAGGTGAACAAGCTGATATCATTAGCAGTTTAAGAACCTTCATATTCTAGAAAATGAACAGTGGGGAAACGTAGCACAAATCTTAGATGAAGAGGAAGAGAAAGTAGACATAGCAGCCAAAAAACCCTTGTTACCACTGCCTACATGGAAATAAATATACACCCTTCATGATCTTTAGCAAGTGAAAAATCCTTAGATCTGGAAAAAGAAAAATCCTTAAGTGGGAATCCATATTACCACTTTCAAAGAACCACCCTACCCTATTTTTTTCCAAAGGGTACATCTTGAGAAGATACCGCACCTACCAAAGTACACTAGAACATTTCTATCTATGCTTTGCACCAATAGGCCAAATATTTTCTAGAGATTAGAAGTTATGAAAACATTCATGAAAGCTTGGTAGTTGTTTATGAAAAATATATCACAACATAGGAAGAAAATGGAAGCAAACAAGAACAATGACAGCATGCCACCAACAAAAACCACAAATGATGAAAGGGACCCATGAGGGTATAAACCCAGTCACCTTATGATAGGGTATTGAGCATAAAAACATCCTCAAAATATATTGATATATTAACCAAATAACTGTTATCAAGGGTTGCAACATTAAGTAGGGCAACAAAATTAGGGGTTTCAAAATCACCATCAAGGAATAACTCTAGAACATCAAATTTCCCTAAATAAAATTTATGAAAAGATTAAGGAAATTAAACGATATTGAAATACGACATCATAAATGAATTAGTCAAAGTCAAAACATTGCATATCCACAAAAAACGTGCATCATTCCACAAACACCTCAATATCCACATCAACAACACTTCCAATATCAATAGTATTAAGAAGTTTCACAACACCAAGGTGTACCTCAAGTGCAATATCAAAATATACCTCAATCACAGTATTAAGAATTTCCAAAACACCAAGGGTGTACCTTAGGTGTAATATCAAAATGTACCTCAAACATAGTATCAAGGAGTTACACAAAATCAAAAGCCAAACAATCAAGAAAAGCCACAAAGGAAAGATTATCAACCAAGAAGGAAATTCACCCATTTGGGAGAAACTTTAGAGGTAATAATGCACAAACTAGTACAATAGGAACTTATCAAAATCAATGATAGTCCAACTTATGGTGAACCAAACCTTAAAATCCCATGATATAATGAATACGAACGATGTGAGTTCCACAAAATCAAGGGTCACAAAATGAAAAAATGTACAACACTCAAAAATATCATCCAAGACCTTATTGGTAAAATAAAAATATCTATTAAAGACAACACTCAAATCCCATCTACCAATGACAATGTGGAAAATATCTCAACCTCAAAAATTGAAAACAACAATCAAGAGCTATCTATCACTAATCACATTGACGATATCTCTACATCATCTAATGAGAAAGAGGACATAAATCAGGATTTTAATCCCAAGCACGATCAAACTCAATCACCCAAGTCTAGAAATGATTCAATCCAAGATATAGTGATATCATCCAACCTCATGACAGTACAAATTGGTGAAAAAGACACTCTTAATCCAACACTTATGCCCATGGCTGAAAATCTAAGCCAAGAGCTATTGCCCATATGTACACATTTTGAGGAAATCCAAGGATCCTTTACAAACAATCCCTTCTTTGAAATTGATCCATGTAAAGAGCACAAACCAAAGAATATCAAAGATAATACCACAAAAAGTCAAGATCAAGAATACCTATCATCAAAATACTTCAATTATTTGGTAGATATCTTCCAAGATGTCCAAGGTTTTCCAAAAGAAGAACAAATCCATATACCAAGCACACATACATCTACTCATGATATTCTTACTCCTAATGGAAATATAGATGATCTTCATCCAAGAAAAGAGTCTCATAATCTTGATGAAATTACCAAGGAACAAGAGTCACCTACTCTTGTCATATTTACACATGATAAAAGCATAGTAGAATCTATAGACATATATGAAATTGATTAAGAAGAAGCATTAAAATCATAAATATCCTCCAAGCAAGTTGAAGACATCGAACATGGAAATATGGAGCACGATATCTTAAAATTAGCAAAGATAATGGGAAATCTTGAGTAGCAGAGCATTGGGTATACAAAAGTCAAAGAAGCATCAATATATTTTGAAGGGACATCAAAATATGATATTTCATAGGATCAAGTTGATGATATCAATCAGGAAGTTATCCCACAAATGAAGGATCCTACCAGTGAAGAAACTATCACCTTTGAAGATCCACAATAGAGAAGAGAAGGATTAGAACCTTGTTTCCAAGGTAAGGCATATCCTATTGCAAATAAAAAATTTCAACGGATTCATTATCAAGACAAAGGATTAGGCCTACATGAAAAGGGTATCTTAGAACTAGTACATATTATTGGCACTGCTAAGGTTCAAGATATTGGTTATTGAGTAAGTAAGAGATCTAGACATGTTAGTGATACCTCTAAAATATTGGGGGCAACTTTATCTAATGCAAGCATCAACATAGATAGCACATAGGGTCTTTATGATGAAACTACTACCAACCCTACAACTAACCATGTCATGAACTGTCATCTACACATATTTCAACCCTCTGATTGGGACAAACAACAAGAGAAAAACCTATATCAAAGAAGGGAACAAGTCATTGAAGCAAAAGAATCGATAAAACAAAATGGACAAGAAAAATTCAAATGGATGCAAAAGACAAAGAAATAAAATCATCCCTATCAAAATCCATTAGTCAAAGAAACTATGGGGAAAAATCAAAAAGGGAAGTTCATCCATCAAAAATTTCCAGCAATGCAAAATAAAGCTTCAAGAGCAACCTAAAAGGTATATCAAGACATTGGTCCCAATCGAATCTCCATATCCACTCATCATTGCTCATCATCCCAAGTTTGGAAAATAAAGGTCCCAAACTATCAACCAATCCATCTGAATCTCATATCCCTCAGCGTATTTTTCCATTCAAGATATCCAAATCTTGCATTAACCATGCATTGGAAACAACTCTTTATCATAAGGATTGTAAGGGAACTCTGTCATGATGTGCACATCAAGGTAAAGTTAACTCTGGTATTGACAAGGAAGGTAAGAATTATCAGGGGTTACATTCAAGCGCCCATATCCTAGCAAAAAAACTCCTCCAAGTAGGATATCATTGGTGGTTCATGACAACAACAACAACCATATCATCACTAGTAGCATCTACATCAGCACCACCAAGTGGTTCAACATGACCAAAAAAAATTCACCATAATGAAAACTTGGTAAATAGGTGTCTTATGTGACATCAAAAAAATCAAGAAAAATAGTCAAGAGAAAAATTGTCCCCCAGTGAAAACCACTATGGTGGCACTTTGGACAAGTACCATGATGAAAACCTAGAAAATAAGTGTCATTTTTAGAATCCAGCATCTACGTGCACCATTTCAGGTGGAAGCATCTCAACTTATCCATAACAAACCCAATCCATTTTTATCCAAATCCAACTTACATTGATCTTGAAAAATGTTTGGTGTACACTTTCTTATGGAAAACATCTTGACATGGGTCATTATCATTGATCCTATCCTATCCAACATTATCTGAGCCATGAGGCACTATCCAAAGGGGCATACTCTATCCAAACATGTTATCCTATAACAAGCTAATCCATCACCTACATGGCTAGACATTGGGGGGAAAGAACTTACATCTTGCTTTATAATAAATCTTGATCTATGTCTTCTAACTCATGTTTTCATCTAGGAATTTTTCAAACAACAAGGTGTGCCACATGGTACCCTTCCCAATTTATCCAAACAACAAGGTTATATCCTGCCAATACACCACCATGGTAACCTTCAAAATAATTCCATCAAACAATAAGGTGTTCCAAATGGTACCCTTCCTATTCATCCCACCAACAAGGTATCTCACCAACACACCACTAAGGTAACCTTTGAAGTAGTTCTGATGCTGGAGCATCCTTGGTTCTTGGCAATCTTGCATCAACCAAAAAAATATTTTCTTTCAGTTTTATGTTTTTGTTCTATTCTTGCTCAGTTCATGTTGGTGGATTCATCATCTTTTCTCACCAGACCCTATGGATATTTTTGTACATCGTCAACATGTTCATTTTCCTTGTTCCAAGATTTGAGTGATATTGGATCTTTTTTTCAGAAAGTTATCGCTTCTAGATTTCATGGCCGTTTCTTGAACCGAAACCAGAATAATTTCAAACTTTTTGGCTAGTTCGATCATTACGGATCATCCCCGTGACTTGCGGATCTTAATGGTTTGATTTTAATTGTTTCATGGAGTGTCCCTGACCTTCATTATAGGTCCACACTTCATCTTATCCACCTGTTGGAGAGTAATTCAAATTTGAGGCTGACCTATTCTTGTGCACACTACATTTTATTTCCTTGGAGAATGTAATGATCTTTGGCCAACACAGATGTTTCTAGAATTGCAGATATGATATAAAGCTTGTAAAAAATCATTAGAATGGTAGTAATCAAGTAGTATTTGTTGAGTAGATTAAGTTAGATCTGATATGTAAGATTTCTCTTGCATATAGGAGTATGTTATAATGTTGTATTTTTTAGCATGTTGTGTTAGGCTTGTGAGCCAAATTTGTAATCCAGAATGTTTCCGACCAAATGTAACTGATTTTTCTATTAATTAGCATAATTGAATTTACATTTTCCTCCATATTTTGTTTTTCTTTTGTTGAGTTACTCTTGCTGCATGGTCTAGATTTTTCTCTTTGAGGACCCTCCTACCATGGTTGTGCTAGATTGACATCAGAGTAAGATTCGATCTGTATGAGGTCATTAGATTTCGCGGAGTCCTATTGAATATTTTTTGTGGCATGGTGGATTGAGGATCTAACCTACAGCTATAGAGGACTTGTGTAAATATAATGGGAAGAAGAAATGTTAGAGGAAATGGAGAGCATGGAAATGTAGACCAAGCTATGATGGAGATGTTGAGAGGAATCACTGCCAGATTAGATGCAGTTGAAATGGCCTAGAGGAGAGGTCGACCAGTTGATGATGTGAGTGATGAAGAAGTATAAGTGTAGGAAGAAAGAGGAAGAGAAGATCAACCTGACCTAGATCAAGGAGAAGAGAGGTTCATAAGAGCCCTAACTAGAGTGAATAAAAAACCCCATTTCAACCCACCAGATTATAATGGTAAGTTGGATTCAGAGGAATTACTTGATTGGATTATAGAAATGGAAAAATATTTTGAATTTGAAGGTACCATTAAAGATAAGAAGGTGGAATATGCTTGAACAAAGTTGAGAGGACATGCATCCCTTTGGTGGGAACATTTGTAGATAGATAGGAAAAGAAGAGGAAAAGAAAAGATAAAGTCATGGGATCGAATGGTGAATAAGTTGAAGACAAAGTTTATGCCTACAAATTATTAGATCAGTTTTTTTTGAAAGTTGCAGAATTTGAAGCAGAAAGATTCAAGTGTGACAGAGTATACCGAGGAGTTCTATAAGTTGAATATCAGATTTAGACATTCAGAGGAGGAAATTGAGCAAGTAGCTAGATATTTGAATGGTTTTAGGTCATCTATACAGGATGAGATTAGTTTGATCAAGTTGGTAAGTGTGGAAGAAGCATATCAATGTGCCCTAAAGGAAGAAGAGAAGTTGAACAAAAGACATGAGCATAGACAGAGAGGAAGAGGTGGAATATTTCAAAGAGGAAGAACTTTTATTGGAGGAGGAAGAGGATCTTTTTCATATCAGAATAAGGATAAGGAGGTTAGTAAGAATGATAATTCATATCATAGAGGTGATGGAAACTCTTATAGAAGAGGAGGTTATGGTGGTTAATAGAATGAAGGTTATATAAGAGATGATAGAGGATTGAAGAAAAGAATATTCAAGGGAACTTGTTATAAATGTGGTGGAGAAGGACATAGAGAATTTGAATGTAATCAGAGAGAGACAAGCAGGAAGATAGAGAACAATAGAAGGACAACCTTTGTTGAGGAAGAACATTGTGGATCATCTAACAAACCAGAAGATGGACAAGTGTTGGTGAATAGAAGAGTATTGTGTCAAAGTGAGTTGGAAAAGGAGCCATTGTAGAGAAAGAGTTTGTATTGGACTAGATGCAAGGTGAATGGTAAATATTGCAAAGTGATTGTTGACAGTGAGAGTTCTAAGAACCTATTTTCTAAGGAGATGGTGACTAAATTGAAGTTGGAAAGGTTGAAACACCCGAAGCCCTATTAGATTGCTTGGATTCAAGATGAGCATAAGATTTTGGTAAGTGAACAATGTTTGGTGAAATTAAAGATAGGAAATTACCATTATGAAGTTTTGTGTGATATCATGCCTATGGATATATGCCATGTTTTTTTGGGAATGCCTTGGAAGTATGATAGACAGGCTATTCATGATGGAAAGAGGAATATATACACCATTGTTGCTAATGGGATGAAGCAGACTTTGTTGCCATTGGAAGATGTTCCTAAAGTTGAGGTTTTTACAAATTCTAGGGTTTGTCTGGTTGATGGAAGGAGATTCCTTGATGGATTGAGACATGAGAATGTGTTTTATGCCTTGGTTCCTAAGAAGGCTGAAAACTTGAAGCATGTATAAGAACACCCAAAAGAGATAAAGGAGTTGTTGAAAGAGTATGAGGAGATCATTTTAGATAATGTACCTAATGGATTACCACCTGTGAGGAGTATTAGTCATTGCATGGATCTGATTCCTAGAGCTATTTTTCCTAATAAATCAACACGCTAGATGACACCTACAGAGAATGAAGAATTGAATAGAAAAGTATAAGAATTGTTGAGAAAGGGTTTGATAAGAGAAAGCTTAAGTCCATGTGCAGTACTTGTTGTGTTATAGCACCTAAGAAGGATGGAGAATGGGGATGTGAACAGATTCTAGATCCATAGAAAGATCATGATGAAGTATAGATTTCCTTTGCCCCAGATGGATGAAATTATGGATTGCTTGAGTGGAGCTAAGTAATTTACAAAGATAGATTTGAAGATTGGATATCATCAAATCAGAATTAGAGAAGGGGATGAGTGGAAAACGAAATTCAAGACAAATGAAGGATGGTATGAGTGGTTGGTGATGCCTTTTGGACTGAAAAATGCACCAAGTACTTTCATGAGGTTGATGAATGAGGTATTGAAGAAATTCTTGGGTAAGTTTGTGATTGTTTATTTGGACGACATCTTGATTTTCAGTAAGAGTAGAGAAGAACATTTGTTGCATATAAGACAAGTTTTGCAGATGTTGAGAGAAGAGAAATTGTTGATAAACATTAAGAAGTGTAGTTTCATGAAGGAGGAATTGGTATATATTGGATTTGTGATATCTGTGGATGGATTGAATATGGATCCTAAGAAGGTAAGATCATTTCATGGATTGGCTAGCTTTTACCAGAAGTTCATTAGGATTTCAATTCTATTTGTAGCCCTATGATAGAAACAATGAGAGGAGACAAGAAGGATTTTAGGTGGACATCTAGAGAAAACTATAGTTTTGAGTTGTTGAAGTAGAAGGTGATTGAGTATCCTATGTTGGCTTTACCAGATTTCTATAAGGTATTTCAAGTAGACTATGATGCAAGTGGAAATGCAATTGGAGCAGCATTGAATCAAGAAGGAAGACCTATAGCTTATTTCAGTGAGAAATTGAATGATGATAGGAGAAGATATTTAGTGTATGATCAAGAGTTTTATGCCATAGTTCAAGCCTTGAAGAAGTGGAGACATTATTTGTTTCCTAAGGATTTTGTGCTATATACGGATCATTAGGCATTACAATATTTGAACAGTCAGGGTAAGTTGAATCAAAGACACATGAGATGGGTAGAATTCTTGTAGAGCTATACTTTTTTTTTTAAGCATAAGAGTGTAAAGTCAAATAGAGTTGTTGATGCTTTGAGTAGAAGTAATTTGCTTACAAAGATGAGAATTGAAGTGTTAGGCTTTAATGAGTTGAAGAACTTGCATGAGGAAGACCCAGATTTTGTAGAACCTTGGAGAGCTTGTAAAGAACCGGTCATGGAGGATAGGAGTTAGTGGCTGGATTATTTCATTCAGGAGGATATGTTGTTTAGAGGAAATCAATTGTGTATACCCTGAAGTTCAATGAGGGATAACTTGATGAAAGAAAAACATAGTGAAGGATTGCCAGGACACTTTAGAATTGATAAGACAATAGCATTGGTAAGTGAAAATTACTTTTGGCTCCAGATTCATAAGGATGTTAGGATATTTGTGCAAAGTTGTAGAATTTTTCAAGTTGTGAAAGGGAGTAGTCAAAATATTGGATTGTATAAACCTTTAACAGTTCCGAAGAGACCTTGGGAAGATATCAGCGTGGATTTCATACTTGGTTTGCTGAAGACTTAGAGAGGTAATGATTCTATATTTATGGTGGAATTTTTTTCTAAAATGGCACATTTCATACCTTGTAAGAAGACAACAGATGCAGTACATGTAGTAGATTTTTTTTTTCAGAGAAGTGGTCAAATTACATGGGTTACCTAGAAGTATTGTTTTAGACAAAGATGTAAAGTTTGTTGGTTGCTTTTGGAGGACACTTTGGAAGAAGTTGAAGAAAAATTTGAAGTTTAGTTCTACTTTTCACCCACAGACAGATGGACAGACAGAGGTAGTAAATAGGATTTTAGGGAATTTGATGAGATGTTTGGTTGGGAGAAGATTGTAAGTTGGGATTTAGTCCTTGCACAAGCAGAATTTGCTTACAATAATTTAGTGAACAGGAGTACAAGAAAGACACCTTTTGAGATTGTTATAGGAGTTCATCCTAGAGGTATATTAGAATTGAGAGACATCAGTATGGAAGATAAAAGGAGTATAGAAGCAGAAGAATTTGCAAAACACATGAATAAGTTGCATACTCAAGTGAAACAACAATTAGAAGACATGAACTAGAAGTATAAGGAGAAAGAGGATGAAGAGGAGACATAAGGAGTTTGAAGTCAAAGATGAAGTGATGGTGTACTTGAGGAAGGAAAGATTTTTAGTTGGCACATACAATAAGTTGAAGACAAGGAAGTTTGGACCTTGTAAAATCTTGAAGAAATTTGATTCAGGAAATGCATATGAAGTGGAGTTACCAGAAGGTATGGGTATATCACCTATATTCAACATTGCAGATCTACATTAGTATCATGAAGCAAAATTGGAGAATCAGTTTCCTAAATAGCAGTTAGATGAGATTGAGGAGATTCTAGATATTAGAGATGGGAGGAAGACTCGTCAAAGGTAGTACAAAGAATATCTTGTGAACTGGAAAGGTAGACCAGTGGAGGTTTCTTCTTGGATTTCTCAGGCTGAGGTAGAACATTTTGGTTTTCCTTTACCCCCATCAAAGTGAGGTACTCACTTTTCAAATAAACCTAGATGTTTGATGCAGGAGCATCCTTGGTTCTTGGAAATCTTGCATCAACAAAAAAATATTTTCTTTCAATTTTTTGTTCTTGTTATGTTCTTGCTTAGTTCATGTTGGTGGATTTTTCATCTTTGCTCACTAGACCTTGTGGATCTTTGTGTACATCATCAACGTCTTTATTTTCCTTGTTCTAAGATTTGAGCATGATTGGATATTTTTTTGGCAAGTTATCGCTTTCGGATTTCATAGTAGTTTCTTGAACCAACACCAGAATAATTTCAAACTTTTCAGCTAGTTCAATCATTGTGGATCATCCCCGTGACTTGTTAATCTTAAAAGTGTGATTTTAATTGTTCCGTGGAGTGTCCCCAACCTTCATTATAGGTCTGCACTTCATCTTATGCACTCGTTGGAGAGTAATTCAAATTTGAGGCCGACCTATTCTTGCACACACTATATTTTCTTTCCTTGGAGAATGCAATGATCTTCGGCCGACACAGATGTTTCTAGAATTGTAGATATGATATAAAGCTTGTAACCAATCATTAGAATTGTAGTAATCAAGTAGTATTCGATTGAGTAGATTAAGATAGATCTGATCTGTAATATTTTTCTTGCATATAGGATCATGTTAGAATGTTGTATTTTTTAGCATATTGTATCAAGATTGTGATTTGAATCTATAATCCCCGATGTTTCTGACTGAATGTAACTGATATTTTTATTAATGAGCATAATTGAATCTGCATTTTCCTCCA
The DNA here is from genome assembly GCA_007258455.2 of Sequoia sempervirens. Taxonomy (NCBI): domain Eukaryota; kingdom Viridiplantae; phylum Streptophyta; class Pinopsida; order Cupressales; family Cupressaceae; genus Sequoia; species Sequoia sempervirens. The sequence continues at coordinate 94,595,367 of VDFB02000015.1, forward strand.
TATTTTTTGTTGCTTTTGTTGTGTTACTCTTGCTGCATGGTCTGGATTATTCTTTTTGAGGACCCTCCTACCATGGTTGCACCAAGTTCATCCCAACAGGGTATCTTGTCAATGCACCACCAGGGTAATCTTCAAAAAAATTCATCCCAACAACAAGGTGTACCACCAAATGCACTACCAAGGTAACCTTCAAAGATACCAACAACTTTGGATTATTCCTTCACTCAAAATTCTAAGATATCAATAGTTGTTGAACCCTACAACTAGTTCAAGTAAGCTTTTCCACAAGATATCCTTTAGAAAAACAAAGTGAAATATCAATCCAAGTTTTCAATATCTTCCACCCCAAGAAGAAGGGTAAAAATTAAAAAAAAATGAAAAAGATAAAAAATATAAAAAATCAAAAAGCAAGAAAAATAGTAAAGAGAAATAAAATGTTCTTTGAGTGAAAAACACTTTGTGGTGCTCCTAGAATAGGTACCTTAGTGAAAAACTAGAAAATAGATGCTATGTTTGAGTAAGACTCGCATCATTATCTATCAGTACTATCCACAACATCCACCCATTCATCTCATAATAAAACAATGTATCCAACCATGGATTGTTATTGATTTAGAAAAGTAGTCTTGTCTCCAACTGGGGGAAACTTCCTAAAGCTAGTTGTGGGTTCAATCTTTGAGCATCATATCATGGTAAAAAAACAAAAAACTCAAAAACATTAAAAAAAAGAAAAAATCAAAAACATTTGAAATCATAAAAAAAAACATCGTTGGATTATTCCTTCACTCAAATAGTCTACGATATCAACATTTGCTTGAACCCTATAGCTAGTTCAAGTGAACTTCCCACAAAATATCCTCTAGACATAGAATTGGGATATAAATCCATATTATCAATGTTGTTTATCTAAAAATAAGTTTATACTTTGAGTCAAATGATCAAACTATGTGGTCTCTGTGTGTACAATGTAGGAAAGGTTTAACAACCCTTGAGACCCTAGGTTAGTCCCCTTAGGTTTCTATCATGATTTATTTCAACTTAGTCAAAAAATTCAAAATCCAAAAACATTCACAAAACAAAAAAAGTCAAAAAAATTCAAAAAATGAAGTGAATTATGAGCCTTTGCATGTACAACATAGGAAAGACTTACATTTGATGAGCTCCCGAGGCCCTAGGTTAGTCCCTTGAAACCAAAAAAATAGCATCATAAAACTCAAAAAATCAAAAAAACCTATCCCATCATCACAATCCACAATAAACTTTTCACCCATAATAAAAAAATCGTCACACTTACCCTTTGACAAAGAAAAAAAACAAATAAAGAAAACATAAAAAACTAGAACCTTCAAGCAAACAATCACACATATTTGATCACAAAATAGACAAAAACAATGCCAAGTATCAACTATCTATCTTTTGACAATTCAGCAACAACATCTTGAGATATGCCTTAATGGATCCATTCCTACAATAGACATGATCAACAATGGATAATAGTCTTGAAACCTCAATCATATATGGCAAGTGATACTGCAACTTGATTTTCTTATTTTATGATTTATTTTATTGACTCATTCCCAGGATTTCTCAATGATGTCCATAAGGATTTAGAGAAGAAGGAATGGGGGAAATTGAGCATCATTTCGATTTGCTATTTGTAAGATATTTTTGTAATACTACCATGGCAAGTACTTGCTCTATTGAGTTTATGAATTTTGTGTTGAAACAATTCGTGAAGCAGTTTCATGTTAGGTTTTCTATACCTCTTTGTGTGACTAGTTTGAAATTTTTTTATCACAACCCCAAACATATACTTTAAACAAAGTTTATGTATGTATAGTATGAGTAGAAATACTCTTTGTTTGTAGAGTCAAATTCCATGCAATAGATACAAAGTCACCTTGTTCATCAATACCTTGGTGCATCATATATGTTTGCTACATCAAATAGAATTGTTCAAAACTACGAAGCCTCCAAGCAAAGCGAAAGCAACATCATCAACTACTAACAACATCCAATTTTTATCCATCATCAATATGTCTTCTAACTAACATCTATCCCGCATAGCAATATCATTAGTACCATATCCATCCTACATCCACAATGTCATCAATACATATCATGATGATAATAAACCAATAAAAACATCATGTATCATGTCTAGGGTATACATCCATCATATATCATCCATCATAAAACATCATTTATCAAAATGATATATTGATCATCCATTATAAAACATCATATGAAACAATATATGGTCCATCCATCCACATCATATGCATACATCGTAAAAGTACAAAAACATGCATAAACATACATCATCAAACATAATCATCGATGCTCATCACATAGGAATAAAATGAGTTGAATCAAAGAAGGTATATCTCAGATGTATCATCATCAAAAAAGGGAGAATGTCATAGTACATCATCATCAGTGAAACAAGTGTGATAGGATAATACAAAATAATATATACAAGGGCTTGATTAGGTTGATGAATATATACAAAAATCATGTTTACATTATGTCTCTAAGCAATAAACAACATAAAGATCAAGTACAAAAAGAAAATATACTCAATAGGAAGGAAAAAACTATATAGACTAGGCTGCAGACCACCATATAAATTTGGCTATCTAACAAAGTGATCACCTGCCTCACCACCACCACCATTTCTTGCAACACTAGGCTCTCTGAACCATGGACGTCAAGCAGCCATAGGAACAGTAGCATCATATACGGTTTGATAATATGTGGAAATTTGTAATAGTCGATCTTGCTCTACTTTGAAACTATCACACTCTGCTCTCAAAGTATCTCTCTTCACCATAAGAAATTGTACTTAAGACTTTGCAGCCTGTCGTTGCCTACTCTTACTATCTTGCCCAGCCCTCAAACTATCCCTCTATGATCAGAGTAGCAACCTGAGCCTCTGTAGCCTGTTGTCACACTATCTTTATGTCTCTTTTAGCAATCATCTGAGCTAATAGTATACCTCCATTGCCAGGTGGTGGAGGGGGACCTGAAACCTATCCATGCCCTACACTTGAGGAATTTGATCCCTTGTGCCCCATCATGTTGGGCCCTATTCAACTGCTCTGCAAGAACCTGAATACACTGTCACTCCCCATGTTGACTTGAAATACCTACTCTTGCTAATGCAAGGTCACCCCCATGATCTATGAATCTCAAAGGCCTATGCCAAGCCCAACACTGATCATAATCAGGTGTGGTACCTAGATCTTCTAAACCAACTAGGGAAAGTGCTTTTAATGTAGCAACAATGACATATTTTTCTACTTGGTGACCCCCATACATGGACCTCCCTAGTGGCTTGACTGAAACCAGCCTCATAAGTATCAGGAAACCAACCTTGTCTCTCTCCAAATTGATAGCATACTCTATTCAGTAAGTAATTCTCTAGCAGAGAGTGGGAGCGACCAATCAACTGTCGGTTCTACCGATAGTAAACAAGCTTCTTTGGATCATCCGACCATGCCTCACAATCCATATACAGTTTGCAAATGAAACCTGGCATATCATCAAACACACAACGATAGTACGAAAGATCCCCAAGCAAGGTGTAGTGTAAGAAATCTAAATAACAATATGAGTATAGATCATTAGGAGTATGATCCTATATTCCATCAACTTGAGCAACCAAAATGTTCTCCCAACCCCAAATATGCATAAGAGAAACACCTATATAAATATATTTCCCACCCTAATATAAAACCTCATGCATATCTTTGTAGAGGTGGGTGAGAAGACATAGATCCTAGTAGAGCTTCTAAAAATTTTGCAAAATCTTAAGCATGTTCTTGCTTTGTCATAACTTTGAACCTTTGTATCTACGAGTAGAGCTAGGGTTTTTGTCTAAAAACCCTCATTCTAAAATTACACCATCATAAACCCCCCAGTTTTCTATTTTTTCATTAACTTGTTACTCTCATTTTCTGGTCACTTAAGTCATGACTTAGGCCATTGAATACATATTATCACGAGCCCTTTTGTCTAGGTTAGTCGACCATCGGGCTCATGTTTATCATTTAATATTGCCTAAGTTAGACTAAAATATTTCATGTTAAATGACTAATGTCTTAAGTCATTCATCCTAAGGGTCAAGTCCCTTCAACCTAGGTATGGCCCCATCTTTAAGACTAACTCTATTTGCATGTGCAAATTTCCCACCATCAGATCATTAGATTTAATCCAAACCATTTACCACCAACCTCACAGGATTAAAATATTGCTTTAATAAATGTTGCGGGGTCAACGGGTGATGGATGTGTGTCCCTTGGTGGGTGTGAGGCCTAGTCTCCACTATCAAGCTTGATGTTATGGAACTTCAAATCAATGGTTGTGATGTGACAGTGAGATTGAATCTTAGTCATTCCCCAGTTATCCCATGAGATTTGAAATATTTCTTTATTTAAAGTCATGAGGTCAGCGGCTTGTGACACATGGAGCTCCTCTACTACTTGGTGATGAATGGTGGAGCATGCAGATGGATGTGTTGGCATCTAGTTGGTTGAGCATTATTGGTCGAGAATTGGTGAGCAATTGCAATGGAATTTCAAAAATGATTGACTCAATATGCATCATCTGACGTGCCACTTCATTAGGAGATCAATGGCTATGGTTCAAAAATAGAGATGTGAGCATGATAACCATTTTGTTCCATGTGAGTGAGCATTAATGGCAGAATATGCTTGCAAGATTAATCAAATTCGATCCTCATGCATGTGAATGATTACTCTTTTGTAATCATTAAGGATGTTACATAGATTTCCATGCATCTAGGAGATTAGAAATCATGATGCATCAACTAACAATTGATTGTCTACTCACTCGTGTGGTTATCATCATTTAATTATAAATGTCAATCCAGGGCAGTGTCCATGGAAATATGCAAGAGGGAGAAGAAATCATTTATATGAAATTATTTTTCTACAAACAGAATTGAAAGACAATACATGAAAAAATTTGTTGGAATCAAATCTAATCTAAGAGCTAGTAAATGAAAGTGTTGGATTGAAATCTATCTTAAGAAGCATTCAAAGGGAAATTATGGAAATGTAAATAACATGTAATGGAAAGATTATTGGAAAATAAACTATGAAATGAAAACTACAAACAACTACACTACTATTTCTAAAAACTAAACTCTATTATTTTATAAAACTCTTCTCCATTTGATTCCTTGATTATAATGAATTTATAGAATTTTGAAAGATGATCCTTATAGCTATGCAACATCTTGCTAGAAGATAGGAACATGTGTTGAGGGAAAAATATTAATCTTTTCTTCATCTTGCTAAGTCAATCGTCTTTGGTCATCCAAAAAAAATATGCCCATTATGTAGCCCCTAAACAAGCTCCAAAAATATATTTGAATTCTAAAAAAGTCATTCCTTTACCTTGTGTATCATTAAATCTCATAAAACAACTCCTAGATACTTGCAAAAAGGTTCAAACTACCCAAAACTATCAATTAGATATGCTCTATTTGTTTGCATAACCCAACAACCTACTTTAGATGCTTTGAATAGCCCCCTAGATGCTCTCAACTGCTATCCCTTAACTGCTCATAGAATCCCAAACTGCTCAACCTCTTCAAAAGTGCTATCATACTTATCCTTCACTTAGATCATTTTTTATCTCCAGAAATTTTAGAGCATGAAAGCAAAGTTTTGTAGCATCAATTTGGTGAATTTTTCTCTCAAACCTCGACTAGGTTTTCATGAAATTTAATGGATTTTTTCACTTTCTTTTCTCCTAATTACTATCCAAAAATCTCAAGAATCGAGATTGTAATTTTCAAGATATGATGAAATCTTGACTGCTCCAACTAAAAATCTCTTACTTTCCTCATCATACTCACTCTTGATAATCTTCATAATTAAGCAAAATACATGCTTTTATTTAGCTAATAGATGAGAATTTATTTTGTCTCATAATCTCCAAAAAATCTCTCATCTATTAGCTAAATAAAAGCATGTATTTTGCTTAATTATGAAGTTTATCAAGACTAAGCATGATGAGGAAAGTAATAAATTTTTAGTTGGAGCAGTCAAGATTTCATCATATTTTGAAAATTATGATCTGAGTTCTTGATATTTTTGGATAGAAATTAGAAGACAAGAAGACAAAAAAACCCATTAAATTTCACAAATTCTCAGTTCATGGTTTGAGAGAAAACTTCACTAGTCCAATGCTCCAGAACTTTGCTTTCATACTCCAAAATTTTTGGAGCTAAGAAGGATCTAAGTGAAAGATAAGTATCATAGCATTTATGAATAGGTTGAGCAGTTTGGGCTTCTATGAGTAGTTAAAGGACAATAGTTGAGAGCATCTAGGGGGTAGTTCCAAGCATCTAAGGTAGGTTGTTGGATTGTGCAAACAAATGGAGCATATCTAGGAGGTAGTTTTGGACAGTTTGAACCTTTTCGCAAGCATCTAGGAGTTGTTTTATGAGCTTTAATGATACACAAGGGAAAGACATGACTTTTTCAACATTCAAAAGTCTTTTTGGAGCTTGTTTAGGGGCTACAAAATAGGCATATTTGTTTTTGACAACCAAATAAGATTGACTTAGCAAGATGAAGAAAAGACTTATCTTTTTCCCTCAACACATATTCCTATCTTCTAGCAAGTTGTTGCATAGCTATAAAGGCTCATCTTTTAGAATTATATATAAATTCATTGTAATCAAGGAATCAAATGAGGAAGAGGTTTATAAAATAATAGATTTCAAATTTTAGCAGCAGTAGTGTAGTTATTTGTAGTTTCCATTTCATAGTTTATTTTCTAGGAATCTTTCTATTCCCTATTATTTACATTTTCAAAATTTCTATTTGAATGCTTCTTAAGATAGATTTCATTCTAGCACTTTCATTTACCAACTCTTAGATTATATTTGATTCCAACAATTTCTTTCATACATTGGTTTTCAATTCTGTTTGTAGAAAAAGAATGTCATGAAAATGATTTCTTCTCCCTCTTGCATATTTCCATGGACACTTGATGCAAAGGGTCAGGGACTTTCAAAGAAACACAAAGTTCTCAAGGTTTGCAAGACACAATCTCAACCACTCTTCCAGGCACTCTGATGGAGACAAACCTCAATAATGCACCAAATGACTTATTTGCCTTCCTTATGGACCCAAACCCTAGGAACAATCTTCAGAGACCCAAACAAACTTGTTTTGAATGATTTCAAATCCCAACCCTTTGACTTAGACACAAAACCAATTTTTCACCTTAACTAGGCTACTAGCCCAACTAGACCTCTATCAAAGGATTTTTGACTTTGCACTCAAAATTTCCAAAGGAACCTCCAAAATAATGATTGAAATAGATGTGGTTTGTGATGATGCATAACATACTAGATTCTTGATGGCACTTGTTTTGGAGCACACCAATCAAAAATCTGTTGTTTCCTCCAATTTAGGCCTAATTAGCCCTCTTTTTCAAAGCAGCCCCTCTTTAAACTCAACCCCTGACCATGAAACTTTCAACAGTCCCTTAAAATGACTCAAAACTAAGGATTCCAAGTTTTTAGGCCTCTATGACACATCTAACATGCTCAAACACAAAACCCTCCTTAACTTGCCTCAAAAACTAGGGCTTCTTGAAGACTAACCTTCCAATCACTTCCAGAACTTTCTCGTTGACTCTACACCATTAGGACAACATATTTAGTTGATCCAAACTCAAAAACATGCCCCTCATTAAGGCAGATCTTCTGCTGCTATACTCTAGCCTCCATCTTCAAGCACTTTGCATTGTGAAATCTTGGTGTACACCTCAATATTCTTCTTCCCTGCACATTAGTTTGTTAAATATGTATGTTACATGTTAGGAATGATCCATTTCATAGGTCACAGCAGCATTCTACCTTGAAATGGATCAATCATCCATGAAAACCACCAAAACTAGTGAAAATTTTGTGTTATTCATGAGGATAGTTAGCAATATGTTACAAAAACTGATTCCTAACATCTATCAGATCATTCAAAAGGCTAATTGAAAGTAAATACAGGTTCTTAAACCATCCAATTGATTAGAAATTCAAAATTAATCAATATATCATCCAAAAGACTCAAGAAAATGCAAGAAAACTGTGTTTTTTCACTATTTTCTGTAGTAGTCCGTACAGTACTTGCTCCAAATGCCCAAACTCCATACAAATGATAATTTTGGGGTTATAGAACCATTCCCCAACTAATCCAACCATTTGGAATTGATTAAGTTGCATAATTACCTTTAAAACACCTAAAACTCCTTTTCCCGCCTAAACTAAAATTCAAAAATCTGAAATTACAAACTTGAAATTTATTTAAGTCTACCACCTAAAAACTATTGGATCTTCAATATCCAACCTTATTTGACACAATTTAAGCACTATATTCCTATCTAACCTCCTAAAACATGATTTTTCCATTTACATTGCAATTTGGTCCTAGGATCCTTATTAGGACCCTTAGGACTTTTGACCTCTTTAATGTGTTCACCCATTCCAAAGGCCATTATAGGCTCCAAGATATCATAATTGATGCTTTGAGGTGATTGATAGGTCTTCAAGACCCCTGCGTTCTCCTGTCTCCTAAAGATTTCCTTGAAGAGCTTGGGTGCTCCTGCACCAACACTGCTGTGGATTGAAATTTATAATTAAATGATGAAGACTGCAGCAACCTTCATCACATAATAGCCATTTTGTTCTGCATGAGTGAGCATTAATGGTAGAAGAAGCCTATAGGATTAATCAAATTTTATCCTAAGGCGTGTGAATGATTACTCTCATTTAATCATTAAGGATGTTACATAGATTTTCATGCATCTGGGAGATTAACGATCGTGATGCAACATTCAACAATTGATCGTCTGCTCACTCGTGTGGTTTTCACTAGGCATTGATGATTGATATGATCAAATTGCTCGATAAACAAGAGTTCATAGATTTGTATTTTCACCATTACAATTTGAAGCTAAATTTCCTAGGTTTGTGAAGAGAGGTGATAACTTTTATTCTACAAAATTTCCTTAGAACCAATGTAGGGTTGGTTTACATTTGTGAGGTACTGTTGTTTTCAACTTGCCTTTAGTGAAACTAAGTAAGTCCATTGAATCTACTTCCCCTATACGAAGGTATCGAAGACTCAACTTGCAAGAGTCACAAGATGACGTTCCAAAGAACAAGCAAAGCACACATGAAGTTATACTAACTCCAAAGGAAGAGGGTAAGAAGTGTGCCCATGGTAAGAAATCAGTGCAGATTGGTGTTAAGAGCAACTATCAATTGAGGAGCCGAGTTGTCTTGGGAGGAGAGACTAAGCCTAAAGGAAAGGATCCTATGAAGAATGTGAGAGAATCAATGAGGAGGAACAAGTACCACTGAGCCTATTTGGGAAAGCACCATTCTCCTATTGAAGTCTCAGGTGATCCCTCATATAGTGAGATTGAGACTGATTTAGGTTACCACTAGTATCTTATGACCTTGACTAAATTAGTAGACTCAGATGAAGAGGTGGTGGCAGTTTCCCCAATTTCAATAAGGACACCAAGTGGGCATACTTATTCTGCTAGCAAGGACATTGATAAAGGAGTGGTGGCTTCTCCAGCCTCTATGAGGACATGAAGTGGGCATGTGTTTTCTAGTTCTGATTAGGTTGGATGGTGTTTGGGCCCTAGTTTTTGTGTGTGGTGATAATATTGTCATGGTAACTTTTCCTAGATTTCTGCATATGTTGGTTTTTGTCCTTTATGCTAACCTGGATGCTTTTGGGCTGCTATCATGAAGAATTTTTTTATGAACATGGAATTTGAAGGCTAGACAACAATTAACGGTGCTTTTTACAGTATTGGTTGGTTCTTCTTTGACATATGGTGTAAAGTTTTGTTCTCCACTATATTGCAAATGATTACATACAACTGTTAGGAGATATCTAAAATGAAGATGAAATTAATTTTGAAATTTAAGTGAAATTGTAACTTTAATTGAGTTGGATGCTTGTTGCTCCCTTGTTCTATAAAATGGATTTCAAGGCTCATTACAAGGGATTCAAATTTTGATTCTCTCAAATAGTCTAGGTGAGAAGCTTAGCTCAAGAAGAAGTGTTTTGTAAAAACACTGATGAATAGAATAGTAAACAGTCTAGGGTATGGGTCGTAGAAGCTACAAATATGAGAGAAAATCTTAGTTCTAGAATGCATACTCTCCTATGTAAATCTCTTGTGAATTATAAATGAAATTATCAATGGTATTTTTGTTTATCTTTAGTTGTTTGATTGAATGTGGCTTATTTTTTAGTTCAACTCAAAGACTTGATTAAATTCTTGAATATGGTCATAGGTTTGTATGAAAAAAGCATAGGATTTGGTAAGAAGTTATGTTTTAGACATTGTGAGTTGTCATACTGCAAAGCATTATGATAATAGTCCACCAATTTCTAAGTTAAATCACTGATATATTATTGGTTGTTACAAATTTGACTCCATTAACCCAATACACTAGGCAGTGGTCAATTTATCAAATAATCTTAAAGATAAGCGAGCTAGTAATGCATCTAGCTAGGGATTCAATGTGAGGATACAAAAATCATTACAAAATCTTTCAATTATGAAGTATGAGTTCAAAGTGCTCCCTAATTCCTAGAAAATAGATAATAATTTACTTAAAGGTTTGCCAAAACTTTAGTAAATTACATTTATGTGCTTTAAATGGGAATTGATCTATGTATACATGTGTTCTCAATTATACAAGTATCACTTGAGCACAATAAGGAATACCCTCCTAGGTCTCACAAATCCTAAAGTGTAGGAGTAAAGGCCTCAAAATCCTTGCTCGTTAGTTGGCCACTAACTTTGAATGTTCTTGAGTATAAGGGTTGGCTACCCTTTAGAGGAATTCAAGGTTATACTGGAAAAAGACACCAATAGAACCAATGCATATCTAACCCCATGCTCAAACATACCCTTAATGAAAATACCCCATCTAATAGGGAATTGATGACCTCTACTATTAGGAACAACTAGTCCCGAAATCAAACCATAAAGGACAAGAGAAACAGGATTTGCATTGCCAATAAACTCATAAAAATCAATCTCCAACTATTGCACTTCCAAGTGTTTGACACCCAAAAAATTCTGCATAGCATGGGTACCTTGTCAAACATGGTATGCCATGAGCTCACCATGGATGGGAATGCAGAGAATCCTCCACACATCCTCGAGTGTAATAGTAGCCTCTCTAGTGGATACATGAAATGAGGACATATCTTAATTCCACCACTCCACAATCATGGTCATCATCGATGCATGAGTTTAGATGGGAGGCATGTAACATATATGACATAGCCTAACCACATCTAGAAAGTCTCACTACAGAACATTGAAACTAGTAATAAAATTGAATAGATCCCATGATCATCTCTCCCTCAGTTGTAGTGGTTTAAGGACCACCTAAAATCATTTTAACCCATGATGTTAGGGTTTCAATCTGAAAGCACAAAATAACACCAAAATGATGAGAAACGATACTTGTGGAACTTCTAAAATAGGAAAATGCTAGCAAGATTTAGCAAAATCAAAGAAACAAGAACAAAAGCAAACAAACAAGAACAAAAACAAACAAACAAGAATAAAATTGAAGAAACAACAACAAAAGTGAGGGTTTAGGTCAAGGGTGAGGTCTTAAGTCAAGGGTGAGAATATTAGATGTAAGGATCTAAAGAAAGGGTGAGGGTCTTTAGCAGATGCGAGGAAACCAAAAACAAGCACTAAAAAGTGAGGATTTACATCAAAAGCATGAAACAAAGGCAAAAATCTAGGTCAAAAGTGAGGATTTGAAGCAAGGTCAAGGGTTTATGTCAAGTGCGAGCTTCCTAAATAGTCAAGTGTGAGGAAAATGATGCAAATGCTCTAAAATCATGAAAACTTTGCTATTGACTTATGAAACTTTGTACATGAAATACGAGAATGTGACAAGGCAAAAGCGAGAAGCGAGAGGGTACATACTAGGCCATCAACACCTACGGGCCGTCCAAACTCCTGAACTAGATCCAAATGATGCAGGGCTCCCTGAATCCTTGGAATTGCTCCTCCATAACTGACAAAATGGGAAATCTAGAGACAAGAATTAGCTATAGGGTCAAAGAACAAATGAGGCAATTAGAACACCAATTACCTATATTAACCCTTTAAAACCCTATTTTTTACCTAGGAAGCCCTAATTTTTAATTAGGGAACCTTCCTACATTCACATTAGGACTTGCAGGGAACATCAAAACAAGTAATGAGGGACCTATAGACCTATTTTTTTCATCCTAAACACATCTAAATTGAAATAGAGCAGTGTCATGATCCTAACCTCAAAATCAAAATTTTTGGCCAACCTCTCAAGGGGGCAGTTGATGCAGAGCAGGGTGAGGTAGGCTTCAACTCAAAATAACTTGGTTTTCAAGTCTGCAAACCCCTACAAGGGTTGGTTCCTTCATAAACTAACCTCCATGTTTGTAGTATTCCATAGAGCCTTTTCTTTGCATATCTTTTAGAGAAGGCCTAAAATGGACAGAACCTTCACACTTTTAGACACCCATTATCTTGCTTGACAACATATCAACTTGATTTCCTAGGTTTTTTTGGAACAATCTCATCAATCTAAGCCTACAATGTTGGAACAAGGCCTAATTAGGCCACTTTTACAAAGGAAGTTCCTTAAATTCAACTACCAAATACTAAAAATCTTCATCTATAGTCTCCCTAGGTCACATAGGGTCAAATTCCATAATTTGATTCTTCAAATCTTCACAAATTTTTGTTGTCCTAACAAATTTCTATCTAACCAAGCCTAACACATAGAGATGTTAGGATAGGGCTCGAGAAAAACCCCTGAAAAATCCATCACCCTATCCTAAAACTACCAAAAACATTAAAATCACACCAAAATTGTCCATTCTGCTAGTTTTTATAATTTTCCAATGGTGGAATATGGCCGAATTTCACATATTTTCTATCAAAACCCTTAAAACCCTAACCTGCAAAACAACTTCCAGAAAAATTCATTTATCTCCCTCAAATTATAATGAAAATCAATAAAATTGGATTCAAATGAAAGAGAATTATATTATCCAACACTTCACATGAGTTTTAGATCATTATACTACTGTACAGAACCGTATTGAGTCAGAAAACACAAGAATATGTCCTTTTTTTGCTCACCACAAAATTCATCAACAACCTTGCCTCAAATGTTTTGGAGGATTTTAAACATTTGCAACTTGAATTCCAATGGTCCCCAGCTATTTTTTGAATGGGTGACCGTTGATATTCCAATACAAACCAAAATTGACAAAGTTATTATGCAAATTTTACATTATTTGAAAAAAATTTCAAACTAGTACTACAAGAACCTATATGACACCAAATAGATTGAGTTTGGTCTACATAGAACTTATTTGCAACACACTAAAACAAAAACCAAAACAAGACTCCAAAGTGCATCATCTAACTAAAATTGTCAAGGTGCTCTTGCACCATACAACTGGGGTGAAAAGGATTTCATCCTCCTGATGAAATGAGCCCATGAATAGAGATTCCATGCTGCTTTATATCCACCTATGACATCTAGGTAGCATATTCATTTTGTAGGCCATGCCATTTGACCAAGTATTCATTGTACACTTTATGTCTGGTCCTCTTGATCTCCCTTGTATTCAATATGCTCTCAAACTTCATTGGTTGGCTAGGTGGTAGGTATTTAACCCACTCATCATCTTCAACTTCTGTTGCATCTACTTCTCCACCTACAACCATAGTACCCTTAAAAGGATAAAGATCAACAACATTAAATATAGGTGAGATAGCCACTCCAGAGGGAGTTCTATCTCATAAGCATTTTTCCCAAATTTGTGTACCACCCTGCAGGGTCCAATATTCTTCATCAGTAGCTTGGTGTATCTTCCTTTTGGTAGCCTCTCCTTTCTTAGATGTGCAAGTACCATATCCCCAAATTTTAATTGTACATCCTTCTTCAAGTTTTCATGCCTTTTATACCTTTCCACACTCTTTTGAAGATTCTCCCTTGGTGATGGATATCTCTCATTGCCACTACAAATTCTTCACCTTGTGCACTCCTCTTCTCCATACCTTTCAGATCCCTATGTTCATGTATTCCTCTTGGATTCATACCATATACTACTTCAAATGGACTCCTTCCTAGGCTCCAATTGATGGAATCATTATATGCATACTCTACTTGAGTATCAAGTCCCATTGCTTACCATGTTCCCTGCTAAGACACCTTAGCAAGTTCCCAATTGACCTATTGACCACTTCAGTCTTCCCATCCATTTGTGGATGATAGGAATAACTGAATGTCAAGTTTGTGCCTAGTTTCCTCCACAAGGTCTTCCAAAAGTGACCTATGAACTTAGAATCTCTATCACTCACAATGATCAAAGGAATTCCATGAATCCTTACAATCTCATTGAAAAATAATCCAACAATATGAGATGCATCATTATTACTTCTACAAGGAACAAAATGGGCCATCTTTCTAAACCTATCCACCACAAAAAAATGCTATCATACCCCCTTTGTGTCTTGGGAAGACCCAATACAAAGTCCATGTTGATTGACTCCCATGGCCAGTCAGGTATAGGAAAAGGTTGATAGAGTCCTGCATTGGAACTAGAGCCTTTAGTCCTTTGGCATATCCCACAAATCTCTACAAACTTCTTGACATCCACATGCAACTAGAACCTCTTGACCTGCTCTAAGATTTTATCAAACCCAAAGTGTCCACTCAAGCTACCACAATGCTTCTCCCTTATCAAATTTTCCCTCATACAACACTTTGGCACACACACCTGAGCACCCTTGAATAGCAAACCATCTTGGAACACAAAATCAGAGTAATCACTATGAAAAGCATCTTGAGATTGACTGTAAACAACAAATGCATATTTGAGATCATCATCATCTTTATACATACCTTTTAATGCACCTATCCCCACACTTTAGAGTTTTATTTCTTGCACCATCATAGATCTCCTACTCAAGGCATCAAAAACCTTATTTTCTTCTCCCTTCTTGTGCTTAATTTTAAAGGTGTAGGCCTACAAATACTCCATCCATTTCATGTGCCTATGACTTAACTTGTCTTGGCTATTCAAAAAGCTCAAAGCATGATTATCTGTGAAGAAAATGAATTCCTTTGGAAAGAGGTAGTGTCTCCATTTATTGAGGGACTATACCATGGCATAGAGTTCAAGGTCATATGAGGAATATTTCCTTTTGGCTTCATTGAGATTTTCACTAAAGAATGCTATCGGCCTCCCTTCTTGACTCAGGACTACACCTATGGCATACCTGTTTAATTCACACTCAATGGTGATTACCTTGATAAAGTCAGGTAATGTGAGTATGGGTTGTTGAGCCACTCTTTTCTTCAAGTATTCAAAGCTCCTCTTAGCTTCATCAGTCCATTGAAACTTATTCTTCTTACCTCCTTTGATAGTATCAATGATAGGTGAAAAAATGTGGCTAAAGTTTTTAATGAACTTCCTATAGTAGCTAGCTAAGACATGAAAGCTCCTTACCTTTGTTGCTATCTTAGGATTTGGACAACTGAGTACAACTTATACCTTTGAGGGTTCCATCTTTAAGGTACCTTGGGAGATCACAAAACTAGGTAAACAAGTTCTTTTTTCGTGAACTCACATTTCTTGAGGTTGATCTTCAACTTCTCCTAATTAAACCTCTTCAACTTCTCCTAATTAAACCTCTTCAACACCATAGCCAAGTGCTGCAATTGATCCTCATTTGTCTTGTTGTATACAAGGATTTCATCCAAGTATACCACCACAAATCTGCCTATGAACTACTTTAGAACCTCATTCATTGGCCTCATGAATGTACTTGGGACATTTGATAACCCAAATGGTATCACTAGCCACTCATATAAACCCTCATTGGTCTTGAAGGTGGTCTTCCACTCATATCCTTCCCTTATTCTAATCTAATGGTATCCACTTTTTAAATAAAATTTTGAGAAGTAGCATGCACTTGCTAAACTATCCATTAAATCCTCCATCCGAGGTATAGGAAATCTATACCTAATTGTGATCTTATTAATTTCTCTTGAATTAGTGCATAACCTCCAATCTCCATCTTTCTTGGGTGTCAAAATAGTAGGCACAACACAAGGGCTCAAGATTTCCCTTATGAGACCTTTGTCCAACAATCCTTGAATCTAATTTTTGATCTCTTCATTTTTCTTGTGTGTCATTTTATATGCTACCTTGTTTGGCAAGCTTGCACCAGGGATGAGATCAATGTTATGGCTCACATCCCTTATAGGTGGTAATGAACTAGGAAGTTCCTCCACAACTATCTCTTGATACTTATCCAACAGGGTCTGCACTTATTTAGGTATCTCTACTCTATCTTCTATTGTCATGGTGGATGTAGGCTTCCCAATGATGGCATAACCAATTTCTTCTTCATTCAAACTCTTAAAAAAATCCACCTTAACCACCATCACACTTGGTCCTTCATGAACTGAACTATCATCATCTTGTAAAGGTGTAAGGGTGTATAACACTCCATCCTTCTCTATCACATATATGTTCTTTTTCCCATCATACTTGGCCTTTCTATCGACCTGTCAAGGCCCTCCCAGGAGTAAGTGGCATACATCCATAAGGATGATGTCACATAATATCTTGTCCTTGTATGCACTAATGTTAAATTCAATCCAAGCCTACTCATTCCCCAAAACTTGTTGACCCTCATTAAGCCATGAAACTTTGTAGGGTGTTGGATGTTGGTTATTTTTCAGTTTTAGCTTTTCTATCATCTCCAAAGAGACTAAATTATCAGTTGAACTAGAATCTACCACTACCTTACATACCTTTCCTTGTGCTTTACAAGTTGTCCTAAATAATTCCTTCCTTTGTGGGGGTTTTTTACTAGTTCGTACCTTGATTACTATCCTTAAAATCAGGGACTCACCTACCTCTAGAGCAGCAAGTAGAGAACGTTAATTTACACTTTCATCATCCTCCTCATGCACTATTTGAGTCCTCCTCTCACCTCCATGAGAGCTTGCACCTTGTTTGTCCGGGCACTTCCAAGTTGGGTGTCCAAATTGGTTGCAATTGTAGCACCTTCCATAGAAGGTATTATACCCTCTACCTTTTCCATTGAACCTACCTCTACCACTTGGCCTTCTACCTCTAAAACTTCCCCTTGATTCACCGCTTTGTTCTTGATTTGCACTTTGTTCTCCTTGTGCTCTTTGTCATGATGTTCTTCCACCAAAAGTTCCCCTACCTCTAAAGTTCTTACCTCTTCCCTTGGCTTGTTTTTATTTCCTCCTCTTTATCCTTTCTTCTGCCTTAGCGGCCATTTGAAAGCACTCCTCAACTACCTTAGGAGTAGTGAGGCTTATCTCATCTTGAATATTGAATCTCAAACTAATCAAATACCTTGCTGCTTTTTCCCTTTCATATTTAATGTGTCCAGACTTTATGCTTAGCCTATGAAACTCTACAATGTATGAAATAACATCCAAATCATTTTACTTAAGGTTTTGTAACCTTCTAAACACTTGAATTTCATAATCTTCCAGTAGGAATTGGCTTTTCACCTTAGCCAACATCCTATCCCATGAGCTAATCTTTGGTTTACCTTTCCTTAGCCTCTCCTCTTGGGTGTAATTCCATCATGTCAATGTAGACCCCTTCAATTTATTTTTAGCAAATTTGACCTTCTTGTCTTCAACCACCTCCTTATATTCAAAATAGTTGTCTAAGGCATCTATCCACTCAATCACCTCTTCACCATCCATTTTTCCACCATACATAGGTAGCTCCATCTCCACTTCCTGAGTCTTTCCTTTCACAACCTTAAGCACTTGTATAAAATTCCTTTCTTCAAGATCCATCTGCTCATGTGATCCTTCTGAGGGGTGCTCACTTTCACCCTCTTCCTCATCTTTAGGGTCACTCTCATCTGCAGTACCCTTATCTCTCTTTTCTCTTTTCTTCAATGCTTCCATCCTAGCTACCATAGCTTCCTAAGACTCCCTTAGGGCTCTTAACTCCCTAGCAACAACTGAACCACCTTTAGGAGGTATCTTGTATGCTTTTCCTTGCAATTTCTCTTCTTCAAACTCAATTCTTTTTCCTCAAATGATCTAAAGCCTAAGCTCTGATACCATTGATGCAACATAGGGTGAGGTAGGCTTCAACAACTCAAACTAACTTGGTTTTCAAGTCTGCAAACCCCTACAAGGGTTGGTTCCTTCATAAACTGACCTCCATGTTTGTAGTATTCCATAGAGCCTTTTTTTTGCATATCTTTTAGAGAAGGCTTAAAATGGATAGAACCTTCACACTTTTAGACACCCATTATCTTGATTGACAACATATCAACTTCATTTCCTAGGTTGTTTTGGAACAATCTCATCAATATGAGCTTGCAACACTAGAACAAGGCCTAATTAGGCCACTTTTACAAAGCAAGTTCCTTAAATTCAACTACCAAACACCAAAACTCTTCATCTATAGTCTCTCTAGGTCATATAGGGTCAGATTCCATAATTTTCTTCTTCAAATCTTCACAAATTTTTGATGTCCTAACAAATTCCTATCTAACCAAGCCTAACACATAGAGATGTTAGGCTAGGACTCAAGAAAAACCCCTACAAACACCATCAACCTACACTAAAACTACCAAAAACATTAAAAGCACACCAAAATTTTCCATTCCACCAGTTTTCATAATTTTCCAATTGTGGAATGGCTAGATTTCACATATTTTCTATCAAAACCCTTAAAACCCTAACCTGCAAAACAACTTCCAAAAAAATTCCTTTATCTCCCTCAAATAGGAATGAAAATCAGTAAAATTGGATTCAAATGAAAGATAATACAATGCTCCAACACCTCATGTGAGTTTCAGATCATTATACTACTGTACGGAACCGTACTGAGTTAGAAAACACAAGAAAACATAAAAAATTCACAAAAATAGGGTATCTCCTTTGTTTTCTCACCACAAAAATTCATCAACAACCTTTCCTCGAATGCTTTGGATGCTTTTAAACATGCCCAACTTGAATTCCAATGGTCCCCAATTTTTTTTGAATGGGTGACCGTTGGCATTCCAATACAAACCAAAATTGACAAAGTTGCTATGCAACTTTTACATTATTTGAAAAACTTTTCAAACTACTACTACAAGACCCTATATGACACCAAACACAATGATTTTGGTCTACATAGACCTTATTTTCAACACACTAAAACAAAAACCAAAACAAGACTCCAAAGTGCATCAACTAACTAAAATTGTCAAGGTGCTCCTATGCCAGCGTCACAGAGTCCTACCATCATTCCATTAAACACCGAGGCATAGTGAAACATTTTTTTTTCAAAAACTTGATCTTAAAAAAGAATATATGAAACAAAGCAACAGTACTTTGTCTCAAAAAGGAGCAAAATGTAGACATTGAAAATTGACCTAACACCTATCACACACCCTAAACAACATCAAACAACATCCAAAACCCTAATTTCCTCTATTAATTGAATACAATGACATTATTTAATTAATCCACTTTTTCATCATTTTTGATGAATTAAATAAATTTCATTTATTTAATAAAGTCCTAAAAACCCAATTTTTGCTATTAATTGAATAAAATGACATTATTTGATTAATTCATGTTTCATCATTTCAACCAATTAAATAAATTACACTTATTTAATGAAGTCCTAATCTCACCTTATTTCATCTTGATTAGTTAAATAACACCAATTATTTAATTACATCACTAAATCACTTTATTCCCCCAAGTCAATTGAATTATTAAATGATAATAAATTATGACACTTTCGCTCCAAAATTTGAATAAATTAAATCAAACTATTCAAATCATTCATCAAAAATTGAATTAAACTAATGCAACTTTTTTTGCAAAAGTCAAACTTTATTTGCATGTTCAACTCCCAAATGAACTAATTAATTAATCTTTTCCAACCACTTTCTTGATTGAGTAAATAATGATTTGCTAACTGAGCAATCTAATTCCTGACTAACCAATCTATTTCTCAATCACACTAATTATTCAATCTATTTCTCAATCATACAAATTGTGCAATCTACTTTGCACAAATCATTCATGTCTAAAATCCTCTCAACACCTTTCGACTGTCGATCTTGATTCAACATTGTTTAATCCTAATTGTCCATTTCAATCTCATTCTCTATATAACAAACCTCTTTCCTGACAAAAAAAGACTGAAGAGTCAACACCATTTGCACAATGAAGTACTGCCAACATTCACAACCACCATTAGAGCTTCAACATTTCTTTGATCAACCAACCAAGATATCGTATCAAAGCTTTACACATGAACTATGGAGGCTTTGCAATGATAGAAACAATCCAATGTTAGGTGAACACACTCTGATATCATAGGATTTCTTAAATATGTTTTCAATAGCTTATTTTCATTTCATAAGTGTAGGATTAGATCTTAGATTAGTGTTCTTGATCTTAGCTTAGATTTTGATTTCAATTGCATTCTTCTTGTTTTGCATCTATGATTTTCCCTCTCACACAGTATCTTAATATTATTTTCACTACATTGACATGAGACTCCTTTGGTGTAACCTACAATATTTCCACCATACACACTACTTGCATAATATCCTATCTTGATGCAGTCAAGTATAGTAAAATTCCAATCATTGAGATGTACATAGTCTGATTTTATCATCTTACAACTAGTTATCATGGTAGTATTGACTAGTTTACTATCCTCCATGCCAAATTTATTGAGCATTTCCTTAGCATATTTAGTTTGAGATATAAATATCCCATTATTAGTTTGCATGATTTGTAAACCAAGGAAAAATGAAAATTCTCCCATCATTGAAACCTCTAATTCACCTTGCATATTTATAGCAAATATTTTACACATTCTATCATTACTACCACTAAATATGATGTAATCCACATACACAACAACATCAATCAAGTGCTCACCTTCAAATTTTAAATACAATTTGCTATCTGCACATCCTTTCCAAAAACCTTTTTTTTGTAGGTATTGGTCTAATCTTGAATACCAAGCTCTTGGTGCCTGCTTTAGACCATATATCACTTTTCTTAATCTACATACATAGTTATTATTTTCTAATAGCTAAAAACCATCTACTTGTTCTATGTAGACTTCCTCTTCTAAGTTTCCTTTCAAAAATGTAGATGTAACATCTATCTAATATACTTTAAATCCTTTATATACTGAGAATGCAATAAAAATTCTAATTGCTTCTAATCTTGCCATTGGTGCAAATGTTTCTTCAAAATAAATCCCTTCAACTTGTGCATACCCCTTGCACACTAACCTTACTTTATTCCTTACGACCACTCTATCTTCATTGATTTTGTTTCTAAACACCCATTTTGTGCCAATTACATTTTTGTTTAGGGGTTTAGGAACCAATTCCCATGTCTTGTTTTTCTCAACCTAATTTAGCTCTTCATCCATGGATTTTATCCAAATCTCATTCTTGATTGCTTCAAAAAAGATTTTTGGTTCAATCTAAGATAGGAGAGAAAAGTTTACTTGTTCTTTGTTCTTTGCAAGTCTTCTCCTAGTTTGAATACCTTCATTTTTGTCCCCAATTATCTGATCTGCTAGACGATCCTTTTGCACATACTTTGTAGGTGCCTTTTCAACTTCATACTATTTTTCATTATTAGAAGTGTTGTCTTCAAATTCTGAATCATGTTCAATTTCTTTTCTATCTAATTTGATATGCTTTACACTCTCATCAATCTTGACATTAATGGTTTCTACCATTTTGTTCAGCCTTTTTTTATAGAATTTGTAGGTTTTCTTTGGGTGGAATAACCTAGAAATATTTGTCCATCGCTCCTTGAATCAAAAATTGCCATGTTTTCATCCTCCTTTTTGATATAGCACTTGCTACCAAATACCTTAAAATATTTAATAGAGGCTAGTCTATTGTACCATAGTTCATAGGGTGTATTGTCACTGTGTTCTCTTATTTGAGCTTTGTTCCAAATATAAACTACAGTATGAACTTCCTCCCTCCAAAACATGTCTACTAACTTTGCCTCATTTAACATTGTTTTGGCCATGTCCTTCACTACTTTGTTCTTTCTTTCTACAACTCCATTTTGTTATGTAGTTTTTGGCATAGAGTATTGTATTTTGATTCCATGCGCCTCAAAGTACTCAAAAAATGCACTTGATGTGAATTCTCCTCCACTATATAACCTTAAGCATTTGATCCTTCTACCTATCTCCTTTTCAACCATTTTCCTAAATATTCTAAATCTTTCAAATTCTTGTGACTTGTCTTCAAAAAGGTTTCCCATGCCATTCTTGTGTAGTCATCTATTAGCAACATGAAGTATCTTTCTCCTTGCAGTCCTCTTGTCCTTGTAGGCCCACATAAATTAGTATGGACCAATTGTAAAGGTTTGGTTATTGAGTATTCCTTGGTTGGAAAACCAACCTTTGTTTTCTATAATGACATTCTTTTCATATAAAATTTGCAGGCTTAATTAGTTTATGCATGTGTCTTACTAGACCCTTTGAGTTTACTTTTACCAAATTATCAAAATTTACATGCCCTAATCTTCTATGCCACAACCATCTTTCATCAGTTTTCCCTATCAGACAATTCTAACCTTTTACTTCACAAAAATTGTAAAGATTACTATCATTTTGTAATTCTTGTGCAATCATTTTCCCATTTCTTCTTATTTTACATCCTTCTGAATCAAATGTGACCTTGTAGCCATTGTCACACATTTGGCTCACACCTAACAGATTGTGCTTTAGTCCCTCTACATGCAAGGTATCTTTTGTGGGATTTTTTCCATCTAGACTCAATATTCATTTCCCACATATCCTAACTATTGTATTTTCACCAAAACTCATAGATCCACCATTGCATTTCTTTAGTTTGATTAACTTGCTTTTATCTCCAGTCATATGCTTGGAGCAACCACTATCTATTACCAATAAATTTTTCTTTTTAGCATGTAGTGTTGTTTGGGAAATCATAGATTGAGTGGAACTTTGCTCTTTCTCCTTCCACACCTTCTTAGGTTTCTTCTCAACTTTCTCCTCCTCTTTCTCAAGAACCTTAGTTTCCTTTTTAAACTTGGGAGGTATGATTTTATTCTTCTCAGATCGAACATTTGGTCTTATAATTTTTTTTCTACAACTTCTAGCTACATGACCAAAATTGTTGCAATTGTAACAAATTATATTCATATCCATCAAAGAAGCAAAAGAGTTTTTTCTTACAAAGTTTGTACTCCTTTTAGGGGCTACTCTACACTCTCTAACCCTATGACCAAATTGATTACAATAATAGCAATAACCATAGAAGTATGATGAATATGTATGGCCATAGTGTTTCCTTGAGTTGGATGAGGTGGTATTATTTTTCTTTGCCTCCTTGGATCATGCACTCTTGTAAATCCATCAAAATCCATTCTTGTTATGTTTTGCTTCTTCTTTTGTTGATCAGGGATTGACCAGTTGTCCTTCTTGTCAGCAACAAACTTCTTTTATTCCTTAGTTTTCTCAATTTATGTAGATTTCTCTTTGATTTCAATCCCTTTGCAATCACTTCCATTGATAGATTTAGACTTTTCCTATGCCCTAATTTTTTCGTATAATTTTGCAAAAGTTTCTATGAATGTTCTTTTACCTTTCTCAAGCCTTAGGATATATTTTTCTTTACTAGAGGGATTCTATGTGCTTAATAGCTCATCCAAAATTCTTGAGCCACCATTTAGCTTGAATCCTTTTTCAACATGCTCCTTGGCTTTCTCCAAATCCTTTCTCAAGGAAACTACTTATGCCTCAAGCTTCATGCATCTGTCCATTTCATATTCTACTTTGGATTTGATCACTTCTTCCATTCTTCTAGCTTCTTCCACTTGAAGTTTCAGACTTACTACCATCTGATTATTTTCCTCAAGATCTTTGGTTAGCTTGTCTGACTATTTTTGTGCGATATTCTTTTGGAACTTTTTTTCTTTTTTAAAATTCTCAATCTCATCTTTGAGATCATCTATCTCATCTAGGGCATAGATGAGTTCTCCTTCTAGATTAACCTCTCCTTCTTCTTCACCTTCTTCACTGATATTTTCAACCTTTCCACCCTTCTATTCCTCATACTCTTTTTCCATGAAAAGGAATTCATTTTCCTTTACAATAAAGGCACAATCTTGCTCATCATCTAAGCTATTACAATCATCTAAAACATCACTTTCCTCTTTGATTTATAGTCTTTGATTCTTCTAAAAAATCCTTCTCTTAGGGTAGTAGGCTTTCTTCATTTTATCATCCATTTCTTTCTTAGAGTTGCCTTGTTGCATGGATATTTAGTGGAAAAATGACCCACCTTTCCACATTCAAAGCATTTAAAGGGAAAATTACCTTTGTACTTGCAAGATCCTCTTCTAAGTCTCTTGATGAAATTTTCCCCTTCTTCTTCGGTCTCATCATGTCCATATGTGGTTGTTTCAGCTTTGTCTTTCTTAGGTGCTTCATCCTTCACCTTGTTGGTAGCTTTGAATGCAACTTCTTTCTTGGATTGTTCTTCATCCCTCATTATCATCTCATATGCAATTAATATCCCATGTAACTCATCAAGAGAAAGTTTGTCTATTTCTCTTCTTCAATGGCAGAGATCTTAGGATCATATATTTTTGTCATTGACCTTAGAAATTTATGTTCAATGTTGTTTTCTTTCACTTCTGCTTCATACCCTATAATAGAGTTTACTATATCTTCAACTCTTAGAAGATAATCTTCAATCTTCTCCTCTTCAGTTATCTTTAGGCCTTCAAATCTATCTCTTAGCACTTCAAGCTTTTCCAACTTTACCTTTTCATCTCCTTCACATATTTTTTTCAATTTATCCCATATATCATGTGCAATCTTACAATGCATAATATTGCCATGCACAAATCTAGACAAACTGCGGATAATGGCATGCCTTGCTCTTTCATTTTTCTCATAGTACTTATTCCTAGCAACGTTAATGGGAGGAGTAGGAGGAACATAGTTGATCTTGATAGACATCCAAACATCAAATCCTAGAGATCCTAAATATGCCTCCATTTCATGGCACCAAAGAGCATAATCTATTCCATTAAACAAAGGTACTTTGTTTGTGAATGAAACTTCCTAATAGTTGTGTTAACCCTTTTCCTAGTACCTGCAAAACAACATGAGTAATCAAGTTAAACAAGGAATTGCAAGCTAAAACAAGGATTCCCCATGAAATCCATTTACAAACTCAAAATAGGAAAGAAAACAATGAAATAGCTTGAATCCTAATTTAAATATGCAAACTCATGATCACATGGGGGAATTGGTGCCAATTTGATGTGAAAATTGGCCCTTTCCCAATTCCTAAGATGCAAGCTTCGAATGTTGAAGAGATTGATCCACTTTGTTGATGAAAGATGAGAACTCCGAGCCAAAAATTTGTTAAACCTAGCTATGACTCAATGATAATGGATAAAATTCAAGAGATATTTGAGCATGGTAACTTTGCTTGGATTGTGGATGATCAAATGAGGATATGAGCTCTTTATTTATAGAATTCCAAGATGGATGAATGTCCAAATTTGAGCAATGTGGGACTAACATTCATCCAATGATATGATGCCACTTGTCAAGCTATGAATGGATGATGGATGTGCAAGATTTGGGGTTTGTGCCAATAAATGCATGAATTTGAATTTTAAATTTGTTGAAAGGACATGTAAGAGGGAAGGGAAAATGCAATAAATGCCACTTGGCTCAAGGCAAAGGACATGTAAGAGGAAGTTGTTGCCTTGTTGGATGTACATGTTGACTTGGAATTTTTTGAATTCAAATTGAGAGAATATTCCAAAAGATGCCTTGTGAGGAAAATAGAGATTTAATAAATGAATTAAATCTATTTTCATGTGCAACTTGCATTATCTAGAGGATGTGACATGAGATGAGATTAAATTAATCAAGGGTTAATTAATTTAATGAGAGAGGTTAGATGATGTGACCTATTTGACTCAAATTTATGCATTTATTTAAATCAAATAAGAGAGGAACATGATAAGAGGCTAATTAAATAAGGATTTGATTTATTTAATTAAAAGGGGTGGTGTTAGATTAAATCAAATAAGGTTTTAATTTATTTAATTTAATGGATAGATTTTAGAGATTTAATCAAATAAATTAATTATTTAATTAAATAGGGATAATTAGATCAGATGGATTGATTTAATTAACAAAAGAGATTGACTTAATTGGATAAAATGATTTATTTAATTAAGAGATGAATATTGATGAATTTAATTAGATAGGGGAATTTGATTAAATGGTTAGACTGAGGGATGATTCAGGAAGAAATGATGTTAGTAAGTCAAGATCAGATGCACGATGTTAATCAGTATATTTTACGTGTCTACAATAGTCCATAGTGTTCACATTGCTAGAATCTACTCAAGTTGATTAAGCTTCACCTAGGGAACATGGTGCTCTGATACCAACTATTGGAACATAACAATCTACTGAGAGGGAGGTAATCAATAGATCTTAAACATTTTAATCCTTATACGCCTTGTGCAGATTGAGACTTAACATGCAAATACATGAACATGCACACACACTAGTCTAGACATGTAAAATTGACCTAAAACACATCACACACCCTAAATGACATTTTCACATTGTCAATATCATTATCATCAAACATCACTACATTTCACATCAGTTGCATCCAAAACCCTAATTTCCCCTATTAATTGAATAATACAACATTATTTAATTAATTCACTTTTTCATTTTTTTTTTTAAATTAAATAAATTCCATTCATTTAATAAAGTCCTAAAAACCCTATTTCTACTATTAATTGAATAAAACAGCATTATTTAATTAATTCACATTTCTATCATTTTGACCAATTAAATAAACTACATTTATTTAATGAAGTCCTAATCTCACTTTATTTCATCTTGATTAGTTAAATAACACCAAATATTTAATTACGTCAAAAGTTAATTAAATTTTTAAATCATAATAATTAAATTACGACACTTTCCCTCCAAAATTTGAATAATTAAATCAAACTATTCAAATTATCATTAAAAAACAAATCAAACTAATGTAACTTTATTTGCAAAAGTCAAACTTGATTTACATGTTCAACTCCAAAATGAATTAATTAATTGAATCAATTAATTAATCATTCTCAACTACTTTCTTGATTGACTAAATTACGATCCCTTGATTTCTCAAGCTATTCCTAACAAATCAATCTATACCTGATTGATAAAATTACGATCCCTTGATTTCTCAATCTATTCCTAACAAATCAATCTATTCCTGATTGAGAAAATTATGTTTCTCTAACTAATCAATCTATTCCTGACTAATCAATGTATTCCTCAATCCCACTGATCATTCAATCTATTTCTTCAATCACACAAATTGTGCAATCTATTTTGCACAGGTTATTCATGTCTAAATCCTCTCAACCTCTCTCAACCATCGATCTTGATTCAACATTGTTTAATCCTTATTGTCCATTTCAAATCACATTTTCTATATAACTAACCTCTTTCCTCACAAAAAATAAATCAAATAATCAACCTATTCAGACAACAAAGTAATGTCAAAACACCATTGATAGAGCTTCAACATTTTCTTCGATCAACCAACCAAGAAATTGTTCTTCAAGCTTTTGCACATGAACTATGGAGGCTTTGCAGTGATACGAGCAACCACATCCCTATGAATATACTCTGATACAAGATGGGTAACAGTTTCATTATTGAATTCAAATTTTTATGTACTTCATTTTCATGTTCTTGAATTCAGTATTCTAAATTGTTCATTTCGTAATTGTAGGAATAGATCTAGATTAGTTGTTTATGATTTAGATTGGATCTCTATTTCAATTGCATTTCTCTTGCTTAGACTCTATGATTTTCCCCCTCACACATTTTGGCATGCTCGGTGGGACCACGATCCTAAATTCTAATGTTTCTATGAGTTTGAATTGAAGTTGCAAGTTTTCAGAGCACTTTTGAAAAACTTTCGTGCACTGTTCCAAAAAAATTTGCACTTTCCTATCAAACAATTCACACAGTTGAATCTAAAATCTAGACACTTGACACTAAGATCCATGCACTTGATACTTTTCCGTACATCTGACTGATGATAGAGGATGCACTTGAATATTTTCTATGCATTTTCTCTCTAACAAGGGTACACTTGATGTTTTTCCTACGCTTTTGATTTGACAAACTTGTTTCTGAGATTTGCTAACAGGAATTTGATTTTTTTCACTAACAAATGCTTGATTTTGAGTGTTGATAGGTATTAATGGTGTGTATGCAGGATCAAGAAACCACTTACACATTTTCTATAGGGAAGATGAATGGTCCAAGAGCTTTGTATTTGTCATACTTTTTAAAGTTAGAAATTCATTTATTTGGTGCATTTAAAAGAACAACATTTTTTTTTCAATGCTCTAAAAAGAACCATTTCAATGATTTCTAAAGTTAGGAACTTTCATTTAGTACTTAAAAAGAACCTACAACAAACACGCTTGTTTTTAAGTCCTCTAAAATGCACAATTTTAAAGCTTTCTTAAAATAATCTTGATTTTGGTGCTTAAAAAGAACAACACAAATGGACACTTCATTTTTGGTACTCTAAAATAAACCATTTTTTTTTTCTAAATTAGGAACTTTCATTTTAGTGCTTAAAATGAATCCTACAAAACCACAAATTTCAATTTGGGTGCTCTAAAAATGAACTCTTTCCAATTTTTCATAATTAGGAATCTTGATTTTGGTGCATAAAAAGAAAAATGCAAATGACCAAAACAATTTCATTTTTGTTGATGCACATTCGCATTTTCTTTTTTTGACCAAGTAAGACTAGGATCGATTTAGAAAAACTTAGATTTGGGATTAAAAATGAATAATTTTATTTTTTTTTGTCTTGCACCTTTGCTATGATATTGACTGATGTCAAGAAAATTTCTATTGGATGCAATTGAAAGGAATATTGATATCTTATTCACATATTTTTTGGGGATAGCGTTGCTCGAGGTGCTTAAAAAGAATCAAACTGATAAGTAGGAGGTATTTTCCACAGTGTGTCAAATTTTGATATTGCTATCAGGATTCAACCGTGTAGTTTTCGAGTCAAACTCATTGACCCATGTTTCATGAGTAGTGGTTCACAAGAACCCATCTCTCATGATAATGAATGGTCCAAGCACTCCCAGAGGTAGCTGGGAGGTCACCCATCCTAGTATTGCTTCACCTCTGTGAGCATCACCTAGATGCAATGAGTGCTAAGTGGACCATTCATTATCATGAGAGATGGGTTCTTGTGAACCACTACTCATGAAACATGATTAATGAGTTTGACTCGAAAACTACACGGTTGAATGTAATTTGAACTGGAAAATACTCCTACTTATCAATTGATGAGCTAAAGGGGCTTTATAATGAATGGTTCATGAGGCACAACACTTGTTGAAGGTTTTGCAAATGGGGTTGCAAGCTAAGTGGGCTTAACCTTGGGGAAAACTCCATGGTTAAGCGCGCTTGAGTTGGAGCAATACTGGGATGGGTGACCTCCCGGGACGGCCCAATGCTTCACCTCTGTGAGCATCACCTAGATGCAATGAGTGCTAAGTGGACCATTCATTATCATGAGAGATGGGTTCTTGTGAACCACTACTCATGAAACATGGGTCAATGAGTTTGACTCAAAAACTGGTTGAATCCTGATAGCAATATCAAAATTTGACACACTGTGGAAAATACCTCCTACTTATCAATTGATGAGCTAAAGGGGCTCTATAATGAATGGTTCATAAGGCACAACACTTGCTGAAGGTTTTGCAAATGGGGTTGCAAGCTAAGTGGGCTTAACCTTGGGGAAAACTGTGGTTGCGGCTTGAGCTGGAGCATATGGGATGGGTGACCTCCCGAGGCCCGCTTCACCTCTATGAGCATCACCTAGATGCAATGAGTGCTAAGTGGACCATTCATTATCATGAGAGATGGGTTCTTGTGAACCACTACTCATGAAACATGGGTCAATGAGTTTGACTCAAAAACTACACGGTTGAATCCTGATAGCAATATCAAAAAAACAAAAGAATCAAACTAATATGAATTGTATGTCATGCATCTAGTGTTTGGAAAGTTAGATGGTTGTCTTCTCCCCACACCTTTTGGTGATCTTGGGTGAGTAAAAACATCTTGAGCTTTGCACCTTTATTTTCAAAGCATACCTTTAGAGGGCCTACCTATTGAGATGCATCTCATGCTGAAGAACTCATAGGAAACCCAAACAATACTTTCATTCTAGACCACTATATAAATAAATTATGGGTGTGAGGAAACTTCATCATTTTTTCGGGTGTTGCTAGCCTATACTGATGTATTCTCCCCCAGTATTTGTGTGATACTTAAAAACCTACAAAGGCTAAGAGGTATCTTAATTGAGCAAAACACTGCATGTATAGGGCCCTAAAAATAATATCCCCATAACATTAATAAGAGCCAAATTGTTTTAGAAGATACCCCTTTATCTAAAAACATTCTTTGAAATTGGTGCATCAAAATTTACTTCCAAGAAGTTACTTGCCAAGTATGAATATAGGACCACGTCATAAGTTGCATGTAAAATTGTCTCTTTGGAGCATGAGGCAGACCTACCTAAAAGAATGGTTTCTATCCCTAGGCTTGTAATTTTTTTTATGTTAAAACTTTCCAAATACATTCAAAACAAACTTGACATCAAATTCTATGCTTGATCTAAAAACAACACATCCAAAAAAACACTAAACATGATGGTTGAATCACAAACCCTTTGACTTAGTGTATTCTTTTAAAAGAATCCTTATATTTACATTCCTTGAAGGGATTTTCCTTAAAGGTTTCTAAATATTCAAGATTTTATTTCAAGCTACATTAGATCAAAGTAAACATTTGGAAACTATGACTTGGGTGTCATGATTTCACAACTTAAAGCCATAGACATGAGGGTCACACAATTCCATGCTTTTTGAGTCAAATTCAATATTGTTGTATCACTTTCCATACTCTAAACAAAAATAAATTGAGGAAAAACCAATTTAAAACTTGCAAAAATTTGGAGAAAGATTTCTCAAACCAGAAACAAAACACATAGAGACTTCCTTTGCACAAAATTTCAATGCAGGTGTTACATTTTCTACTGTAGTTACTAA
This sequence comes from Sequoia sempervirens, assembly GCA_007258455.2. Taxonomy (NCBI): domain Eukaryota; kingdom Viridiplantae; phylum Streptophyta; class Pinopsida; order Cupressales; family Cupressaceae; genus Sequoia; species Sequoia sempervirens. The sequence continues at coordinate 94,626,712 of VDFB02000015.1, forward strand.
AAATTCATTGGATTTTCTCACCATCCCAAAAACTTCACTGATGAAAATCAGTTGCATGTGGCAGAAAATACACACTCAATGAAAAACCTATTCACTTGCTCTTATTTTCTCACACTTTCTTTTGAGAAACCATCACACTTTCCAATAAACTTCTTGCAATTTCCAAAAGAAACTTGCTTTTACCTAAGTAGTCATTGCATCTGATAGAAGCACACATAAGCCACACTTTCCTTTATAGCTCACACTTGCTTCTCCAAAACCTATGCACTTGACATATTTTTGGCTACACTTGATAAATTTGGCCACTCTTGCTCACTATTTTGCACCTTTTCTCAAAAACCAACACTATTTCTCTATCTTGTTGACAAATTGGGAAACACAAATTGAAGTTGTTTACATGATCCTGGTTAGAATGAAACAATTGGAAAACAAGATAAGTCATATATTCCCTCATATATTATTTCCATCCTACTTGTTAGAAATCAAAATCAAAACAAACCACTGGGATCATTCCTTCACTCAGACGTCTAATATATCAACAATTACTTGGGACTCATAGATAGTTCAAGTAAGCTTTTATGTAACATATCCTCTAGAAAAGGAAGTGAAATATCAAACCTAGTCCTTCAACATTTTTATTTCCAAAAAGTAGCACCATTCCAAAACACACTCAAACCTTAGGGTCTTGAGCTTCATAACAACCATCTCAAAACCATTACACTTTATGGCCATTTGTTGACTGACTAGTCCAGTTCAACAATAAAACCTTGTAGAACCAATCATCCAACCTAGTCTCACACATATTGAAGATGAAAAAATTGATATCATTAGTAGTAACTTAAGAACTTTCATATTTGAGAATAATGAAACACCCAACCAATGGAGAATCATAGAAAAAATCTTATAAAAAGTGGAAGAGAAGGTAGACCTAGTAGCCACAAGACCTATATTACCACCTCCTATGTGGCAATAGACATACACCCTTGATGAGCTCCAGTAAGGGAAAAATCCTTAGATCTAGCAAGAGAAAAATCCTTAAGCAGGAATCCATATTACGAATTTCAAAGAACCACCCTACCCTAAAGTTTTCCAAAGGGTACATCTTGAGAAGATACTGTATCCATCAAAATGCACTGGACCATTTCTATGCACACTTTTCAATGGGAAAACCACCTTAGATTTAATGTATTGAAAATCCAAAAAGAGAGCAACTTTCATTTCTCTTAAAATAGAAAATAAAAAAAAAGAACTTTCATTCCATAGATGGAGTCACAAAAATAGTCACAAGAGCTTGGTAGTTTTTTATGACAACTACAATATCATAACACATGAAGAACATGGAAGCAAGAATGAAAAAAAAAGCATCACACAAGTAGACACTACAAATGATAAAGGAGGCCCATGGAGATATAGGCCAAGTGACCTTGAAACACCCCAAAAGAGACCTATGTATAGAGACAAATTCACTAAGGAAGAGTTAGACTGCAAATGACATGAAGTGATAGAAAAAAACAACCAGGACCCAGAAAAAGTAATCATAGAGGAGGTAGATACTGGGGAGGAGATAAATGATGAGGAACTATTCAAACATTCCAACAACCCAAAAGTACTCAAACTAATGGAAAAATTGTAGAGAAAGGATCCAAACTTATATTTCTTCTAGTTAGCACAAAGTGGTGCTAAATACCAGTGGAATTCAATGTCGAGGATCTCAAAGATCCCAATCTTATTCCCTTAGGGGATGACTCAGTTGTGAGACAAATATTTGAACCCACAGAAAATACAAGCATGCCACCCATATTCTCACAAAATAGTGGTCAACCCAAGGAAAACCCCTTGTATAGAAAACTAACTCAGATCGAACAAGTAGCAGTGGCACAACAGTATCAAGGAGGTCCATCCTAGTACATACCATAAAACAAAAATTGACCTCTCAGACAATATCTATCTCAAAACACTTTGAATGCCCATCCTTCCCAAAACGATTAGTACCATCAACAAGGTGGACCATAGAGTCCCCTTCCAAATTAGTACCATCAATAAGGTGTACCATAGGGTCCCCTTCCAAATTAGCAGTACCATCAACAAGGTGAACAACATGGTCTCCTTCCATATTCATCCCATCACCAAGGTAACTCACCAATGCATCATCAAGGAAACCTTTAGTATAGTTTGTCCCAAAAACAAGGTGTGTTGTAAGGTACCTTTCTTCAGTCATCCCATCAACAAGGTAATGCACCAAAGAATCATCAGAGAAACCTTCAGTAGAGTCCATCCCAGTAACAAGGTGTGTTGCAAGGTACCCTTCTTTAGTCATCCCATCAACAAGGTAACCTGCCAACGCATCATCAGGGAAACTTTCAGTATAGTCAATCCTAGAAACAAGGTGTACCATAGGGCACCCTTCTACAATCATCCCATCAACAAGGTAACCTGCCAATGCATCACTAGGGAAACCTTTAGTATAGTCCATCCCAACAACAAGGTGTGCCACAAGGCACCCTTCTTTATTCGTCTCATCAACAAGGTAACCTACCAATGTACCAGCAGGGAAACCTTCATTATAGTCCTTCCCAGCAACAAGGTGTGCCACATGGAACCTTCTTCAGTCATCCCATCAACAAGGTAACCCATGAACACACCATCAGGGAAACCTTCAACATAGTTCATATCAACAACTAGGTGTGCCACAGGGCACTCCTCCCAATTCATCCTACAAATAGGTAACCCACTAATGCATCAACAGGGTAACCTTCAATATACCTGATACCAACAACAAGGAGCTAACCCTCCTTACACACAACAAGACCTAACCCACCCTATGTTTAAAATAGTTATCGAGGTTCAATACCCCCATTCTATCCAACTTATGATGAAATATATGTTCTGGGACAACTAGATTATTACATGCAAGACTTGCACACAAGGGTACCAAAAAATGGGATGGAATTGCAACTAGAGGTGATGAATCAAAAAATATCAAAAACGCAAGTAGGGAAAAAAAGAAGAAGACCTACAACCTTCAAGAAATATGTCCATTCCTTTTTGATCATTCTATCACTATGCTTCCATTTCCAAAGAGTTTTGAAATATCCAAGCTTGACAACAAATACAAAGGAAGAGGATATCCATTAGAGCATGTATGAGACTTCTCAGGGTCATGTATGGAGGTACAAAAAAATGACGCTTATCTCATGAGACTCTTTCCATGCAGCCTTATAGGTCATGTTATGGAGTTTTTCACCTATCTACAACCTAAAATTAAAACCTTTGATGGACTATCTAGCAAGTTCATAAGCCAGTTCAAATTTAACATATAGTAATACATCACTATCACAAGTTTTTCCACAATGAAACAGAGTCAAGGAGAGTCCTTTACCTCCTACCTACAAAGATGGAGACACATGGCTAGTTGATGAAAATGGCCCATTCCAAAAAAGGAATTGGTAGATATCTTCATCACAAATTTCTTACCTAAAATAAACTAGCCACTCACTATGTTATGCCCCATAGAATTTGAAGAACCAATCGAAAATGAATTACATATTGAGAAATCCCTCATTACACAGGGAGTCCTTAAATTGAATAGCTCAAAAGATGGTCCCTTTAGTTCAAAAGAGAAGCCTAAAGTATGGGCCAAAAACAGGAATGTCACAAACAATGGAGTAGTTGATGCTAGAGCACTATGGAATGCACAAAACACATCTCAAAATAAACCGCAGGTGGAAAAAAATGAGATATGTTCCCAACAACACATAAAACAACCAAATTACCTATCCCAAGAACAATCAGGTTGTAAGCCAACAAAAAAATCAAGGAGGGTAGCAGAGGCAATAGGATCAACCTAGGAGGAAGTTCATGGTACTAGGTGAGTCACTTGAAATAGTCATGCATAGGCTAGTACAATAAAACCTCATCAAATTTAATGATCACCCAAACTATAAGGAACCTAGCTTCAAGACATCGTGGTATAATGAGAAAGAATTGTGTGAATTCCATAAGATCAAGGGACACACCATGAACAATTGTATGCAACTCAAACACCTCATCCAAGACTTAATAGACAAAGGGGAAGTGGATGTTGAGCATCATCCTAGAAACAAGGATCTTCAAATATACTCAAACCCAATCCCAAATTGTGCTAAAAGGAATGTCAAAGTAAAAGAATGAGAGTACCACAGTGTTAATTAGACATATGGTGACACAGTTTTAGGAACCCTCTCACATGTTAATGAAAATATGGTAAATATAGTGATGATACAAGGTGGAGACAACAATTGTAATGTAACTACCAATCGAGGGATAGTTACAATACAAGGAGCCCCACCAAAACCCACAATTAAGTTATTAAATGACTACAACATTGTGGAACAACTGAAGAAATTTTTTTCCCTTTTCTCAATCCTAGATTTAAAATTGTCACCTGAACATAGGGAAATATTGGAAAATAATTGAAAAAATTGGTCTCTAACAACCTTAATCCTAGTCAGTTCCAAGCCATGGTTGGCAAGATCACAACAAGCAATCATCTAGTCTTTTTAGAGAAAGATATTCCACAAAGAACATTCCACAATCAAGCTCTATATATAGAGGTTGGTGTTCACAAGAGCATGGCCTAATGGGTATTGATAGATAATGGTGTAAGTCTAAACATTTGTACCTTAAAGCTTGTCAAACAGTTGGGGTATTCTGACAATGTGATAGACAAAGGAAAGATTATCACCATAAGAGCCTATGATGACCTTGAAAGGAATTCAGAAGGGATAGTCAAGCTACCAGTGCAGATAGGACCAGCCATCACAAAAATTACCTATCAAGTACTTGAACTTGAGTTTCTGTATAACCTATTCCTAGGATGTCCTTGGATTCACATATTACAAGTAGTCCCTTCCACCTTCCACCAATACTTAAAGTTTCCCCGCGAAGGAAAAGAGTTAACCTTATATGTCGATCCTGAACCTTTTCACTTTTGTGCAAAGTTGGAAGAGAAGTATAATAAGATCTAATGCATCCCTAGCAATGACATATCCTTCCACTCATTCTCATATGTTGACCCTTGCATGCTAAAATCGACCTCAATCAAGATCACATCAAGTTAGAAACAAAAAACATAAACCAAGGTTCAAGTACTGGACAATGGTAATGGAAACTACCAGTTCAACCAAGCATTCTGCATTGGAATGCTTCCACCAACACCCAAGGTCTATGGAGGTCTGAAAGAAACCAAACAAGCTCAGACAATACAAATGATAGCTAAACCCACGATCTTCACCAAGTGGGGGGACATGATGAATGAAGAAATATTCAAAGAGGAATTCTCATCCATGATTTATAAGGAGAACCGAAAAGAACTAGAAAAGCCACAATCCATTCTAATTTATCCTAGCAATAGAGGTTATCAATTATCTAAACAAATTGAGTATCAAGGAATAGGTGGCCTTGGGCTACATAAACAAGGATGATTAGAGCCTATAATAGTGGAACATAGGAAGAAAAATATGGGACTAGGTTGCAATCTAAAAGACGTGGTTACTCCAAAAATTGGATGAACATTCTTTTAAGAAATGAGAAACTTCTACTAGCGTTAAGACACTAGATATATACCATATCATGGGAAAAAATTTACTCGTGAAAGAATTATTCAACAACTTTAGCATTGATAGGTTCCCTCTCCAATATGTCAAAACCATTCCCAACATCTATTACCATTCCATAATGGACTCTAATGAATACGGATGTGATTAACCTTCCTTCATCACTAGATATGATTCCCCCACTTCTAGCAATGAAAACCTAAAAAACTAGTGGGAAAAAGACACCCAAGCCATACCAACCCTTTTGGAAACCTCCATAAGTTTTGCAGATAATGATAATGGCCTACCACTCTGGTACTCACAACTCATAGATTGGGATTAACAACAAATACACCTATTTTGGATCAATTCCAAAATGATGAGGCAATCACAGAGCTCATGGGACTTCAAATAGACATACTAGCAGGAGATCACAAAGCCAAGTTCGTCATGGAACTCGAATAGGATGCATACTTCGATGGAGATATTGAATCTTCTAGTAGAAAAAATGAAAAACAAAAGATAAAATAAACATGTGATCCCCTAGAGAAAACCATAGTGTGGCTCTATCAGATCCAAAAAAGAAGAAAATAAGAGATGCATCTGACAGTGAAAACCTCCTAGAGGCACCCAAGGATGGAGGGTTCAATATCCTCATATAGGAATATCAAGAAAGATCAATGCTCCTAGTAGAAGAAGTAGAGTCCATTAATGTTGGCATAGTTGAAGACCCAAATATAACATACCATGTGGCATCGCTTGATCTTGAAGAGAGAGAAAACTTCACAACTAATTTCATCAATTCCTAGAAGGTAAACTTTGCATGGACCTATGTAGATATGCATGGACTAGATCCAGCACTAGTGGTACGTCATCTAGCCATCTTCCCTATTGTAAAGATTATCAAGAAAAACTTAGAAAAATGCATCCTCAAATAGCATTATTGGTAAAGGTAGAACTCAAGAAGCTACTAGATGTGTGTTTCATTAGACCCATCGACTGTCTAGAATGGATATCCAATCTAGTACCAGTATCAAAGCCTACTAGGGGCATAGGGATCTAAATAGACTTTAGGGACTTGAATAAATCCTTCCCAAAGGATGACTTCCCCCTTCCCAGTATAGACATGATTATGGATCTAACAATAGGGCATAAGATGATATCCTTAATGAATGGTTTCTCCAGATATAACTAGATAAAAATCTTTGTAGATGACCAACACAAAACAATATTTATTTGTGCTTGGGGGACATTCTACTAGAATGTAATGTTATTTGGTCTAAAGAATGCAAGAGAAACATATCAAAGGGAAATTATGACCATATTCCATGATATTCTACACACAATCATGGCAAACTATGTGGACGACATTCTAGAAAAGTCAATCAAAAGGGAAGATCACTTGACCAATTTGGAAAAGGTGTTTGATCGACTTGAACAATACAATCTAAGACTCAACCCTATGAAGTGTGTGTTTGGGTTAACATTCAAAAAGTTGTTGGGATACATAGTTTCAAGAAGAGGGATTGAAGTGGATCTTGCAAAAGTGAAAACTATAATAGAGATTCCTCTACCAAAGACACTAAAAAAGCTAAGGAGTCTACAAGGGAAGCTACAATCCATCAGGTGATTTATCGCACAATTGACAGACAAATGTCACCCTTTCACTCATCTCCTACACAAGGACATCACCTTCAAGTGGGATGGGACATGTGACCAAGCATTCCAACAAGTCAAGTAGTACCTACTTACTCCTCCTATGCTCATGCTGCCTATTCCAGATAAGGAAATGGTACTTTACACATCTAACACACAAGCAGTACTAGGAGCTCTCCTAGCCCAACTAGATTATAACAACAAAGAAAGGGTAGTCTACTATATCAATAAAACACTGGTGGGCTATGAACTGAACTACTCACCCATAGAAAGAAAATGAATCTCAATCATGTTTGTAACACAAAAATTGAGACACTACATCTTAAACAGGAAGGTAAAACTGATTTCAAAAGTAGACCCACTCAAATACTTGATAGCAAAGGTAGCCCTAACAGGCCGAATAGCCAAATGGGTGATGATCTTGAGTGAATTTGATATAGAGTATGTAGATAAAAGATCTATCAAGGGACAAATCATAGTAGACCAAATGCCTGAAGCACCCATAGAGGATCACAAGCCTCTCACAATGGACTTTCCAAATTAAAGTATCCTGATGACAGGACAGACAGACCATTGGACTTTATACTTTGATAGGTCCCATACTCAATATGGCTCAGGAGTAGGTATTCTATTTCTCACACCACATGGAGATAGTATACCCAAGGCTTATAGGATCACATTCCCATGCATGAATAATATATTAGAGTATGAAGATTTAATCATGGGGCTAAAAATGGATATCAAATGGAAAATAAAAGAGCTACATGTCTTTGGAGACTATCAACTAGTGATAAGATAGGTGAATGATAAGTACCAAACAAAAGATAATAAATTGTTCTCATATAAAAGGATGGTGGATAGCTTCAAGGAATACTTCATCAGAATAACCTTTGAGCAAGTTCTTCAGATCAATAATAAAGTTGTTGATGCAATGGCAACAATAGGCTCACTGCCTGATATTCCACAAAATGTTCCTAAGTATGAGTTCCTTGTCGAATAGCTACTTGTACTTACATTTGACATCCCAAAATCAAAATTGGTATGTGTTGTTGTTGGTACCTACTCCCCATGGTACCAAGATGCTTTTGACTACATCCAACATGATATCATACCACTTGACCTAATGACCACTCAAAAAAAACCTTCACTTGTAGAACTTCCCACTCCACAATCCTAGGAGATACCCTATACTATCATAGTCTAGATGGTATGTTACTCTAGTGTCTTAATGTAGTAGAAGAAAAAATAATCTTACAAGAGGTACGTGAAGGTATTTGCGAGTCCCACTCTGGCAGACCTAACCTAGTCCATAAACTACTCAGAATGAGGTATCATTGGCCCTCCATAGTATTCTAGAAAGTGTCATCAATACTAGTAGCATAGTGACCTTGTTCATGCACCAGCATAGGAATTGAGAACCATCACAACACCATGGCGTTTCTCGCAATGGGGATTAGACCTAGTAGGTAATATTTCACCTACTTCATCTAACAGGAAAAAATTCATCATCACAGCAAAAAATTATTTCACTAAATAGATTGATGCAATTCCATTGACCTATATCATCAAAAAATAGATATCAAAACTTATTTTGAATTATCTGATCTACAGGTGTGGAATTCCCTAGATGATAATAATGGACAATGGAAACCCATTCAAAAACCAAGATGTCCAAGAACCATTTTCCCTATTTTCTATCCAACATAGATTTTCCATGCCCTATTACCCCCAAGGAAATGATTAGGTTGAGGCAACTAACAAAAAAATGTTGAAAATACTCAAAAAAATGTTAATGAAGCTGACCATGATTGACATTTGCAGCAAAACCCTGCCCTATGGGCTTGTCAAACTAGCATTCACACACCTACAAGTGCCACACCATTTTCCTTGGTCTACGGATTAGAGGATGTCTTACCTATTAAGGGTGAAATCCCCTCATTGTGACTCTCATTAAAGGACATGGTTGACAACAAAGAATATAGGGTATCCAGGCTAAATGAATTAGAGCTCCTAGATGAAAGTTGTTTGAGCATGTTAAACCATCTATAGGCTTATCATAATTGGCTCAAATGAAGCTATGAGAAGATCAAGGATAGGAACTTTCAAATAGGTGACTTGGTCCTTAAGGAGAATTAGAAGGTACAACTAAATTAGGATGACAAAGGAAAATTTGAACTCAACTGGTTAGGCCTATTTGTCATCATAGCAAGCTATGGTTCTAGGGCATATCAGGTGGCTACTCTTGAAGGAGAACCTTTGGCCAAACCATTGAACAACAACCACCTCAAGAAGTTCTACACATGAAGCACGTCAGAATACCCTAGGAAAAAGGGTAAAAAATCAAAAAAATAATAAAAAAGATAAAAATCCAAGAAAATGAAAAAAAAAACAAAAAAATCAAAAAACAAGAAAAATAGTAAAGAGAAATAAAACATTTTTAAAGTGAAAACCACTTTGCGACACTTCTAGAATAGGTACCGTAGTGAAAACCTGGCAAACAGGTGCTATGTTTGAATAAGACTCACATCATTATCTATCAATATTATCCACAACATCCACCCATTCATACCATCATAAAACATGTATCCAACCATGGCTTATTACTAATTTATAAAATTATTCTTGTCTCCAATTGGGGGAAACTTCCTAAAGTTGGTCATGGATTAGGTCTTTGAGAGTCATATCAGGGTCAAAAACAATAAAATCAAAATCATTTGAAAAACATTAAAAAAAAAACAATATCATTGGATTTTTCCTTCACTCAAATAGTCTAAGATATCAACATTTGCTTGAACCTCATAGCTAGTTCAAGTATATTTCCTACAAAATATCCTCTAGAAACATAAGTGTAATATCAATCTAGATTATCAATGTTGTTTACCGCAAAACAAGTTTATGCTTTGAGTCAAATGGTCGAACTACGTGGTCTTTGCATGTACAATGTAGGTAAGAATTATTAACCTCTGAGACCTTAGGTCAATCCCCTTAGGTTTCTATCATGCTTTATCTCAACTTAGTCAAAAATTCTAAATCCAAGAATAGTCAAAAATATAAAATCCAAAAATACTCACAAAACGAAAAAGGTCAAAAACATTCAAGCCAAGTGAACTACGAGCCTCTATGTGTACAATGTAGGCAAGGCTTATCTTTGATGAGCCCCTGAGGCCCTAGGTTAGTCCCCTGAAAACAACAAAAACATCGTCATAAAACTTGAAAAGTAAAAAAATCCTACCCCATCATCAAAATCTGCAATAAAACATCACCCATAATAAAAAAATCATCACACTCACCATTTGACAAAATAAACAAACAAACAAAGAAAAAATCAAAGGTTGGAACTTTCAAGCACAATCAATCACAAAGATTTTATCACAAAATAGATGGAAACAATGCTAAGGTATTTCCTACACATCTTTTGAAAATTCACCAACAACATCCTAAGATATGCCTTAATGGATCCATTCCTATGATAGACATGATCAACAATGGATAATAGTCCTAAAACCTCAAACAGATATGTCAAATAATACTGCAACTTTGTTTTTATCTTTTTGTAGTCTTAGTTTTATGATTTATTTTATTGACTCATTCCTAGGATCTCTCAAGGATGTCCATAAGGATTTAGAGAAGAAGGAATGGGGGTAATTAAGCGTCATTTCAAAAAAAAAATTGTAAGATATTTTTGTAATACTACCATGGTGAATACTTTCTTTATTGAGTGTATGAAAGTTGTGTTGAAACAATTCATGAAGCAGTTGCATGTTAGGTGTTCTATACCTCTCTGTGTGACAGGTTTGAAAAGTTTCTAACACAACCCAACTATATACTTTAAACAAAGTTTCCATATATCTGGTATGAGAAAAGATACTCTCTTTTGTAGAGTCAAAGTCCACACAATGGATACAAAGTCACCTTGGCCATTAATACCCCAAAACATTGTATTTATTTGCTACATCAAATAGGATTGTTCAAAACTGTGAAGCCTCAAAGAAAAGTGAAAGAAACTCATCAACAACTAACAGCATCAAGTTTTTATCCATCATCAAATATTTCTTCTAACTAACATCCATCTTGCATCACAAATGCATTAGTGCCATATCCATAATGCATCCACAATGTCATCAATACATATCATGATGATAACAAAAACAATAAAAACATCATGTATCATGTATAAGGCATACATCCATCATATATCAACACCATATAAAAAATGATATTTGAAACAAAGTATGATCCATCCATCCAAGTCATATGCATAAATCAAAAAAATACAAAAAAAAAATATAAACATATATCATCATGGATAGTCATCCATTATCATCACATAAACACATAATGAGTTGAATCAGAGAAGATATATCTCATATATATCATCATCAAAAAAGGGAGAATGTAATAGTACACCATCATCATAAAAAAAGTTTGATAAGATAATACAAAATAATACATTTATACAAGGCCTCGACTGGGCCGATGAATATATACACAAAATGACGTATGAAATATGTCTCTAAACAACAACATAATAAAGATCAAGTATATGTGTAACACTTCTTGGAAGAAAAGGGAAACACTCTATGGATTAGGCTCTAGACCACCATCAGGATTTTTCTGTCTAATAGAATGACCAACTAACTCACCACCACCACCTCCTGTAACACTAGGATCCCCGAACCTTGGTCATCTCTATGCTCTAGGAACAAAGGAATCATAGAGAGTTCGATAATATGTATACCTCTACAACAATTGATCTTACTCTGCATGAAGGCTATCACGCTCTCCTCTGAGAGTATCTCTCTCCATCATAAGCAACTATACCTAAGCCTCTACATCATGTCATTGCATTCTCTCACTATCTTTCTCACCCCTTAGATTATCCCTCTTTGTGGTTAGAGCAGCAACCTAAGCCTCCATGACCTCTTGCCACACTATCTTTGCATCTCTAGCAGTAGTCATCTGAGCTAACTGTATACCTCCATCCCCAAGTGGTGGAGGGGAACCTAAAATCTGTCCATGAGCCTATACCTGAGGCATCGAATCATCCTGACCACCCTGTGCTCCAACCTATCAGGCCCTACCTAGCTACTCTTCAAGAACCTAAATGCATTGTCACTCACCATGCTAACCTGTAATGCCTACTCTACCTAAGGTGGGATCACTCCTCAGATCTGTAAATCTCAAAGGCACATTTCACACCCACCACTGATCAAAATTGGGTGTGGTATTCAGATCTACTAACAAACTAGCCAACCCCATCCAACTAGGGAAAGTGCTCTAAATTTAGCAACAATAGTATCTCTGTCTACTTAGTGACCCCACTAATGGACCTCTCTAGTGGTTTGACCAGACCAAACCTTATAAGTATTAGGAAACTATCCATGTCTCTCTCCAAACTGATGGCATACTCGATCAGGTAGGTAATGCTCTAGAAGAGAGTGAGAGCAACCAATCAACCATCTGGTTTTCCAATAGTAAACAAGCTACTCTAGATCCTTTGGCCATGCCTCACAGTCCATATAGGGTCTCCAAAAAAAACTTTGCATATTATCAAACACAAGACGCCAATACAAAAGATCCCTAGGAAAGGTATAATGTAAGAAATCTCCATAGTGATATGAGTATGAATCCCCAGTGGTACAATCCTAAATACCATCTGGTTGAGAAACTACAATATGCTCTTAGGACCAAATATGCAAAAGAGAAACACCTGTGGAAATGGATTTCCCACCTTGATATGCAACCTCATGCATATCTCTATAGAGGTGGGTGAGAAGACACAGACTCCATGCATATCTGGTCCCATGCTTGAACATACCCTCAATGAAAGTACCCCATCCAAAAAGGAACTGGCGACCTCTCCTATAAAGAAAAAATAGTCTTAGGAAATAGGATCTACACTACCAACAAACTCAGACAAATCAATTTTGAATTGTCAAACCTCCAAGTGTTTGACACCTAGCACACACCACATGACACGGGTACCCCATCGAACATGGTATGTCAATAGCTCACCATGAATAGGAATGCAAAGAATCCTCCACATATTCTTGAGTGTAATGGTGGCCTCTCTTATAGGTAAATGAAACAAAGATGTCTATGAATGCCACCGCTCCACAAGCATGATCATCATCACTGTGTGAGATCAGATGGGAGGAATGTAGCAAATATGATGAAGCCTGACCGCATCTAGGAAATATCACTCCAAAATATCAAAATGGACAATTGGATCAAATAGATCTTGAGGTCACTTCTCTCTCGATAGTAGTAATTTAAGGACCACCTATAATCATTTTAACCCATGATGTTAGGGTTTCACTTTGAACACATAAAACAAAAAAAAAGATGAAAAACGAGACTTAGGGTTCCAAATAGACAAAAGTGAGAAATATTTAGCAAAAGCGGTGAAGTCACTAACAAGTGGGATGATTTAATTCAAGTGCATTGTTTTATGTCAAGGGAAAAGATATCAAAAGTGAGGACATTTGTCAAGTGTGCAAGTTTAAAGCAAATGTGTAGAAACAACCCCTAGGCAATCAAAAGCATAGTTTTAGAGCAAAAGCACAAAACAAAAGTGAAGGTATAAGTCAAAGGCACAAGTCTAAATCAAGTGCACAGGTTTAGAGCAAGTAAGAGCTTCTTAAATTGGAAAATATGCTGAAAATGATGCAAAAGCACATAAATTCCTAAAACCTCGCTATTGGCTTAGAGAACTTTATACACAAATTGCAAGAATGTGCGCAAACAAAAATGAGAAGTAAGAGGGTACATATCGGTCCACCAACACTTGCAGGCCATCCAAACTCTCAAACCAGGTTTGAACAATGTGGGCTCCCTGAATCCTAGGTGTGAATGGTGGATCTAGACCTGCACAAACATAAACAACAAAAACACAATATTAGTCAATTATGCAAATCAAACCATCATTCCCCATAAGATTCATTTAAATTTCAAAAACAAGAAACAAAATAAATAAACCAAATGAAAGCTATCTAATATTGCTCAAAACACTCAAACTCTCAATCCCATGGGGGAATTGGTGCTATTTTGATGTGGAAAATAGCCCTTTCCCAATTTCTTGCAAGCTTGATGATGATCAATGGTGCTCCTTGATAAAATTTGCCATAACCTAGCTATGAAATTGATGAAAGACTTTGAAAATGGATGACAATAGATGAAGTTACTCAAAACATGAAGATAATGACTTTGCATAAACTTTATGGATCCAAAATTAGTAAAAGATCCTTCTATTTATAGAAGAGAATGATGGAAGAATAAGCAAAAGGGATGAATGTGGGATAAAATATCAACCAATAGAAAAATGCCAGTTGTCAACATGTGAGTGGATAGAGGTGGAGCACATTTTCATGAATGTGCACATTAATTCCATTAGGTGGATATTTGGAATTGGAGAAGTGACATGTTGGAGGGAGATGAAAGAAGAATTAAATACCACTTGGCTCAAGAAAAAGACATGTAAGAGGCCTTTAATGCCTTGTTGGATGGACAAGTCCTTTTGGGGGGAGATTTTCAAATTTGAGGAATATTCCAACTTTGATGACTTTTTGAATGAAAATAGATGATTTAATAAATCAATTAAATTGATTTTCATGTGCAAGATGTAAAATCTAGAGGATTTGGGTGATTAGTGTTAGGATTAATCATGATTTGATTAATTTAGATGATAATTAGTTGATTTGACATTTTGACTTAGATTTTTGGATTTAAATAAATCAAGATGAGAGGATTAATGAATTTAGACTTAATTAAATAAAGTTGGATTTATTTAATTAAAAGGGGATGGTGTTAGGCTTAAATCAAATAAAGGTTCTTTTATTTAATTTAAAGGAGATGACCTTAGAACTTAATTAAATAAAATGAATTATTTAACTAAAAGAGGAGAATAGGATTAATTAAACAAAATAATTTATTTAATTAATAGGAGATAATGATTTAATTAGATAAAATTGATTTATTTAATTAAAAGATGAAATATGATGAATTTAATCAAATAAGGGTTATTTGATTAAATGGTTAGTAGAGAGAAGATTTAAGTAGAATTGGTGTTAGTAAATCTAGATCAGGTGCACGAGATCAATCGGTATAATTTACATGTCTACATTTTTTCCCTCTTTGAAGCAATGTACTTGTTGTGTTAGTTCAAAGAATAACCTTTCCAAGATCAAAATTCAAAAAAATTCTAATTTTTTTGGATGCCCCAATAGAAAGAAGTATACTGATACACTGCCCCCTCGAGAGATCGAGCAAAAAGTGTGATTTGAGGGTTGATCTCGCGACAAAGAGGTTCAACATGGATGTATGGATGGTTATGATGATGATGCAAATGAGATGGTTTAAGATGCTTAAAATAACAAATCTATATTATCCTAAACAACTGAAATGATGATGCAATGCATATGAGATGGATTAGATGAATGATGTTTTCTTATGATGATGATATGTATGAGTATGCAGGATGTTGATGGTTTGTGGATGCAATATGGATACATTGGTGATGCTTAGTTGATTGTCATGATACCATATTAGCATGAAGAGAAAGAAGAAATAAGATGATGACAAGAGGATCCAACATGTCCATGATGTGACAAGACTTTATTAGAGATGATAATGATGATGATGATGCTTTGCTTATTAGGAATTGGGATTTTAAAAGGGCTACTTACCTTATGTTTGATAACACATATAGGAACGATGCATCAAAGTATAAAGAACCAGGATGGTGTTGCACCTAGTGTGATGGACTTTGACTTGACAATCAGATAGGAGTATTCATGTTCACGCCTGACATATAGAACCCTATTTAGAATGCAGTTCAAATATTTCAAACATCTCAGACCAAAACATAGAAAGGAAATCCTTCCTATGTGGTCAACAAAACACCTAAAATACTCTCCCTACAAACCAAACAAAGCACGCATGACCAAGGTTATATTACAAGAATATCCAACAAGCACAATAGATAAAAATATAATAATCATTGCCCCATTCCTTTCTCTCTAAATCCCTTTGTTTGTACATCATCAAGAGGTCATCATGTTGGGACCTCCAAAATTTAGCTCCATGTAAAAATTTTCCTAATACACTTAAAAATACCCTGTAGAATAAGCCTAAGTAGTTCAATTTGGGAGCTTATAATTTTACACCCATGAATTGTCATGAAAAATAACTTTAGGGAAGTGTTGAGAACCTATTAGAGATGGTGTGTGACCATTTGCAACCTCCTTGGATTAGTTTTGGTGAGTTTGTGAAGTCTTGGTTTCAAAGTCCAAAAGTTGGTTTGTTGTTTACACATGTTGCACTTTTATGAGTAGGCCATCTTTGTGATGTTGTATCTTTGTGCCTATTGAATGTTAAGCCCAAATGATATTTTTCCATGATTCTTTGCATCTTTATGAAACCCCATGTCAATTGGCATAGCCCCATGATCAGATTTGATGTTTTCATCAGGCCAAAAACAAATGCAGTTTGTTCACTTTTACACCTGCATTTTCAGAATGTTTCAAAGTGGTCAAATTTGATCCTTAATATATGGTGATAAATATGGATTAAAGGGAAGCCATTTTGCACACATACTTAGTGTACTTATATGAGCTTATGTTTCTAGTGGCAGCCCCCTAGAATTTTTTTTGATATTTTCTCAAGGTGGTGACTTTGAAAGCCTTGATTGGTGTTAAACATGTGTAGTTGCAGAAATGTCTGAGTGAGCAACTTTGTCAATTAATATCTTTCACCTCAGGATCCATTTTTCTGATCCATTTTTTGCACTAAATTCTTGGGTCAAGTTTCTACATGCCTACTCAATTTCAAGATTCCAAAATAAGTTCTGATGGGTTATTTAATTACTTTATGATCGCGACATGGCCAAAAATGGTGTCCCAAAAAGTTTCAAATTTTCAAAATTTAAGGACAACCCATTTCTTGTTTTGGTCTTAAACCTCTAAAGATCCATTTTGATCAAGATTAGAGGTAATTTGATACATTATTTTAATATATTTTTGTTGCGGCGAACACGTCCCGAGGGCCAATTTACAAAGGAGGTACCTGAATTTTAAGGGATGAGAAAAATTTGATGAAATGGGTTTTCTCTAGATAATTGACTATGGCCGCATGGAAAAAATCTTGGCTCTAGGGGTCACCATTTGTGCCCAGTAAAATTTCTTCATTTGGGCCACAAGCGTAATTAAAAATTACTTATTTTCTAATGTTCTCAAATCTCAATATTTAAAATATTGTGAATATTTTAAATATTGTGTATTTGCAAAAGATGCATTTAGGGCAAACATAAATGCAATTTCAAAAGTTTGGGACGAAAAGCAAGTTTAATTCTTGCTTGTGATTGGTTGAAAAGCAACATGATTTGTAAATCTTATTTGCATTCACGATGAGTGATGGTGGTTCTTCTCCATTTCCCATCGCGGATTGAGTGTTCACCTTCCTCATCATATTAGCGATGAGTGCCCATCGCCAATAACTGTTTCCATTTTCTTGCTGCAATAGCGATGTGCGATGAAAATCTGGAAAGAGGTAGTGAGCCTGTGGGCGTTGTTGAATGGAAATATTTTGGGAAAATTTGATGCTAGGGAATTAAATGTGAATGTGAGTTCATAGGTAAAAATAGAGGAACAAAGAGGGATTTGTACAACTGGTAAATGTAATCATACTTTTGGTCTTCCAACCAATTTTTTAAGGCTCTATTTGATCAAATTTTGCTGCCCCATGCTCTAAATCTGTCCTCTAACCATTCCCAATGCTTGGGAAAGGATTTTAAGCATGTTTTAGATGAATTTTGGCTGCTGGCAGCTGCAAAAATGCCCAACATTGCCAAAAAACGACCTACACATTTTCTTTGGCTATGGTGGTGCAACAGTTGAAGTGAAGGATAGTCAAGCTATGGAGTTCTCCTGATCATGCATCGCCAATAAATATTACATTTTCCACTTTGGATTAGCGATGGGTGACGCAGTTTCCTCTATTGCACATCACTTATTGATATCAATTCTTCCACATTTTACTAGTGATGGGAGAATTTTTTTTGCTTTCATCATGCATCGCTAATAAAATTTACCTTTTCATAATGTATGGGCGATGTGCAATGGTCTCTTAGAAAAGGTTTAAATTTTATGCATGGAAGCAGTGGGCCTATGAACTATGGAAATATTTAATGAAGATTTTAAATGATGGGAGATAAAGATAAAGAGTGAAATATAGAGGTATGAGTAATTTTTATTTTGCCTTATAAAAAATGAATTTTATCCTTCACAAGAACTTGATGCATTGCCTTCACTGTTGTATTCTCATTTTTCTCATCCTATTCACGATGTGTGATGATGAAGAAATGGTGGGGCTCGAGTTTTATTGTTAAATATTAATATTTGGCAAAGTGTTTGCATCATAAAAGATCAAAATGTGAAATACATGTGAGAATGGTGTAAGAGGTGGATTTAAATATTCACTATGTGGAAGCAAAATACTTTCTTTGCTAAAAAATAAAAAACATAAAGGCCTAGGTAAATCTTTTTACCCAATGAAAATATTTTAAACACTTCACCAATAAAGTTAAAGGCTTTATTTGATGGGTAATAAAATTTTATTTGCCTAATGTAACAAAAATTAAAGTCTCCACATATTGATAAATTAAAGACTTTATTTTCTGGGTAAATGTATTTCACGAAGACTGCACAGAGATGAAGAAAGTAAATACACAGGTAAATGGGGATTTTCAAAAATAAAGGTTTTTTCACCATGAAAGTAAAAATCTTTGAGTTGCAGATGAAGCAAGTGGTGAATGTGTAGGTGAAAGAATTTTTTCTACAACAAAGTGAAAATGCAAGGGTTTTCTACAACAGATAGAGAGGAGGTGAAGTATTTTGCAAGTAAGAGAATTTTCAACGTGGGTAAAAGGATGAATGGAGATAATGATGAGTCTTCACTAAGGGGAATTTTTTTTGTTGTAGGGCAATGTAGTGAGGAGCAAGAAAATAGAGAGCAGGTTGAAGATTGTTCTGCAAGCAAAGGCAGTTATTGATCTATGGACTTGAATGTGCCAGGTGTCTTTGAGAGATCACCATTTAGGGTTTTTATTTTTCCTTAAGTTTTGATTTCTGCTCCATTTTTGGGAGAGGTTATTTTGTAATTTAACACAAAGAACACTGTAATGTGAATACAGAGCATTTTATAGTTAATTTTTAGGGTCTGAGTCTATCAATATTTATGTAATTTTGAATACAATACTGACAAAAATAATGTTGAATGTTTCAAGTTTGAAACTATTTACTCTCCTATGTACTGGTTTTACAAATTATGAATGATACAATCAAGGTTGTCTTATTTGTCTCTCAATTTTAGATAGATGTGTGGCTCTATTCATGTTTATTAATTCAAAGAATTAATGTAGGTGCTTGAATATGACTGTAAGTTTGTATAGAATTGAGTGCTAGAATGTTAGTAAGAAGTAAATGTTAAGACACAATGCTAAAATGTTGTAATGCAACATTTAAGAGCTTCATATATTGTCAGGTGAAATTTTTTATCAGATTATGTATGTGTTTGAGTTGACTCTATTCCAAGGATGAGGCACTGATCTAAGTGTTCTATTCATGTTACATTTGTTGGTTAATACAACAGCTAATAATATTTTAAATCAAATATCAATCTCATTTTGTTTGTGTGAGGAGTTTAAAGAGTTACATCTCTCATGTTTAAATTAGGCATTACTATAGAGATCAGCCAAGCCTTTATAGTATTGTGTCTATTAAGTATCTAAAGGAGAAAATTTTGTTTAATGTGCATTTGGTACTTCAACACACAAGTATCTATAGATATACTATTGGGATTACCCTCCCTAGTTTAACAGAGTCAGAAGTGTAGAAGATTTCAGCCTCTTTGACTGAATCTTGTTCATTGGCCATATCAACCCGTTGAGTCTGAATATGAGAAAGTGGCTACTTTTTAGGACTCATTGCATTTGTTGATTTGGAAACCAACACATTGAAATGAGCATAATAAAATAAGTCAAAAGACAAAGATAAAGTAAACAAACAAGCTAGTGTTCTTCATACCCCAAGACTAAACTATGATGAAGCCTGATGTTGATGTCCATTGTAGGAAGGATGCATCCTAAGACATGATGTTATCAAATGATTTGGGATTGAATGGATGATAGACTATTAATACCAAGAGTTGACCAGCTACTTGTTTACCTAATGACCTAGACTTGAGACTTTGATGTTTGAGTTTTTCACTTTTAACCCGCTAGACTTGTTTCTTATTGTTTCACCAAAGGTTGAGGATGATGATTGATTTATTGTGAGTGGAGGTTTATTTCGGGAAATTGCAAAATGGGATGGGTGGATTTTTTTCAAATATTTGAATGTTTTCGATGTTTTTAAAATGTTTTGAGGTTGTTTTTGGTATTTTCAAGGTTTTGCAAATATTTTGATTTTCAAATTTTCTAATGTTTTTGGTGTTTTATGAGATTTTATGATTTTTTTTAATGTTTTTGTGTTTTTGTGTCTCGAGGGTTGATCAAAGATTAGTATTTCCCATGTTTAAGCTTAGAGATGACGTAGTTCAGATACCATGTTTTTGACATTTTCTATTTTTCTAAATGTTTTAGATTTTGATACGATTTTAGATATTTTTGGATTTTCTTGGTTTTTTGAATTTTTTTGGATTTTTTTGGATTTTAATATGATTTTGATGTTTTGTATGGAAATGTGTGATGATATCAGTGCTCTGTTTTGGATTTTGTTGAAAACCAAGCCAAGGTTGATTGATCAGATTGATGGATTGATGATGATAACATTGTTGATGATACACAACAATGCAAGGATAGTGTTAAGCAACACAAGGATTAGGATGGATATCCTGAGATAATGAGGGATTGATGATGATGACGTTGTCAAGGATACAAGAATACAAGCATAGTGTTAAGAAACATAAGGATTGGGAAGGATGTCCTGAGATGATGGATTGATTGGATTTGATTGACCAAGATTTTGAAGCTTGGTTTTGGAAAAAAATCTATTTAAATGATTTGATGTGATGTTGAAGTGTAAATTAGATACAATTGATATTGATTGTTTGGATTGATGTTCGATGAAAGATAAAGCTTCATAATGAATGTCTTCTTGTCAAAATATGCCATGGGCTAGTGATTTGGATTTTTGGCTCACAAATGCTTTGACCAATTTGATTTTATGTTTGCCAATGTTTAGATCACCACATAAGTTGGAAGATATAGATCAAGATTTACTCCCAAAGCATGATGTAAATGTTTTCCCCAGTGTCTAGCAATGTATGGAATGCCATGGATGGATATAGATTATCTTGTGATAAGATAAGGTGTTGAACAAAGGATACTCATTTGGATAGTGCTTCATGGATTATATAATGCTGGGTAGGATAGGATAAATGAAAATAGCCCATGTCAAGATTTTTACCATAAGCAAGTGCAAAGTGTGCACCAAAATTTTAAGATAATTTGGAAGATGGATGTAGATGGATGAAAATGGATTGGATAAATGGTTTATGGATGAATGGATTTATTATGGATGGGATGAGATGCTTCCACCTGAAATAGCGCACATAGATGCTTGATTCTACACATGACGCCTATTTTCCAGGTTTTCATCTTGGTACCTACCCAAAGTGCCATTGTAGTGGTTTTCACTAGAGGAAATTTTTTTTCTTTAATGTTTTCAATCCTTTTTTTGAATTTTCTTTTGGATTTTCATATTTTTTAATTTTTTTGTATAAAGATTTTAAGCTCATGCTGAATCACTTCATGGTGTTGATGTAGATGATTTTATCATAATGTGCCATCGATATCCTCCCTAAAGAAGTTGTTTTTCCAAGATATGTGTAGTTAAATACAACTTTTGAGATTCCTGATCTGCTTTGTTGATACTGAAGTTAACTTTGTCTTTGTGCCCACATCGCAATAGGATTCCTTCTAAATCCTTATGATGAAGGGTGGATGCCAATACATGGTCAATTTAAGAATTGGATATCATGTGTGGAGGGATGGATGGAGTGTGTTTAGGAATAAAAGATGGATTGGTTGATAGTTTGGAACCTTTGACTCTCCAAACTTGGGAAGATGAGCAATGATGGGTGGATACGGAAGTGTGCATGGAATTAGGACCAATTTCTTGATATAATTTGTATGTCACTTGGGAAGCCTTCTTTTGCTTGTGTGGACATCTTTGATAGATAATTTTCCCTTTTATATTTTTCCCCATAGTTTCTTTGACTAATGGAGTTTGATAGGGATAATATTTCTTTGTATTTTTTGGTATCCATGTGTATTTTATTTGTCCATTATGCTTCCTAGCTTCTTTTTCTTTGATAACGTTCTTTGTGCTGACTCAAATCTTTCTTTTGATGTTGGTCCCAATTTGTGGATGGGGTGATGGGTGGATGAAGATTCATGATGTGGCTAGTTGTAGTATTCGCGTCGGTTTCATCATAAGGATTCTTCGTGCTCCCTTTGTTGATGCTTGCACTAGATAAAATTGTCCCTATTATTATAGAGGTATCACTGATATGTTTAGATCTATTCATTGTCAAATAACCAAGACCTCAATGCTTAGGATTGCCAATTATCTGCACTAGTTTTAGGATACATTGTTTATGTAGGCATAATCCTCTGCCTTGATAATTCATCTGTTGAAACATTTTATTTGTAATAGGATATGATTTACCTTGGAAACAAGGTGCTAATCCTTCTCTACTCTATTATGGATCTTTGAAGGTGATAGTTTCTTCATTGATAAGATAGCTTTCCCTAAAAAAGGTAAGTGATCCAAGTTTATAAGTGATAGGATCCTCCATGTGTGGGATAACTTCTTGATTCATATCTTTGGCTTGATCTTGTGAAGTATTAGATTTTAATGCTTCTTCAAGAGGTGTTGATGATTCACTATCCATGTAAAAGTCTCCTTCATGATTCATTTTTGATATGCCTTCATAACATGTTTCTGATTCACAACTTCTATAGAAGCCTTCTTCATGACCCATTTCTGATATGTCTCTAGATTTTTCTATATCTTGATCATGTCTACAAATGTTAAGAGTAGGAGACTCTTGTTCTTTGATAATGATATCAAGAGTATGAGACTCTTGTTTTGAATTAATATCATCTACATGTCCATTAGGAGTAAGCATCTCATTGGTAGATGGAGGAATATGTGCTATATGGATATGATCATCATTTGTGACATCTTGTATAGATAAAAGAGTGTCCATTAGATCATTGTAGTATCTTGGAGATACGAATTCTTGATCTTGATTAATTTTGGAGTTGCTTTAGACATGATTTGGATTAAGTTCTTGACATGGGTCAATTTCAAAGGATGGATTTCTTATAAAAAATTCTTGGATATATTCATTAGGCATGGGAAGTGGCTCAATATCCTCTTGATCTTCAAGTGGAATTGGATCAAATGTTGAGTTGAATATTCCTTCAATTTATGCAACCATGAGGTCGAAGGATGTCAATATGTCTCGGAAAGGACCATTGGTAGACTTTGGTGAAAGATGATTATCATGCTTTGGAATGAATTCTTGAGATATGTCCTCAAACTCATTGGATGAGGTAGAGGTATTGTCAAAATGATCATTGGTGGAAGGATTGTTGATTATAGGATCAAATAATGTTAACACTCCTTGAAATAGATCATTGTTAGAAATTGTCAGGGGGTTTTTATCATGATCAAAAAGTGACTCTTGATGTATGTTGAGTTGATATTTGGATGAGGTAGAAACATATTCAAGGTGCTCATTGATGGATAAATCTTGATCATTATTTTCAACAATTGTAGTGGGGAGATTGTCAATGCTAACACTAGTGGTTGAATCTTCATCATTGTCCTCAATAGTTATTTTTTTTTATCAATAAGGTCTTGGATGAGATTTTTGAGTTGAATAGAATTTTATGTTGTATGTCCCTTTATTTTGTGAAAATCACAAAGGTGTTTCTTGTTATACCATGGTGGTTTAACTTGAGGCTCTTGATAATTTTCATAAATGGGGACTTTGATGAGATTTTCTTGATTGTTGCATGATTGATTATGTGTGAACCCCAACCTTGGTACCTACAAAACAACAAGAATAAACAAGTTAGACAAGTGATTGCAAGCCAAAACAAGGATTCCCCATGAAATCCATTTACAACCTCAAACTAGGAAAGAAAATAGTGAAGAACACAATGAAAATGACAAAACAAAGATTAAATCCTAATTAGATGTGCAAACTCATGATCCCATGGGGGAATTGGTGCCAATTTGATGTGAAAATTGGCCCTTTCCCAATTCGTATGATGCAAGCTTCAAATGTTGAAGAGATTGATCCACTTTGTTGGAGAAGAATGAGAACTCCAAGTTAAAATCTGCAAAAACCTAGCTATGACTCAATGATAATGGATGAAATTCAAGAGATATTTGAGCATGATAACTTTGCCTAGATTGTGGATGATGAAATGAGGATATGAAATCTTTATTTATAGAATTTCAAGATGGATGAATGTCCAAATTTGAGCAATGTGGGACTAACATTCATCCAATGATATGATGCCACTTGTCAAGCTATGAATGGATGAAGGATGTGCAAGATTTGGGGTTTGTGCCAATAAATGCATAATTTTGAAATTCAAATTTGTTGAAATGACATGCAAGAGGGAAGGGAAAATGAAATAAATGCCACTTGGCTCAAGGCAAAGGACATGTAAGATGAATTTATTGCCTTGTACATGTTGACTTGGAATTTTTGAATTCAAATTGAGAGAATATTCCAAAAGATGCCTTGTGAGGAAAATAGAGATTTAATAAATGAATTAAATCTATTTTCATGTGCAACTTGCATTATCTAGAGGATGGGACATGAGATGAGATTAAATTAATCAAGGGTCAATTAATTTAATGAGAGAGGTTAGATGATGTGACCTCTTTGACTCAAATTTATGGATTTATTTTAAATCAAATAAGAGATGAATATGACAAGAGATTAATTAAATAAGGATTTTGATTTATTTAATTAAAAGAGATGGTGTTAGATTAAATCAAATAAGGTTTTAATTTATTTTATTTAATGGATAGACTTTAGAAATTTAATCAAATAAATTGATTATTTAATTAAATAGGGATAATTAGATTAGATGGGTTGATTTAATTAACAAAAGAGATGACTTGATTAGATAAAATGATTTATTTAATTAAGAGAGGAATATTGATGAATTTAATCAGATAGGGAAATTTGATTAAATGGTTAGACCGAGGGATGATTCAGGAAAAATCCATGTTAGTAAGTTAGGATCAGATGCACAATGTCAATCAGTATATTTTGTGTGTCTACAGATTCGATTGGTCCCCCAAGTGGTGTGTATTTTTTCGTTTGTTACCTTGTGATATTTGTACTTTAAATTGACATTGTGGTGATTGATTTTGGAGATGTGGTGATTGATATTTGAGATGTGGTGATTGATCTTTGACATGTGGAGGTTGGGTTTGTTGTTGATGTTGTTGATCTTGATATCCAACCTCTTGACATTAGAGATATTATTCTTGATGTGGTTGTGGACACAACTCAATGCTTTGATGGCATGGTTTAACCAATGGAAGAGTGTATTGATTTTAGGGTGGAGATGTCTCTTGGTGCAATGAGTCAATTATTTTGTCAAGTGAAGCAATTTTATCTTGCAAAATTTGATCTTGATTTTGATCTTGACACCCTTGATATAGTTGATTTGGTTTTTGTTCAAGCACATTTGGAATGTTTACTTGTGGTGTTTGTATGGGATCATGGAAAAATTGACTTTGGACAATGTTCTGATTTGGGATGATGTTTAGATTTGGCAGGACAGGTTGAAATTGAACATTGTTTTGGTTGGGAATCACATTGCCTTTATTTAGGTAACTTTAATTTTGCATGGTGTTACCTTGACTTGGATCAATACATGGAGTTAACATTTTGTTCAGACTTTGAACAACATTTGTATGATTTGCAAACATATCTATCCCAAATTTTACCAAGTGTGGATTTGAAATGTTCATGTTTGGTAAAGTTGTACATGGTATATTCACATTTGGCATGTATGGATTTGGTGGGATAATGTTGTTTTGTTGAAGACTCATGCATTGATTGTTTGGTTGATAGATTTGTAGGTTTGGACTTTGATTTAAATCTACCATAAGGAAAGGTGTTCCAAAATTTAGATTGGGCATACTCAAAAAAAATTTAGCATTGAGGTTTGTAGGAGATAATGATCCCATGTATGGATTGTATAAATGTGAGTTTTGATAATCAATTGGCATTGTAAGGATTTGACAGTTTGTTGATTTAGACCACTCATGATGTGTGAATCAAGTTTATATTCCATGTTTTTCTTGTGTTTTGACCTTGTTGACCTATAAGGGATTTAGGACCAATGATGAGATTAAGAATGAAAGGGCTGAATGATATGGGTGTTGAAATTTTAGGGACCTTGGAGGAAATACTAGACTTTAGGACTTTTGTGTTTTTTATTTTGGATTTGATTTGGATAATGGACTTATAAACCCCAAGATGTTGGATATTATATTGGAATAAACTTGTCCACAAGGTGATAATTTAACTAAGAGTATGAAGAAGGATGCATCTACACACACTTAGTCAAACAAGATGATTTTGATTTAAAGGATTTTTCAAAAGTCTAGTATGAAGGATTTTTCCAAGATTTCTAAGAGTTGTTTGTGAGATGGGATTTGATTGATGTTTGAGATGGATGAAATCATTGGTTGTTTTGATCCTAAATGAACCTAAGAGGGACTTGTTTACAATACCAAGGTTTTGAAGAACATGTTTTTCCCTAATAGAACTTCAAACCAAAAGATCAATGTTTGCTCAAAAGACCACAAGAAAAAATATAAAAAAGCACATGTATGGGGTTCAATTGATTTTATCTTGGTTAATGACTTGATTTTTACCACATCCACTTGTCTTGCTTAAGTTTCAAACTAAATGTCTATGCCAAGGCCTTCTTTCATTCCACATGGTCCATTATGTGAGAATCAAGAAGTCAAAGCAATAGTTCCCTAATATTGACTTTAGAGATAAAATTGAGAAATGGGACCAAATACTTAGAAGCCTCTAAGGATGAAATCCCAATGGACAAGCAGTAGCACTTGGATTCTTTCAAAGGATTTTGCTTCTACTAAAGGGTTTGAAATTTGATGTCCTTGTTGAATGTTTTTTTTCAAGATTTTGGATCCAATCAATGTGTTTAACTGACTCAAAATTGCACAATCTTAGGATGGAAGAGAAAATATTTGTTGAATTTCCCACTTGGATAAATCTAGTTGCGCATATTTAGAGTGAATGACTAGAAGCTTGACCACACTATCTCCCCTTCATGGCACACAATTCTTGGGTCATCCAAGCTTCATTTCTCATGAATCTCCCATGAAAAACTTCTCATCTCTACAAAGAATCGCAAGTATGTGGGACGGCTTCTGAGGTTCGACCTCCTGATGCCAAAAAATATTGGGATTTTAGGTTACTACAAAATGGTTCAAAATAAATGCATCCAATTTATAGGACACGATGATAAACTCCCTCAAGATGTCTCCTAACCCTTAGAACAAGGGTTTTATGCATCATAAAGATACTAAGGGAGAGCTATCATACATCACTAGAAGTTGATTGCAAACTTTCCTTGCAACCACAAATTTTTATAGTGGTTTAGAAGAGCCTGGCTTATGCTCGTTACCGCTTGGGTCATTCCCTTTGGGTGAGTATTTTTTCCCACTAAGGAAGGCCCTCTAAAGGTGAAAAAAAGAAAGTAAGTACATCCGTAGTTTGATCAATATTTGTTTGCGTGAACAAAGAGAGAACACATGCAATATACTTACACACACAAGATTTTGTTCAATTTTAAGAATCCAAATTGAAGTGTGGAGGCAATATTTTAGACAACCTAATATCACAAAAATAATTTTGATTCTCAAGATCACCATGAAGCGTGACAGAAGTGCATACACCTTTAAATGATATTAGTTTGTAGAAAATATTACAAAACAAGATAAGCACATGTTCATTTTAACTTTAAAAGCAATAATGGATTCTTTTCATAGCACCAAGATGAAGTGTGAAGCTGTTTTGTTCAATTCTTAAAAACCCATTATCAAATCTAGTGAGTTTCTAATGTTCTTTTTAACCCTTTTATTGTTCTTTTTAAAGCCCAAAAGAAATTTATTTGAGTCCTAAAACTTGAAGATAACAAATCCTTAACAATGGGATTATAATTGCTCCCAAAGTGTTTAAAAACACTTGTTACAATCATGTGATAATGTTTTTTCATTGACTTCCATGCTCCATGATTCTTTAGAACCTGCAATCCAAGCTGCAAATGTTAGATGAAATCAAGAAAGAAGAAGATATGAGGGTTAGATAAATGATTAAGAATAAAAACCCTAAAATTTAGATCAGGTTTCATTGTGATTTGACATTAGGTAAAAATTTGAAAATTTTAACTCTATCAATGTTGAGAAACACCTACACCATTGGATAGCTTATGCAATTCTACCCCATTTTAAAAAAAAGCTCTAAAAAAGACCAAAATATGACCAAGATAAGACCATTTTAAGATTGAGTGAAAAATCAAGAAAGCAAAGGCGTCACCATTTGTAAGACAGAGGCATCAATGCTATTTGAGTGAAAACAACGACGTTGGAATGATAGCATCATTGTTTGAGGATTTGAGCAGCACTTTGGTGAAACTAGCAACGCTATTTGGGAAAATAGAGACCGCATATGCATTGCTATTTCCTCTAGCGGCGATGTTTGACTTGGAAAGACAAAAACATAAAAAATGACAGAAATGGCCAAAAAAATGTGTTAATTTTGAGATTTATGCCCTCCTTCTAGCGCCAAAATGTGAATGGTGGATCTAGACCTACATAAACATAAACAACAAACACAATATTAGTCAATTATGTAAATCAAACCATCATTCCCCATAAGATTCATTTAAATGTCAAGAACAAGAAACAAAACAAATAAACCAAATGAAAGCTATCTAATATTGCTCAAAAAACTCAAACTCTCAATCCCATGGGGAATTAGTGCTATTTTGATGTGGAAAATAGCTCCTTCCCAATTCCTTGCAAGCTTGATGATGATCAATGGTGCTCCTTGATAAAATTTTCCATAACCTAGCTATGAAATTGATGAAAGACTTTGAAAATGGATGAGAATGGATGAAGTTGCTCAAAAAATGAAGATAATGACTTTGCATAAGTTGTGGATCCAAAATAAGTAAAAGAGCCTTCTATTTATAGAAGAGAATGATGGAAGAATAAGCAAAAGGGATGAATGTTGGATAAAACATCAACCAACAGCAAAATGTCAGTTGTCAACATGTGAGTGGATAGAGGTGGAGCACATTTTGATGAATGTGCACATTAATGCCATTAGGTGGATATTTGAAATTGGAGAAGTGACATGTTGGAGGGAGATGAAAGAAGAATTAAATGCCACTTGGCTCAAGAAAAGGACATGTAAGAGGCCTTTAATGCCTTGTTGGATGGACAAGTCCTTTTGGGGGGAGATTTTTAAATTTGAGGAATATTCTAACTTTAATACCTTTTTGAATAAAAATAGATGATTTAATAAAAAATTAAATTGATTTTCATGTGCAAGTTGCGAAATCTAGAGGATTTGGGTGATTAGTGTTAGGATTAATCATGATTTGATTAATTTAGATGATAATTAGCTGATTTGACATTTTGACTTAGATTTTTGGATTTAAATAAATCAAGATGAGAGGAATAATGAATTTAGACTTAATTAAATAAATTTGGATTTATTTAATTAAAAGGGGATGGTGTTAGGCTTAAATCAAATAAAGGTTAGTTTATTTCATTTAAAGAAGATGACCTTAGAACTTAATTAAATAAAATCAATTATTTAATTAAAAGAGGAGAATAGGATTAACTAAATAAAATAATTTATTTAATTAATAGGAGATAATGATTTAATCAAATAAAATTGATTTATTTAATTAAACGATGAAATATGATGAATTTAATCAAATAAGGGTTATTCGATTAAATGGTTAGTAGAGAGACGATTTAAGCAGAATTGGTGTTAGTAAATCTGGATCAGGTGCACAAGATCAATTGATATAATTTATGAG
The DNA here is from genome assembly GCA_007258455.2 of Sequoia sempervirens. NCBI lineage: Eukaryota > Viridiplantae > Streptophyta > Pinopsida > Cupressales > Cupressaceae > Sequoia > Sequoia sempervirens. The sequence continues at coordinate 94,657,132 of VDFB02000015.1, forward strand.
TCTACACTAGGCATTTCTCCTCGACAACTAACAGAATGGGAAATCCAAACACAAGAATTTTCTATAGGATCAAAGCAAAAATGAGGCAATTAGAACCCTAATTACCTATATTAACCCTCAAAACCCTATTTTTTACCTAGTAAGCCCTAATTTTTTATTAGGGAACCTTCCTATGTTCAAATTAGGACTTCCAGGGAACATCGGAAGAACCAACAAGGGACCTATAGACCTAATTTTTTGTCCTAAACACATCTAAACTAAAATAGAACAGTTTTATGAGTCTGGCCTCAAAATTGAAATTTTTGACCAACCTCTCAAGTGGGTAGCATAGACTACCATCATTCTACTAAATGCCGAGTCGCAGTGGGGCATAATTTTTTTTCAAAAACTTGATCTTAAAATTAGAATCTTTGACATGAAGCAACCAATACTTTATCTCAAAGAGGGGCAAAATGTAGACATGTAAAATTGACCTAAAACTTATCACACACTCTAAACGATATTTTCACATCATTGGTATCATTATCATCAAACATCACTACATTTTGACATCAATTTCATCCAAAACCCTAATTTTCCATATTAATTGAATAATAAAACATTATTTAATTAATTCACTTTTTCATCATTTTTGATAAATTAAATAAATTCCATTTATTTAATAAAGTTCTAAAAACACTATTTCTTCTATTAATTGAATAAAATGACATTATTTAATTAATTCACATTTCTATCATTTCAACCAATTAAATAAACTACATTTATTTAATGAATTCCTAATCTCACTTTATTTCATCTTGATTAGCTAAATAACACCAAATATTTAATTATGTCAAAAGTTAATTGAATTATTAAATCATAATAATTTAATTATGACACTTTCCCTCCAAAATTTGAATAATTAAATCAAACTAGTTCAAATTTATTTGCAAAAGTCAAACTTGATTTGCACATTCAACTCCAAAATGAATGAATTAATTAAATCAATTAATTAATCATTCTCAACCACTTTCCTAATTGAGTAAATTACGATCCCTTGATTTCTCAATCTATTCCTAATAGATCAATCTATTCCTAATTGAGAAAATTATGATTTCCTGACTAATCAATCTATTCCTGACTGGTCAATCCATTCCTCAACCCCACTGATCATTCAATCTATTTATTTAATCACACAAATTGTGCAATCTATTTTTGCATAGATTATTCATGTCTAAATCCTGTCAACCTCTCTCAACCATCGATCTTGATTCAACATTTTTTAATCCTAATCATCCATTTTGAATAACATTTTCTATATAACAAACCTCTTTTCTCACAAAAAAGAAATTAGAGAATCAACCTATCCAAACAAGGAAATAATGCCAAAACACCATTGATAGAGGTTCAACATTTTCTTTGATCGACCAACCAAGACATTGTTCTTCAAGCTTTTGCACATGAACTATGGAGGCTTCGCAGTGATACGAGCAACCGCATCCTCATGAATATACTCCAATACGAGATGGGTAATAGTTTCATTATTGAATTTAATTGTTTATGTACTTCATTTTAATGTTCTTGAATTTAGTATTCTAAATTGTTCATTTTGTAAGTGTAGGAATAGATCTAGATTATTATTTTTTATTTAGATTAGATCTCTATTTCAATTGCATTTGTCTTTCTTAGAATTTATTATTTTCCCCCTAACACATCTAGCATCACATAACACAAGATGTACATGGAAAACCCAAGATGGGAAAAAACACAATGAGAAATGTTTCTAGGAGCTATTGTCCTAATCTAGCCTCATAATCAAAGTCCTGTTACAATGTTTAAGCACACCAACACTAAGGAGACACCCATCCCCCATTTTATGAGCACCCACTCTAGGGAAGCACCTATTCCCTACACTAAGAACTTACCCAAATATTTGATGGAATCCACCAATTAGATTTACAATAATGGTAGTTATAGATTTTTTGATAGAACAAAATTCAATGTTGCAACTTAATTTACAACTACTCAACACTTCATTTTGACCTCCACACCTTTAGTTATGCTCAATACCTCTTTTGTTCTACTCTTGTGGGTAAACCCACATTAAGATTTACTATTGATTTTTTGAGTTCAACTCTTTCACCTTGCTACTACACTCTTCTCTTTTTCTTTTGGTGCAATCTTTGTCTGTCCCAAAATACCTTTAGATGCACAACCCAATATTTCTGCACTTTCTCTAAGAGTGCATTCTCTGTCTACCTTCAGGAGCTGAGTGAGGAATTTTTTTTCCTTCATGCTTCTTTTCTCTAGAATATTCTTTGTCCATATCAAAAGATACTTCTTGCTCAAATTGCAACACACACTCACACATCCACTTCTTTTCATCAACATATACACTCTCTTTCTTAATTCTCAAATTTTCTTTGTGTGTTCATCACTAACCTTCATCCTTGGCCTCAAGATTTGTACACATTTAATTTTATTCTAGGGTTTGATATTTAACTTATTTTGTACACTATTGGATCATAGAGCCATGCATCAACTTATCGAAATCAAATATTTTTCTATTTCTAGCATATAAAATAGTTGGGGTTTTCAGTAGCATTTCATTCATATTCTTTGTAATGAATCTTAATATGATTTTCCATTTCCTATATGTTCATTTCACCGATTTAATAAACTAATCATCATTAATATTGGTAGGTGTAGCAGTTGGTCCAATCAAATTCATTCCCTAAGTTGGTTTGCAGCCAAAACCCTAGATCACACTATTGTAGCTATTAAGGATTCTCAGTTTGAACTTGAGTCATTGATCAATGCTTTTTGTGCCACAATCTATCAATCAACATTCACCATTCAACATTTTAAACTATGACCATTGGATAATGATTTTCTTTGAATACTGTTGTTGATTTTTACCATATGTAGCTTGCCATGAGTGAGTCCCAATGATACCATCAGAAATTCATAGTTCTGGAAGTTTAGAAACTATCCCACCAAATCTTTAGTAGATTGGTAGATTATCACCATCTGTCGCCTTGACATTCCCACACAATTCACAACAAAGATGTGAATTTCTATATTGATCAATCAAACACTACCACCTTCCTTCATGTCATTAATCACCCTTGACACCTATCTATCAATTTGGTCCCACAATGTGCACCGCTATTCTATTATGAGGAATCTAGAGGATAATCTACAATACTCACACCGAACTCCTAGAAAAACCTTTAGTTCTTCAATCCTCAATCATAGTTGTAGATCTTATGGAGGAAAAATATTTACCTCATGAATAGGGAAGTATTATGATCATTGAATATTTATCGAGTTAGTGGACATAAGGGAAGAGGGCTAGTTTCCCAAATGAACTCAAGGGATTAAGTTGTCACTTAAGCAACCTACAACCACCGATAGATAGTCATCATTGGAATATAACATTTGTTTCAGCACTATGATTGAATACTTTTGAATTCATCCCATCATCCAAACATCACCAATCTCCCAAGTAGGTTATCACATATTCATCTCATTTTGATATCAATGACAACAATATGCCAATAGATACGATCACTTCCTAGACTAACTTATGAGCACATGGCTATCCCTTCCATTGTGAAGGATAGTGCTAAGGTCAAGACTCTACAGTCTATTAGTTCTATGACCTAGAGTATCATAGAGCATGTGAGTCCTATAATACAACATGAGTTGAGGGAGACTTTGAGGGGGTGCCACCCCATATTTTTTAGGCTTGTGGGTCCACCTATGGTTATGACCCCACAAATAGTTAGGAGGTAGGTGTGTAGGCTACGTCTATAGCTAACTAGTTGGCAATGATATATTCCATATTGAATGAGGATTTTGGATTTGATACTCAGGTAAATGTTAGCAAGTTCATTGAATTTAATCTATTAAAGTTCATTTTTGAAATGCAAGATTAACTAATTTAGTTTAATGATTGTAATAAAATTTTAGGGTCATAGTGTTCATACTATTTTCTCCAGCCCTCCACCTCTGTATTACTATACAACATCTATTGTTGAGGTATGTAACTAGTAAACAATTATTAATATTAATGTGAATAGAATTTTTATATGAATGATATTCTAATATTTGATTTTGGATGTTGAATAGTTTAATATTGGAGATTTCTTGGAAACATCTCCTAGTGGCGGTGATGTTCAAGCCTTCACTTAGCTAATAGAATAAAGAGTTTAACTAATGAATTGTACTTAATAGATTTTTGTAGTTTATATTCATATCATAGATTAATTTGTGTTGTACATCTTTTGAACTCAAATCATTACTTCAAATTGCATAACTAATAACTAGATGTTGATAGATGACAAAATTTCAATTACAACATAGTGTTTTAGAAAGTCAACATGAGCAGTGTTGTAGTTACTTCACATAGCATAACTAATAACTTGGAGTAGCTTCCAATTGCATTTTATTTTCATGGAATTCCATGAGACCATATTTTATTGAGGCATTTTTTAAGCAGTTTAGTATGTTGTCTATGAAATGGATTCTTGGAAAAAATCTATCAAAGTATAATAGTAAGCAATAACATATACAAGGCAATGAGTTGTTTGAAAAAATGCCTCAAATAATTGTGGTCTAATGGTGATGTCCATCACCATGAGACCACATTTCTTTGAATAATTTTTTCAAATAGCTTACTACCTTGTCTATGTTGCCACATTTTCCATACATTTCTACCAAATCATTATATCAAATAGTCCACTTCCTTGCTACTATGGCTAAAATCCTAAAACAAGTGCTTTCCAACAAACTATGGATGCTTGGAAAAAATCTATCAAGGAATAATAGTAAGCAATAACATATACAAGGTAGTGAGTTGTTTGAAAAAATTCCTCAAAGAAATGTGGTCTCATGGTGATGGAATTAAACAATTTACCGCCTTAAGAATAGATAATCATCTTTAATCAAATCAAATAATTTTAAGGTCTTGGATTTGATCCCCAAATCTAATCCCATCCTCTTTCTTCATCCTTAGATCACATTCTTCCAATCCCCAAGTTCATTTCTAATCTATCATCTTAATTTCCATCCTCATCCAAAATCAATACCAATCTTTCTTCTAATCAATCCTCCATTGTGTTTAACCATCTAATCTATCCTCCATCCAACATAATATATTCTAATCCAACTTCATCCATTCCAACCAACCCCAACCATATCATTGATGATGAGTATATCCTTTTTAACCAACCCAAATATAATCCCAATGATGATAATGAGAGAATTTTGAATCACCTTGAATCCATTTTCAATGAACAAAATAGTCCAATTTTCCACTAATCCCCCATCCAAAGCTCCCATAAAGTCCCATCCATATCATCCCTATCCACCACCACTAATTTTATCCTCACTTACTACTTCCATAATTATAAGGATTCCATGCTTAGATGTCTCCTTGGAATCGATGCTAAAATTCTATCCTCCCTACCTTCCTCTAATCCCAATCCATCTCCTCTTTCTTATCCTTCCCATTCCTTTAACAACATAAACCAAGCCCTTATCCAAAATTCCCCTCCAAATCATTTCCATGGTCCTCATCCTCATCCTCAATTTACCAATCCATGGAAGCTTCCACCTCTTTTCCACTTGTTTATATCCCACATCCTTAAAATCCACATCAGCCCACTATTACCAAACAATGTCATCCCATGTCTCTCATAATAACCTCCTCCAAGGACTATTTGCAAAAGTGGCTATTTTCCCATGCAAAAAAAAGTGGTGCAATCTTCCCAGATCATGCATCCACCTTCATCACCCCCACATCAAGATAAAGCCTAATACTCTAAATCTTAAATGAATACTTTATCAATCCATATATCCAAGTTAAAGAGTCTATAAAACCTTCCTCCCTCATCACACCATGCATATAAAATGAACTATGTCCATATCCTAATCCAAAGCATGCTAACATAGATTTCCCTCCATATAAAGATCAAGGAAACCCTTCTCCTCCATCATATGATCCCCTTCCATCTCAAGATCCCATTTCCAATCAAGAACAACATATCCCTTCCATCTCATCTAATGATATCATTCCATCTCAAGAGCAAGATATCCCTTCATCCCCCTCTCGCAATACCCTCTCCCCCATTTCATCTAATGACATACTTCCATGTCCAAATAAAAGTACCTCTTCCACTCCATTGTATGATTTATCTCAAAATGTGGTCTCAAAGTACACCTTCCACCCCATCTAATTATCTTCTTCCCCTCATGATCAAAACATCCCTCCCTCTTCATGTCATTATCCCCCTCCATCTCATAATCAAGACCACACTATGTTGGTATGTGGCGACTAATCATGCTATGTTGTATAGCCCATGGTATACTGTACACCATTCTTTTGCAGAGGGTTTGATTTAGAAAGGAATCTCAGGATCTTCAAAAAGTCATACTTTGTTCTTGCTTGGTGTACTCCTTTAGGAAGGCGTGATTCTCCAATAGGCTAAAACGCCTTCATTTTTGGTTGTTTCTTTCTTGCATCCTTGGAACCTAGCTTCTACAATTCATTTGCCTCAGTTTCTAGGTTGGAGAAATCATTTTGTAGTATTCTATGCTTGGATTTGTTAGTTTTCACCTTTCTTGGCTGGCAAACTGGAATAATTTCTTATTTAAATAATCTGGAGCATTTTGGGTATGTTTGTAACTTGTAATCTCTTTGTTTTAGTTATTTAATACCTTTTGCACTTCCATTCTATAAATTTTAGCTCAGATTTGAGTTTTATGAGCATTTATTTGAAATCGCCCCTTCTACTTCTCTCTAGAAATTTCTCTAAAAAACTAAAAGAAAAATTTTCCTCCTACTTTTTCGTGTCGTCACCGGAAAAGGGAAAAATCAATGAAAAAAGAAAAAAACTCGATTTTGTAGAACCCTAATTTGGAAGCTTCTAAGCTTGTTAAAAAGGGGTTCAGATGGGGGTTATAGTATGATGAAAAACGTGATTATTCGTAAGATTGTAATAGGTTTTTGCACTGGATAATAAAATCATTGGATGACTGCGGTTTGGTGGATGTAACCTAGATTGGGCGAACCACGTTAAATTCTCTGTGTTATAATTTATTTTGTGTGTTTTAGTTTCTCTGTTTATTAATTAAATTTGCATTTAATTGTTAGATATCTGCCTTTCTAACCCTAACAAGTGGTATCAGAGCAGGTTGTGTTTTCGATTATGTTAGTGTAATTAATATTTAATTACGCTTGCATAAGTTTACTTAGGTTTATTTAATTCCTAAGTTATAGGTTTTATCTTTATCTTATCGAGCTATCTTGTTGCTCAAGATAAGATTAGGTTTAGGAATCTTTGCTTTTATAAAGCAAATTATCTCTTGTAATTAATTGGTCTTTTTGAATATATCAAATTGCATGTTTTTATGCAATCTCTGCTTTTTCTTTTTTTCTCCTCTGTGGAAGGTATTTTCTGGTTTGCAATCAAATCTTGGTTTTCTAACATGGTATCAAAGCCTCGATTCGCAGCCCCTTCTTAGCATTTTCGGAGGAACACAGTGCAGAGCTCGTTCAAGGTCCCTCGAGGGTTTCAATCCTTGAGTACATTTATGCAGTGTCTTGGATCAGATCGGGGTTTTCCGTTGGATTCAGAGCGCTGGAAAAAGTCAGAAATGGATTTCATTTTATTCATATTCGTCACCGTTTGCCAGATCTATGAGGGTTGTAAGATCGATGATTTTTCTGATAGATCTTGGGTTCACCTAATTTTCAGAGCACTTTGGGCCCAAACGGACCTCACTGTTGGATTTACAGCACCCAAAAACCCATATTTCCATATAAAATTTGTCCGATTTGGACAAAGTCATTTGGAGAGGCAAAATTTTTTTGCCAGGGAGGCCGTATGGCCTCCCCAGCTCGCGTCCCGAGGCACTTTTTTTGAGAAAAATTAAAAAAAACTCAAAAAAAAATCAAATTTTTTAAACAAAATCAGCACCACCCATTCAAATAGGTTGAGCCACCCGGCGGCCACCAGGCGGCCACCGGTGCACCACCATCGCCGGTCTGAGAAATCAGCCCCCGAGGGCTTCAATATGCAGTGGTTGGTTCTATGGGCGACCAGCGCCCACGCGCCAGCCCCCACCGGGCTTTTAGCCCTAGCCCTCATCACATGGGTGACTAGGGGCCACGCCCTGAACTCTGCCGCCAGCTCCCTGGTCTGCCCAGGCAACCAGGGGCTTATTTTTTTAGCCCCTAAGGGCTCTACATGGCCAAATCGGACTTTTTCAAAGCAGTTTCATGGAAATGATCATAACTTTCTCATACGGCGTCATTTTTTTGCAAACAAGATATCACCGAAAAGTTGTTTTTGAGCTCTACGCATTGGGACTGGTGAGATTTTCTGTTTTTTCTTTTTTGATGTCGTTTTCTGCCTCAAAAGTCATATGTTGCCTTTTTCACTCAGAGACGCATATCTTTTCACTCGCTTATCCGTTTTTCGCAATTTTTGTGGCGTTGGAAAGCTGGTTTTGGCCTCTATGCAGATCTGAGGTTATTTCTAGAAAATGTGTAACTTAATTTAGGCATGCATTCATTTTTGTTTCGTGTACTAGGTTTGCATTTTCGATTATGTTTCTATACTTTTGCATTATCTCCTTATGCAATCATTGGGTATTGTAATAACGAACTGATATAAAGCTCCATTAAGGGGGGTTTTTGCATCCATCTTTCATTTTGGTGACAACTCGCATGAGTTTTTCTGGTTTCTTGTTGTCTCCTTCTAGCTTCTTTCTTGCTTAGCTAGACACATCTTTGGTTTGATTTGGTTCACACTTCATATTGGGATTTTATGGTTCTTGATCCTCATTGGTTCAGATCTTTCCCATTTGAAGGCCATGTTTTTATGGTGAATGTTCTAGAATCTTGATGGTACTCGTCCTATGGGAAGTTTTAGTTTTAGTTTGACATTGGCTTCGAGACACAGCTTCCAGATTTGTCACCATTATGGGTCCATTCATCTTTTCATCTATTGTTGCTTACAAATTCCAGAGTTGATCCATTATGTGAGTTTCCAGTGTTCCTTGGCATCAGGTTTGCTGTTGCATTTGTGATTCCAATTGGTATTTTGCAAACAGAACTATCTTTCCTTGCTTGCCGGATTTGGGGTTCCAATTTTGCTTCATCAGAGTTCTTCTAGTGTTTCTTCACAGCAGTTCATCTCACTGAGGGGGGTTTCTCTCTCTTTACTTTTGTACATGAGTACCTGATCAGGCCTTGTTGTCGGGACTCATATTTGCATAATAATCTGCTTCTCCCTAAGTTGCACTTATGGGGGGGTGTTAGTGTAATTAATATTTAATTACGCTTGCATAATTTTACTTAGGTTTATTTAATTCCTAAGTTATAGGTTTTATCTTTATCTTATCGTGCTATCTTGTTGCTCAAGATAAGATTAGGTTTAGGAATATTTGCTTTTATAAAGCAAATTATCTCTTGTAATTAATTGGTCTTTTCGAATATATCAAATTGCATGTTTTTATGCAATCTTTGCTTTTTCTGTTTTTCTCCTCTGTGGAAGGTATTTTCTGGTTTGCAATTAGATCTTGGTTTTCTAATAGATTATTGTCTATAGGAAGGTCTCACGGTTGAGTGGGAGTAATGGAAGATGAGGGTAAGAAGGTTGAGAAGTTTAATGGGAAGAACTATTAGTTATGGAAGATGAAAATGGAGGACTACCTCTATCAGAAGGATTTATGGCGGCCATTGGAAGGGAAAACCAAGAAACCCACAACAATGTCTGATGAGGACTAGGAGATTTTGGATAGAAAGGCTCTTGGCAGTTTTCATTTATGCCTGGCACAATCAGTGTCGTTCAATATTACAACAACAAAGACAACTCAAGAGTTGATGGAAACCCTGACGAAGTTATATGAAAATCCTTCTGCTTCAAATAAGGTATTTCTTATGAAGCATTTATTTAATATGAAAATGGTAGAAGGTGGGTTAGTTACTGATCATTTAAATGAGTTTAATACAGTCACCAGTCAATTAACTTCTGTAAAAGTAAACTTTGATGAAGAAGTTAGGGCTCTTTTGATTCTGTGTTCTTTGCCTGAAAGCTGGAATAGCCTGGTAATGGCTGTTAGCAATTGTGTTTCTAGTTCGAATACATTAAAATTTGATGATGTTGTTGGTGTTATTTTGAGCAAGGAAATTCGTAGCAAAAGCTCAGGTGGAACACCCACATCAGACAGTTTTTTGAATGCAGAAAGCAAGGGTAGAACAAAGGAGAGGAAACAATTCTGGAAATCATGGGAAGTCATGAGGAAAATCAAATGATAGAAAGTCCCAATCTAGAGACAAGAGGGATTGTTGGTACTATGGTAAGCCGGGTCATTTAAAGAAAGATTGTTGGTCTCAGAAAAATAAAGAAGAGACAAAAATGAAGGAAGTAAAGAGGAAAATGTGGTAAGTAATAAATTTGATGAGGATGCTTTGATTCTTTCCCTTGATAATGTTGATGATTCTTGGGTGTTAGATTCAGGGGCTTCATTTCATGCTACCCCCCATAGAAGTTATTTTCTTGATTATGTCCAAGGGAATTTTGGGCTGGTTTATTTAGGAGATAACGAACCCTGTCAGATTGTTGGAAAGGGAAGAATCAAAGATTAAGTTGCAGAATGGGAATCATTGGCTACTACATGAGGTAAGGCATGTTCCAAAGTTAAGCAGAAATTTAATTTCAGCAGGGCAACTAGATGATGAAGGTTGTGTTGTTACATTTAGTGATAAAAATTGGAAGGTCACAAAGGGTTCCTTAGTGGTAGAAAAAGGTGTGAAAGTAGGCACCTTATATCTTTGTATAGGTCATATTGTTCCTTCTACTTTAATTGTTACGAGAAAAGGTCAATGTTCAGGAACAGTTGCTGCAATTCAACAGGTAGAAGATCATACAGTTGTTGTGGACTTTGAATCAACACTGTGGCATAATAGACTTGGGCATATGAGTGCAAAAAGTATGAAAGTAGTTCATTTAAATAATGTTTTACCAGGTCTAAAATGTGTTAATATGGATTTCTGTGAAAGTTGTGTGTATGGAAACAAAAGAGAGTAAGTTTTCTCAAGGATGGGAAGCAAAAGAAAGATGAGAAATTGGAGCTTGTGCATATAGATGTATGGGGACCAGCTCAGGTATCTTCTCTTAATGGCTCATAGTATTATGTTACATTCATTGATGATGCAACTAGGAAGGTATGGATTTATTTCCTTAGGCAGAAATCTGATGTATTTGAAACTTTTAAAAAATGGAGAAGCTTGGTTGAGAATGAGATGGGTGAAAAGCTAAAATGTCTCAGATCTGACAATGGTGGTGAGTATTGTAGCAAAGAGTTTGAAGATTATTGTTCCTCTAATGGTATTTGTAGGCAAAAATGGTTCCAAGGACTCCATAGGAAAATGAAGTGGCTGAGCGCATGAATAGAACAATAATGGAGTGTGCACGAACTATGAGATTGCATGCTAGGTTGCCTTTAAAAATGTGGGAAGAGACTGTAAACATTTTTGTTTATTTAATTAATAGAGGTCCCTCTAATCCTTTGGGTTGTGGTATTCCAAAGGAAGCATAGAAAGGTAAGAAGGTGAGTTATTCTTTTCTCAAAACCTTTGGTTGTGAAGCATTTGCACATGTAGATTCTGAAAATAGAACCAAGCTTGATGCAAAATCAAAGAAATGTATATTTGTTGGATACGACATTGATGAATCTGGTTATAGGATTTGAGATTTTAAAAATTAGAAAATTATGAGAAGCAGGGATGTCATATTCAATGAGAAAGTGTTGTACAAATATCTGTTGTTGCAGCATGAGAAGAAAGAAAATGATTATGTAGTGTTGGATGATATTCCAAATAATGATGTTTTAGTGGTTCCTCATGTTGGGCAACAAAAGAAACAACAAATACCACAAACTCCTGTGAATGTTAGACGATCTTCAATGATACGTAGACCTCTAGAAATATTCTCTCCCTCTTTGTATACTATTTTGTTAACTGATGCCAGTGAACTAGAATATTATGATGAAGCTATGCAGGTGGATACCAAGGTTCAGTGGGAGCATGGAATGGAAGAAGAAATGGACTCCTTGCTGAAAAATTAGACTTGGGAATTATGAAAGTTGCCTGCAGGTAAAAGGGCTTTACCAAACAAATGGGTTTATAGGTTGAAAGAGGAGGATGGAGGTAAGAAGAGATTTAAAGCTAGATTAGTTATAAAGGGATTTGCACAGAAAAAAGGTATTGATTTTGATGAGATTTTTTCTCCTATTGTTAAAATGACTTCTATTTGTATTGTTCTAAGTATTGTGGCTACTGAAGATTTGCATTTAGAACAACTTGATGTTAAAACAACCTTTCTCCATGGTGATTTGGAAGAGAAAATATATATGGAACAACCACAAGGATTTGAGATCAAAGGTAAGGAGAAACTAGTGTGCAGATTGAAGAAAAGTTTATATGGCTTGAAGCAAGCACCTCGGCAATGGTACTTGAAATTTGATAGTTTTATGGCTGAGCAAGGCTACAACAGGTGTAATTATGACCATTGTGTTTATTTTAAGAGGTTGGATAATGACAGTTATTTTATGTTTATATGTTGATGACATGCTTGTAGCGGGTCTAACATGGATCACATAAGTGAGCTAAAACAACAGTTAGCAAAATCTTTTGCTATGAAGGATTTAGGGGCAGCAAAACAAATCCTTGGTATGAAAATTTGTAGAGATAGGAAAAACAAAAAATTGTTTTTATCTCAGGCTAATTATGTTGAAAAGGTGTTGCAGAGATTTCATATGGAGAATGCAAAAGCTGTCAGCACACCTTTTCCTAGTCATGTTAAATTGGCTAAGGATATGTGTCCAAAGACACAAGAGGAGGAAGAAAAAATGTCCAAGGTACCATATGCTTCAGCTGTAGGCAGTTTAATGTACGCCATGGTATGCATGAGACAAGATATTGCACATATCGTAGGAGTTGTTAGCAGGTATTTGATTCATCCCGGAGTTGAGCATTGGAATGCGGTAAAATGGATTCTCAGGTACTTGAGAGGTACATCCAATAAATGTTTATGATTTGGGTGCTCTAATACTAATTTAAAAGGCTATGTTGACTTAGATTTGGCAGGGGATATAGATACCAGGCGGAGTACCACAGGTTATGTATTTATAGTTGGTGGGACAGTAGTGAGTTGGATTTCTCGATTGCAAAAGGTGGTTGCTTTATCCACCACAGAGGCAGAGTATGTTGCTGCAACATAGGCAGAAAAGGAGATGATATGGCTGCAACTTTTCATGGATGAGTTGGGAAAACAACAGGTTGGAAATTACTTGTTTATAGACAGCCAAAGTGCTATACATCTTGCAAAGAATTTTTCCTTACATTCTAAAAAAAAACACATACAATTGAGATATCATTTCATTTGGTCGGTGTTGGAGGATGGACAGGTTAAGCTGGACAAGATACATACAAATGTGAATCCAACGGATATGTTTATGAAGGCGGTGACAAGGGAGAAGTTGAGCTCCTCTTCAGTTTCAGTTGGCCTTCAAGGTTGAATTCAAGTATAACAGAGCAGTAGGGTCCAAGGTACTTTTTTCCAGTGGGAGCTGTAATTACAGCAGTGTCATCCAGGATCAGTCTCCAAGTGGGAGATTGTTGGTATGTGGTGACTGAACATGCTATACTGTGCACCTCGACATGTATCCTTGTTAGGGTCTGGGGCTGGGTTGGGCCTTGGGTGGGGGTTCGGGGGCGGCAACCCCTGAGAAAAATTTTCCTCCTACTTTTTTGTGTCGTCACCAAAAAAGGGAAAAATAAATGAAAAAAGAAAATAAACCTAATTTTGTAGAACCCTAATCTGGAAGCTTCTAAGTTTGTTAAAAAGGGGTTTGGATGGGGGTTACAGTATGATTAAAAACGCGATTATTCGCAAGATTGTAATAGGATTTTGCACTGGATAATAAAATCATTTAATGGCTGCGGTTTGGTGGATGTAGCCCAGATTGGGTGAACCACATTAAATTCTCTGTGTTATAATTTATTCTGTGTGTTTTAGTTTCTCTGTTTATTATTTAAATATGCATTTAATTATTAGATATATGCCTTTCTAACCCTAACACACTATACCATCTGCCCCATCCCAACATAATGGCATAGAGAAGGAAATGAACTATTTGAAAAAATTCCTCAAAGAAATGCAATCTTGAATGGTGATGGAATGCCATGAAAAAAAAATCATGGCATTCCATCACCATGAGACCACATTTCTTTGAGTCATTTTTTGAATAGCTCACTGCCTTCTCTATGCTACCACATTTTTCATACATGTCTTCCAAAGCAATTTATCAAATAGTTCATTGCCTTACTACTATGGATAAAATCCTAAAATAATTGCTTTCGAACAAGCTATGAATAGGTCAAATAATAAGCATAATAGTAAGAAATATATAGTTCAATAAGTAGTCAAAATTGTGTTGATCATCTCATACATTATAAGCTATGACCTACATCACTATTCTATTTTTTATGATTGAATAATTTGTTGTTTTATTTTCAGATGATGGAAATGGAGTGTGGTGTATCTTCCATAATAGACAGCTCAATGGCTCTCATAGGATATGAGGCAGATTAGTAAATTCTAAATTACATTCTTGGTTATCACTATTTATTATTGAAAAATCAAATGATTATTGATTTATAGTTTAATTTATATTTGGATGGTTTCTATAGGACTTTTCCATGCTAGAGCTTAAGCATGTGGATCTTTTGCTTGAGGAGAGAAATCATTTGGCCATGTTAAGTGATTATTTTGTTAAATATATCATTTTTTATAATGTAAGTTCTATATATTAATGTCTTTACTTGTTATTGTAACAATTTAAGCTTGATTGGGAAATAAATAGGAGTAGCCGTCAAATTCAAAATAAAGGAGTGTCATACGCATCGCTCCATCCACTTGACCAACAAAGACCGCCCATTTGTTTCCTTCACTTGGAGGGAAATGAATTTTGATTGGATTCCTTTGTTGTATGCCCATATGGAATTTTTGGATATATTTTGTATTGCATATACTTGACATTGTATCCCTATATGGTATTCTTGTAAGTCTATATGGCTATTTTGTATACTTTTTATACTTATATCAACATATATTGATGTATGCCTACATGTCTATTTGGTTAATACAAATATTTTTGATTTATGGTGTCCATATTTTTATTATAAATCCATGCTTCAATAGATATCTGTAGATGGTTTACTTCAAATATTTAAAATTGTAGTGTTTTCCATGCACTCTCCTTTTCTATAATTGTAAATATATAATAAAGTTTGAACATTAAATCAATCATATGAATATAGTAGTGCTCCATGCTTCATGTATTATGTAGATAAAGAAAATATCATAAAAATTTTGACAAAAGAAAATGGAAAGTAACAACTAAGTCTCACAAACAATAACTCAAGGCATGCAAGTCTTATTAAAGATCATAAGGGAATTTGATTATTGGAGATTAAGAGACCACAAATAAACCTTCCCAATAGAAAAATTCATAGATATTCGTCATATTTCTAAACATGAATTTTAACCCAATAATTTGAAGAATGAAACTTCATAAGCTAAAATTACTTTCTTATAATAGTCAATAAACAACTTCAAGAGACATGTGTTGGTTGCTTTTCAAGAACCAAGCTGATCTTCAAGGAAGCCTATGGACTTTTCCATTTCCAATTCTCAGCAACCCAAAAGGATTGGCCAACAAACAAGTGAAAGAAACAATGTTTTCTTCATGCACTTTGGGCTCTACAAGACCTGAGAGAGTGATCCCACAATGTACCTAAAGAATTACTCCTAACCAAATACATTGTAAATAACAGATAAATTCTTGTGTAATAGATCAATAAATTGAATATATTATGAAGTTGGCTACTCCTTGTAAAAACTCAACATTTAGAGCATGAGAATAACGAAACTTAACATAAAATAACAACAATTTTGGTCCATTTGAAAGTTTTTATGAAATTGATTTTTTGTTGAATGACCAACAAGATGTATCATGAATAAATAGCTTAGATCAATGCCTCAACATAGGAATGGATTCAATCTCAACACACATACAATTTGACAACAAATTAATACATAGAAACATTAAGCTTTGATAATACTACATAACAACATCACATCCATTGTATTCTTAACCATAACTTCTTATAAAGATCCTAGTAATCAACTTGCATGAACCTATAGCTTCATCCAAGAAATTTCATTAATTCTTTGAATTAAGAAACAAGGAAAAATATATACATCCACTAAAAAATCAACAAAGACAAATAAGATAACCCTTGATCATTTTATTCATAATCCATGAAATGAGTACAATAGGAGAGTAATGGTCTTGAATTTGCACCATTTTCTATTCAATTGCTAGTACTATTATTGAAAATTACATAAGCATATTGATAGACTTCAAAACCTAAGACAAAACTCTAAAATACTCTCTATATTCCCATTATGAAAAATTATCTATGATCAATTAACAAGCAACGAACCCATACTTATGGCCTTGAATACCTTCTTATAGAAATGAAAGAGCAAAATATTTTTGGGCCAAAAGTATATATGTCCTATTTCTATTGGATCATTACAATATACAATCACTTTGCAGTTATAATTACATTTTAGATGGAGGGAAATGTTACATGGGACAAAAACCATTTAAATTCTTTGATGAATATATGGTCTCACCTTCCAAAAGGAACCTTTAAGTTGATGTAGCAATATATATCCATGTGCTCACAAAATTGTGTCCATGTACTCCAATCATGAAGAAATAAAAGCACTATAGTGAAGAAAGACATAAGAGAAAAAATACCCTCCACATCTGCATCCTTGTCATCAAGTTCAAATTGGGGAGAATATAATATTTTGATATTACATTATAAAAGACCTAATCTCTATTGGTTTCAGGCCATTAATTATTTTTCTCCCATTGGTTATTCACAATTTTTGCAAACCAAAAGACAAAAGTTGTAGTGGCTATCCCATAGTAGCAGCTCAACCTTCCAAGACATCAAGATATTTATCCTTCTAATCTTGAAATTATTCCTCTATGGGCCAATCAAATGTGGTAATATTGTCAGCCTTCAACTTGTAAGGAGCATATTTAGTAACAACTTGATTTGTTTCCTTATCAAATTCTTCCAAATAACCTCCTGCTTCTGCAAGCATTTCCATGTTCTTCTTCATCTTTTTCATGTCTGCTTCTTTACTAATTTTGGTTGCTTGATTTGAAATTACTTCATTGGCCTCCTTTCTCCAATCATGTAGAGATTTGATATCACCATTATCCTTCAATATATCAGCTAGGAGACCATGATTCATTTCATGAAAGTTCTTAACCAACTCCCTTATTTTAGCCTCCAAAGGCTCAATCTTTCCCTAGAATTATTGAATTCCATTCATAGTTCTAATGGTGGTTTGTAGGTTTTCAAGCTTATTTGCATCATTTTTGGCTCCCACAGCCATTATCCTCAAGTCTTAGAGTCTTGGGATCCATTTATCCATGAGGGTTATTTCCACCTCCTTGTCTATATCAAAATTATTTATTGCATCAACCATGGAGGACTAATTAGCATGGATGCTAATTAATCTTTTATTAATACCTTTATTCAAATGCTCTAGCACTGTAGTTACAATTTTCAAGTTGCTTTCAAAGATCATTTTATCGTGTTGACTGCATTTTTCCTCATATTCTTTCAACTTTTCAAGCAATTTCTCTTTATTGATTTCTTCTGCTTGTGGTGCCTTTCATGTGCTCGGTTCCTCCATTCAGATGGTAACATTTCCCATGTTATAAGTCCTAATTTCCCATGAAGAACTTGTGGGAGAGGTAGGGGAAGATGGTGTTGCAGAAGGAGAAGCAATATATGTTTGCATTAGCTCACTTGACTGCATGTTTTTCATTTTCTCCTTTAATATTGCCAATTTAGTTTGTAACTACATTGTTTATTTCTGTCCCTTACTATATTGAATCAACAACAAATCATTGTACAATTTCTTGAATCTATCTTTCTCAATTGTCACTGATTCTACTATTGCTTTTGTAAACTATGCAATGTTCACTAACATGCTAGTAGCCTCAATAGTTGAGGTATCAAATACTCTTTTTATAATTAAGCCCCCTTTATAGTCTGTAAATGGTTTTGCAACTTTTGGATTCTTGGTGTTGGTGGGCTAAGGCCTAGATAGCTAAAGTATCCCACTACTCATTAAATGTAGATCCTTGCAGTGCAATTTTAGCTTCCTCCTTTAAATTATATAGAGGCCTATCATACCTTTTCATTGTATCAAAAGCAATTGTAGAAGCTAAGTCACATTTTGGAAATAAAATAATTCCACTCTCTTTTACTAGTTCTCTGTCTTCTTGTGCAATTATCTCTTGGAAACTTTCTTTTATTTCCTTTATTACTTGAGCTTGAATTAATGCATTAGGAAACTCTGGATGCAAGCTCCTTTTCTTTGCAATATTATTAGCAAATTCATCTCTCTTGGTCCTCAAAGAAAAATCCATGAAAGCTTTGGATTTGACAAAAGAGAGATCATCCATGAATTTGATACAAGCCTCTTCTCTAACATCATCCTGGTTATTTATGCATGTGAGGTCATCCTTTCTCAACCTTAGACAAAGATACTGTGGCACTATCTCCTTGGGTGGATAAGGCATTCCTTGTCACATCTCTTCTTCTATCACCAATACTTCATCATCAAAATCTTCCTCATAATCCACTAGATGAGTTGATTCAAATTTTTTCTTCTTTTGAGGTGGCTACCTAGGTGGTGATTCTTATCTGGGTGTTTAATCTATTTCAATAATTGTAGGTACAGTTGACCTAAGAGGAGATGGTGGTGGCACTTGTTCCACTAGTGAAGGGACTCTTTGTTCTTATTGAGAAGAGGTTTGTACTGCTTGTTCCTTCTCCTTCGCCTAGGTTTTCTTCCTTTTGAAAATAATCACTTTCTTTTGGGATTTGGGGGTTGACCTCTCTTCCATCACATGGGTATCCCCCTCACCTTGTTCTTCTATTACAATAGCCTTCACCTTTTCTTTATTCATCCTTTCTCCCTTCAAGTGCCCAACAACTATCTCAAAATTCTAGAAGACATACTCAATTCCTTGCATTTCATTAGGAATCTCTTGAAGGGAGGTAAATTATGGATCCTTATCTCTTATATCCTTCTCCAATTTATTGAAGGAAATCCACTTGATTTTTCTATCATCTTGTAATTTAAGGTCAAAAATATTTCTTATCACATCTTCAGGGAAATAGAAGTTATGGGTGAAATTTGAACTTCTCATCCTCATTTTCAACCATGCCATAAATCCCTTAGGATCATGGTTACTTGCTCTTAACCTCTTCATTTCAAGAGGCTTTAGTATATCATTGATGTTGTGCCATCCTCCTTCTTGATAAAAGAATCTGAAAAACAAGTATATGTGGGGAAAAAGGTTCCCTTTCCTTGATCCTTCAAATGATTGTTCTTCACATTTCCTAGTTGTCACATTACCTCTAGAAAACCAATTATTTCTAGTACATCCTTTGGCAACATATGTGGTGAGACAGCTATGCCATAAACTCCCAAAATTGTATAGCTAGGATAAGGGATAATATCCCCATAATTATGCTCAATATTTAAGTTTTGCCTACTATCCTTGGGCCTCAAAAAATCATGCAAAGCAGCAAGGATTCTTGACATATTCATAATCAATACTCTCCTTATCTTGGATGAAAAAGCACTTTAGAACACCACATAATCAAATTTCCTATCATTCTTATCAATAATTCTAGTCCAACATTGGACAAGCATATCCAAATTACCATATTTCTTCTCCAAATTCATATCCTTACCAAAATATGGGGATCCCTTATACAAAATCATGTGCATGAAAAGAGAGTACCAATAAAACCTAAACCCATAGTGACCATTTTTCAATTCGACCAAGCCCTCATGAATTTTCTCTGCCAAATACCCTCCATAATTGTAGAGTGTGCATAAAGTAGGATTTTGAATGTATACTGCCATATATATCTAGGCCATGGGCATGCCAGTGGTGGGGTCATAACCAATAATATGATGCAAAGAATAGAAAGTTCTTTGGATGTAAGACACAAAATAGTTATTGGGGAAAGGCTCCATATCAGATGGGACTAGTATAATTTTTCAACAATCAATAGATGCCAAATAGTTCTACAACACTAAAATATTGAAGTTATGTTTTACCCTCTCATACTCTTCCCTAAGTGCTTTCTCATCTATCTTCACCATGTACTCACTCCACTCAGTTAGTTTGAAGACTTCAACAATTTCTTCTCTGGTGACCTTCACCATGTCAATCCCATCAAATATTCTCACAATCCTTGTGATTAGGTCATAATTTGTAACTATTTCTTTCAATAAGTCCACATCCATGTATATATTTGGTACCACCAATTTCCCCATATCCAAATTCTATGGGTCATCCACAGGAATGCCATAGTTTCTATGTTCAAACTAGCAAGTAAATTTTGTCCACCTAGTATATGGTAGTGTGGCATCCTTAATAGTGCACTGCCTATCAATGAGCCCCTCCACAATTTGTGTACCTTGGAATAATTCCTGACCCTTAGGTTTCTTAGAGGTTGAAGGTTTTAACTGGTCAGTTAAGTTTTGAACAAGGGGTCTAACTTAGGGCTTTGAACTAGAGGGTTGTTCTTTTTACATAGATGCTTTAGCTTTGGGTGCCATGATTCTAAGGCTTTCACAAACTAGGGTTTCTTTCCAACAAATATATGTCTATGACTAGATGATGGGTGTGATGCATAGAAAAATGAAACTTAACAACAATAGTGTTCAAATTGAACATCAAAATTTAAAAGAAAAGTATCAAGATTCGAAACCCTATTAATAAAATGAAAGAGCAAGAAAAATTTAGCAAACTTTAAGAAATTGAGAAAAGTATCAATTTCACTTACTAGTTTGTAGATGCTTGAAAAACCCTAATCTTTGTTATCAAACAAGCTTGAAAATTGCAGAAAAAATTCCTTGGATGCGTTAAATGTATTATCAATATGCAATTATTCTTTAAAGAAAGTTTTTATGGCTTTACAGCTTGCCAATTTGGTAGCTCTACATCATATTCACCATTATGGTTCGCTCACATGAACTAGAATGACTCACTTGCCTTCAAACTCAACTTTGAATGTCGATGGTTGATCATAAAGTGAGATGGGCCAACAAATGATCCAAATTGAGTCAAAGAAATTTGAGAATTTTGACTATGCACAAATATTTCCATCGTCCAACAAAGATATTCCATGTGGAAAATCCTCGAAGTCACCCGTAGGATCCACCATCTCTATGAGCATTGAGAAAATCCATGTGTTGGCTTCCCCGCTTCCTCGTTGGATTTAACCCATACACAACTTTCAACAACGGTGAGGTAGTGAAGAGCTCAAATTCAATTTGGACCCTTCAATCTGTGTTCTCTTTACCCTTCTAAGCCTCTACCTTAGTGCATAATGTCCAAACATGTTGAATATTCTAGATTAAAAGATCTGGCTCACTTTTAAAACATGTGCATTAAAGGTCCCTTTAGTAGCGCATTCATTAGTGACTTCAACCCTTTTCCAAAATATTTCATTAATATTTCCCATTTGATAATGTTTTATTTGATGATTCTAATTTTTCCAAGTGACACTTCCCCACTTCCCCGTTGAGAGATGGGAGATGAAGGTGGATCCCCTACGGGCTAGTAGGGAATGACCAATATTTTCTCACATCACCCTATCTCAACCGTCAATCTCGATAAATGGATTTTTCACTACCTTTGAAGTTTGATGGGCCCTGCTGACAAGGGGACACATGTTATCCACCCACCAGCCCATGAGATTATTTTAGTGAATATTAAAATCAAGTAGGGAAGAGTCAAGATTTAGCCACATCGATTCATAGCCACCATTGATCCATTAGAGCCTGCTGCTTGTTGAATTTGAAAGATGTTGTGCTCCACCATTTGTATGGGACACAAGGTGCTTTCCCACCACCCCATCTAAATATTTTAATGGGAAATAAAACCCGGTGGGGGTGCGGTGAGTAGTCAAGATGTAATCCTAGAGATCGAATAACCTACATAAGAAGGTTATATCTGGACGTGAAAATTTGTCAGTACTTAAAAGGGGCCAACTAGGTTAATGAGAGGTAGGGTACATAAAAATTTAGCTTATACTTTAGATCAATGACCAAAAATTAAACCCCAAACATTTAACAGATTTATGATCTGCATGACATAAAGAAAAATTTAAAATATTTTGATAGTTGACAACCCAGATCCTTAGGCTTGAGGAGCTGGTAAAATGATGAGTTTAATGACACGAGTCATGACATATGATTGGGAACAAATTACACAAGGTCAAATAAAAATTAGAATTCCTACAAAAAGGATTAATACTTAGGCTTTTTTGAGGGTTTAAGGAAAACACATAAACCTTACAACATGACAACAACTGAAACCCTAAGATCGAAGAAATGCTCAACAGGATAACACCTCAGACTTTGAAATTTTTTATCAATGGAATGTAAAGATTTTTGAGTTCCACCAATGGCTTCTATTGGGGAAATTTGTTCCTCCAGAACAAAATGAGATCATAGAATCTCAGGTTGAAGTAGACCAATATAGAGAACCAAAACCAGGAAACAACCAAGAAAAAGTAGTCAAACTGAACCAAATGTAATTAAAGCAAAAAAACCTATGTATAGAATTTACAAAACTTACAATGTACATGGAAGAGAACATATTTCAAGAGAAATATGGCTTCAAGAACTATCCTTGTACTTGTAGTTCAAGAATTTCACCAGTTAGATCTTGTAGAAAATAAGTTTTCACCATGAGTGTTGTTGATCAGATAAGGGCCTAGGCATAATGCATCAAACTTTACAAGTTTTCCCTTATCCCCAGATCTTGCATTCCACATCAACACCATGTCTCCTACTTGGAAATTTCTTAGAGATACATTTTTATCATATGGGTTCTTGACCTGTATCTGCAATTTGATATTCCTTTTTTGAGCATCTCTTCTTGTCTCATCCACTTCCATCAATGCATCAATCCTATGTTGCATCTCATCACATCTGTTGTCATCATATTCCTAGATAAACTTGTACATATTCATAAGTTTATTTAAGGTAACCTAGATGTGATTCCATAGACTATATCAAATCGAGTATAACCATCAACATTCTTTACTGTTACCCTATCTACCCATAGAGCTAACTTCAGCTTAGAGTCCCAAGCTCTCTTGTTTTTCTTAGTGATTATTTTTATGATCTTCATCAAGCTTTTATTTCTTGACTCTGCCTAGCCATTTCCTTGAGGTGGTATGGAGAGGAGTAAGATGCCTAAATTCCATACTTAGAACAAAAATTAGTGAATTCTTTAGATGTAAAGCACACTGCATTGTCTGAGACAATTTTCTCAGGAACTCTAAACCTGGTTAGTACGTTATCCATCAAGAAATCTATGAATACTTTGATTGTTTCTCTTTTTGTTGGAATTTCTTCCTCCCATTTTATAAAGTATTCCATAGCCACAAGGATCCAAGAATGACCTCCACTAGACCTATTAGATATCTCTCCAATAAAATCAATGTCCCATTGCTGAAATGGTGCCTGGATTGTAATTGGTCTAAGTGGTAGGTTTCCTGAGAATTTCAACTTCCTAGCAAACCTTTGGCAAGCATCACATGTTCTTACCAGTTTGTGAGAATATTTGAAGATTGTAGGTCACTAGAATCTATATCTTAAGACTTTGTGGGAAATGGTCTTAGCCATGTAGTGTCCACCACACACTCCACTATGCATCTCTTTCAACAACTCAAAAGCTTTGGCCTTATGTACACATTTCAACATAACACCATATAGATTCCTCCACCATAGCTCAAAATTGATAATAACATACTTGATGGCTTGCAACTTGATAGTCCTCTTTTCATTATCCTTTAATCCTTCAAGGCATTGCATATTTTCCAAGTAATAAATAACATTTTTGTACCAGTCACAATTTTCCATGTCACAAACGTGTGACCTATCAAAGTCATCCTCAAGGTTTATTTGATTTGCATCTGAATTTCCTTCAGCCATCAAATTGGCTAACCCTTGACCTCTCACCAATTTGGTGATTTGGATGTCAATATTAAACTCTTGTATTTTTTTTATCCACCTGCATCCCCTACCCATGACCTCTTGCTGGGTGAATATGTCCTTTGTAGTTGCACTTGGAACATAAGCTATGATAGTAGCTCCCACAAGATATGTTCTAAAGTTATTCACAACTTTAACCAATGCATATGGCTATTTTTCCATTAAATCATTTTTCAATTATATATCTTGAAGAGATTTACTAAATAAGGCAATGGGTTGTTCAAATCCCTCTTGGTTTTTTTGCAACAATACTGCAACAATAGTGTGAAATGATGCAAATGAGAAGATCTATAGTGACTTGGAAAATTTAGGAGTCCTTAGAACTGAGGCCTCCTTAATTTCTTGCTTAATTTCTTAAAAATCCTTGCTTGAATCTTCGGTCCACTCCACTTTCTCACCCTTTTCCAACATCTTGGATATAGGGCGAGTGATCTCTACAAAATTTGTAACAAATATTCTAAGGAAGTTAATTTTACCAAAGAACAATTGAATTCCTTTCACATTCTTTGGTTTTGGGATTCTATCAATAGAATCTAACCTCTCAGTGTTGATCATCACCCCTTCCTTGGACACAGTGTGTTCCAATAATTTTCCTTTAGTAACCCAAAAGGAATATTTATTTGGATTGAGTGAAATACCATATTTAAGGGTCCTAATTAAAATCTTCTCCAAGTGCATGCAATATCTTCTTCCTTCTTGGATTAAACAATTAATTCATCCTTGTAGATTTCTAAAAATATATCAATGAAATAAGAAAAGGTTATGTCCATAGCCCTTTAAAAAGTAGCACCTGCATTGGTTAGACCAAATGGCATTCTGGCATACACATAGGTGCCCCATGGAGTAGTAAATAGTCTTGTACTGCTCAAAATCCTTCACTTTAACTTGGTTATAGCCAGAAAAACCATCCATCAAGGAAAATAACTCACAACTAGTCACCTTTTGCAACATGGCTTCCATTTTAGGCAGTGGATAGTTATCTTTTAATGATGATATGTTCAAATTTCTGAAGTCAACACTTAATCTTATATCACCATTCTTCTTCCTAACTGGCACTAAGTTAGACACCTAAGATGAGTGCCTAATAGGCTTGATAATGCCAACATCCCTTATCTCTACTAATTATTTTTGCATTTTTGGAGATAAGGTTGGATTAATAGGTCTTTGCTTCTACTTGAAAGGCTTTGCATCTTCCTTTAGAGGAATCTCATGTTGAAACAATTCCTCCTTGTATGCTTTGAAGTCATCATATGACCAAAAAAATACATGTCTATACTTTCTCAACAAAGAAACTAACATTTCCTTCATCTTAGGTTTCATTTTCTTTCCTACATAAACCTTTTTAGGAGTATTTTTAGTTCCTAGGTTTACTTCTTCCAAGTCCTCTGGATGGGTGGCAGTTGTTTTGGTGTTGCTTTTTTTCTTGATTTTCAAAAACTCTCTCTAAGGCCACAAGACCCTCAGGATTTTTATTTGTCTTCAATTAGATGACCTCGTTACCAAAGAATGTGTCCTTTCCATCCACTATTTCAACAAAGGCTCCAAAGTCAATCTCCTGACTATCATATTCATCTATAAATTTCAAAAATCTCAAGATGTCTTCATTATCATTGAATACTTGCCAATTGTGGATATTGTCAGGAACTGAAGGCCTTTTTTATACCTCAACCTTATAGATATCAGTAAAATTTATGTCATCAGGCCTAAGTGCAATGTTTGCTACCAAATCTGCTAGTCTATTCTAGCCTCTTTCCATCCAATCAATTCCAAATACATCAAATTGCTCAATGAAATCCAAAACAAAATTCCTATATTGTTTCAATCTCTTATTTTTTGATGCATATCTAGACCTAACTTGGGATATTACCAATTTAGAATCACCTATCACTTTCACTTTCTTTATCCCATGTTTTTCAGCCAGTCTCAATCCTAGCAGCAAGGCCTCATACTCTACCACATTGTTTGTACAAATAAAAGACAAAGTGAAAGAAAATTTAAATGTGTTGCCACTAGGAGAGACTAATAATATTCTTACACTAGATCCTTCTTTGGAATTGGCACCATCAAAATACATTGTCCAAAGATCATCATTACTAGATAAATTTGTCATTTCCTTCTCAATAGGTGCAAGTTGTCTGTCACTTTCTCTTGGTAACTCTTCTTCCTTGAAATCACTAATGTCAGTATCTACAAAATGCACTATATCATCTTCAGGAACATGTTCAATCATGTGTGGTACTTTTGGTTCTCTAACCAATTTAACATTTTTACCATCAATTGGGATGGTGGAAAAATACATGTCATATTGCATACTACCTCCCATGGAAGTACTTCATTTTCTAGACAACAACATTCCATAATTTTGTGGGATGTCTACCATTTCCACACTCATTCTAAATTCCTTCTCTAGAAGTGCATCTAGTCTATATGGGAGTTCATTTATTACACCGATCACAGGGACTTCTCTAGAATCCATAGCATAGCATTTTCTCTGGGTACTATCAATTTTTAATCCATGATCTTAGCTGGCATAATATTATTAGATGCTCCTGATTCAATCATACAATTCTTCAACAATTTTCCATCTACTATTACAGTTACAAAAAATGGATCTATATTTCCAAGATAGACGGTTATTGCATTTTAATCCATGATCTTAGCTGGCATAATATTATTAGATGCTCCTGATTCAGTCATACAATTCTTCAAAAAAATTCCATCTACTATTAGAGTTACAAAAAATGGATCTATATTTCCAAGATAGATGGTTATTGAATTTCCTAAATAAATATGAGGGATTTTAGTGATTACTCCCTCAATTTCCTTTTCTTGCTTTCCTTTTCCACTCACTTTGGGTGGAGTAGACACCACTAAATCATTATAGGCTATAGTAGCACCATGAATAAGGGCTACTACCTTTTGTTGATGCTCAACAATTCTCATCATTTCAAGCAAAGGAAAATAGACTTTTACTTGACTAAGTAATTGAAACATATCAACAAGAGTATATTTAGGTAGATCAATTAGAATCATACCTTTTTAAGTATGGATTTCCTTTTTTTGCTCACCTTTTGTTCAACTTTAGGCTTGGCATCCTTCTTCTCAGGCTCATAATTTTTCTTTTGTGCTTTCGCCTTCACAATAGGAGACTCAATTTCTCCATCAACTTTTGGTTTCTCAACCTTTTTTTCCCAAATTTTTTCCCCCTTACCATCCTTGGCTTTAGGTCCATCCACTTTACTATCAGATTTTGGTTCTTTACCTTTAACATTTTTCTCTTTGATGAAGAGGCTAGTAGCCTTACCTTGATCACCACCCACCATTCTATTTCTTAGATGATAGGAACCTTTCGCTTGTGTGGCCAAGGCTATTGTTAACATTTCAATTTATTTATTTGAAGGTATCCTTAATGAGACATCATCTTTGGTTGTTTCCAATGCACATACTTCATTATCATTGTCATTCTCTTCATTAGAAAGAACTTTCTGGTGATATACATTTTATCTTTTCCTTTGTCCTTCCACATCAAGTTCATGAGATTCTGCATTAGATGCACACTCATTATTAGAAAAATAAGACCTATTCATGATCATATTGAATTCAACATCATCATTATGGGATTGATCATAGTCTTTTGGAACACCTTCTTCAAATTCTACCAATTGTGGAACTACACATTGGTGAGGAGAATGTGGTAACTGACAAACTATGCACCAAGGAGCTTCATTGATGAAGTTTGCAGAATATTTTTGCAAAGGATCTGGTGTGACTTGATCTTGTTTACCTTTCTAATTATTTGGGACTAGTTTTCCATTCTTCCAGTTGGTTTTCTAAGGGTAGTCTTGAAGCCTTGGGGGATTTTCATTCTTTTGGAGTTGTTGCTTGTTATTTCCAAGCCCCTTTTCATTCTTGGCCTCAATATATTTGATATCCTTAGGGGTATTCATCACATTTTTCTATCTCTCAAGGATTTGAGCCAGATGAATTTTCTTTCTTCTCGTTGGGATTCTTCAAGATTTTGATATCATCTCTTCTTCCCACCTTCTTGAAGCTCTTCTATTACTTTCAATGTGTAAGGAAATTTTGAATGTATCCCTCATAGTTTAAGGGTATTTATTTCTTAGAATGTAAGCCATCTTAGCATTAAAAGCATTACAATAAGTGACAAGACATATTGAATCATTCATCCTCAAATTTTGTGGCAATCTATTCATAGCTTTTTGAAATCTGATATTAAAATTAGACACCATTTCATTTTTTCCTTTGGTGATATTATCAAATTCATTGAGCATAAAGCTTGGGTTAGTCTTATCTCCATATTTCTCTCTAAAAACTCTCTTGAATTCCTCCCATGAGCTAATGCCACCATTAGGTAAACCTCTATACCAATCCCTGGCATCCTTCATCAAAGAATGCATTAACAATTTCATAACCACATCTTCATGCTCCACCTCATAGTCATCCAACATATTTAGAAAAACACTTAAATGAACCTCCTTAGAAATTGCATTATTTCTAGTAAACTTGCTCAACACAACCCTGATATCATTATCAATGGTATTTGGGCATCCATGGATCCCATAAAAGCACAACTATATATACCTTTCCAACTACATAGGCCACCTATGATATTTATTATCTTTGTCCTCATTACCCCTATTTGCTTCTTCACCTCCTCTCTTATGATCCACATTTCTATTGGTAAATTTATTGTAGGCACAATCATTATAATTTGTGTTTAGAGATTTGGAATTATGGATGGATTTCTCTATGTGACCAGAAGTCTTCCCCTTAACTGTGGGTGTATGATTTATCATGAAATGAGAGGGATCTTGTGAACTAGATGCAATAACACCATCTACTAAGTATGAATTTTTTAAGAATTCAATCTTCCTCTTCATCTCAAAATTAGTCGCCATGATTTACATCTTTTATAACTCCTTTTGTAGATCCTCATTGTCTTTTCTTAATTGATCTACTTCAAACTCAAATTTAGGGGGGATGGGAGGCTTCTCAAATGTGAATTTTTCATTAATAGCCAAGGTTTCCATAGTTGGTTTTCCTTTATCAGGTGGTGGATTGGAAGTATTTGCAGTAGGGTGTGGAGCACTAGTACTAGTGACTATGAATTTAGTCTGAGTGTTGGTACTGGTATCTTTTACAGGGTCATGCTAGGTTTTCTTAGCAAGGATCTCATATACAATAGGACCTATGGAAATTGGTTCAGGTTCAGCTTGGTTTAGAAGTCTCATATGATCCAATTGTCTTATCAGAGTCTCTCTTTCAATCATGGCATTCCTAATCTTCTGGACTTCCTTTCCCTCTCCTTATTTCTCCTTATCTCAAATTGGATTTGAAATTTTCTTTTAAGAGAAATAACATCTCCAAAAACCTCTTCATGATCTAGGAGAATGATTTCTGAACTAGAGGATTCTTCCAAATCTATTAGATTTTGGGCATCATCATTGATTTCAATTAATAAATCAGGCGGTAAAGGTGAATATCCATTGGATGTAGGGGGGATAATACCACCAATAGTAGCAACATTGGAGGCAACATTATTATGATGATGGATCCTACTTCTACTCGATTTCCTAGGTCTAGACCTATGGATACTTGTAACAGTCTTATTTTCACAATCTTCTTTATCCTCGTAGGCTAGTCCTAATAGATTCTACTCACTTTTGTGACTGGTAGAATTTTTTAAAGGAATTTGATTTTTCAAGGATAAGATGTGGAGTGCACTTACTTGTATTTGCATCCTTCTATATGTATGATTTCTTGGGAGTCTTTTGAAGCTCACCTTACAAATTTTCTTTTGGATGCTACTTCATGTGAGCTCTGGCTTTCCACATCTTTCTTTTTCAATGCTTCTTCTTCAATATCTTCTTAATTTATTCAAATAATGCACACTAGTGTAGAGACTTTAGAGTTTCCACCCAAAATGATTGGGAATTGTAAAATAACGATGAAAATTATGTCGATCTTCAAAGAACTACAAGGATTTCTAGACATGGAGAACTCATAAGCCAATCCTCAATACTCTAAGTGGAGAATTTGCATAGACACACAAAGAATTGATAGGATTTATGCAAATAACCTTCAAAATGATAAATGGTGAGATAATTCAACAAGCTTTAGCAATATTTGACAAATATTTGCAAAATTTTACACCCCATTATGAATGTATGTGACTCTAATTTCAATGCTTAGAGAAAGCATACTAGGACATGAATATTTTCACAAATCTACTCCCCAGTAGAGTCGCCAATCTATTGGTTATTTTTCAAGAACCAAGTTAATCTTCAAGGAAGCCTATGGACTTTTCCATTTCCAATTCTCAACAACCCGAAGGGATTGACCAATGAATGAGTGAAAGTGACAATGCTTTCCTCCTACACTTTGGGCTCTGCAAGACCCGAGAGGATGATCCCACAATGTACCTAAAGACTTAAACAACTCCTAACCAAATACATTGCAAATAACAAAAAAATTCTCATGTAATAGATCAATAAATGGAATATATTAAGAAGTTGGCTACTCCTTGACAACACACAACACTTAGAGCATGAGAATGAAGAAACTTAACTTAAAAAACAACAATTGTGGTCCATTTGAAAGTTTTTTTATAAAATGGATTTTTTGCTAAATGACCAACAAGATGTATCATGAATACACAACTCAAACCAATACCTTAACCTAAGGATGAAGTTAGTCTCAACACACATACAATTTGAAAACAGATTAGTACATAGCATCATTAGGCTTTGATAATATTATATTGCAGCATCACATCTATTGTATTCTTAACCATAACTTCTTATAAAGATCCTAGTACTCCACTTACATGAACCTATAGCTTCATCCAAGCAATTTCATTAATTCTTTGAATTAAAAAACAAGGACAAAACTATAAATCCACTGGAAATAAATGAAGACAAATAAGATAACCCTTAATAATTTTATTCATAATGCTTGAAACGAGTACAAAAGGAGAGAAATGGTCTTGAATTTGCACCATTTTCTACTCAATTGCTAGTATTGTTATCAAAAATTACATATGCATATTGATAGACTTCAAAACCTATGAAAAAACTCTAAAATTCTCTTTGTATTCCCTTTACAAAAATTATTTGTGTTCAATTAACAAGCAACAAACCCATACTTCTAGCCTTGAATTCTTTCTTATAGAAATGAAGGACCAACCAAGCTTTGAGCTAGAAAGTACACATGTCCTATTTCTGTTGGACCATTACAATAAACACTCCCTTTGCAGTTATATTTTCATTTTACATGGAGGGAAATGTTACATGGGACAAAAACCATTTACATTCATTGATGAAGATCTAGTCTCGCCTTCCAAAAGCCACCTATAAGTTGATGTAGTAATATATATGGGTATGTGTAGGATCATGATGGGCAAAAAAGTGGTGATATGATGGGTATGTGTAGGGTATGTGGCTGACGACTTTTTTTTACCCAAAATTGATGAAATGAAAAGGGTTTTTAAAGGATATTCTTAGCTTTCCACCTATATAAATTATTTTTTACTTTGAATTCAATAAATAATTATTATTCATTTTCTATTTGAATTACAACTAAAGTCCTCATTGATAGGTTGATTGAAAAACACTATAGCTTTCAAACGGTATCACATTTTTTGAATCTAAAACATGCGTCACATTTTATGCTTCACATATTATAGGATTAAAAAAAATTGAATTTCATGAAGTTTTGACCAAGTTAAGGTGGTCAGACATACAATTTTTTATATTTTTTAAAATTTGTAATAAAAAAATCATAATTAATTATTTACTTGGAATTTTTTAAAAAATATGCATCACATCAGGGCATGAGTCCTCTACTTATATCTAAAATATTATAAAAAATATTATCATTTTATTGTGGTTAGGGTGGTCAGACAAACGCCTACTTATTTTTTCCTTGAAATTTAAGTACTACTGCATTGAAATTTCAAATTTTCACCAAATAGATTTTTTTAAAAATAAACCTAGTAGTTTAGAAACTACATTCAATTTTCTACAGATTCTATTCTTACATATTTTTGAAATAATAAAGATAACTTATTCAAATTTTTACGTCAATTTTCCAAACTCTAATTTTTTTGAATTTTTTACCAAATAGGGGCCTATTTTTTCCACGATGATCCTGCACATACCTATATCCATGTGCTAAAAATATTATGTCCACATACTCCAAGAATGAATAAAGAAAATATATAAAGTGAAGAAAGATAGAAGAAACAAAATACCCTCCACGTTTGCATCCTTGTCATCAAGTTCAAATTGGGGAGAAAACAATATTTTGACATTACTTTATCAAAGGCATAATCTATACTAGTTTCAGGCCATGTATTTTTTTTCTCCCATCCATTATTCACCATTGTTGTAGATCACAAGAAAAAAATTGTAGTGGCTATCTCATATTAGTAGCTTAGTCTTCCTAGACATCAAGATATTTATCCTTCTAGGCCTGAAATTCTTCCTTTATGGGCCAATCAAATGTGATAATATTGTCAACCTTCAACCTGTAAGGAGCATATTTAGTAACAAATTTATTTGCTTCCTTATCAAATTATTCCAAATAAAATCTTGCTTGATCAACCATGTCCACGATCTTCTTTATCATGCTCATGTATGCTTCTTTACAAATTTTGGCTTCTTGAATTGAAATTACTTCATTGGCCCCCTTTCTCTCATCCTATAGAGATTTGATATCACCACTATCTTTCAATATATTTATGCATGTGAGGTTATCCTTGCTCAATCTTAGACCAACCTACTATGGCACTATCTCCCTAGGTGGAGAAGGCATTCCTTGTTACCTCTCTTCTTTTGTCACCAATATTTCATCATCAGAATCTTCCTCATAATCCAATAGATCAGTTGATTCAAATTTTTGCTTCTTTTGAGATGGTTTCTTGGGTGGTGATGCTTGTTTAGGTGGTGAATCTATTTCTATAATTGTAGGTCCATTTGACCTAAGAGGAGATGGTGGTGTAACTTGTTGCACTAGTGAAGAGACTCTTTTTTCCTCTTGTTGAGAAGAGGTTTTCATTGCTTGTTCCTTCTCCTTCACCCTATTTTTCTTCCTTTTGAAAATAATTACTTTCTTTTGGTCTTGGGGGGTTTGCATCTCTTCAATAATAGGGGTATCCCCATCGTCTTGTTCTTCTATTGTAATAGCCTTCCCTTTTTCTGGAATCATCCTTTCTCCCTTCAAGTGCCCAAAAATTGTCTCAAAATTCTTAAAGACATACTCAATTCTTTGCATTTCATTGGGAATCTCTTGAAGGGTAATAAATTGTGGATCCCTAGCTCTTATATCCTTCTCCAATTTATTTAAGGTAATCCACTTTTTTTTTCTATCATCTTGCAAATAAAAGTCAAAAATATTTCTTGTCACATCTTCAGGGAAATAGAAGTTATAGGTGAACTTTGAAATTATAATACTCACTTTCAACCACTCCATAAATCCCTTAGGATCATGGCTTCTTGCTCTTACTCTCTTGATTTCAAGAGGCTTGAGTATATCATTGATGTTATCCCATCCTCCTTTCTTCATAACAAAATCTTAAAAACAAGTATATGTGGGGAAAAAGGTTCCCTTTCCCTGATCCTTCAAATGATTGTTCTCCACATTTCCCAGTTGCCACATTACCTCTAGAAAACCAATTCTTTCTGGTACATCCTTTGGCAACATATGGGGTGAGACATTTGTTCCATAAACTCTCAAACTTGTATAGATAGGATAAGGGATAATATCCCCTCAATTATGCTCAATATTTAAGTCTATCCTCCTATCCTTGGGCCTCAAAAAACCATGTAGAGGAGCACAATTTCTCAAAATATTCACATTCAATACTCTCCTTATCTTGGAGGAATTTTTTTTTTCAAACACCACATAATCAAATTTCCTATCATTCTTATCAATAATTCTGGTCCAACATTGGATAGGTAGATCTAAATTTCCTTCTCTCTTCTCTAAAATCATATCCTTACTAAAATATGGGGCTCCCTTGTACAAAAGCATGTGCATGAAAAGAGAGTACCAATAAAACCTAACCCCATAGTGACCATTTTCAATTTCACCAAGCCCTCATGAATTTAATTTTCCAAGTACCCTTCATAATCATAGAGTGTGTATAATGTAGGATGTTGAATATTTTCTACCATATACATCCAGGCCATGGGAATTTCCAGTGGTGGGTTCATAAACAATAATCTAACACAAAGAATATAAATTTATTTGGAAGCAAGACAAAAAATAGTTAATGGGGAAAGGCTCCATATCTAATGGGCCCATAATATTTTGACCATCAATAGATACCAAATAGTTTTGCAACACTAGAATCTTGAAGGTATGTCCGACCCTCTCATACTCTACCCTAAGTGCTTTCTCATCTATCTTCACCATGTCCTCACTCCACTTAGTTAGCTTGAAGAATTTAACAATTTCTTCTCTGGTGACCTTCACCATGTCAATCCCATAAAATTTTCTCACAATCATTGTGATTGGGTTATAATTTGCAACTATTGTTGCCAATAAGTCCACATCCATGTAGAAATTTGAGACTACTAGTTCCCCATTTATAAATTCTAGGGGTTTCCCATAGGAATTCCATAGTTTTTGTTTCCAAACTAGCAACTAAACTGTTTCCACCAAATATATGGTAGTGTGGCATCCTTAATAGTGCATTGTCTATCAATGAGCCCCTCCATAATTTGTGTACCTTGGAATAATTCCTAACCGTTAGGTTTCTTAGAGGTTCAATATTTTAATTGGTCAGTTAAATCTTGAACAAGGGGTCTAGCTTGGGGCTTTGAACCATAGGGTTGTTCTTTTGATGCATACACTTTATCTTTGGGTGCCATGATTCCAGGGCTTTCACAAACTAGGGTTTCTTTCCAACAAATATAAGTCTATGACTAGATGATGGGTTTGATGCACATAAAAACAAAACATAATAGCAATAACATTCAAATTGAATGCCAAACCTTAAAAGAAAAGAATCAAGATTTGAAACCTTATTAATAAAATGAAAGAGCAAGCAATATTTAGCAAGCTTTAAGAAATTGAGGAGAAAAGTATCGATTTCACTTACTAGTTTGAAAATGCTTGAAAAACCCTAATCTTTGTCATCAAATGAGCCTAAAAATTGTAGCAAGAAATCCATGGATGTGTTGAATGTATTATCAATCTATAATTATGCTTTAAAGTGAGTTTTTATGGCTTTAGAGCTTACCAATTTGGTAGCTCTGCATCATATCCTCCATTATGGTTCGTTCACATGAACCAAAATGAATCACTTGCCTTTAAAATCAACTTTGAATGTTGATGGCTGATCATATAGTGAGATGGACCAACAAATGATCCAGATTGAGTTAAATTTTTTTGAAAAATTTGAATGTGGATAAATATTTCCATCGTTGAACTGAGATATGGCATGTGTAAAAGCCTCCAAGTCACTCACGAGATCCACCATCTCTATGAGCGTCGAGAAATTCACATGTTGACTTCCCCACTTCCCCATTAGGTTTAACTTTTGTGCAACTTTCAGTAACAAGGAGGTGGGGAAAGGCTCAAATTCAATCTAGAACCTTCAATCCATGTGTTATTTACACTTCTAAGCCTCTTCCATAGTGCATAATGTCTTAACATGTCAAATGGTCTAGATTAAAAGATTTGGATCACTTTTAAAACATGTGCATAAAAGGTCCCTTTAGTAGCACATTCATTAGTACCTACAAACCTTTTCTGAAATATTTCATTAATATTTCCCATTTGATAGTGGTTGATTTGACATTTCCAATTTTTCCAAGTGGTACTTCCCTACTTCCCCGTTAAGAGACAGGAGATGAAGGTGGGTCCCCCACGAGCTGGTGAGGAATGGCCAAAATTTTCCCACATCACCCTATCTCAACTGTCAATCTTGGTAAATGGAGTTTTTGTTTCCTTTGAAGTTTGATGGGCCCTGCTAACAAGGGGACATATGTCATTCACTTGCCAGGCATTGAATT
Organism: Sequoia sempervirens; assembly: GCA_007258455.2. Classification (NCBI taxonomy): domain Eukaryota; kingdom Viridiplantae; phylum Streptophyta; class Pinopsida; order Cupressales; family Cupressaceae; genus Sequoia; species Sequoia sempervirens. Next base: position 94,693,421 of record VDFB02000015.1, read on the forward strand.
TATCTTAATGAATATTAAAATCAAGCGGAGGTGTGGGGAAGGGTCAAGATCTAGCCACATCACTTCATAGCCATTGTTGATCCATTAGAGCCTATCACTTGCTAAATTTGAAAGAATTTGGGCCCTACCATTGTATGGGACATGTGGCACTCACTCACGACCTTGCCTAAATATTTTAATGGGAAATAAAACTCGGTGGGGGTGCGGGGAGTAGTCAATATGTAATCCTATAGATCGAATGACCTGCATAAGAAGGTTATATATGCACATGAAAATTTGTTAGTACTTAAAAGGGGCCCAACTAGGTTAATGAGAGGCAGGGGACATAAAAATTTGACTTAGACTTTAGATCAATGACCAAAAATTAAACCCCATACTTAGGAGAATATCAAACATTTAACAAATTTATGACCTACATTACATAAAGAAAAATTTAAAATATTTTGATAGGTGACAACTAGGATCCTTAGGCTTGATAGGCCAATAAAAGGATGAGTTTAATGACATGAGTCATGACTAATATGACTGAGAATAGATTATAGATGGTCAACTCAAAATTAGAATGCATGCAAAGAGAATTATTACTTAGGGTTTTTTGAGGATTTGAGGCAAACACATAAACCTTACAACATGACAACAACTGAAACCGTAAGATCGAAGACATGCTCAATCTAGGATAACACCTTAGACTTTCCAAAATTTTATCAGTGGAATGCAAAGATTTTAGGGGTTCCAACAACGTACATTGTAGAAAAAAATCCAACTAAAAGTTTTAGAATTGCCTTTTCCTCAAGCATATATGAAATGTTGCAAATAAATCAATTTAGGTTCTCATGAATAATGATATTAATTTGGTTGTGACTTTTCAAAAGAAAAAAAATTGTGACCCTTCAAATAGGAAATACTAAAAAACTTTTATAATGAATGAAGGTGACCATGCCTGGTGTAGATGTGCCCACCTAGATGTGTTGGAACTAACTATTTTCCCCATGAAGAACAAAAGAAAAAGTAGACTACCTTGCAACTTTACACTACATGCAATTGACCCAATTTCCATCAATTGAAATATGTTCACCACATGAAAATGACTTGGAGCTATCAAAAACCAAGATATTTTGTTGTAAATAGGCCCTACATGATCTTGTAGCCTTAGAAAAAATGTTTCCAATTGCCACAGTTTTCGAGTAAATGCTTATCAAATTTTGCTACCTTTTGCACTTTGGTCTCTTAAGAGACTTCACTAGTAGAATGTAGCTCAGACTGTTTCGACATGTTTGGGTGTGAAAGAGGACCTTTCCTAGCATAAACCCACCCATACATACATGTTGGAACAATCGGCTCAATCGTATGATGAACAAAATGAAAGTTACACCATTTTCCAACTTTACACTATTGGATGTTGTGGTTGTGTTGTTGATATGTGGTTGTCATTGATGTCAACACTATTAGCATTATTACAGTGAAGGCTCTATATGTCGAGGATATTGAGAAAATTGTTAAAAGGAAGAGTTGCAGGTTGCCAATGGAACAATGAAGGTCATGAAGGTGTTTTGTTATATATGTTGAAGATCAGTTCTTGTGGACTAAAGGGTTTATTGCTGAGAGTATCGAGTTCATCTACTGGAAGTTTTAGAGGTTTGCATGAAGATTTGATTATGCTATGAATAGTTGTGTTCTGATAGTATTTCTATGGTTTCTAATTGAAGTTTATGTGACTCTGGGAATTTTTGTTGCTGTGGATGCTTCTCTATTAGTTCTTGTTGCTTGTGGATGCTTCTAGATCATTCTCTATCTTTTTTTTACATCCACATTGATCGGTGCACTCATGGTTGAATATTTTTCTCACAAGTGTTAGGGTTTTCATGTTATTGACCAACATAATGGTTGTAACGTGTTGTGGATCCTTGAAAATTAAAATTTGAATGTTTGGTGCACTCGAGGATATTGTTTTGGGTCACATCATAATATTAGCCGATGATGTATGATTCACATTAAAAATTTATTTGTAAATTTGGGTTGACATTGTAAACTTGTTTTATACTTTTGGCCAACGAAGTTGTTGATGTAATTTCATGTTGCAGATATATAAGAGTGTTTTTTTGAGTGTACCCATGGTGATGTACATGGGGTCTAATGGTGATGTACGTCACTAGGATACCCCATTTCTTTGAGGATTTTTTTCAAAATAGCTCACTACCTTGTCTATTCTATCACATTGAAAAGGTAGTGAGATCACTAGCTTGTCAATACGGTAGCATAGACAAGGTAATGAGATATTTTAAAAAATTCCTCAAAGAAATGGGGTCTCCTGGTGATTATAGCTAACTAGGAGACCCCATTTATTTGAGGCATTTTTTAAAACAACTCACTACCTTGTCTATGGTACCATATTGACAAACTCACTATATTGTCAAAGTGGTAGCATAGACAAGGTAGTGAGATAATTGAAAAAATGCCTCAAAGAATTGGGGTCTCCTAGTGATTTACACCACTAGGAGACCCCATTGTCTATGCTAGCGCATTGATAAGCTAGTAAGCTCACTAGATTGTCAATATAATCACATATGCAAGGTAGTGAACTATTTGAAAATGATGCAGGAGCATCCAGTGGTGTAGGGGAAATATTGCATCACCCAAAAAAATTGGTTTCTCTATTTTCTTTAGTTTTTTTGAGTCCCATGATGGCACTTAAGGGGTGTAAGATAGTCAGGAATCAAAAATAGTGAAAAATAGGCACTTACTAGTTTTAGTAAGTTGGCCTAAATGGACTCACATGGACCTAAACATTTACCCAAAGAAGAAAAACTCAAAAACATTTCTAGTCTCAAAAGCATCACCTCAATACCTTGCACTGTTTGGGAGATATTAAAGTTTTTGTCTTGAGAAATTTCTACAATGTAGTTCAAATTCAGATATGAAGACTTTAGAGGCCCCAAAATAGCTTGAAAAGTGGATGAATTGACCTCTGGTAGGTTCAGGCATTGTAGATATCTTTGAGAGACTTTGAATGATATGCAATAATAGAAAATCAGACAACTGAATCAAAAGTTACGGCCCCCCGAAGTTTCCCCTCTAAAAAGTTAATTTCATTAAAATGTCTTCCTAGGCCAAAAATCAAATGATGGGACTTTTGGAGCTAAAAAAAAGGGAAAATTGCACTTTCTAGAACATTCTAGGGTGGTTATTGGGTAAAATAAAAAGGGATATGAGGGGGATGTAGAAGGTGGCTCCATTAGTGCAAATTGTGGCTCTAAATAATAGATTTTCTTTTAGAGTTGATTTTTGTTTTAATGAATCAAGCCCATAAGGCAGTAGCATTGTAATATTTGAATTTTCTATTTTCATTTTCAAGAAATAATTGAAAGTGAGTTATTTTATATCTCCCATCTTTTGTGTTGGTATCTATTTATATGTTTTGTGTGGGTTTTGGGTGTTGTCAGACTCATCATGTGGTATTAGAGTAGGAGTTTTTGAGTGTGTAGACAGATCAATGAACGTGAAGTAGCTACACTAGGACTTGTGGTTGTGAGTCTATGAGAAAATATGCCTCCACAAAGAAACCGTGGTGGAAGAAATGTCGGGATAACAAAAGAGGTTTTTAGAGCCCTCCAGAGACAAGTTCAAGTGTTGCAAGAAGAGCTACATAAAGGATTTGATGTTAGAAGAAGAGATGAAAGTGAGGATGAGGCTAAAAATGAGGAGCCATTCGAAGAGGAAGCATAAGATGTAATGGATCCTGGAGAAGTCAGATTGATTAGGGCCATTTTTCAAGATTGGAAAGAGGCCAAAGATAGAATTTTCTAATTATTCTAGAAACCTAAATCTTGAGGAGTTGATCGATAAGATCAATGATATGGAAAAGTATTTTGAGTATGAGGAAATAGAAGACCTGGATAGGGTCAAATTTTCAAAGGGAAAATTGAAAGGCCATGCTAGCATATGGTGGAAAGAAGTCCTGTTGGAAAGAAATAGAAGAGGACAAGAGAAAATAACAAGATGGAATCGTATGGTGGAAAAATCGAAGAGATAGTTCATTCTTGGGGACTATGAGTTGGATTTGTTGAAGAATATGCAAGGGTTGAAACAAGTAGGAAAATATGTTAAGGAGTATACAGAAGAATTCTACCGAGTCTTGATCAGAATAGGTCATTTTGAGGCTAACAAGGAGAAATTTTCTTGTTACATAAATGATTTGAAGCCGAGTATTCAAGAAGAGCTAAGTCTGGTAAGAATGTCTACCATTGAAGATGTATATTAGTTTTCTTTGAAGGTAGAAGAAAATTTAAATAGAAGATTTGAAAGCAAGCAAAGGTGTGGGGGTTATGGTGGAAAGACTAGTGGACGGTCATATGGAGGTCGAAAAGAAGATCAAAAGAAGGGTGGAGCATCTAGTAGCAGAAAAAACCAAAAAGGAGATAACACCTACCATACTCGTGATCAAAATAATGGAGACCAAAGAGGAAGAGGAAGATCTAGATGAGGACTGGGAAGAGGAGGCTTTCGTGGATCATATTTCTAGTGTGAAGAAGGACATAGAGCCTATGAGTGCCCTCAACATCAAGGAAGGACAAATAGAATACCTGAGGGTAATGCACGAGTTGCACATGTAGATGAAGATGTCAAGTATTCAAATTCTAAGGATGTAGAAAGAGGAGAGGTTCTTGTTACTAGAAGATCCTTCTTGAATGAGGAGAAAGAACCAACTAAAAGGAAGAATTTGTTTCACACCAGATGTAAGTTTGAAGGTAAAGTTTGGAATGTTATTATTGATGGAGGTAGTATTGATAACCTTGTTTCAAAAGAGATGGCTAGTAAGTTGTGATTGGAGAGAAGAAGGCATTTGAATCCGTACCGAATTACTTGGTTTTAGAAGGGCCATAAAGCTTTGGTAAATGAAAAATTCCTAGTAAGGTTCAAGATTGGAAATTACCATGATGAGTTATTGTGTGATATTGTTCCTATGGATGTTTGTCATATGTTGTTAAGCAGACCATGGAATTTTGATCAACGAGCAGTACATCATGGACATTCCAACACCTTTTCTTTGAAAAAAGATGGAGTTCGTAATAAGTTGAAGCCCTTGAAAGAGGTAGAGGAAAATTTATGTAGTAATGCAAGAATTTGTTTGGTTGATGGAAGAAAGTTCCTAGAAGGTATGAGGCATGAGCATATTTGTTTTACATTGAACCCTAGAGTTGATAAAGAAGATACTAATGAGGTACGTGCAGAGGTTTTAGATTTGTTGAATGAGCTTCAAGCTATTATTTTTGATAATGTACTTGATTCCTAGAGCTAGTTTTCCAAATAAGTCAGCTCATCGTATGACTCCAATAGAGAGTGAAGAGTTGAACAAACAAGTGCAAGAGTTTTTTCATAATGGATTGATAAGAGATATTTTGATTCCATGTGTAGTACCTAGAGTACTAGCACCAAATAAGGATGGGGAATGGTGGATGTGTACAAATTCTAGAGCCATCAACAAGATCACCATCAAGTATAGATTTCCCTTGCCAAAAATGGATGACATTATGGATTGTTTGAGTGGACCTGAGTACTTCACAAAGATAGATTTGAAGAGCATATATCACCACATTTGTATTAGAGAAGGATATGAATGGAAGACAAGATTTAAAACCAAAGAGGGCCTATATGAGAGGTTAGTCATGCCTTTTGGGCTAACCAATGCACCAAGCACATTTATGCTACTTATGAATGAGCTATTGAAATACTTTTTAGGAAATTTTTTTATTGTTTATTTAGATGATATTTTTAATTTCAATAAGAAATTGGATGAGCACTTGATGCATATCTGAAGAGTTATTGAGAATGTAAGGGAGGACAAGCTATTGATTAATTTTTAAAAATATAGTTTTTGAAGAGAGAGTTGTTGTATCTGGGATTTTTTGTCTCAACAGATAGTCTTAAAATTGATCTAATGAAAGTGAAAGCTATCATTGAATGACATACCTTGAGGAATTTTATAGAGGTAATATCATTTCGTGGTCTATAAAGCTTTTACATAAAGTTTATTAAGAACTTCAGTAGTATTTGTGTACCTCTAACTGAAGCAATGAGAAGGGATATAAAAGAGTTTAAGTGGACTATAGGAGCAGCCAAAAGTTTTGATATGTTGAAGAAGAAAGTTATAGAGCAACCTATTTTACCATTTCTAGATTTCAATAAGGTCTTTTAGGTAGATTGTGATGCTAGTGGCACGGTTGTAGGAGATGTCTTGAGTTTAGAAGGTAAGCTCGTTGCCTATTTTAGTGAGAATTTGAATGATGCTAAGAAGAAATATTCTATCTATGATCAAGAGTTTTAGATTTGAAGAAATAGAGATACTATTTGTTTCCAAAATATTTTTTTATATATTGATAACTAGGCTTTGCAGTATTCAATAGTCAATGAAAGTTAAATCAAAGGAACTTAAGATGGGTTGAATTTTTGTAGATTTATACTTTATCTTTGAATTTTTGTAGATTTATAGGCCTATTGAAGATTCATCATGGTTTTCTAAAATAGAGGTTAACCATCTTGGTTTCCCTCTAACTCCTTAGAAGTGACATGGTCACTTTTCAAATTACCCTAGGTGTCTGATGTGGGAGCATCTAGTGGTGTAGGGGCAATCTTGCATCACCCAAAAAAAAAATCTCTATTTTCTTTGGTTGTTTTGAGTCCCATGATGACACATAAGAGGTGTAAGATAGTTAGGCATCAAAAATGGCAAAAAAAAGGGAACTTACTATTTTTAGTAAGTTAGCCTAAACAGGCTCGTAGGGACCTGAAAATTTACCCCAAGGAGTAGAACTAAAAACCATTTCCGTTCATGAATGAATTGTTTCAATACCCTACACAGTTTGGGAGATATTAAAGTTTTTGTCCTAATAAATTTCTCCAATGCAACTTCAAATTTAGATATGAAGACTTTAGAGGCCCCAAAACAACTCGAAAAGTGGATGATTTGACCTTTGGTGGGTTTGAGCATTGTAGTTCCCTTCAAGAGCTTTCCAATGATATGAAATAATAGCAAATCGGACACCTAGATCAAAAGTTATGGCCCTGCGAAGTTTCCCTTCTAAAAAGTGAATTTCATTAAAATTTCTTCCTAGGCTAGAAATCAAATGATGGGACTTTTGGTGCCAAAACTAAATGGAAAGTTGCACTTTCTAGAACATTCTAGGGTGGTTACTAGGTAAAATAAAAAGGGATATGAGGGGGTTGTAGAAGGTGGCTCCATTAGTGTAGATTGTGGCTCTAAATAATAGATTTTCTTTCAGAGTTTATTTTTGTTATAATGAATCAAGCCCATAAGGCATTAGCATTGTAATCTTTGAATCTGTAATTTTCATTTTCTAGAAATAATTGAAAGTGATTTATTTTATGTCTCACATCTCTTGTGTTGGTATCTAATTTTTTTTTTGTGTGGGTTTTAGGTGTTGTCTCCCTCATCAAGTGGTATCAGAGCAGGAGTTCCTGAGTATGTAGACAGATCATTGAATGTGAAGCAGTTTACACCAGGACTTGTGGTTGTGGGTCTGTGAGAAAAGATGCATCCACGAAGAAACTATGGTGGAAGAAATTTTGGGATAACAAAAGAGGTTTTTAGAGCCCTCTAGAGAAAATTTTAAGTGTTGTAAGAGGAGTTGCATAGAGGAGCTAATGTTAGAAGAAGAGATGAAAGTGAGGATGAGGCTGAAGATGAGGAGTCATTTGAAGAGGAAGCATAGGATGTAATGGATCCTGGAGAAGTCAGGTTGTTTAGGGCCATTTCTAAGATTGGAAAGAGGCAAAAGATAGAAGTTTCTATTTTTTTTAGAAACCTAAATCCAGAGGAGCTGATTGATTGGATCAATGAAATGGAAGAGTATTTTGAGTATAAGGAAATAGAAGAACCAGATAGATTCAAATTTGTAAAGGCTAAATTGAAAGGCCATGCTAGCATATGGTGGAAAGAATTTTAGTCAGAAAGAAATAGAAGAGGAAAAAATAAAATAACAAGATGGGATTAGATGGCGGAAAAATTGAAGAGACAGTTCATTCCTAGGGACTATGAGTTGGATTTGTTGAAGAAGATGCAAGGGTTGAAACAAGTAGGAAATTATGTTAAGGAGTATACAAAAGAATTCTATCAAGTATTGATCAGAATAGGTCATTCTGAGGCCAACAAGGAGAAATTTTTCCATTACAGAAATGGGTTGAAGTTGAGCATTCAAGAAGAGATGAGTCTGGTAAGAATGTCTACCATTGAAGATGCATATAATTTTGCTTTGAAGGTAGAAGAAAAGTTGAATAGAAGATTTGAAAGCAAGCAAAGTGGTTGGGGTCATGGTGGAAAGACTAGAAGACAATCATATGGAGGTTGAAATGAAGATCAAAAGAAGGGTAAAGGATCTAGTAGCAGCCAGAACCAGAAAGGAGATAACACCTGCCATCATTGTGATAAGAATAATGGAGAACAAAGAGGAAGAGGAGGCTTTTGTGGAACCTATTTCCAGTGTGGAGAAGAAAGAGATGGAGCCTATGAGTGTCTTCAACATCAAGGAAGGAAAAATAGAAGGCATAAGGGTAATGCACGAGTTGCACATGTAGATGAAGATGTTGAGTCTTGACATTATAAGGATGCAGAAAGAGGAGAGGTTCTTGTTACTAGAAGAACCTTGTTGAATGAGGAGAAAGAACCAACTCAAAGGAATAATTTTTTTCACACTAGATGTAAGTGTGAAGGAAAAGTTTGCAATGTTATTATTGATGGAGGTAGTATTGATAACCTTGTTTTAGAATAGATGGTGAGTAAGTTGTGGTTGGAGAGAATGCATTTGAATCTGTACTAAATTTATTGGTTGTAGAAGGACCATAAAGATTTGGTAAATGAACAATGGTTGGTAAGGTTCAAGATTGGAAATTACCATGATGAGTTATGGTGTGATATTTTTCCTATGGATGTTTTTCATATATCATTAGGAAAACCATGGTAGTTTGATCGGCGAGCAGTACATGATGGACATGCCAACACCTATTCTTTGAAAAAGGATGGAGTTTTTTATAAGTTGAAGCCCTTGAAAGAGGTAGAGGAAAAGGTGTGCAGTAATGTAGGAATTTGTTTGATTGATAAAAGAAAGTTCCTAGAAGGTATGAGGCATGAGCATATGTGTTTTGCATTGATCCCTATAGTTGATAAAGAATATAATAATGAGGTACCTATAGAGGTTTTAGATTTGTTAAATGAGTTTGAAGATATTATTTTTGATAACATACCTGAAGGTTTTCCTCCAATAAGAAAGATTAGTCATCAGATGGATCTGATTCTTAGAGTCAGTTTGTCGAATAAGGATGCTCATCATATGACTCTAGCATAGAGTGAAGAGTTAAACAGACAAGTGCAAGAGTTATTGCACAAGGGATTGATCAAAGAGAGTTTGATTCCATGTGCAGTACCTATAGTACTATCACCAAAGAAGGATGGGGAATGGCTGATGTGTATAAATTCTACAGCCATCAACAAGATCACCATCAAGTATAGATTTCTTTTTCCAAGAATGGATGACACTATGGATTGTTTGAGTGGAGCTCAGTAGTTCAAAAAGATAGATTTGAAGAGTGGATATCACTAGATCTAGATTAGAGAAGGAGATGAATGCATGGCATACTTTAAAATCGAAGGCTTGTATGAGTGGTTATTCATGACTTTTGGGCTAACCAATGCACCAAACACATTTATATGACTTATGAATGAGGTAATGAAATAAGTTTTAGGAAAATTTGTTATTATTTATTTTTAGTAAGACATTGGAGGAGAACTTGATACATATCCAAAGAGTTTTTGAGAAGCTAAGGGAGGAGAAGTTGTTGATTAATTTGAAGAAATGTAGTTTTGTGAAGAGAAAGTTAGTGTATCTGGGATTTGTTGTCTGAACAGAAGGTCTTAAAATGGATCTAGAGAAGGTGAGAGCTATCATTGAATGGCCTACCCCAATGAGTGTTACAAAGGTAAGATTATTTCATGGTCTAGCAAGCTTTTATAGAAACTTTATTAATAATTTTAGTAGTATTTGTGCACCTCTAACTGAATTAATGAGAGGGGATAGAAAAGAGTTTAAGTGGACTATAGGAGCAGCCAAAAGTTTTGATATGTTGAAGAAGAAATTTACAAAGCAACCTGCTCTGGCACTTCCAAATTTCAATAAGGTGTTTCAGGTAGATTGTGATGCTAATGGAACTACCATAGGAGTTGTTTTGAGTCAAGAAGGTAAGTAAGTTGCCTATTTTAATGAGAAGTTGAATGATGCTAAGAAGAAATATTTTTTCTATGATTAGTATTTTAATGCTATAGTTCAATATTTGAAGAAATGGAGACACTTTTTGTTTTCAAAATAATTTGTTTAATATACTAATCACCAGGATCTGAAGTATCTCAATAGTCAAGGAGAGTTAAATCAAAGGCACTTAAAATGGGTTGAATTTTTATAGAGTTATACTTTTGTTTGAAGCATAGGAGTGGAAGTTGAAACAAAGTTCCAGATGCCTTCAGTAGAAGGAATTTTTTTTTTATAGAGATGAATATAGAGGTTGTTTGGTTCGATAAACTTAAGAGTTTGCATCTTGAAGATCCAGAATGTGTAGAAGCTTGGAAGTATTTTTGGAACATGTTACATTGGATATTGCAAGATGGTTGGATTTCTTAATCTAGGATTGGATGTTGTTTAGAAGAAGCCAATTGTGCATTGCAAGGAGTTCTATGAGAGAGAATCTAATCAAGGAGAAGCATAGTGGAGGATTGGTTGGACATTTTAGTCGTTATAAAACCATTGCTCTTGTTAGTGAGAATTATTATTAGACACATTTACAGCAATATGTGAAGAAGTTTGTAGAAAGTTGTAGAGTATGTGCGATGTTAAAAGGAACAAGTCAGAATACTAGATTGTATCAGCCATTACCTATACCTGAGAAGCCATGGGAGGATATCAGCATGGATTTTGTTCATGGTTTACCAAGGACATAGAGAGGACATGATTCCATATTTGTGTTGGTGGGTATATGTTCAAATATGGCACATTATATTTCTTGTCATAAGATTAGCGATGTTGTTCATATTGCAAAGTTGTTTTTTAGAGAGGTAGTGAGAATACATGGTCTACTGAAGAGTATAGTTTCAGATAGAGATGCTAAATTTGTTGGTTATTTCTAGATGATATTATGGAAGAAGTTGAAGATAGATTTGAAGTTCAGTTCTAGACACCATCCATAGAATAATGGACAAATAGAGGTGGTGAATAGGAGTTTGCATAACCTGCTAAGATGCCTAGTAGGAGATAATCCCAAGGGATGGGATCTGATTATACCATGAGTAGAATTTGCTTACAACAATTCTGTCAGTAGGAGCATTGGTAAATCACCATTCTAGATTGTGTATGGGAGTAGTCCAAGAACTGCTTCTGAATTGAGAAAGATGGATAAGGGGGAGAAGAGTAGTGTTGAGGCTAAAGATTTTGTTGAGCATTTGAAGAATATCCATGAAGAGGTGAAGAAACATATCAATAAGATGAACTCACAATATAATTCCAATGCAAATTAGAAAAGGGGCTATAAGGAGTTCTAGGTAGGAGATGAAGTCATGTTTCATTTGCAAAAGGAAATGTTTCCAATTGGTACATACAACAAATTAAAGATGAAGAAGTTTGGACCATGCAAGATCTTGAAGAAGCATGATTCAAGAAATGCATGAGGTAGAGTTTCCTAATGAAATTCATATTTCACCTGTGTTTAACATATCAAATTTAACATAATATCATGAAAGAGGAATTGATGAAGAAATAATTGAAGAATAGTGGAATATTCCAACACCTACTTCAAAAAAGGAGGAGATAGAAGAAATTTTGGATAGTCGTGTGGGTACAAGCACAAGAAACAAGCAATATGTAGAGTACTTGGTGAAGTGGAGAGGGAGTCTCGTTGAAGATTCATCGTGGTTGTCTAAGACTAAGGTTACTCATCTTGGTTTCCCTCTAACTCTTGAGAAGTGATAGGGTCACTTTTCAAATTACCTTGGGTGTCTTAAGTAGGAGCATTCAGTGGTATAGGGGCAAACTTGCATCACCCAAAATATTGTTTTCTCTATTTTCTTTAGTTTTTTTGAGTCCCATGATGGCACTTAAGGGGTGTAAGATAGTCGAGCATCAAAAATAGTGAAAAATAGGCACTTAATATTTTTAGTAAGTTGGTCTAAATGGGCTCGTATGGACCTAAAAATTTACCCCAAGGAGCAAACCTGAAAAACAAATTGGTCACAAAAGAATCATCTCAATACCCTGTAGGGTTTGGGAGATATTAAAGTTTTTGTCCTAATAAATTTCTCCAATGCTGCTTCAAATTCATATATGAATACTTTAGAGGCCTCGAAAAAGCTTGAAATGTGGACCAATCAAACTCTAGTGGGTTTGGGAGTTGTAGATCTCTTTGAGATCTTTCCAATGATATGTAATAATAGAAAATCAGACACCTAGATCAAAATTTATGGCCCCATGAAGTTTCCCCTCTAAAAAGTGAATTCCATTAAAATTTATTGCTAGGCCAGAAATCAAACAGTGGGACTTTTGGTGCCAAAATAAAAATGGAAATTTTCACTTTCTAGAACATTCTAGGGTTGTTATTGGGTAAAATAAAAAGGGATATGAGGTTGTTGTAGAAGGTGGCTCCATTAGTGTAGATTGTGGCTCTGAATAGTATATTTTCTTTCAAAGTTGATTTTTCTTGTAATGAATCAAGACCATAAGGCTATAGCATTGTAATCTCTAAATCTGTAATTTTCTTTTTTTGAAAATAATTGAAAGTGAGTTGTTTTCTATCTTGCATCTCCCATGTTGGTATCTATTTCTATGTTTTATGTGGGTCTCGGGCATTGTCACCCTCATCAGAAAAATTCTTCAAAAATGGGGTTTCCTAGAGATGTACATCACCAGGAGACCCTAGTTTTTGAGGCATTTTTTCAAACAACTCACTACCTTTTTTATGCTACCTCATTGACAATGTAGTGAGCTTGTCAATGGAGTAGCATAGACAAGGAAGTGATATGTTTGAAAAATGCCTCCTACTACCTTGTATATGCTACCGCATTGAACCAAAACATATAATCTACTCAATATTCATATGTAACCTTGGAACCAAGACATATATAAACTTGAAATATAGAAATGAAAGGTCTAACTATCAACTAATCTTGATGTGCATACTTAGAAATTTTAATACAAATTAATGTGCATACTTACAAATTAATCCAATGAACCATTTGGGTCTTCTCTACTCTTTATTGTGTCAAGTATTTCCTCATGGTTAGACTCACATACCTTCCATAAGGTCTTGTTCAATGGTCTACCCCTATATTTGATCAAATGAACATTGGATACCACAATGAGATTCTAGTAATGAAGAATCTTCCAATGTGCATCAATGTCTTGAAATAGCCAAATGTTAACACTAAGCCATGTTGTAGTAACAACCATCAAACCTATAGGGTATTCAATGTTTTCTCCATCTATAACTGGGGCCTCCAATTTATTTTTGGCCTCAACACAATGACACAAGTAATAATCTCTCTCAAGTCTCTCTCTCTCTCTCTCTATATATATTTTTCTCCCTCCCTCCCTCCCTCTATCCCTCTCAACCTACCTAGATAAGTCCCTCTCACCCCAACCCCCTCTCTCCTACTTCCTTTCTCTCTCTCACTCTCTCTCAAGTCTCTCCTTGACACCCCTCTCTTTCTCTCTATCCATCCCGCCTCACCTAGATAAGTTCCTCTTGCTTCAACCCCCTCTCTCCCACTCCCTCTCTCTCAAGTCTCTCCATGACACTCCCCCCTCTCCCTCTCTCTCCCTCTCTCCCTCCCACCCTACCTAGATAAATACCTCTCACTCCAACCTCCTCTCTCTCACTCCCTCTCTCTCCCTCTCTCTCTCAAGTCTCTAAGTATCACCCCCTCTCCCCCCCTCTCTCTCTTTCTCCTCCTCTCTCTCTCCTCTCTCTCTCTCATCCATCTAACTTCCTCTCTCTCTCTCTCTCTCTCTCTCTCTCTCTCCATCCATTTCCTCCTCTCTCTCTCTCTCTCCTCTCTCTCTCTCTCTCCTCTCTCTCTCTGGTCCTACACCTCCTCACTCCTTTACCCCTGATCCACTCCCCTCATCTTTCTCTCTCTCCCCTCCCCCTCTCTCTCTGGCTCTCCCCTCTCTCCTTTCTCTCATACCTATCTCCCACACTCTCTCTCTCTCTCTCTCTCTCTCTCTCTCCCTGTCTCCCTATCTCTGTCTCTATACTGTCTCCTCTCTATCTCTGTCCTCTCCCACTCCCTCTCTCTCTTTCCACCTCTCTCCCACTCCCTCTCTCCCTCTCTCCCTCTCTCTCCTCAATCTCTCCATGATCTCCCTCCATCTCTCTCCCCCCTCTCCCTCTCTCTCCCCATCCACCTACTCTCTCTTGGGCTCTCTCTCTCTCTCTCTCTCTCCTGATCCCACCTCTCCTCCACTCCTTCTATCGGTCTCTCTCTCTCTCTCACCTTCCATTCTCTCTCTCCTTCCATCCCTCTCTCTATCTCTCTCTCTCCCATTCCTCTCTCTCCTCCTCTCTCTCCCTATCTCGAGACTCTCCCTCTCACTTCCTCTCTCTCCATCTCTCTCTCTCCCCTATCTAGGTAATTCATCTCTCTCTCTTCCTACCTCCCACCCTCTGAGATAAGTCCTCACTCTCCCTCTCTCCACTCTCCTCCTCTCTTTCTCTCCACTCCCACCCTCTCCCTCTCTCTCCTCTCTCACTCCTCCACTCCTCTATATCTCTATCACTCTCTCTCACTTTCTCTCTCCTGTCCTTCCTTTCCCTGTCTCTCAAGTCTCTCCCTCCCACCCCCCCTCTCTCTCTCAAGTCTCTCCCTCTAACACCCTACCTAGATAACTCTCTCTCCACCCCTCTCTCTCAAGTATCTCCCTCCCTCTATCCCTCCCACACTACTTAGAAAACTCTCTCTTTCTCTTAAAATTCTCCCTCTCTCTAAATACATACATACATGCATATAAGTAGACATACATACATACACACATGCATTCTTACATACATACATGTCATACATACATACATACATACATACATACATACAAATATATATACATAAATTTAATATAATATAATTTAACACAAAGCAAGACATAACACGATCACATTATAATGCACTCGTGTTATGCCTTGCTTAGGAAAATCTTGAGCATAAATACAAAAAAATATGTCATAACCATGAAATAATATGAGCACATTATAGCATGCTCATATTATATATTGCTTTGGGAATCCCCAAGTCATGGTCTTGGTATTTGGTTTGGATTACCGACTCAAAGGCTTGGAGCTGCTTCCTAACATCCAAAGACATGTTTTTGCATATTCTACAAAATTTCACATAAGTACATTCAAGCTAACTGTTAGGTTTGCATGTATTTCAAGGTCAAACAAATTGAACACCTGGGTATTGTTAGGATTTCTCTTAGCTATTTAATGATGTATTTTTTTTTCATATTTTGACAATATTAAACCTTTCATCTTTAATTTCTTTTTTAATGTGTGTCCATTTTTGGCAAAAGCCACTGTTTGGTATTTTTTTCACTATAAATTCACCATTCATTGAAATTTCAAATAAATTACATTTTTAGAAACTAGAATTCCTTCTACACATTAAAAAAAAATGATTTTCAATTAGTTTTCAAAATTTATAGGGGTAGCACATCCAAAATTATATTTTATAGGATGTTTCCACTTTGAAAATTAGTAAAAAATTAAATATTCATTTAATTTTTTTAGAAAAATCAAGCATAAACTATATACTATTAGCTAATTTCTCATTGAAGGTATTTTAAAATACCAAAAAAAATATAACCTTTTGAGGGAGCCATGAAAGTAGCTATGTTATGTTTTTTTGAAAAAAACAACACCAATTTCTATGGATCCCTCTTTTGAACCTCTTATTCTCTACCATTTAAAAAAAAAATAGTAGTTTAGAAAGTAGACTCAGAGCACTATGATCCTTATTTTTGTTGCATCTAAATTTTTTGAGTGTAACTATCCTCAATTTCACATCCAAGGTTAGCATTTCCTTATTTCAGAAAAAAAAAAAGTGGCCACTTAAGACCCCTTTTTGGCCCCCCGTCATTTTACACTTATCTTGTCATCTTATCTCTTTAATATTTAGATAATTGAACCCTTTTTGAATTTTTTATACTTTAGTGTGATTTTGAGCATAAGTTCATACTCCCACTAAAGTGGAGGATAATTTTAGCATAAAAAATTGTCACCCTTAACAATTTTATACTAGGTTTAGCTCCCCCCTATGTTCATGAATCTAATTATGCATTTAATTACCCATTTCATAAACATCTTTAGAAAATCAAATAATGGGAAATAAAAAATAAGCATTTAATATTTTCCCCCAAAAATTTAAACCCCAAAAAGGATGGGTCTAGTCTAGGGTGCTCGACACCCTCGACTAACCCTTTTTGGCTCTAATTTCAATATGTCAATGTTGGTATTTTATTATTTAAATTTTTAATTTCATTTGTTAGCTATCAGTATTTGATTTTCAAGAAATTAGAAGAATTAAATATAAATAGTAGTCATTTTATCATTTAAAATACTAGAAGCACACATAGAAATCTATTGAGAAAATTAAAGATTCTAAAATCAGTCAAGAGAATTCAAGGGAAAAATTATTGGCATCATTATAGAAATTTCATCTATCAAGTTCAAGATTGCAAGATATCAAGATGAAGGAGTCAATTATGTGGAAGAAGACATTATGATCAATTGTGCCAAGTCATGAAAAGATATTGAGTTATCCTCTACATACTAGCTTCAACAATCTACTATGTATGTGAGCTAACCTTTTGTAGGTCTATCAAGAAGTCAAGATATCCATAAATAAACTTGTAGTGTGACATCACTTCTTCAATGGTTTTCACTTCAAAGTAACATTATCATTTGTGATTTATCAATTTTATTCAATTATTATTGTTTTGGCCTTTGTCCAACCTAGGGCATGCCCTCTTGATCATCATCATTTGTTGTATGTGGAGGTAGATATACCAAATGGGGTTTGACTTAGGAAAGCCCCTATACAACACAACCTATTCTCTTCTTTTCATGTGTGAATATTAGATCTAGAGGTTTCAATAGGTGTTAGTATTAGAGAATGTACTTCAACCTTAATCTACATATTAGAACTTTCAAATCCAAAAAAGAAGAGTCCAGTATGGGGCACACCACACCCTAGACAAGCCATTTTAGCTTTAAATTTGTAGTACAAGTTACTCACTATTGCCATTTCTTAGATTTAGGTCATTTTTGCTACTTTTTTTCCATCTATGTTATAAATTACATTTTCAGATCTAGTGTTATATGTCAAATTTGATTATTAAATCACACATCAAATTTATCATCCTCACAACTCAATACAACCATGGACCAAGGATTGTTAGTGTGGGTTGATTATGGTTGATCCATGATGAATCAAAGCATAACTTAGCCACTAAACCTCAATCACAAACAAGATCATTCAAATTGAAAGTTAAACTCAGCATTTACAGAAATTGAAAGTTACAAACTACAAAAATAGTTAAATTCCTACTCTAACCCATTTGAAACCTATCTTTTTTTGGAATTGGTGTCGTGTCGATGTGGAACAATGACCCTTTCCCAATCATGTGGTTAGTGAACCTGTTTCAATTGATTCTATGGATGAGAACTCGATTTATGCTAAATTAACATGATTCTATGATAAAATTGATCTAATTATGCAATTTCTAAGCTAATGTAAGCTAAAAGATGGAAACCCTAATTTATAAAAAAACTAAGATGGATGCATGGAATCCATTAATGGATGTCTTAAGCTATTATACAACTAAAATGAACTAAATTACACTAAAAGTGATTAAATTGAGAGTGTGAGTGTGAGTGAATTCAAAAACATGACTTTGCAATTGAAAGAAGGATCCATTTTTCTCCAAATAGTGTCTTATTTATAGGAAAGAAAATGATAAATGGAGGGTTGAGATCAAAAATATCAATCGACGGTCAATGATGGAGGAAAGAAGAGGCATGGATCATGGATTCTCATAAATGGATGAGAATGCAAGATGAAAATTAATCAAGGGCTCACATTTGTTCCAAAAAAATACACTTTTGACTTGCTCACACAGGTTAAAGATGACTTTTTCAAAAGGTTAAAGGTTTAGCTTGCTCAAGAAGCCAAGTGAGATGATTGGAGGAGAGAGAATATTCTTTGAAATATTCTCATGGGTGAGGATAAAAGATATTTTTCAAATTAAAAGAAAATTTTAATTTTGCAAAATTGAGATAAGGAATATTCCTTGGGAATATTCCCCTTTTTGGAGGAAGATTATTTTAATTGTTAATTAAACAAGGTTTAATCATACAATTAGGGGTTTTGGAGGAATAAAGTGATTTCATTAAATTAAATGATTTAGTGAAAGGGGGAATGGTGAAATGATATTTAATTAAATAACTTAGGGTTATTTAATTAATTTAGATGACTTAGGGAATTAAATTAAATACTTCAATTTATTTAATTTAATAGGATGAAGTGTTAGAATGAAAGGAGGTGAATTAACCCGATTAAATGAATTAGGTTAATAGATGCAAATGAGGCAATTAATTAAATAGCTAGGGTAATTTAATTAATTAAGCAAAAAGAGGATGGGTTTCAAGGTGAAATGATGTTAGTTAGTCAATTTAATCCATTGAGACATTTTTCGGTGACTACATTTTGGCCCTCTTTAAAGTAATGTACTCATTGCATTGGTTCAAAGACTTATGTTGATTTTTATGCTAACGACGATGCAAAAATAGATATTGATGATATATTTGAGATGTTGATAGCCAAGCTAAAGTTGATTGATTTGATTGATTGATTAATAACACTGTCAAGGATTCACAACAATTCAAGGATTGTGTTGAATCACATGAGGATAAATGTTGGGAAAGATATATCCTCATGATGGTTGATTTGATAGATTGATCATGATTTTCTAGCAAGGCTAGGAACAAAGTCCATTAGATGTTTTGATATCGATATGATCAAAAGATGGTTGGTTTCCCCGTTGAGAGATTGATTAGGGAACAAAGTGTTTCGATTAGGCTCATGATAGGTGAAAATTAGACTTATGCTTGAGATGCTTAAGATTTCAGGTTACTTTTGAATCAAAGAGCTATAAATTTTTAGATTGTTGAGTTAAAGATGATATAGATTCCCCACTATGCCCTAGCAAAAGAGGGATTGTTGGTAAAGAGGATGAAAAATAGTTCCTAGAAAGCTTAGATGTTGATGTAGATGGATTTCATGATGTATATACAGTCATTGGATATGGGTAGCCTCATGTATATTTTGATGTAGATCACATAGATTTTATTCTTGGATAGAAATTTTAGTAAAGATAGAAGAATAAGAAGAATAAGATGGATGAATTGACCATTGATTTTTATGATTGATTCAAAAAGTCCAACAAGTCTATGATCCATTGAGACTTTATTAGAGATGGTGACGAGACAATGCAAAATGAGGACGAATGTATGATGATGAGTTTCTCACATTTTAGGATTGGTATTTTTTTTCATTCCTTATTGTTTGATATAACACATAGACACGATGCATCAAGGTATTGATAACCAGGATGGTGTTGTATCTAGTGTAATGGACTTTGACTCAGTAAATAGATAGGATAGGCCTTGTTCATACCTTGACATACATAAACCTCATTGGAATATAAATTAGAAGCTTTAGAATATATTCGACCAAAGCATATGCAATAGTCAACAATGTACTCCAAACAACTTCCCCACACACAACTAAGCAAGTATGTGCCAAGATTATTTCACAAGAGTATCCACAAGCACATCAAACAAAAGATCATTATCGATGACCCATTCCTTTCTCTCTAAATCATTTTGATAGGCATCAGGGAGAGGTCCTCAAAATGGGTCATTAAGATAAATCATAAGAAAATATCAAAGAAAAACAATCAATGTTATCTATATCTCTTGCCTAGTTTAAGTTTAGCTAAGGTGATGTCTGAAAATGATGTCCATTGTAGGAAGGATACAACCTAGGACATGTTGATCAAATAGTTGTTTGATGTTGGGATGATGATGCTAGGATGAGTTGTTGAAATACAATTCACTAATGCATTTACCTATGATTTAGAATTTAGATTTTGACACTTAGGTTCTTAGTTTACAACTTGCAACACTTTTTTTCTATTTGTTTTGCCAAAGGGTGAAGGTGATGACCAGTTTATTATGGGTGAAAGTTTATTTTAGGTGAAAGCGAGATGGGATGGATGGGTTTTGTATTTTTTGGAATATTCTAATGCTTTTGATATTTTGAAATGTTTTGAGGTTGTTTTTTAGTATTTTTAAAAGTTTATATGAATGTTTATGTTTTTGATTTTCTAAGGTTGTTTAGGGTTTTCTAATGTTTTTGTGTTTTTTCTGATATTTGAATATTTTTAGTTTTCTAAATTTTTAGATGTTTAGAGATTTTTTGAGATATTTGGATGTTTTGGTATTTTAAAAATTTTTTTGACCAAGAACTAACCTAAAATACCTATCTTAAGGGTCTTGGGGGCTGATCAAAGATAAGCCTTGCCTACGTTATACACGTAGAGACCATGTAGTTTGACTGACTCAAGCTATTAACAAGATGAGACATGAACAAGTGAGAAATGTTGGATTATTATGATGGATCATAAAGGAATGACCTAGGGTGTCTCGGGGGTACATCAATGATGTCCTTGCCTACATTAAGCTCAGAGACAACATAGTTCGACAAGGGGTGCCAATTTTTGGATTTTTTATGTTTTGACCTTTTTAGGGTTTTTGATGTGATTTGAATGTTTTGGTATTTTCGATGAGATTTTGAGGAAAAAAGTACCTAGATCATGATTTTGATATCAAATTGTGAGATATAATACATGGATCAAGAGTTATTTGAAAACAAGAGTGCAATAGCCTACCCCCAGTGTCTATCAATTCTTCATAATGCAATGGATAACCAAGATAGGTAATGTATATGTGAAGATTTTGGCAAAGTTTTAGCATGATAGATATGGGTTATGGGACTTCATGAAATAAAATGGTAAAGATCCTGTCAAAATTTTTCCATGAGTAGAGTTGAATTATACACAAAATATTTGTCAAGATCAAGATAAAGTGGAATATATGGATAAATCTAGATTGGATGGATGGAGGGAACATTGGATTTATCATGACAAGGATGAGATGCTTTTCTCTAAGAAGGATCATATAGACTCTCGATTCTACTCATGACGCCTATTTTCCAAGTTTTCATCATAGTACTTTCCCAAAGTACCACCATAGTGGATTTCACTGGAGGGTGATTTTTATTTTTACTATTTTCTTGATTTTTTGATTTTTTGATTGTTTGGAAATTTTACCCTCATGTTGAACCACTTGGTGGTACTGGCCACTGTCATAATGTACCAATAGTATCCTTCTTGAAGAAGTTTCTTTTCTAAGATACGAGCACTTGAATGTAACTTTGAAGGACTCTGATCTGCCTTGTAGATACCAAAATTAACCTTGTCTATGTGCACACATCATGATAAAGTTCCTTTAGAATCCTTATGATGAAGGGTAGCTACCAACAGACGGTCAATGTGAGAATTGGATATTGTGAATAGAGTGTACAATGACATGTATGAAGGAATGTGAGATGGATTGGCCGATAGTTTGGAACCTTTGACTCTCTAAACTTGGGAAGATGAACGATGATGGGTGGGGATGGAGGTTTTCATAGAATTAGGACCAACCATTGGATATACTTTGTTCCTTGCTTGAGAAGCCTACTTTTATATTTGAGGAATATTTTGATGGATATATTTCCCTTTTTGGTTTTTCCCCATAGTTTCTTTGATTAATGGAGTTTTTGAGGGATGATTTTGTTTATTTTTCTTTGGTATCCATTTGTATTTTCTTTATCCTTTTTTCTTTACTACTTCATTTTCTTTAATGATCTTCACCTTGCTTTGATAGGAATTCTTCTTTTTACGTTGATCTCAATTTGTGTATGAGATGATGGGTGAATCCCAACTCATGATACAACTAGTTGTAGCGTTGACAACATTTTCATCATAAGGATTCTTCATGCCCCATATGTTGATGTTTGTTGTAGACAAGATTTCCTCTGGCATTGTGAAGGTATTATCAATACCCAGTCCTTTTCCTTGATAATGTATCCTTTGATCCATAGCCACTGAATATGACTTATCATGAACACATGATATTGCTATGGGTTCATGTTGTTTAGGAATATGAACTTTTTTCTCTGGTTCTATGACATCATTATCTATTGATATTGTTTCAAGAGATGCTGATGCTAACACAAAAGAGGTCAATGATGCACAATTAGTCTAAGAATCAAGAATCTTGACCGTTTCTTGCTCTTGTGTAGGAATATCAAGAGTGGGAGACTCATATTTTGGATGAAGAACGCCTATGTTTCCATCAAAAAGAAACATCTCAAGAGTGATATTGCAGACATCTTTGGAGTTTAAAATGGTTTGGAAGATGTCCCTTAGCTCTTGGTGAAACTTTGGGGATAGGGGTTCTTGATCCTAACTTGATTTGGAATAAATTCCATTACCCTCAAGATCCTCCTCTTGGCATGATCCTTGGGTGGATGATACATCATTAGTAAAAGACTCATCACAATAGTTTGTGAGTATGGGTGCAACATGGGATATTTATGGCTTGTTTGGAACTTCTTCAACATTCCCAATCATTGATTCAAATGTGGGAGAGATATCACAATATAATATCCACTTGATGTCATTATGGTATGAAATAGTGCTAAACATTGTTGATGGGTTTGGACTTTGTTTTAAAATAGTATCTTGATACATGTCTGATTACTCATGTTGTGATAAATAAATATGTCCCACCATGGTATCATGGGTATTGCTTACATTTTTTGAGATTGATGCCTTTCCTAATTTTTTTTGTTTTGTATGGTCAGGCATAGGGTTTGTGTAAATTTTATGATTTTCATTCCTATATTTTTGATTGACATGAATGTATCCTTGTTCAATAAGATCTTCTATTAGATGTTTGAGTCTATTTTTTTTATGTGTTATGACCTTTGTATTGGTAGAATGCACAAAAATGATCATCTCTATAGCTACGATGTTTGACTTGTGGCTCTTGATAGTTTGAAAATTCTGGGAGTGAGATAAGATTAGGTTGTATCAACTACTTCAACACATCCTCCATAGGTTCCCCTAAGGAAGTGAATTGTCATTTAGGAGCACTATTTATTCTTTGTTGTCCAAATTGAGTGTTTGTAGCATTGATCATTGGTTGAGTGTTTGATGGTTGCACGTATAGTTTTTGTGTGTTCATGGGTTGGGTGTTTTCTTTTCTAGGATTAGTTAGGACCACCTTTGCATCAACAAAACCATCACTAGTAACATTCTTGTTATTGGCCCAATAGTGGGGCTTGTCATTAAAAATAGTGGATGGCTAATTGTCATTATACACTTGTGTGTTTCCTTGTGAGATTAGGGCTCTCTCTATGTTAAGGGCTCTAGGGACAAGCTTGTCGTAAGATGTGATGCAATGCATATTCAATTGGAAAGATAGATCAAGCTCTAGATTTTCTATGACAATGCCCACTTGTTCATTAGGAATGGTCCACTTGCTCTTGCTAGCTCTTTTTATCCACCTTTGCAAGAAATTAGTGAAATTTTCCCCTTATTTTTCTGAGAGTGTACAAATCTTCTAGGCTTCCATCCATGTCAAGGTTAAAGGAGAAGTGATCGATAAATTTTTTTGTGATCTCTTGAAAATTTTTGATACCTGGAGGTAACTGTGAAAACCAATCCATGGAAAGACCTGTTAAACTTCGTGGGAAGAGGCACATTTAGTAAGAATCATTATAGGAAACCTCCATACACTTGAAATTGAGTTCTTTGATGTGGTCTACAGGATTTCCCTTCCCTTTGTATTTATCAAGTTTAGGGACCTCAAAACTGGGAGGGAATAGTACCATTGTGATGTTTTGATCAAAGGGATCATATGGGCATAGATTTTGTGTATGGGTCTTCTTCATCTTGCCCATCTAGAGATCCTGCATTTCTTGTGATAACACCTTAATTTGTGATGCTAGATCATCTTGCGGGTTTGGTGGAGGAACATACATTGGAATGATGAATGGGTTGTATGTGGGATTTTGATATGATAAGGTGTTGTATGGGGTGTATGGTGGTGTAGGATATTGTGAAGGTGATTGTGGTGGAGGCATATATGTTCCCAACGTGTTTAGGTTAATGATGTTTTGTTGAGGGTTATAATATATATCATTTTTTTTCTTTTGTGTGAGCACTTGTTTTTGTTGGGAATATTGTTGATCAAGCAATGCTTGTTATTTGGTTTGTTGTTGTTGAGCTTGTTATTTTTGTTGCATTGTTAAGGCTACTTGTTGTTGTTGCTACTGTTGGATGACTTGTTGATAAGAATGTTGTTGTTGTGCTTCTAAGGATGCTTTATGAGCTTGTTGTTGTTGTGCTACTAAGGCTACTTGTTGTTTTTTCTATTGTTGTTGTGTTGTTGAGGCTGCTTGTTATTGTTGTTGTTGGGCTACTTGTTGGTAAGCCTGTTGTGCTTGTTGTAAAGCTAAGGCATGTGCTTTCAATGTAGGATCAATCAGTAGTTGCAACATCTGTAATGGATTGGGGGTATTAATGTTTTGAGTGGGTAGAATATTGTTGATGAGGGGTTGAGGGTTCCCTTGGTTTAGAATTCCTTGCAAGATAGTGGATTGAGGGGGGGGAATGTAAGTTTGAGGTCCCAATTGATTTTGCATGGTAAAGGGGACTGTGGGAAATGATGAGGATGATTCCATTAGATTTTTTGATGGTGATGACATACTAGGACCTTGAGTCCATTGATTAAAAAGGTTCCCTTGTTGTATTTGAGGTGTGACAAAGGTATTTCCTTGGTTGATGGGATTCATAACCAAGGTGTTGTTTTGATTTGGGTTGATGATAGATGGGTTTGATGTGGATGGTGGATTTACTTGAGTAGCTTGGGTAACCACTTGTTTTGATGTGTCAATGGGGTTGTTGGCACCACTTGTCAAGGGTTGACTTTGCATGAGAGTGTTAATTTGTCCTTTTTTTCCTACTTGAGGTGCTTGGTTCACATTACCCTACGTATCATTAGGAATACTTGGAGTATTTGTGATGATGGATGAATATGGTTGTGCTTGAAATGTCAAGGTTGTTGTGGCATTATGGAATATAAGTTGTTTGGAAAAGGTCGGTGTCCAACTTGTGTTTTGGGGAAGGTTGGTGTTTAATGGAGTGGTCATTTTGTGAATACCCAACATTGTGTTTGTTCCTAGACATGAAGTGAGACCAAGGTTGGTTCGTAGTTGAGTTACAAGACTAGATGTTAAGGGTTGACTTGGCACAAGGGATAGAGTTGGTTGAATTGTAGATGAATTCAAGCCTTGTCTCAATGATTGTGCAACAAAAGATGGGGAAATTGGAGTTACATTTTCTAAGGCTTGATGTTCCATGATTTCTTCTCTATTAAGTCCAAATGGGTTGTTCATGATGTCTTCTATCTTATATGGTCCTTATGGAGACGAGGGTTGTTGCGATGAGGTAACATGAATTCTCATATCAGATTCTTGGGAATTTGGATCACTGATTGTATATAAGACTTTGGTTTTCTCGATGATTCTCTTGTGTTGTGAACTTATTGTAACCATAGATTGTGGTTCAACGATGGGAGAGGTGTGTTGAGATTTGTAATGTTTGAACTCTCTAGTTGATTCAAATCTAGGTAGAAGGGATGTTCTAAGTATTTTTGGATCAATGATGATAATGGGAGATGAAAAGGTGGATGATGTGAAAAGTGATCTTTATAAATGCTTTAGGACAACACTTTTGACTTAAATTTGATTGGTTGATGTTTGGATAAAGGATGTTTATGAACTTTGGAATATTTAGGGTAGACTCGTGACCCTCAATATAAACTAGTTCAAAGATGATAAGTAGCTTAACTAAGTGCATGGAAAAGGATTCATTTCACATACAAATTAGCTAAGTTAGGGTTTGGTTTGATTTATGTCCAAGTCAAAAAGTGTGTGGTGTATTCCAAATTTTTTGAAAATTTTGGTGAAGGATGAAATTTGATGGAGGGGTGAGTGAAATGTTTGACCCAATGTTGACCTAGAGTGAACCTTTGTAATCCAAGAAAGAGGTAGTGAGAAACATGCTATACCTCTAAGGATTCTTTTGATTTTGATTATTCACAATCTTTGTCCATAACTTAGACCCCCTATCAATCAGTCCCAAAGAAGTCTCTGGGGAAGAGAGATCACAAATCAAAGTTTACAAAATTTAAGGAGGAAATAGAGGCAGGGTAGCAAACAACATTACATGACACCATTGTAAACTCAACAAATAAGCATCTGAGGAGGGCATGCTACTCTCCTTGGGTACAATGAAGATTCTATTATGGAATTTCAAGGGAATTAATGCCCTTGACAAGTGTGCTCACATCAAACATTGAATTGATGGATGTGGAGTTGATATTGTGATTCTTCAAGAAATAAAAACTTTAGTAGATATTTACAATTCACATTAGAGGAACTTAAAAAATTGGTTTTTTCTTGCCACCAAACAAAACTCCTGGTCGAGACAATTTTGTTGCACTTTTTTTCAAAAAAAGTTGGGGAATTTTGTGTTTTGATCTATTATGGGAAATTGAAGAATCAAGAAGAATAGGGACTTTACTCAAACAGTTTAATGTGACAAACATAATTATCCTACCCAAAGTAAAAGAACAAAAAACATTTACAGAATATAGACCAATATCCTTATGCAACACAATCTATAAAATATTTTCTTAGGCAATTTATTTATGGCTGCAACCCATTATATCAAGGATTATTTCTCAAGAGAAAGGGAGGTTTGTTCTAGGAAGAGAGACATATGAATGGGATATTGTAGCCCATGATACTTTACATTCAATTTTAGTTAATAAAGTTCCTTCTATCATCATCAAATTGGACATGATGAAGGCCTATGACACGGTCAATTGGAAATTTTTGAAAAAAGTGTTGCTAAAGTTTGAGTTTAGTGAAACATGGTGCACATGGATAATAGCATACCTCTCAGGGGATAAATTTTTGATCATACTTAATGGATCTCCAACTGGTTTCTTTAGTGCATCACAATTAGTGCAGCAAGGGGATCCACTTTCACCTTTTCTATTTATAATCATAGTTGAGGCTTTGAGCAGATTTATCATTAAAAAACATTCTCAAGGGTTATGGAAAGGGATCTAGATTGAAAATATAGATTTAGTAGTTACACATTCACTTTTTTTTATGATACCAATTTATTTGGGAAAGTAATGCTAGTAGAAGCAAATCAGATTAAAGAGGTCTTAAAAAAATATTAATCAGCATCAGGTCAAAGGATAAATGCCTCAAAATCAAAAGTTTATATCCTCAACACAAGTGAGGACATTGGAAAGAAGATAGTAAAAACCCAAATAAAGCAACATATTGGGTGAAAGTAATAGAAAGACATAAGTCAAGGATCTTGGTATGGAAGGCCATATTGTTGTCTCTAGCATGGAGAATTTTATTGGTAAAGGTAGTTTTGTATTCAATACCTAATTATTTTCTTGCAGTTCTCAAGGCACCAAAATCTATCATTGTAGAAATTGAGAAAGTGATTAGAAGTTTTATTTGGAAAGGAAACATTGATGAATAGAAGAAGGTGCCTCTAATATCTCTTGAGGCCATGTCATGTGACAAATATCAAGGTGGAGCAGGTATCCTGAACCTTCTGAAAAGGAATAGAGCATTTGGTACAAAACTTGCTTGGAAAATGTATGTTAACCCAAAGGTTAAATGGTGTAGAATCCTACAAGGAAAATATTTGGATAGCATGGATCCTTCAAGAATATTTACTATTGCTAATCCTCCAAAAGGATTAGCTATATGGAACTTTCTAATCTCATGCAAGAAATTAATCGCTGCATACATCTCCTGGGAGGAAAATGATGGTCAAAGTGTAAATTTTGGACGGATTCTTGGAACGGGAAACCTCCACTGTAGAACAACCCTGATCTAGTTCATGTAATGGAAATTTTGAAGGAAGTATGGGGGGGAAATTTTTTGGATTATGTACAATCAATTGATTCTATAATAGGTAAAGTAATCTAGAAAATAATAATAGAACCTTCTTTGACTAATCAACAGTGTAGTTTGTTACATATTTTTTTAAATGAATGAGTGGTTTATCTCTTTTCAAACCCAAACAGACTAGTTTGGGAACCTTCAAGTGATGGTAATTACATGTTCAAACAAGGTTGTAAGGCTTTAAGTCAAAATTCAGAACATCTACTTCCCCAAAGGGCCTATTCTTTTTGTTGGGATAGTAAAGTTTTACCCATGGCAGGGATTTTTTCTTGGTTGGCATTGAGGATGCGAATATTAACTAGTGATCAGTTAGAAAAATTAAAAATATTTGACCCTTTCATGTGTCCATTGTGCAATGAGGGGATAGAGGAGGTAGATCACTTGTTTGTGAAATGCAAGTTTGCACAACAAAGTTGGGATTTTGTTCTAAATAAGCTTAATTTTTACACCCCTTTTCCAAATTCTTTATGAGATTTTTTTCAAATTTGGCTAGTTATATTCAAATATTCTTTCTTTGCATGTATATGGAGAGTGGTTCCATCTTTAGTTGTATGGAATTTATGGTGGGAGAGAAATTTGCACATTTTCAGGAAAGTAGCTTCATAAAATGATGTAGTAAATGAAAAATAGAGAAGGTAGTTTCTAAGATAGTAAATGCAAGTGTTCAAGAGCATAAAGGTATTAGTTCATCATTTACAAACTCAGACAATCACATCCTGTAGAATTGAAAGTATTTAAAGTTTCCTTGCCTAGGAAATATTTTGCAACCAAAGGAAGAGAAGTGTAATAGAAAACATGTTAGATGGAAGGCACCCCATGATGGATTCACAAAGTTGAAATTTGATGGGGCCTCAAAAGGAAACCCAGGAGAATCAGGGGTAGGCATTTGTTTATGTGATTCAAGGGGTAAGGTAAAAACACTCAATTCAACATATCTTTCAAAAGGATCCAATAATTTAGCATAATCAAAAGCATTGTTGATAGGCTTGGAAATTTATTTGAAGCTTGGTGTTAAAAAATTACATATTGAAGGAGATTCCTTATTAATAGTCAATGCTTGTAAAGTGAAGAATGTTCAAAACTGGAGTCCCCAATATGTTCTTCAACAAGTCTGGGACTTGCTTGATAGATTTCAGAATTATCAAATCACGCACACGTATAGAGAAGGCAATAGATTAGTTGATTATTTAGCTAATATGGGAAGTAATAAGTAGGAGCTATTTGTATTACATGATCTTTCTCAACTCATAGTATTTCCATAATTAGTGGAGATTTCTCATCAGGATGCCTTAGATTTGCATGGGTGACAATATGAAGGGCTTATTTGGTTAACCATCTCTTGCTACGATAGGACAAAATAGTTATTAATTAATGCATATTCACAATAATCTGCCCCTATATTATATTCATAAAATGGTTTAATTCAGTGAGGCATTGGAATCATATGCTATGGCAGTTTAAAGAAATGGGCCCATCGACTTTAGTGTTGGCTAATAGGCTAGCAAGATACTTGCCGATCTTGTAACCAAATATTGTTGTGACAACATGTGGCTCATAGCCACCATTTTTTCCTCTAATGTGTGTTTTGTGCAGGTAGCTTGCATCGTGGAAAGGACAAGGGCTTTCAAGATATCATTTCCAAGTGAGGCAGTTTTAATGATTTTGTAGTAAGAGGAGCTACGCTTGCAGATTGAAGCATTCCAAATCTAAAGTCAGTAGATCTCAGGAGTGTTAGAAAGCATGTGGGTGATAAAATGCATCATTATTATGTATGTAGGCGAGCAAATTTTCCTTTAAATAAATAATAGTGTCATCATGCAACCATAACTTGGTTTGTCTTCTAGTGATTTAGAGTGAAAATAATTTTGCAGAAGATAATAGTGGTTGGTGCATGCCACTTGCTCAAAGTGGTCTGTTCATTTGGAATGCACTATTAGTCATGGAATTTTAGGGTGCAGTTGAAGCTACAGTCATGAGAAAGGTCATTCAAGGGTTATCTGTCATGATAGGAGTTGGAGCTAATGTTCATGCTGAATTGTCCAAGGGTTGAATATGTTGTTCAAACAGTCATTGGTTTCCATGTTATCAGTCCAAAGGTGAGAATGGTCCTTCAACCATCTCAAGTCTTGTCTATCTTTTTCTCAAATCTCATGGATTTTTACCAATCGCTAGGAGACTTAGAGAAAGTAGTGGAGAAGTTTGTAAAAAAATAGTTTCTGAAGGAGGATGCTTTGAAATTAGCTATGCAAAATTATAATATCTCTAAGGGAAAAGGTTATATAGGGGGTTTGTTCCCTAGGAAATTTCTACAATAGCAAAAAGGGTTTCAAGAATTCTATAATGGAATCAAATTAGCTTTCAAATATGACAACGATAGTTTGTTTTTGAAAGAATTGAACAAAAATTCCCAACATATTTTCCCAAAGATAGTGTTTGATTTCAAGGAAAAATTTCCTGCAATGTCTTTCCTTCAGTCACATGTTTGTGTGTTATTTGTCCCTAACCCAACAAGGGAAAAATTGCTTGTGACATACCAGGCTTATTTCATTCTGAATGCTCCTCCATCACCCAATGCAGAGGAAAAAAATGTTGTGCATGCAAGAACTTCAGGGTACAAAAGGAAAGCAATGGACTTGGGAACAAACATTGAAGAAGGGTAAGGGGAAATTTAGTATCATGCATGGAGGAAGACTGATTTCTTTAGCCAAAATATTTACTTTTGAAAATTTTGATAAAAATGTATAAGGAGTGATACTATTTCTAATGTAAGTGCTTGAAGTAGGGAGTATAAGGGCTTGTAGAAGGGGGTATATAATGACAGTAGTTGATAGGGTTCTACAGTGTGTTTTATTAGGGCCTGGATATTTTCAGTATAGTTTGCATCAAACTTTTAAATCCATTATCAATATGTAAATATTTTATCATATTAATATATATTATAGGCATACTATGCCTTTTATAAAAAAAAAAAAAAACCATGCTATACCTCTAAAGTGATGAAAGCCTAAGAAACCAATGATTTTGGTAAAATAGGACTCAAATGATTTTGGAAATAGGACCCAATGATTTTGACAAAGTGAGACTCAATGATTTTGGATGGAACTCAATGATTTGGACAATAGAATTTGGACTCAATGTTTTGCAATGTTTTTCTTGTCTCAAATTGCTTGTTTTGGGGAAGTCAAAGTTTGAACATACATCAATGTGGTGTGTTCATTTGATTTAATCTTGCATTAATGAAGTTATTTTTACCACAAACACTTGTCTTGGTTATGCTTTCAAACTAAATGTTTATGTCAAAAACATCATAACTTTCACAATGTCCATTTTGTGAGAATCATGAGGTTGAAACCATAATTTCCTATGTGTTCTTTGGAAAATATGGATTTGAGATATAAGTCAAGATATTTAGAAATCCCTAAGGATAGAAATCCTTAGTACAAGCAATAATATCAAGGCTATCTACAAAAAGATATCCATATTTAAGCCAAAGTGTTTGAAATTTTGAGGAAGATAGTGGATGTTTATTTTTGTAACATTTTGAAACCAAGAAATGTATTAAACTAACTCATAGTCATTTACAACCCTAGGTTTGGAATGGCTATACTCATCGAATCCCCACTTGGAATTCTCCAAACACTAAATAATGTGAACAATTAGAGATTTGGTGACATTGGCTCTCCTCCATGACACACACTTCTTGGGACCACGTAATCTCAAAATCCTTAAAATCTGGAAATCAAAAGGATATTTTTGTTTCTACAATTAAATAGTACAAATGTGGGGTGGCTTCAGAATGACCATTCTTGCACCAACAAGTATTAAGGATTTTTGGCTTCTAAACAAGGGTTCATAGTAAGGGCTTCTAGTTTAGGGGGTGCAATGATAAACTCTATCAAGAGGTCTCCCAACCCTTAGAACAAGGGATTTACATATCATAAAGATATTGGGGGGAGAGATATTATGTACCACTTCCCATTGATCACAATTTTCATTGCAACCACATATTTATATAGCAATTTGGAAGAGCTTGGCTTTAGCTTGTTATAGGTTGGGTCATTTCCACCTTTCGAAGCAGGGAGGAAGGCCCTCT
Organism: Sequoia sempervirens; assembly: GCA_007258455.2. Classification (NCBI taxonomy): domain Eukaryota; kingdom Viridiplantae; phylum Streptophyta; class Pinopsida; order Cupressales; family Cupressaceae; genus Sequoia; species Sequoia sempervirens. Next base: position 94,725,790 of record VDFB02000015.1, read on the forward strand.
GAAGATAAACAATAGAGAGGAAATACATCCATAATTCGATCATCTTCATTCATATGAACAAAGAGAGAACACACACTATGTCCTTTTCTCACACTCGCAAGGGGGTTTAGTTTTAATCCAAATTAAAAGATGTAGGTGATTATACAAAGTGTTAAGGAATGTTTCTATTTCTCAAGATCACTGAATGGCGAGGGAGAATTGCATACGCATTCAATAACAACATTGTAAACCACAAAACATGAAAAATAGTTGTAAATTTTAACCCCTCAAAGTAGTGATGAGTTCATTTCAAGTACCAAACGAAATATGAAGTTACCTTGTTAAATTTTAAACCAACTTTGAGAATGATTTTTAAGCCCAATTGAAAGCTAGTTGGTCCTAAGATTGTAAGTTTTAAAACCCAATAAAAATTTAGTGGCCCTAAAACATAAATAAAAGTAGCATATGATGGGTTATAATTTCCCCACAAGTGTCAAAACACTGTTACAATAACTAAAACCAAGAAAAACAAAAAATTAAAATTTTCAAAATTTTCAGTTTTTTCTATGTTGTAGTAAATCACATTTTTAGAGCCCTTCAGAGTGGAATTTGGGGTCAAAACATGCATCAGTCCCTAAAAATGGACCATCATAGGCACTAAATTTTTAGGGATTGAATTAGTACTCTTAGAGAGCTTTACAACAGTGCAAGCATATTCAAATTATGAGCAACGAGTAGAAAGTTATGACCCCAACAAGTTGGGATAATTTTTTTTCTAGTTTTTTCTCCAAATCTGCAAAACCAGTTAGTCTAAAAAGAAAAAATGAGAAGTCAATGACATGTTAGCATTTAGATAAAGTCAAAAACTTAAAGCGCATGCTGAAAATTGATCGTAAAACTTCTTACTTGAGTTGGGCATTGTTGCACACAATAGCATCGCGATTTGAAATCTAGGCATTGCTCTAGGGAATTTGGGTGTCACTTTGCAGTAGAAGTAGAGAGAATGATAGCATCAAAATTTTACCAATCATCTCTCTAGTGAATTTGGGGCATCGCCATTTAAAATCTTTGACACCTCTATACTAAATCAATATTGCTATTTATTTAATCAATGTCACAATTTGAAATAACAATAGCGTCACTATATGGTGATGCTCGTCAAAGTGCGTTGTTGTTTGTGATTTGGGCATCGTTGTATCCTGCAAAACAACAAACAAATGGAATTCAAGCTAAAAACTAGTTAAATTAACGGTTTTCCCTCCTAGTGCTAGAATGTGGACTAAGGATCATCAATGTGGGTTGATTATGCTTGATCCATGATGAATTGAAGCATAACTTTGCCACTAAACCTCAATCACAAAAAAAATCATTCAAATTGAAAGTTAAACTAAGAATTTACAAAAACTAAAAGTTACAAACTACAAAAATAATTAAATTCCTACTCTAACCCATTTGAAACTTATCCTATTTTGGAATTGGTGTCGTGTTGATGTGGAGCAATGACCCTTTCCCAATCTCGTGGTTAGTGGGTCTGTTTCAATTGATTCTATGGAAGAGAATCAATGAAACCATTGTGATAAATGGATGGAAACCTAATTATGCTAAATTAAACATGATGCAAGCTAAATTAACATGATTCTATGCTAAAATTGATCTAATTATGCAAGTTATAAGCTAGTCTAAGGTAATTCTAAGCTAAAATATGAAACCCTAATTTATAAACAAACTAAGATGGATGCATGGAAGCCATTAATGGATGTATTAAGCTATTATGCAACTAAAATGAACTAAATTAAGCTAAAAGTGAGTAAATTGAGAGTGTGAGTGTGAGTGAATTCAATATCATGACTTTGCAATTGAAATTTGGATCCATTTGTCTCCAAATAGTGTCCTATTTATAGGAAAACAAATGATAAATGGAGGGTTGAGATCAAAAAGATCAATCAATGGTCAAGGATGGAGGAAAGAAGAGGAATGGATCATGGATTCTCACCAATGGATGATAATGCAAGAAGAAAATTAATTAAGGGCTCACATTTGTTCCAAACAAACACACTTTTGACCTACTCACATGGGTTAAAGGTGACTTGTTCAAAAGGTTAAATGTTTAGCTTGCTCAAGAAGCCAAGTGAGATTATTGGATGAGAGAGAATATTCTTTGGAATATTCTCATGGGTGAGGATAAAAGATATTTTGCAAATTAAAAGAAACTTTTAACTGTGCAAAAAAGGGATAAGGAATATTCCCCTTTTTGGAGGAAGATTAGTTTAATTGTTAATTAAACAAGATTTAATCATACAATTAGGGGTTTTGGAGGAATAAAGTGATTTTCATTAAATTAAATGATTTAATGAAAGGGAGAAAGGTGAAATGACATTTAATTAAATAACTTAGGGAATTAAATTAAATACTTTGATTTATTTAATTTAACAGGATGAAGTGTTAGCATGAAAGGGGGTGAATTAACCTGATTAAATGAATTAGGTTAATATATGCAAATGAGGCAATTAATTAAATAGCTAGGCCAATTTAATTAATTAAGAAAAAATAGGATGGGTTTCAAGATGAAATGATGTTATTTAGCCAATGTGATCCATCAAGAAATTTTCAGGTGTCTACAACAACATAAGACCTAGGAGGTTGGATCTTTGTTGTAACTAAAAGATAATCATGAAAACCTAGTTAGTTTATGTTTGAATATTGACTCAAAGTGAAAAGGAGATAATCCTAGTTATCCCAGTTGGATCTAGGATCACTTTTCCTACTCAAAAATAATATATGTGTGTGTGTGTGTTTGTTCCTCTCTCTCTCTCTCTATGTATGTGTAGAAGGTTAATAAGATTATCAAATCTAAAATAAAAATAAATCAATAATAAACCCTATTCAATATAAAATAACCTACCTCAATAAAGTATGTGTATATGTTATCCTCGAATCCAACTAAGCTTGATTCATGCAATAAACCCCTACAAAACTTGTTCATTTCATAGTCCCATGCATTCTAAGCACACAAATGAGGTGAATTTCAATTTTCCTTTACATGTGGTCTTGAGCCTCAAATCATCCCCTCAAGCGATCATCTCTCATTGATTCTTGAAAAGCTTCAAAATGTGTATTTTGTTGATTTTCACTTTCCCAAAGTTAGATTTTTTTTTCATGTAAGGGTTTTTTTTTCAGCGCCCCTACATGAGATGATGGAAAAAAAATTAAATGCGTAGTGAAACTATTTTTTAGTGCCACTACTCATCTTAACTTGTTGAAAGTGCAAGGAAGTCTTTTTTAGTGCCCTTGCATCTATTTTTTTTTTTTGAAAAATGCACGTGCAAAATGTTTCACCACCCGTGCACTTTCCCGCCCTCACACTTGCAAAGTTCATGAAATTTTAGTTCATTAATGCAAGTTTATTAAATGGTTTTTAAATGACCTTTCAAGTTGTTTTTAGCATCTTTCTTGGTCATCCTTCTTCATTTTTTCTTCTCTTCCTCCTATGATTCAAGAAAATTGTGTGATTGATCGACTTAGGGATCCTTTATTTCAGACTTTCCTAGTAAGTCATTTTCTTGGTTTTCATCTTGTTTGTTTGTTTTTATTAATCTTATTTTTCTTCATCACTCATGCCTTTGTCTATATTTTTTCTATTTTCATATGTTTGTGCTTAGTTATATTTTTATTTTCCTTTGCTTTTGTGTCATGCGATCTTTCAAACCTTGTTTTTGTTTGAAGTTATTTTAGAAACCCTAGACTACAAACTACAAGATGTGAATGTCAGGATTTGATGAGTTAGAAAAAATGACCAAGCATATAACCTCAATTGGTATGACCTTGTTATGAAACCCTTGTTTCATATCCATATCCATACATGTATTGGCCTGAGGAAATTTCTCTATCACATCTTGATCTTTCCCAAGTCTCATAGACATGTAATGGTGTTTATTTCTAGCACCAATACATTTCAAATTTACCACCAATGTCACATGAAGTAGCATTGATTTTTAGCACTATGTGAGTATAGGATATAATGCAAGAGTGGTTTTTCTCAATTTCTTTACATAAAGAAAGAAATACAAATGCAATGAACACTAAAAATTAGTGTTGTTGCATTTTTGGTTTTATGACCTAACACTAAGATGTAGGAGCAAACTTTTTCACCACTCCTACAAATATGATATTTTCCTTAATATGCATAGGTGGTGAAAATTGGTGCCTTTTCATATGACTTGTAATCTTCTCTAATATTCATAAGTGATAAAAATTAGCATAATTGCATAAAATTTATGTAAATATATGTCAAGGTGGTTTAAAAAAAGTGCCTATACACTGAACTATACCAAAGCAACATGTAATAGCACTAAAATTCAATGACTATGCACAAGGTGAACTTACCTAATATGTAAGGGTACTAAATTTTAGTGCCCCTACACAAAATCTTGAATTTTTCACTAACTCCCTCATCAACATGCATACTCTCCTAATATTGGAAAAAACTTTTGTTTGCTTCTAGTTGATTCCCATCTCCTTTCAAGAATTCCTTGAAGTCATTCACTATAAGATATCATTGGTGTCCTGGTACACCTAATGACAACATAACAGCCACCATCATCAAGCAAGAAGGACAAAATAAAATATAAATATCAGGGTGTCTATCCACCTACGGTAGTCACATCCAAGATCGATGAGATCAATGATACAAAATTGGTCATCTTGATATGAATAATTTGTTAAAAGAATAGAGAAGCAAACTCTAGAAAAAGATTTGGAGCCCATTGTTGATAGCAACCTTCATCAGATAGCCTCATTTCTAGTAGCATCTCATTGTCCATATTTTGTGTTGCAAGTTTCCTCACACTACATTAGAGATGCTAGAATTATTAGAGACTCTTCAGGACTGTTAGAGCAGTAAAATTTTGAAAATTTTATGGTTGATTGTATTCATGAGCTTCCGAAATAGTCCTCACCATAAGCAAAAAATTCTCTCTTCATAACATTTTTCCCATATTTTGTCACGTGGTCCAGTAGAATCCATCTAGTCCTTAATATTTTACAGTATAATTCATATCAGCGAGAGATGGTGAGGGTCTCCCCAATCCATAAAGCATCCTTACTAATGTTTATCTTTTGTAGTCCATCACCAAGAGTGTAGGAATGTCATACCAAAATATTCCATCTATAAACACATATCAGAAGGATACAATTTATTGTCTCGGTGACAAAAGGATCATCTCGGCAAGAGAGCTATCGTTGGAATAAGTCATAACGTAATAATGCATGTCTTACTGATCGGTGCATGAGGAAATATTTCGGACAAACTAAAAGTCATCAGAGTGAAGTCTTATCGAAAGCATCAGGTCTTGCTGACAAAGCGCAAAGGGATTCTATCAAAAGACTATCGGGATGAAGTCATGTAGTCCTACTAACCCATAAGTCACACCGATGAGGTGCTTCGGGGAGAGTTTCACCGAATAGAGCATGTGGTTAAGATTTATTGGAATAACAAGTTCGGCAAGACAATTAGCATCAGTAGGAGTATTTTCAAGTTTCAAAGTCTTACCGATAGAATTTACTTCATCGGTGAGACTAATTTTATCAGCGAGAAATATGAGAGTCACGCCGAAGTATGGTTTCAATGGAAAAAAGGTGATTGTGTATCAGTGACCAGAAAAATACCATGGGGTGTATCTCGGTAGGACACAATATAATCTATGGAACATCTACCTGACTCAAAATTGTCACATCGATACATAAGACTAAAGCAATAGCTATCGGTGAGACTCCAAATGTCGATGCGACTGTGGGACATTAGAGCGATGTATAGTTTTTAATAGTTAGTGAGACCTCGAGGTTTCAGGGAGACTACAGGATGCTTTGGTAAAAGGTTTAATGAACGTTGCAAAAGGATATCGCCCCAGATTTGAAAATATCTTAGCGATAATACATTTGACGCGACATTGTGATTTTCAAAAAAGACTTCACTCGTGCTTCAGCTAACACATTAATGCCGCAACAAAATATAACAAGGAGAATTCAATTGAAAGAATTAGTGTTGAATTGATAGCAGAAGAGTCAGCAAGGTGAGCAAAGAACTAGGGTATCCTTCCAGTCTGAAGATCTCAAGTAGAATACAGTAAGTGATAGCACCTTAGCTCTCTAATTTTAACTTTTGTAACTTTGAAGAATGGAGTCCCCTAGCTCAGGAAAATTAAAAAGTAGAAAACATGGTGAAAGCAGTCAACCTAAGGGAAAGAAACAAAAAATTGAAATAGAATATGAGGGCATAGAACGAAGACTAAATCAAGACCTCATTCACCAGTTACCTGGCTCTGGACCTAAAGCCAGATGATCTGCTCAACTTAGGGTAGAAATAGATAAACTGGATGATAAATGTAAATTCATAGGGGATGTTTGGACTCCAATAAGGGGATATGAATTGTTCAATTTTCATTATCATCGGAGGAATCATTTTGAACCAGTATGCAATCCATGGAAGCTCAATTTGGGAAAACTGGTGTGCCCTAATGTATTTGTAAATGCAGAATTGGTAAAATTATTAGCTGATCATTATGACTCGAAACACCAAGCTATATGTGACCCGTCTGGAAAACCACAAATATATTTATCAAAAGATGCAATAGGGGGGTATTTAATTTGGAAGGTGTTTGTGATGAAAAGATCATTTGTGAAGAATTGGAAAAAGAGTTCTAGAGAATGGACATGATTTATAAGGGTTGGAGGTTTCTGGTTCACAGGATTAGACAAGGGGGAAAACCAGTCCCTCTACAGGATAGTGATGGACCTCCTTTTCATGTTGACTTATTTGAACCTTATATGAAATATACTTATTTCTCAGTGGGCCAGGTATTGGGAATGGATGTCCCAGAGTATATGTCAATTGTGCCAATGCTAATTTCAGCAGATATCCAATACCACAACTCTAGGCCCTTTGACTATGCCTCATACATTTTTAAGGAGCTTGGTTCTGGATTAAGGGCAACAAAAGGAGGAGCTTCTATTTTTCATCCCAAGAATTATTCATTGTTGATGCATATGGTGCTATATTTTGGACAAGAGTTGGGACTGTGGCCTAAGGAGATGAGAATTTCTCAAACTGATAAGGAAGGTGCAACATTACCCGTTCAATTATGGATTTCTATCTAGGACAACAGATTTTCCAACTCTAGTTTTGTTCATTTTGAAGAATACTTTGTGAAGACATTGTAAAAATTGTGCAATCATCCATATAATTACTCTTTATCTAAAGAGATAAAGATATTTCTTCAGCCAAAGGATTTCAATGGGCCAATTGATCATAATTGGGGAGATTAGTATTGCTTGGAGGGAGCTACTATGATTAGATTTTATGGGTTTGAAGATGCCCCATTCATTTTTCCAAAAATAGTCCCTAACAGAATTGCATATTTGGAAATTGTCAGACAGATGGATTATTCCAGTGTTATGAATCTTAGTTCCTTTGGAAAGTAGGCTTTCATGCCTAGTACATTATGCTTTGGTGATTTCACTGTGTTGGACAAGGAAGGATATAATTTGATCCTTGATAAACTACTAAAGTACAATATGAAGAGAGGACCACCCAGAAAGAACTTTGACCCAGAAGGGTATAGTAATTCTGCTAAAATAAAGATAAACTTTGGAGGGTATCAACATGTTCCCTATCATTTTGATGATATGATCTAGAATTTGGATGAGGAAGAAGCAGAGATGGTGGTCGAAAGGTATAATCAAAGGTTGCAGGATGCAGAGTTGTTGTCTTCTAGGGAGGAGGCATCCAAGGATAATATGCCACAAAGTCAGCCAAGTAAAGTGTCCAGATTAAGAACTCAGCATTATATTTTCCCAACCCGAGAGTTGAGTATTGAAGAGAATGAGGAAGCAGATGTAAGGCATATAGAATAAATATCATTTGTATCAGATGATGAATTTATTAATTCCCCAGAATTTAAAGCATTTTTGTATAAACAGAAGGGAAAAGAAATAAGAGAAAAGGTTGATAATATTACTGCAGGTAATGAAGAGAAATTGTTGAACAATTTGAGGTGTGTAGATGAGGAGATGACAGGTATGACCCCTAAAAAGGGGAGAAAAATGTTGGAAAATGTTGGTGTCATGATCTTTCCTAGGCTAGATCTCAATTATGCACTAGTCTTTGATAGTTTCTTAAAGGACAGTAATGATGCACACAAGCTAGACCAAGAAAAGGTAACAAAAGTGTATGCAGGATCTAAATACAATATAGATGAAGGATCATTAATGATTTGGGCCTTATATCCACCCCATAGGAAATCAATACTTATTAACATTGAAAAGGCATTTGGGCATGTCATGAATTTAAAGGTTGGAGAAGCTGATCCTGTGGCTACCGCATAAATTGGAATTAATGTTGCAAAACTAAACAAAGCCCAAATTCAGATGTTGATTAAGGAGAGAGAGATGTACAAAAGAAATAACAAAAGGATGTTGAGAGAGAATGATCCCCTAAAATATTTGTTAGGCGTTACTATGAAGTCACCCAAGATGCTTACTCAGGGTGAAAGCTCTCAGTCAAGAGATCATTGGGAAGGATCAAGTGCTTACTCCCAAGGAAAACATGATGCAATTGTAGCAATAATCAAGAAAAGGTAGGCCAGTTTAACATCTTGGTTGAATAAACTCTGGGGAAAATATTCACATACCCTTGCTACATTAAAAGAACATAATAGGATGGATGGAAGGATTATGGAGAAGTTTCAAGAAAAAAACCAGAGAAATGTTTCTAATAGTGCAGCAATTGAAGTTGTAAATCATATTATGAATAAACATCAAAACTTCTACGAAGAATTGCAAGGGGATGAACAGGGATTGATAAATGTCGACAAGAAAACATTGATTACATTCTTTGATGATAGAGGGGAACTAAAAGAAATGACCAGATGGAAAGGTGAGAGTGAGTCAATACTAAATGAAATCCTAAAGATATCTATTGCGGAGGATACAACATTGGAGGAGGTGAGCGAGCAAAATGAGAAGATGATAAAGATGGAGATCACAATCCGAAATGCAGTTGGAGATGTGGATACGTACGAACACCGGAATTATTTGGATCACCTTTCTAAAACTCATTTGTGGCTTAACAGAGCTTGATTATCTTCTAATATGTTGTTGTTTAAACATATGATATTTCCGAAAGGACGTGTCCTTTCAAGTTTTGATGTATAAATATATGTTTCGGTAACGAAATAGAGAGATATATAAAATATAGAAGATTAGATAGAATAGGAAAAGGATACATTAGAATACAATGTTTCACAAATATGAGACTATGATTCATGTTTGAAATTATGGAGATATCAATGAGAATCATTTAATGTGCTGGCGTATTTCTGGTATCAATTGTTTGTTGTGTTCATTGAAAGTATTACTGTAGTTGTCTCCAAGGTTAATGTTTTCTGGTTATCTAAATTGATATAACAAGTTTATGATCAATTTATCAATGCACATTTGTTGTATCTATGTGGTTAATTAACTAGTTCTTTCAAGGAGATATTAAATCCTTTTAATTGATCATAGTAATCAGGGAAGTTTATATGGATCATTAAGAAGAACTTGGTAGTTGTAGTCTTGCATGTTTATACAATTTATAAACTAAAATATATGCCAAACAATTTGAATGTTTTCCAGAAAGAAGTTACTCATTTAGATTTCATTTGACTCCGCATACCCAATAAGGCACTAGTCTCTACATTTTCATCATTTGGTTCCATTCATTTTTTACATCTGTTAACTAAACATATTAGGTTTTAGTTTTAATATTACAAATCAAGTTTTATTTGTCCACTCCCATCTGCCATTGTGGGAAAAACACTTCAAAAGAAATAAGCACAAGTCAAGTCTGCCTCACTCATATAGGTACACCCACCTAGGTCTAGCAGCACCTAAAAAGTAGAAGGTCTAAACCATTTGACCTTATCTGTTACCCTGAAATGTATCAAGAGATTGGCAACCTCTTGAGGTATTTTACCTACGTTTTTGAGAGCTAACAAGGACAAGTAATGATGAGTTTGGTTGTTGATTTCTTCGACATGGTTTTCCAAATACCAACCATGGAGAAATATATAGATATGACAATTCAACATGCCCAAGAGGATTACAATAAAAATAAAAATGAATCCAAGAAGTTGATTGAATTGAAATGGTTGAAGACCCAAAGGCCTAACATTTCAAGATGGCCTAAAAACCTTCCTCGTAGCAATTTCAAGGAGGATGTATGTGATATCATAACTTTTCCAATTAGAGTGAAAGGATTGCCAAATTCACAACTTTCCAAGAATGGATGTATGAGTACATCAAGATAAATAGGAAAAAGAAGAGTCACATTGAATGGGGTGCCCAAATCAGTGATAAAATCCATGAACAACTCATCAACATGCACTCTACTTTGTAGTTCTATATGACTTCATACCTGGTGTACATTGTAGAGGAAATGAAGCAATATCCAAGTCTAAAAACTAAAGGATACTAACCACATGTACAAGGAAAAAGCTGAGCACTATGCTTCTATGTTGAGGAGAATCATAGATTCTTCAAAGAATGTGGAACTTGTGGCAATGAGTATTGAAGAACCCATGTTTCAAAAAGTTGAAAAATATTCCTCTAAAAGAAAAATCTTATATGAATTTGTTAATAGAATAATTGAACAAGGTTCACAATACATGACTGTTGCAGTGGAGAGAATTTACTAGATATCTAAGATCAATCTAGAGTTGGACAAGATAGTGAATATACTTTCTGTTGAGTAGAAGGTATAAATGGTTGATCTAGACTTGCTCCAACATAATCAAAAAATAGAACATTAGTCAATAAACAAGTCTATAACAAACATTCCCCATGAAATTCATTCAAACACAATGAACTAGAAAACAAAGCAAAATATCCAATGAAAATGAATGAAATATTATTCAAAAATGATCAAACCAGCATCCCATGGGGGAATTGGTGCTTCTTTGATGTGGAAAGAAGCCATTTCCCAATCCCTTGATAAGATTGATGATGATTGATTGATCCTTGGTGAAAAATTCTAATAACCTTGCTATGAATGATGACCTCTCATGCTAACATGGATGAAATGTGGATGAAAATGAGCATAATGATCTTGCATGGATTTTGGATGATTATGGATTCAAATGAGCATAGTGATATTACATGGATTGTGGATGCCAAATCAAATAGAGAAGGCCTCTATTTATAATGGAGAAGGATTGGAGAATGAAGAATAGGATGAATGTGGGATTAAAGATAGACCAATGGTATTGTGCCACTTGTTAACATGCTAATGAAGGGTAGTGGAGCACATTTTGAATAATGTGCATGTTAAATGCATGTAGGTGGAATTTGAAATTCAAAAGATGGCTTGTGTAAGAAGAGTTGTAGGAGGAGTTAATGCCAAGTTGGACCAAGGAGAGGACATGTAAGAGCCTTTAATGCCAAGTTGGAGGACAAAAGTCCTTTAGGAGGGATAATTCAAATAAGTTGAATATTCCAAGAATATGCCATATTTGAATGGAAATAGGAGGAATTAATAAATCAAATAAATTGATTTACATGTACAACTTGCAAAAGCTAGAGGAATGGAGGATTAGAGTTAGGAGTTAATTAGGATTAATTAACTTAGATGAAGTTAGTTTGATTTGACATTTGATTTAGATATTTGAGTTTATTTAAATCAAATGAGAGGATAAAGAAAATTAGTATTTTAATTAAATAAATTTTATTTATTCAATTAAATGAGGAACATTAGGATTTAATTAATCAAATGAAAGAATTTTGATGAATTAATTAAATAAAGATTATTCATTTAAATGATTAGTAAAGAAATGATAAAGGAAGAATTAGTTAGTTAATCAAGATCGAATGCATGATATCAATCAAGATATTTCAATCATGATCCCTTAATTGGTTAAAGATATTGATCATGCTTTGGAATAAATTTTTGAGATATGTCTTCTAACTCATTAGGTTATGTAGAGACAATTTAAACATGATTATTAATGGAAGGATCGCCAATTATAGGATCAAATAATGTTAACACTCCTTTAAAAAATTCATCGTTGGATATTGTTGAGGGGTATTTATCATGATCAAAAAGTGACTCTTGATGTATGTTGAGTTGATCTTCAGATGAGGTAGAAACATCTTCAAGCTGCTCATTGATGGATAAATCTTGTTCATTGTTTTCAACAACTGTGGTGGAGAGATTTTCAATGCTATAACTGGTGGCTAAATCTTGATCATTATCCTCAATTGTTATTATTTTTTGATCAATTAGGTCTTGGATGAGATTTTTGAGTCAAATACAATTTGATGTTGTGTGTCCCTTTATTTTGTGAAAATCACAAAGGTGCTTCTCATTATACCCTGGTGGTTTAACTTGAGGCTCTTGATAATTTTCATAAATGAGGATTTTGATGATATTTTCTTGTACCAACTGTTGCATGACCGATTCGATTGCTCCCCCAAGTGGTGTGTATTTTTGTTTGCTACATTGTGAGATTTTTACTTTAAATTGACCTTGTGGTGATTGATTTTGGAGATGTGGTGATTGATCTTTGAGATGTGGAGGTTGGGTTTGTTTTTGATGTTGTTGATCTTGATATCCAACCTCTTGAGATATTGTTCTTGATGTGGTTGTGGACACAACTCAATGCTTTGATGACATGGTTTAACCAATGGAATAGTGTATTGATTTTGGGGTGGAGATGTCTCTTGGTGCAATGAATCAACTATTTTGATAAGTGTAGCAATTTGATCTCGCAAAATTTGATCTTGATTTTGATCTTGATACCCTTGGTATAGTTGACTTGGTTTTTGTTCAAGCATATTGGGAATGTATACTTGTGGTTTTTGTATGGGATCATGGACAAATTGAATTTGGATAATTTCCTAATTTGGGATGATGCTTAGATTTGGCATGATAGGTTGAAATTGAACATTGTTATGGTTGGGAATCACATTGCCTTGGTTTAGGTAACTTTGATTTTTGCATGGTGTTACCTTGACTTGGATCAATACATGGATTCATTAACATATTGTTTGGACTTTGAACAAAATTTGTATGATTCACAAACATATATATCCCAAATTTTACCAAGTGTGGATTCAAAATGTTCATGTTTGGTAAATTTGTACTTGGTATATTTGGCATGTATGGATTTGGTGGGATAATGTTGTTTTTTTGAAGACTCATGCATTGATTATTTGGTTGATAGATTTGTAGGTTTGGAATTTGATTTAAATCTACCACAGGGAAAGGTGTTCCAAAATTTAGATTGGGCATACTCACATTTGTTGTACCATTGAGGCTTGTAGGGGATAATGATTTCATGTATGGATTGTATAAATGTGAGTTTTGATAATCAATCGACATTGTAAGGCTTTGATAGTTTGGTTGATTTAGATTACTCATGATGTATGAATCAAGTTTATATTCCATGTTTTTCTTGTGTTTTGACCTTGTTGACCTCTAAGGGATTTGGGACCAATGATGAGATGAAGGATGAAAGGGGTGAATGATATGGGTGTTGAAATTTTAGGAACTTTGGATCAATTCTAGACTTTAGGATTTGATTTTGATTTGTTTGATTTGACTTGGATAATGGACTTGTAAACCCCAAGATGTTGGATGTTATCTTGGAATAAACTTGTCCACAAGGGTGATAATTTAACTAAGTGTGTGAGGAAGGATTCATCCACACACACCTAACTAAACAGATGATTTTGATTTGGTTTAAGGATGTACCAAAGTATAGATAATGATGTTTCCAAATCTCTAAAGTTGTTTGTGGGATGGATATCATAAATGTTTGAGATGGATGAAGTGTTTGATTTGATCCTAAATGAACCTAAGAAGAACTTTGTTTACAAGACTAAGATATTGAAGAACATGCTTTTCCCTAAGAGTAGTTAAAACTAAAAGAGCAATTTGTTTCTTGGAATACCATAAGAAAAAAGATAGCAAGCACATGTGTGGAGTTCAATTGATTTAATCTTTCCTTAATAGATTCTTTTTACCACAAACAATTTCTTTCTTAGCTTTTCAAACTAAATGTCTATGTGTCAATTTCTTTTCATCCCACAAGGTCCATTATGTGGAAATCAAGGGAATTAAGGCAATAGTTCCCTATAGTTTACTTTAGAGAGAAAATTGAGAAACAAATCCAAATACTTAGAATCTTCTAAGGATAAAATCCCAAGGGACAAGTAGTAGCACTTGGATTCTCTCAAAGGTATTTTCTCCTACTAAACGGTTTGAAATTTGAGGACTATTGTTGAATTTTTTTTTCAAGATTTTGGATCCAATCAATGTGTTTAGTTGACTCAAAATTGCACAATCCTAGGATGGAAGAGAAAATATTTGTTGAATTTCCCACTTGGATAAATCTAGCTATGCTTATTTAGAGTGGATGACTAGAAGCTTGACCACACTAGCTCCCCTCCATGACACTCACTTCTATGGGTTAGCCAAGCTTCAGTTCTCATGAATCTCCCATGATGACCTTCTCATCTCTACAAATAATCACAAGTATGTGTGACAACTCTAGAGGTTCGACCTCTTGACGCCAACAAAGATTGATATTTTTGGCTACTACACAATGGTTCATAATAAAGGAATCTAGTTCATATGACATGATGATAAACTCCCTCAAGAGGTCTCCCAACCCTTAGAACAAGGGATTTATGCATCATAAAGATATTGGGGAAGAGCTATCACGGATCACTAAGTTGATTGCAAACTTTCCTTGCAACCACAAATTTGTATAGCGGTTTGGAAATTCCTAGCTTATGCTCATTACCGCTTGGTTCGTTCCCTTGGGGTGAGTACTTTTTCCCACCAAGGTAGGCCCTCTAAAGGTAAACAAAAGAAAATAAGCACATCCGTAGTTCGATCAATCTTTGTTTGTATGAACAAAGAGATAACACAAGCAATGTACTCACTCACACTCACGAGATTTTGTTCAATTTTAAAATCCCAAATTGAAGTGTGGAGGCAATCTTTTAGACAACCTAATATCACCAAAAGACTTTTTATTCTAAAGATCATCGTGAAGCACGAGAGAAGTGCATACACCTTTTAAATGATATTAACTTGTAAAAAAGATTACAAAACACAAAATACACATGCTCATTTTAGACCTCAAAAGTAGTAATGAATTATTTTTATAGCACAAAATGAAATGTTTGAAGTTGTTTCTTTCAATTCGTAAATCCAAAACCAACTCTAGTAAGTTCCTAGTGTTCTTTTTAACCCTTTGATTGTTCTTTTTAAAACCAAAAAGAAATTTATTTGAGCCATAGAAACTTGAAGATAAAAAAGCCTTAAGAATGGGATTATAATTGCTCCCAAAGTGTTTAAAAAAACTTGTTACAATCATGTGATAATTCCATAAGAAGCCTTGTTTTCATTTCCTCCTTTCCCTCTTGATCACTTCAACCTACAAAACTAGTTAGCCTATAGAAAACAAAGCCACAAATAGGTTAGAAGTCAAAAGTGATCAAAATAAACAAGCATGTTGAATTAAAACTTAAAAATGACCTTTTACCCAACTCCAACATTGCAATCCATGGAGGTGTCACAGTTTGAGGAAATCAACATCGCTCTATGGAAAACTAGAGACCACTATTGTGTCACAATTTCCACCCAACATCGTACTTTGGAGTTTGATTGGTCCAACCTTAGGAAAATGAATTTAGCGTCACATTTTGGAGTGTTGAAAGTGTCTCTAAATAGTGGTGTTGGACTGATAGAGTCATTTTTTGACCTTCACAGCGTCACTATTTCCTGAAGACACAAAAGTTTGAAAAAAGCAACAAAATTTTGACAAAAAATGTGTTAATTTTGAAAGGTGTTCCCTCCTTCTAGCACCAAAATTTGAATGGTTGATCTAGACCTGCTCCAACATGAACAAACAATAAAAAATTAGTTAATAAACAAGTCTATAACAAACATTCCCCATGAAATTCATTCAAACACAATGAACAAGAAAACAAAGCAAAATATTCAATGAAAACTAATGAAATCTTATTCAAATATGATCAAACCAGCATCCCATGGGGGAATTGGTGCTTCTTTGATGTGGAAATAATCCCTTTCCCAATCCCTTGATAAGATTGATGATGATTGATTCATCCTTGGTGCAAAATTCCAATAACCTTGCTATGAATGATGACCTCTCATGCTAACATGGATGAAATGTGGATGAAAATGAGCATAATGATCTTGCATGGATTGTGGATGATTATGGATTCAAATGAGCATAGTGATATTACATGGATTGTGGATGCCAAATCAAATATAGAAGGCCTCTATTTATAATGGAGAAGGATTGGAGAATGAAGAATAGGATGAATGTGGGATTAAAAATAGACCAATGGCATTGTGCTACTTGTCAACATGCTAATGAAGGAGAGTGGTGAAGATTTTGAATAATGTGCATGTTAAATGCATGTAGGTGGAATTTGAAATTCAAAAATGGCTTGTGCAAGAAGAGTTGTAAGAGGAGTTAATGCAAAGTTGGCCCAAGGAGAGGACATGTAAGAGCCTTTAATGCCAAGTTGGAGGACAAAAGTCCTTTAGGAGGGAGAATTCAAATAAGTGGAATATTCCAAGAATATGCCATATTTGAATGGAAATAGGAGGAATTAATAAATCAAATAAATTGATTTACATGTGTAACTTGCAAAAGCTAGAGGAATGGAGGATTAGTGTTAGGAGTTAATTAGGATTAATTAACTTTGATGAAGCTAGTTTGATTTGAAATTTGATTTAGATATTTGAGTTTATTTAAATCAAATGAGAGGATAAAGAACATTAGTATTTTAATTAAATAAATTTTATTTATTCAATTAAATGAGGAACATTAGGATTTAATTAAATAAAGTTGATTTATTTAATCAAAGGAGGAATTTTGATGAATTAATTAAATAAAGATTATTCAATTAAATGATTAGTAAAAAAGTGATAAAGGAAGAATCAGTGTTAATCAAGATCGAATGCATGATATCAATTAGGATATTTCGAGTTTCTATAGAAGGAAATGGAACAAAATATTGAGTCGTGGATTTAGTAAAAGAGAGAGAAGCTAAGCAAGTTACTAGGAGTTGGGATTATTCCCGACAAGGAAAAGTATGTGGAAATTAAAGAATCTATCAAAACCCACATACAAGTCATAAAGACTCTAATCAAGGATGCTCAATAGGTGTAAGAGGATGTTGAAGGAAATTGTGTTGTTATGGTGAATAGAATTGAAGAGTTGTTGGGGAGAATTCTTAATGATGGCCACACATTTCTTCTGGCAAGTGAGATTATTGAATTTTTGAAAGAAGTTATTTAGAAAAAATAGAAGATGAGGCATTCTCATTGGCTTCAATGGACACTTTGTGCAATGTTCAATTGAACTTGGATAATCTCAAAACATATTTATATAGATGTAAAAAGGTTTTTTCTACTAAAAATATGTCCATCACAAAGGTTCACATTATTATTGACTACACTTCTGGTCCAGACCAAGCAATAATGCATGAGATTTTGAAAAAGTATGAATATTTCTATGCACAAAGCAAGACACCATAAATATTTTTACATTTCCAGTGATAGCTATATTTCATTCTTTTTATCATTTTTTGTGTAAATAAGCATTGGAATTTTTACATGTCTCATGCAATTACATGTAAAAATGGAGATGCCATCCTACAATCATGGACATTACGTTTGAATAAGTCAATGTTAGTTAGGGTTTTTCCTAGAATAGCTCATATTATTTACCTTTTGTCTAATGCAATGAAGTGTTGCTCATTTGTAAGGCAATTTTTGAGACATTGAGTTCATATTGTGATACTATTTTCAATCAATAAAGAAGGCTGGATTGCATACCAAAATTTATGTTGGATCAATTTTAACAAATGTGAATGTTCTTATGTATTTCACATTAGTTTATCTTATTATTTGATTGGATTAGGAGTTTTTTATTAATTGAGATTGGAAGGCTTTCAAGTTGATTTGTGTAGACTTTGTGCTATTCCTTTTACTTGGGATTGTGTAATTGTTGATAATATTGTTGAATGATCTTCCAAACTTTGTGCTTGAAATTGCTCATTAATACGTGGACCTCTGCACAAAGTGAATTGTAATACTTTGTGCCTCGATTTAAATCACTAGTTACTTTTTTGAAGAACTCATCTTTGAAAACAATGGAAAGAATTTGTGCTTACGTTGGTCTTCTAGTTATGTATATTTGATCGTACTAGTACTCCTAGACTATGCTTTGACAAGTTAGAAGTATTGAAAATTACTTCTTAGGTTTTATTTAAAGTTATAGAGCTCAAGAAATCAAAACCATGGAACATTATAAACATATTCTCTAAAATAAGAGAGAATCATGAATTTGACATGTCCCCATATGATTAGTGTAGTGTACATATTGTAAATATTTGAATAGTTTACTTTAGTTTCGGTAAGTAGTAAGAAGTGCACCTCCCCTTTTTGAGAGGAGAGATTTTATCTCATACTGACTGTGGCTGAAATTCAAGTTTTGTAATCTATAAAGGGATTACAAAATTTTCACCCAATAGTTTTTTGATGACTCCATTGGGTAACGAAGCATGCAATCAAAGCCTCATGCTTTTGATTGAAGTGAATGAATACTCCATTGTCTTATTGTGAGTTTGTGTATATTTTTGTTACTAATTTCTATTTTGTTTCAAAATCTACATTCTAGCTAGCAAAACTTATACATGATGTCTAAGGGCACAAGGTGTGGTTGATCTTTTTTTCTAGGTATTGCAGTGACATAAAATTATTCCTTCTCCTTCATGAGCAAGGTCACCATTACAACATACTGTAAGTTATCCTCCATGTAGATTAAGATCACCACTTCCGTGTGAATCTTTTGTTTTTCTTAGAGTTTCAATTCAAGAACCTATTATTCAAAACATTATGTCTCAGCCTCAACCACCACCTCCTAGTCCTTGGGGTAATGCATTTGGTCCTCTCAATATGGTGGCTCCTTTTCATGAGCTTCCACGTGTTTCACAAAAGAATATCCCAAAATTATATGGTGATTGAAAGCAACATCTTGATGAACACATCACTTCTTTCTATATTGTTTGTGGTGTTCTCAACATTGAACACAAAGATGTTGTAAGGTTGTTCATTGAAAATTTACATGGAGTAGTTGTTGAGTGGTTCTACACTCTTGCTCCTGGAACTATTACTGATTAGAATTCTCTTTGCACCAAGTTTGAAGAAATATTCAAGATTGTTGAAGATGCACATGCCTTGTTAGCACAACTTACAACCATGAGGAAAGAGGCCCATGAACCCATGCATGAGTTTTTGGCCAAGTTTGACAAGATGGTAACAAGGATTCCCACAAAGGCTAAACCCACAACCCATAATCTTAAATTATTTTTCATCCATATGAAAATTTTGGAAGTAAGATTCTTATTGCATAGGGAATTCATACTTGATGTTGGAGCTGCTCAATAGCTAGCTACAAGTGTTGAAGATGATTTGATACTTTTTAGAAAAATAAGAATGAATACAAATAGAAAAGTGAAAGCGTCAAAATATTCATCTTCTAATACCAATTCTAGCTTTGTAGATCCCATGGTTCAAAGGTTGGAAAATAAGATTTTGGATTTGAAGAATAAATTTTATAATAATTCCCACAAGGATGTTCCTATAAGGACTTTCCCTAATTATTCCAAAAATAGAAATTAGAATCGTCTTCCTACACTGCAAGGAAGGATTTCTCTAGAATCTCCACCTACCAATGCAGTTGTGGGGTATTACTAAGTAGAGCAAGATGAGTATGCACAACTAGACTATCCTATGGATGAAAAAGCTAATCTTTCCAAGATGAGGGAGTAGATCTAGCTGGAAACTCCAATATTGGTTATTTGCAAGTAGAGAATGAATTTGATGATGAGGATCTAGTAACTGATACATACACTATTTTTACATGGTCACAACAGAATCAACTTGATCAAGCTCAAGTTGATGCTCCAAAATCAAATGTCAAGTTGTCGGTAACTATTGCAAAAAGAGGATCTTATTTTCCTTGGCAATTGAACAATACAACAAATAAACAAGTAAATACTCCTAGCCCTTCCGTAGTTCCTTCAATATAAAAATCCAATGTCCAAGTTCCTAAGACCGATGTCCCTTTTGTCAAACCCATCAATGAAGTTACCCTTTCTTCTTTGCAAAGTTCCTTTCAAGATTTTGACATTATTGACCATGCAAAGAGGACAAAAATTCAAATGTCTGAAGCCGAATACCTCAAGGATAATTTTGATCAATTTGATAGGATTTTCAAGTTTATTAGAGACAAAGGAATTACCCCTAGTAGGGAATCCTCTTCAGATGTTCTTGCTGTTCGAAAGCCTAAGCCTCCTCAGAATAACATAGTTACTATTCCTCCAACTACTTCTAGAAGGATTGACCCATTTTATATTTCTTTAATTGTCAATGGCTTTAAGTTGAGAAATTATGTTATAGAATAGATAGTGCATCTCAAAATGTTATGCCCACCAAGGTAGCTATTTCCTTGGGTTTGAATCTCACAAAAAAAATTGGCTATTATTTTTCTATGGAGAAAAGAAAGTACCTCTAATCGGGCAGATCAAGGATGCACAGTTTGCATTTACTGCATATCTAGAGAAAAAGATTAAGATGATAGTATTGGTAGCAAATGTTCCAATGTCCTTTGGTATTCTACTTGGATGCAATTTCTATAAATATTTAGGAGGATAACTTAACATGGATATGTCAAAGACCAGGATACCTATAAAGGGTGTGATGCAAAAGTTGGTTCTTGAAAGGGAATCCAAATTTTTAGTGACTAAGTCTGATGATTGGAGAGATAAAATTTTATTTGAGTCTTTGGGTGTTGGTACTTATTATTTGAAAACTAATGATGATGTTGAATCTTCATCAAGAAATACAAAATATGAGTTAGAAATTTTTGGCTCATCTTCACCACAAAACGAATCATCTTTTGATGAATTGTCTTTTACAGATTATGAAGCTTCATCAGATGATGAAGTTACAGATTTTGAAACTACAAGACTTTTTGATCCAAATGATTTTTCGATAATTGAGTTTGATGATAGTTGTTCTTCCACTGGTTCAGGAGGAAAAATTGTTTTTGTCTCTCCAAAAGGGAAAACATTTCCTTTTTCTTTTAAATTACAGTTTGATAACTAGTAACACAACGAAATATGAAGCTTTGTTATTAGGAATGCAAGTTGTAAGCAAGAAATGAATAAAAAATGTCCACCCCTAAGGTGATGTTGAGTTGGTAATCTACTAAATAAGGAATTTGTACCAAACTAAGAATGACAGGCTTATACATTACCGTAATCTCATTTGGGATTGAATTGAGGAGTTTAATTCTTTCAATATTTCTATGGTTCTAAGAGAGTATAATGATAGAGCTAATTCCTTAGTAGTTCCAGCCACTCTCCTAATATCACACAAGGATTTTCATGGACCTACCTATACCATTGATTTGGTTTTTTTCCCAAGTGTTGCTGACAACTCAAACAATTGACATATTTTCAATGATGATCATTAGATTGTTTCTTTTTTAGAAAGGAAGAAAATTTTGATGAGTTGTACTTTGAGGGAAGTGATTCTCCACCCCAAGAATCTATCTCTAAAGTTGATCTAGTTACAAATGAAAAGTTTCTACAACATAAAGGAAATAAAATTCCCAAGGGGTTGGTATCCCTTGAAAGACTTTTTGACAAACATAACTGTTATGTCAAAAAGAAACAATATAACTCCTATTAAACCATTGAAATTGAGAAAATCAACTTGGGAACTGAAGAAAATCCTAAGATGATAACATTGGAAAGTGTTGCATTACTGAGGAAAAAGAATAGTTTGCTAAATTACTATGGAAATACATGGACATGATGGCATATTCTTATGAATATTTGAAGTCTTCCCATCCAAAACAAGTGCAACATGAGATTCCACTCAAATCAGGTGCATTTCCTTACAAGCAGAAACGAAGGCAATATAATCCAAAGAATTTTGGAACTATCCTTTCAGAAATACAAAACATTTTGAATGCACGAATCATACTTCATATCCACCATTCAATGTGGATAGCTAATATTGTTCTTGTAGACACTTAAAAATGACCTAGGCCTGCAAGCTCCATGTTTACCACTTTCATCCTAGCATAATTATGACATTTAATTATGTCCTTGGTCCACATTTGACTATTGATTAAATAATTCATAATTATTTAATTAATTCATGTCCTTTTATTCTTCATGATTATTAAATAAATAAATTTTATTTATTTATTAAATATTGTAAAATTAAAAATTAATTTGTTTTATCTTTATTCATTAATTCTTCCTAATTATTAAAAATGAATTTCATTTATTTATTTAATATGTCACTAATCCTCATAATTAAATTAATTTATTAATTTATTTAATTATTAATCATATCTTCTAAATTAAATAATTATATTTAATTATTTAATTGTCAAAATTAATAATTCTCTCATTTTAAATAAATAAAATTATTTAAAATGATATCACATTCTTAACTGATAGTCCATTTTAGTAAATAATCTGAAAATCGATTATTTATTATCTCACAAAATCCATATTTTGAATTAATTTAATTCGAAATGGTAAATTTCCTCCAAAAATCAAGTAATCGAGCAGATTATTGATTTTTCAAATCTAATCTTCAGTTCAACTCTTATCTTCTTGATTTTTCGAATCTCACAAATCAGGCAGTCTTTATCTTCTTGATTTTTGAAAATCTTTATTTGTTTAATTAATTATCTCATTTATTCTCGACTGTCGATTCGATTCTCTCAAATGACATCTCGACCACTCACTTAATGATTTTTCCCTAACCCTGATTAGGGATTGTCAGATTAAATCTTGTCCTCTGATTTTAGGTCTATCGAAAGTCAATCTCGTCCGTCCATTCAAAATGGCATTTTCTATAAAATGCTATTTTGTTCTCATTTTTAGATGATGCACTGACATACTTAGATATTTCATAGAGATTGTTGCATTATTGTCATATTTCATTAAGTTTTAATCATATTGTCATAGGCTTAGTCATTTTAGAAGAAAATCCTTCAAAGCTTGTGTAGGACTTCATCAAGGATTGCTCTCACGTTCGATCTGCGGGCAACACAAATCAGTAAGTTAGAAGGTGTAATGGAGATCAGCCATGGAGAATGAAAATATTGGGTGAGATTGTTCTATTTTATGTGTTTTCATTTATTTTTCCTTTGCACTTCATTATTTCTTTGGGTTTATGCTTTCAATTCATTTGATAATATAGCTTAAAATTAACCCTTAGATACAGTTTGTTTTTGTAAAAAAATGGTGAAATCCACATATATGTGTGGATTTCAAAAATATGAATCAACTATCACTGAAGGACAACTATCGTCTTCAAGTGATGGACCAAGTTATGCAAACGGTGACTAGGTTTGAGATGCTTTCTATGCTAGATGGTTTTTCTGGTTACAACCAGATAGAGGTTAGTCTAGATGGTCAATAGAAGATCATCTTTACAATATCGTGGGGAACCTTTGTGTATCGCAAAATGCCTTGCAATCTTACCAATGTTGGTGCCACATTCTAGTGTGCAATGGATTTGGATTTTCATAATGTAATGGGTAAATTCATTATAGTATACCTTGATGACCTTACAATTTTTTCAAAGAAGCGTCAAGAAAATTTCTTCCATTTAAGGAAAATCTTGGATAGGTGCCGACAAAAAAGAATTTCATTGAATCCCAAGAAGTTGATTTTTGGAGTTACAGAAGGTAAAATTATTGGTCACATTGTGTCCAAGGAAGGTATCAAAATTGATCCTAAAAGGGTCAAGAGTATCCAAGATCTTACTTTTCCATCAAGTAAGAAAGTAGTTCATTCCTTTTTTGGAAAGGTGAACTTTCTGCAAAGATTTGTACCTGACTTCATAGAGAAAACTCATCATATTATTAATATGATGAAAGGAACTTCCACATTTCATTGGATTGCAGAAGGGGAAGCTACATTTGATGATATTAAAGAGGCTATTTCTCATGCACCAGTGTTGGTCTGTCCAGACTACACACATGAATTTATCAAGTATAGTTATGCTTCTGAGCATACACTTTCAACAATCTTGGTGTAGGAGAATAGTGAGGGATTTGAATCCACAATTGTATTCATGAGTTACCCCTTGAAGAATCATGAACTCAAATATTCCCTGATGGAGAAACATGATTTCGTTGTGGTTAAGGAAATGAAGCATTTTAGATTCTATATCCTTAACAACTGAAGCATTGGTTCCAGATTCAACTGTCAAGTCCACCTTGACACAACAAGAATTTGGTATGAAAAGGGGAAATTGGATTTCCAAGACACAAGAATATGACATGGATATCAATCCCACCAAAATAGTGCATGTGTGTGGTTTATGTCAGCTTATTGTTGATAATAATCATGATGAAGAATTACAAATGAGGAGGTGAGTTCAAATAGTTTTCCAATGGTTTTATTTTTTAGTACTACTAATGAATGGTACTCGAATATTGCTCATTTCCTTACATATGGAGAATTTTTGAATCACTTGAAACCCAAGGAGAAAAGAAATGTCAAGCTCAAATCAACAAATTATGTCTTATTGTATAATGGTTTGTATAAGCATAGCTTGGATGGTAATTTCTTGTGTTGTGTTGATAAGGAAAAAAAAAGAAAGTTGTTGAAATATTTTCATGACTTAGCATGTGGAGGACACTTCTCAACACCAACTACAACTCACAAGATTTTGTGAGAAAATTATTATTCGCCTAATCTTTTTCAATATGTGTACTCTTGGGTGCATAAATGTAGACTCTATCAACAATTCATAGGAAAAACAAAGTTGGAAGCTCTACCCCTGAAACCAATCATCATTGAAGAGCCCTTCTAGTAGTGGGGCATAGATTTCATTAGCATAGTGAATCCACCCTCAAGTGCAAGACACATCTATTTCCTCATGGAAACTGATTACTTCACCAAATGGGTGGGGGAAATTCTAGTAAAGCATGCTACTTCAGAGGTGGTATGTAATTTCTTAAAAGAGAATATTATTTCTAGGTTTGGCATGTCAAACAAGATAGTTTTAGACAATGCTTCCACATTCTCATCAAGTGAGATCACAAAACTTTATTTTGAGCACAAAATCACACTATCACATTCATCTGACTATTATCTGCAAGGTAATGGTCAAGCTGTATCAAGCAACAAGAACATAGTGACCATCATTTGTAAACTTGTTGATGACAATTAGTGGTTATGGCACAAAGCTTTGTATGATTCTTTGTGGAATGATAGGATTACCCAAGATTAGGTGATACATATGTCCCCATTTCAACTCCTTTACAGGTTGAATGCTGAAATTCTCATCACACTGGAACTACCCACCCTCAAGTTGGCCAAGGCCATTGAGGATGAGAATTTCAATAGTTCGGTTGATAAACACATAATGTATCTCTCTGAATTGGAGGAGAAACTTGTTCAAGTGGTGAACTATATCACAAAACATCAATAACAAGTGAAGAAGCTTTTTGACAAGAAGGCAAAGTCTTGTGATTTCTAGGTTGGATATTTAGTTCTCTTGTGGGACAAGAGAAGAGAATCAAAAGTTTATTGCAAGAATGGAAGGATTGAAGGTGTTTTCATTGATGTCAAATGGTCAATTGGTTATCAACTAATTGATGTTGTCATTAGTGTCATGGATATAGTTTATTAGTTGTATATGTCAAGGATTTTGAGAAAATTGTAATGAAGACATGTTGCAAGTGTTTAGTGATCGCTTTGGTTTTTTCTCCAGATTTTTTCCTATATTTGTATGGTTCATATATGTTGATCACGGGTGTTGGAAGTTGCTATATCCTAATTTTTGGTTGTTGATTCATTGTATAGTGTGAGATGTGTTCACCAGTTATGAACTATGGTTTTATGTGTTTCTAGTTCAAGTTTGGGAGAAATATTGTTGGTTTGGATTTCTCTTTGATGTAGTCTTTCTTGAACAACCAAAATGTTGAGACGGGGGGGTGAATCATTATTCCAAAAATTGATAATAAAATCCAATTAACCATTATAACAATTTTGATTGAATTAATAAGAGATAACATAGAAACAAGTCAATGCAATCACACACATTAACACTAGGATTTTTATGTGGAAAACACAAAATGGAAAAAATTGTGGTGAGGGTTAACTCATAATATATTATATCTAGATACAAAATATTATGAGGGTCATTGCCACGACTCATTGTCCTTAAAAGGCTCACAACCTGAGTACAAAAGATGGCTTACTACCAAGATACAATAATAGTGGCTCACTGCCAAAAGAAAGAACTAGCAGAATACACCTTCAATGTGTAGGGTTTAGTTCTACTGAAGCTCAGGATATAAAGTGTTTCATTGCTCAACAAATCTATACTACTGATAAAACATTTAGTCTCTGATCTTTTCTTCTGCTCACTTACACACACTCACACTTTCCCTTCTTGCTCTCTCATGTATATCTTTTATTCCTCAAAGCATCTTATATATATACAAGCATATCTTATTCATCAATTAGGTTGGCCTAATTAGATGAACACAAAATAACCAAAAAATTTATTCATTGGCATCATATAGGATTTGAAAACTTTATTTGTGTAGTGCAATATGCCAATTTGGCTATTAGTCTTCATAATTTATTGCATTCACTGAGTCAGCCAAGACTAAAACACAATTCCCCAAACCAACAAATAATCCTCAAAGCAAACACCTTTCAGATCTAAGAACACATTAATTTCCCATCATAATACAAGTAGAGAGACTATCATCCAAAACTGCAATGCAAGAATGTTCACTTTAGTAGAATGCAGAGTCTCCCACATAGTATACCTCACAAAAAACAATAGTAGGATACAGAGTTAAACTCTGTCAAAGATAACTTTTTGTTCATAGAAAAATATTTCTCAAGATCCATGAAATAGTAGTCTAAATGACTAAATAAAACATGGTTAAGAGAATAGAGTCATCAGATCTTGCGATGAGTTCTGAACTCAAATACCAACATATTGATCCATCACAAAGGATTATTACCAATAGAGAACAACTTCCGATAGCCCAAGAAAACCTCCCATATAGTTATCACCATGTAGTTATTACCATGTTGACATCAATAAAAACATAGGAACAACTAACAAAACCATCCATACTTCATGCTCATGTTGCAAGGCTTCCAACAATATCCCCCTTTGGAATTGATGGAAAAATGCATGACAAAACCTTTTCAAGTATATTGAAACTAAATTCTCTAACTACTCCCCCTATCAAAACTGTTCACAATTTTTTTTTCCTCTAACTCTTTATCTATCCATCTCTTTATCTCTCCCCCTTTGACATCAATGACAAAGGAATGGGTCTGGTATAAGAATGTATATCAAAAAAATGTAGTGAAGATGATATGAACACATAATTAACCTAAAGAAGAACCTCTGAGACTCTCTAGGATAGCCTTCCATGAACCTTTTTCACTGACAAGAGTCTTACAAAATAGCTCAAGTTTAGTTAGACTCGATACCATCTATTAAAGTATTGATACTAAGATAGATCTTTGATAATTCATCAATACAACCAAGAGCACTACAAACAAAAGTATGTGTGTATTTAATCATGTCTTTGAGTGCCACCAAATTTTTGATAACTTTTGTTCTTCAATCCTGTAGAGAGAAAAATTTGTTCTAAAGCTGCACAATGTAGGACCATCTCTAATTATCTTTATTTTCTGCTAACTTGTATGTATCTGCTTGAGTGCTCAGTTGAGACTCACTCATCCTTATATCATTTCTTATATCCAATGTATTGCTAGACCAATCTAGACAAAAGGAAAGTAGTTCATGTGCCTCTTTTTCACAACCTTGTACATTTTCCAATTCCATCATTACTCGATCATGTGCATTCACACATTTTCCTTTGATATCATTCAAATCTTCTTCATCAGACCTAATTCCAAAAAACTTTTCAAATCCAAAAATGTAGACTTTCAAAGAATTGATCATGCCACAAAGATTCTCCACAACATAAATAGATGAATCAAAACTAGCATCAAGAATAACCTTCTATAAACTTCCAAAACTTTTTGAATACTTTTTCTTTCATGCTCATGTTCAAGCTCACTTTCTTCTACATCTTCTAGCTTCACTACATTCTTCCTTTTCTTCCCTATTCTAGTCACGCTACCAGAGGTACATTCTTCATCAAGATGATTAGGGATTTCTAAGAGAATTTTAGCATATTTATCAATTTCAGCCTTCGACACTTCATAATGCAATTCAGATATCCATAGTAACCTTGATTCAACTACTTCGATGTGATAGAAATCTACGGACATAAGAAAATTTATGCTTCCATAGTATCTTTCCACAAAACTTACTAGAATCCTAGACCTTTTGTTTATCCTCATCTAAAATGTTCCAAATAATGCAGCAAGGGAAGATTCTTGTGCATCCAAACTACCAAGATTTATCATGAAGTTCCTAATTTGATAGGCAATAGGCTTTGCATTTAACCATTCTAACCTTCCTATTATAGAAAACTCTTTCAGAAAAGTAAAATAGTAGAAAAAAAACCAAATTTCCATATTGAAAAGTATTCTTTCTTCTCTTCTTGATCTCCTTTAAAATTTTCAAAAGATGTATACAAAGTAGTGTGAACAAGTCATAATTTTTATACCTCTTAATACCATATCAACAATAGTAGAAACTATAGAGTCATTGTTAGGGATACAAAATTTATGACCAATGACCATAGCTACATACCTTATTACTAGATCAACAATTGATCTCAAACCAATTTCTTTTCCTTTAGAACTTACACTTGTAACCTCAATTATTTCTTTCTCATTCATAGTCTTCAGTTTAGGAACTGGTCTAGAGGAATATAGACCAGTTACATCTCTAATTGCTTCTTTGGTAACTAGATGTGCCTCATCAATCCACAAAGATTCATCATGAATTATTCTCAATACCATTCGAATATATTTCTTCTCAAATTAAAATATAGGAACTTTCCTCCAAACATCCAACTTTTTCTCAACTAATACTCTATAGGCATCATGATTTTCTCTCAATTCACTTTCCCAAAGCACATTCAACTGAATTGGTGACATTTCTTCAATCTTACTATAGGAAAATGTATAAATATCTTATGTAGGAAACACTCTCGAAGGGATGCAAGAGAATGCACCAAAAGATTCTTCCGACACATTCCTCATATATCTCTTCAACCCAACTTTATCCACACAATTCACAATCTTTGAATTATCCGTCAATAAAAGTGAAAGATTGTGCAAATAGGAATACCTTTGAAAACTCCAACCATAAATGTATAGATGTCCTATTTCTGGAGCTCACTTCAAATTCATTTATTATTTTCTTCAAATTCTAAAACTCTAAATTCCCTTCTAAACTTCCTTTACACATTTCTCTGAAAATATATACGCCTTATTCCTTTTATTCCAAATGATTTTGCAATAAATGTTTCAACTTGTAGGTAGATTGCCTCAAAAACTATGTATGATTATATTCTTTCAAATTCACCTCATTCTTAACACATACAATTGATAAAATAATTTAATCTTGTTACCATATTAAATATACTTCTGTCATGATATGACAACTACCAATAAGGGGGTTTATTATATTTTCTAAAGATTGCTCCCCCTTAGCCACTGCTTTCATTTAGAAGTTGACGGTAGTATTTGTACCAGAGGTCGGCATAGATAAGACTGGTGATTCCTTTCTCCAAATCCTTTCCATTTCTTTTCTTGTCATTCCCAGATCAAAGGCTTGATCATTCTTCTTCGCCGGATAGATGTTCTTATTTCTTCTATTGTTACTACTAGGATGTTATAGTTTTCTACACTTATAAGAAGCAATATTCTTCTTTCCATCTTCTCTTTTATCCAATAGACTATCTTTGCATCCATTCTTCTTGCCATTAGAATAATTCACATTATATTTGTAGTCCTTTTCCTTATGACCAAATTTCTTGCAGAAATGACAAACACCATTGAAGTATAAATACATTTTTGCATCATGCCATTTTACAGGATTTTTTCTGAAATTGCTTCTTTACTCCTTGACTTGTTTATCTTTGTACCACACCGTACCAGTGAATTGCTTCGCTTTATAACTCTGAAATTTTTCAAACCCTAAACTACTCTTATCCCTTTCCAATCTTTGAGAGTTAATCAATTCATCAAGCATCGCCAAGCTTATTTTAAATTTATCTTCAAAAATATTTTCCCTTTCCAAATTAGATCTTAGGATTTTTGCTTCTACTTCAAGCTTTGTGCATTCATCCATCTTCTTTTGAATTTCAATTTCCTAACATTCTTCAATTCTTTTCTTCTCATCCAATTGTTCCAGCAAGCTAGTGATGATTTCTTCTCCTTTAGTCAATAGATCCCACACATCCATACTTGTACCTTTTATATTTTCAATGTGCTCATTTTCTTTTATCAAATATTCCTTTAGGGCTTCCATTTCTTCTAAAAATTCAATGAAGACTATTTCTGAGGTAAAAAATTTCTCATGTTGAAATTTTGTGATCTTCCTCAAGCTATTAGGCTTCTTCTGAGGAACCAAGCTCTCATACCAATTGTTGAAGATCTGGAATACTGAGAGGGGGGGCTGAATCAGTATTCCACAAACTAATAATAAAGTCAACTTAACCATTATAACAATTTTGACTGAATCATCAAGAGAAAACATAGAAACAAGTCAATGCAATCACACACATGAACATCAGAATTTTCACATGGAAAACCCAAAATGGGAAAACCATGGTGAGGGTTAACTGACAATATATTATATCTAGATGCAAAATATTATAGGGCTCACTTCTAGGACTCACTATCCTTAAAAGGCTCATAGTCTGAGTAAAAAAAATGGCTCACTGCCAAGATACAATGATAGTGGCTCACTACTAAAAGAAAAAATTGATGGAATACACCTTCAATGTGTAGGGTCATTTCCACTAAATCTCATAATATAAAGTGTTGCATCACTCAACAAATTTGTATTACTGATAAAGCATTTAGTCTCTAATCTTTTCTTTTGTTCACTTCCACACACTCACACTTTTCCTTCTAGCTCTCTCGTGTATATCTTTCATTCCTCAAAGAATCTTATATATATATATATACAATCATATCTTATTCATCACTTAGGTTAGCCTAATTGGATGAACACAAAATAACCAAAACCTTTCTTTTTCGACACCATATAGGATTTGAACACTTTATCTATGTAGTGCAATATACCAAGTTGGCTATTAGTCTTCATAATATATTGTATTTGCTGAGTCAGCCAAGACTAAAACAAAATTCTCCAAACCAAAAAATAATCCACAAAGCAAACACCTTCTTATCTGAGAAAAAATTAATTTCCCATCATACTACCAGTAAAGAGACTATTAGCCAAAACCACAATGCAAGAATATTCACCTTAGTAGAATGCGGAGTCTCCCACATAGTATACCTCACACAAAACAATAGTAGGATATAGAGTTAAAATCTATCAGGGATAACTTTCTGTTCATAGCAATAGATGTATCAAGATCCAAGAAATAGTAGTCTGAATGAGTCAATAAACCATGGTTAAGAGATTAGAGTCATATCAAATCTTGCAATGAGTTTTGGAATCAAATACCAACATACTAATCCATCACAAAGGATTATTACCGACAGAGAACAACTTTTGGTAACCCAAGAAAACTTCCCTTATAGTTATCACCATGTAGTTATTACCATGTTGACATTAATGAAAAAATAGGAACAACCAACACAACCATCCATACTTCATGCTCATGTTGCAAGGTTTCCAATGGTCTTATGACCTGCACTTCTAGAGTTGAGTTGTTTTGATTGTATTGAAGATAATTTTGGTATCTAGAAAGTTCATGCTTAATTTTTATGTGTTTTACACTGGTTTTTTCTACCTTGTATGGAATACTACTTTTGGAGTTAGTGAAGCATGTTGGATCTATTTAGGTCCTTATAAAGCATGTGTTTGGTTCACCCTCATTGTAATTCCACCCTAGGATGTTTTGGCATTGACCTAATTTGAATTTTAATTTGGATGGCCGACCTTGGATATGTTTCAAATTCAAAGATGATATAAATGTATAATGAGTTAGGGTATAACAAGCATAGAGAACAAAGAAAATAGAGATAAGAGCACAAAGAGAATAGAGGAAAGTTTGAATTAGTGTGTTTGTGTGTGTGTGTGATGTGAGTATGGTAGATCAATGTGAAGCCTGAATGTTGAGTTTCTGGAAGCAATGAGTTGAATGTGCACTCTATCATTTATGCATCTCTGCAAGTGGATTGAGTAAATTGTGGTGGATTTCTTTGTTGCATTGAGATTTTCTTCTATTTGTAATAAGTTTTCTTTATCTTATTTGTATCTCTATGGAAGTGAGCCCTCTGGGTTGTTAGCCCTATTGGATAGTGATTCCTTGTTTCAGACAGTGAGTCCTTGTTTTGGTAGTGAGCCTTGTTTCACAATTAGTGAGCCTCTTGTAATCAATTTTGATATTCTCTATAGTGTGAGTTAATCCTCACTGTGGCTTTTCCCTTATTGGGTTTTCCACATAAATATGTAATTGTGTTTATGTGATAGTTTTTAGTTTTTGCGCTAGTGTTTATTGTTTAATCTACTAAGCAGTGTTAAGTTTTAGTTTCGGTGAATGAATTAAAGTTAAATATATGATAACCGATTCATCCCTCCTCTTAGTTGTCTTATTCAACAATTGGTATTAGAGCTTGGTTCCTTGGTGAAGAGCTTAACCACTTGAGGAAGGTCTGTGATGGATGGATGACTTATGATTATCTAAGGTTTAATGGAACTAACTATGCTATATGGAAAATATTAATGGAAGAAAATTTGGAGCATTGTCGATATGATGTGGAGAAAGCCTACAATAATCCTTACACTCCTCCTAGTTGTTGGCATATGTCTTTGAGAGATTGTTTTTGGCTGCTTTTGTTGTCAATGATGGCAACTGGAGTCAACAGTATGGTCCATAGTGTCGAAGTTGCTCCTACCACCAAGAGAAGTAAGAGACTATAATCTACCGACATAAAGTATGAAGAACGTGGCATCTGATTGATAAGTTGATCTGAGTACTTCACCGGATCACTATTTTGTGTTGTGGATCCCCAAGGAAGCTTGTTCAACATGTATACTATCCTATTGGTGAGTTTTTTGGTGTCGCATTAGTCAAAATATGAGTTAAGAGATTTAGCAGAATGATTTATTGCTTATTCTTTCATTATGGTCGACCTGTTGCATATGATGTGTCACGGATGTATGAGGAGTATGTGTTTAACTATTTCTTATGTTTTTAATTTTGGTTTGGGTCCCTACTATAGTCTAGTCGACTTGTGAGGGTACACATCAATTATAATTAGTGATTTGAGCCAACATAAGAAAGAATATTATATTTTGTTCTAAATTTGACATACAATTAAATTCCTATTAGTAGATATATAAAGGAGATCAAAAAATATTTTTGAGAATGACAAAAGTATGTGTGGAACAAGAAGAGTGATGGTGTAAGAGAAAAAAGTATAGAACAATTATATGAGGTAATATCAGAAGATCTGTTTGAACATCAGAAGGGTTTCTATATGCAGAGCAGAGTAGAGCAGAGTAGAGGAGCGGTCTGGATAAAAGATACAAAATCTAATTGTGTGCTTCATTGGAACTAAATCCAAGCATTTTTAGATGCTATATTCTCAATTCAACATTTTTTTGTAATATCAAATATATTATGTAAGGAAGTGAGCCTCCTCTTTTGAGCAGTGAGCTCTAGGAAGTGTGCCTGAATGAAAGTGCATTCCCCTTTTTATCATACTTTTAATAGAGTATACTTTGTGGATTAATCTCCACCGTGGTTTTTCCCCTATTAGGGTTTCCACATAATTTTTTTTGGTGTTATGGGGTTTCTTAATGTGTTTGCATGTTTCCTTTTGTTTATCTACTGTGAATACTATTTGTGGTTCAATTATTGTTGTTGATAGTTTAAGATCTGATTTGAAAATCAAATATTGTGGAACACTGATTCACCCCCCTCTTAGTGTTTCTAGTGTCCAACAATTGGTATCAAAGCAAGGTTCCTCTTCTAGAGTTTAACAGCTTGAGGTGGATCTTGAATTACAATGGATGCTGGTGTCTTCAACAACAGCTTATGGTGGCACTTGATGATCTTGATTAGTCTAAAGCATAGGTCATGGAACTAAAAGTGAATCTTGTGGCTGTAGAAAAATTCATTCAATCACTAAAGGATAAGATAAATGAGTCAAGGGAAAAGAGGAAGGAACTATGTGATCAGTTGAAGCAAAAAGATAGCAGAGGTCCAGATGATGTCCATTTGAATCAAACCCTAAGAGAAATAATAGAAGAATGTGAAAACATTTCCAAGGACAATGTTGCTCTAAAGCTTGAAATGGAATCTGTGGTGATGAGGTTGACCAAAGAGATTGGAGAAAGAAAGAAGAATGAGGAGAATCTGGCTTAGTTCTTGAAAGAAAAATCTAAAGAATGCAACAAAATTAATAGTGGATTCATTCAGCTGGAGATTGAACTACAATAATCTAGAAAAAATGAACAAGAGCTTGAGAGACAAGTAGTTATTCTTGGAAATGAGCTTGCCACTACAAATGAATTCAAGGAGAAGTTCAGGATAAGTTATGCTAGGATTGATGAGATAACTAAAGGTCAAAAGGATACAAATGATAAGCAAGGTCTTGGCTATGAGAAGGGTGAGAGCTCTAGATTTGAATAGAAGAACCTTGAAAAGAAGAAAAAAGGCATAAGACATCTAGTAAGGCAACCCAATGCTCAAAAATTTAATGGATATTGCTTTGCTTGTAATAAATTTGGACATATGGCTTCTCTTTGTAGAAGTAAGATAAATTTTGGTAGTCTACCATTTTTTGGTCAGTGTTTTAAATACAAGAAGTTTTTCCATAAGTCATTTGAATGTAGAAGTATGTCTGTCAATGCAAGTAACATTAAATGCTATACCTGTGGAAGATTTGGACATATTGCTAATCAATGCAGATCAGGAGGAAATCAATGGAATGGATGGTATAGACAGAAAAATATGGTATACTACAATTGTAACAAACTTGGGAACATTGTAAAATTTTGTAGAAACAAAAACATGAATAAAGGAGGTCTGGTTTATCAAGGAAGAAATTCACAGAAAAACAACAAAGGAAAGGAAAAAGCATTTGTGGAAGAGATAAGAGATTAGATGAAGAAAACATGGGTAAAGAAAAATGAATTTGATGAAGGAAAAAAGGTTGTACCAGAAGCTCCCTCTGGTAATTCTTTTGGCAATTGATTGCAGGCCAGTGGCCTAGGGGGAGTTTCTCATGAAAATCCATTGTCCCCCTATGTATAGTTGGCTCTAAATTGTAAGATGTCGTCAGCTGTTGTGTTATTCATTGTTAAATGTATTAGAAATCATTTGTTGAGTTGGTTGAAATGTTAAAGGTCCACAGTCAGATTCTTTGCTTGCTATCTGAGTTTGTAGAGTAACCAGAACTTCTAGGGAAATGCATTTAATGCAGTAGGAAGTTACGTATGTGAAGTTATAAAAGGGCATTTGGAACCCTAATTTATCACCGTGCATTGAAGGAGAATAGTTGGAGAACCTTTTCAACAAAATTTTAAAGGAGTGAAAATTCAATTTAGTGGTGAATTCTCTAGGTATCTCTATTTCTTATCAATTTCATATCTATTTGGTGATCAGTAGAACCCTTTTTGGTATGAAAAATGAAGTAGATTCAAGGTACAATAACTCTAGATGAATATAGTAGTAGAAAGGTCAGGGATGTAAGAAATTAATTGTCTATCCTCGAATTGAAGAAACTTGGAGGAGAAAAACATAAAAGTTTGGACATCTGGAATGAATTCCCTCATTTCGTCAATGCGGAGGTAGTTTGGTTTATCTTGAACAGATTGGATGGTGATATCCTTACCCTAGATAAATCCTATCAAAGTTCTAAGGATGTAATAAAAAATCTAACAGGTTTTTGTTATGTTGGTGATGTTCTGAAAAAGAAATCTATTCGAAATGTTGAGGTTGAAGCCCTAACTGGAATAACGGGAGATCAAAGGGCTTTGATGATCACAACAATTAAAGATCTACCAATGAGGCATATTACACATAGAATTTCATATAAAATCTTCTTTAGAAACAGAGAAGGATCAACCTTGGTAGGTGCAATATATATTTCTCACAAAATGATAATAGAAGATGAAGACTTTGACCTATGTGTAACGATGGGTTATTTTTAGGTAGGTTAGTGGATTAAAGCACAAAACGAAAACCCAAAGAAACTATGGAATAAAAATAAAGCAAATGAAATAAATGAGAATGATTATACCAGTTATTCCTCGAAGCTTCCATGATTCACCTCCACAACACCTTCTAGCTTGCAGCGTATGATTGTTTCCCTCAGATCTGTGTATGTGACCAAATGCTATGACTATGTCCTATGCAAGTTTTGAAGGATTTGAATGAAAAAATGCGTATGACAAGTAATCCAATTAAATAAGCTAAGTGCAAAGTAAATTCTAAGCATAAAATATCTATAATAATGAAGTGGTGCCAAAATATGAGCAAAATTGTCATTTTATAGAAAATACAATTTTGGATGGATGGACGAGATTGAAAGTTGACAAAGCCTAAAATTAGTGGATGATATTTCATGTGACAATCCCTAATTAGGGTTAGGGCGAAATTATTAAATGAGTGGTCAAGATGTCATTTGATAAAATCAAATTGGCGGTCAAGAATAAATGTGACAAGAAGATAAAAGATAAAGATTTTCAAAAATCAAGAAGATAAAAACTGCTTGATTTGTAAGATTTGAAAAATCAAGAGGATAAAGGTTGAACTGAAAAGCAGATTTTAAAAATCAAGAATTTTCTCAATTACTTGATTTTTTGGAAGAAGATTACCATTTTGAATTTAATAAATTCAAAATATGGATTTTGTGTGACAATAAATAATCGATTTTCAGATTATTTACTAAAATGAAGTGACAATTAATAAAGTGAGATCATTTTAAATAATTTCATTTATTTAAAATGAGAGAAATGTTAAATTAGGTAATTAAATAATTAAAGATAATTATTTAATTTAGAGGATTATGACCGATAATTAAATAAATTAATAAATTCATTTAATTATGAGAATTAGTGACATTAAATAAATAAATATAATTTATTTATTTAATAATCAAGAAGACATAAATGAATAAAGGAAATTAAATAAATTAAGAAATTTATTTAATTGTAAGAAGATAATAGACCGTTAGTGGCATATTGAATAAATAAATAAAATTTATTTATTTAATAATCATGAAGAATAAACAGACATGAATTAATTAAATAATTATGAATTATTTAATTAATAGTCGAATGTGGACCAAAGACATAATTAAATGTCATAATTATGCTAAGACGAATGATAAAAAATTAAGCTTGTAGGCCTAGGTCATTTTTAAGTGTCTACATTTTGCCCCTCTTTGTCATAATGTAGCATGTCACATTGTGACAAAGAAAATAAGTAAAAAATATGCCCCAATGCAAAATAGGATGAGGAAGAATGATGAGGGAGGTAGCTAACTAAAAGCTAATTTAAAAATCTAAAAATCTAACTAAAAGCTATTTTAAAAATATAAAAATCTAATTAAAAAAATCTTAAAAAGCATCTAACTAAAAAATCTAAAAAACATCTATATAAAAGCTAATTTAAAAATCTAAACAAAAATCTAATTTAAAAATCTAAAGAAATCTAATTAATTTTTTTAAAAAAAATCTAACTAAAAGCTAATTTAAAAATATAAAATTATAATTAAATTCTAATTAAAATTATAAAATCTAAATTAAAGAATTTAATTTTAAACTAAAAATCTAAAATTTAATTTAAAATCTAAATTAAAATAGAAAAAGCTAAATTTAAACTAACTTAGAAAGATTAAAAATCTTAAATCTAAATTTACATCTAACTCTAAATTAATTTAAATGAAATTAATTATCTAAATTAATAAAACTAAAACTAATGAAAACTAAAGTTAATGAAAATGATGTTTCCAAATGCGAATGCGTCGTGATGGGGCGTTTGCATCTTAGAATGTTGTGATTGTGTCGTTTTGTACATGTACTTGCAAAAAAAAGCCGAACAACTCCGTACGAAAATTGCAAAACGAATGTCAGGTTCACCAATGAAATGATGGGTTATTTTAGGTAGGTTAGTGGATTAAAGCACAAAACGAAAACCCAAAGAAACTATGGAATACAAAGAAAAAAAATGAAATAAACGAGAATGATTATACCAATTATTCCTCAAAGCTTCCATGATTCACCTCCATATCACCTTCTAGCTTGCAACGTATGATTGTTGCCCTCAGATCTGTGTATGTGAGCAAATGCTTATGACTATGTCCTATGCAAGTTTTGAAGGATTTGAATGGAAAAATTCCTATGACAAGTAATCCAATTAAATAAGCTAAGTGCAAAGTAAATTCTAAGAATAAAATGTCTATAATAATGAAGTGGTGCCAAAATATGAGAAAAATTGTCATTTTATAGAAAATAAAATTTTGGACACACGAACGAGATTGAAAACTGACAAAGCCTAAAATTAGTGGATGAGATTTCATGTGACAATCCCTAATTAGGGTTAGGGCGAAATTATTAAATGAGTGGTTAAGATGTCATTTGATAAAATCAAATCGGCGGTCGAGAATAAATGTGACAAGAAGATAAAAGATAAAGATTTTTGAAAATCAAGAAGATAAAGACTACTTGATTTGTAAGCTTCAAAAAATCAAGAGGATAAAGGTTGAACTGAAAATCAGATTTTAAAAATCAAGAATTTGCTCAATTACTTGATTTTTTGGAAGAAGATTACCATTTTGAATTTAATAAATTTAAAATATGGATTTTGTGTGACAGTAAATAATCAATTTTCAGATTATTTACTAAAATGAAGTGACAGTTAATAAAGTGAGATCATTTTAAATAATTTCATTTATTTAAAATGAGAGAAATGTTAAATTAGGTAATTAGATAATTAAAGATAATTATTTAATTTAGAGGATTATGACCGATAATTAAATAAATTAATAAATTCATTTAATTATGAGAATTAGTGACATTAAATAAATAAATAAAATTTATTTATTTAATAATCAAGAAGGCATAAATTAAGAAGATAATAGACCCTTAGTGACGTATTGAATAAATAAATAAAATTTATTTATTTAATAATCATTTAGAATAAACATACATGAATTAATTAAATAATTATGAATTATTTAATTAATAGTCGAATGTGGATCAAAAACATAATTAAATGTCACAATTATGCTAGGACGAAAGATAAAAAATTAAGCTTGCAGGCCTAGGTCATTTTTAAGTGTCTACATTTTTCCCCTCTTTGTCATAATGTAGCATATCGTATTGTGACAAAGAAAATAAGTCAAAAATATGCCCCAATGCAAAATAGGATGAGGAAGAATGATGAAAGAATGATGAGGGAGGTAGCTAACTAAAAGCTAATTTAAAATCTAAAAATCTAATTTAAAACTAATTTAAAAATCTAAAAATCTAATTAAAAACTAATTTAAAAATCTAAAAATCTAATTAAAAAAATCTAAAAAAAACATCTAACTAAAAGCTAATTTAAAAATCCAAAAAAAAATCTAACTACAAGCTAGTTTAAAAATCTAAAAATCTAATTAAAAAAATCTTAAAAAATATCTAACTAAAATATCTAAAAAACATCTAACTAAAAGCTAATTTAAAAATCTAAAAAACAATATAATTTAAAAATCTGAAAAAATCTAATTAAAAAATCTAACTAAAAGCTAATTTAAAAATATAAAAATCTAATTAAATTCTAATTAAAATTATAAAATCTAAATTAAAGAATTTAATTCTAAACTAAAAATTTAAAATTTAATTTAAAATTTAAATTAAATTAGAAAAAGCTAGATTTAAACTAACTTAGAAAGATTAAAAATCTTAAATCTAAATTTACATCTAACTCTAAATTAATTTAAATGAAATTAATCTAAATTAATAAAACTAAAGCTAATGAAAACTAAAGTTAATGAAAATGATGTTTCCAAATGTGAATGCATCATGACAGGGCATTTGCGTCTCAGAATGTTGTGATTGTGTTGTTTTGTACCTGTACCTACAAAAAAAAGCCGAACAACTCCGTACGAAAACTACAAAACGAATGTCAGGTTCACCAATGTAACGATGGGTTATTTTTATGTAGGTTAGTGGATTAAAGCAAAAAACAAAAACCCAAAGAAACTATGGAATACAAAGAAAGCAAATGAAATAAATGAGAATGATTATACCAGTTATTCCTCGAAGCTTCCATGATTCACCTCCATAGCACCTTCTAGCTTGCAGCATATGATTGTTGTCCTCAGATCTATGTATATGAGAAAATGCCTATGACTATGTCCTATGCAAGTTTTGAAGGATTTGAATGACAAAATTCCTATGACAAGTAATCCAATTAAATAAGCTAAGTGCAAAGTAAATTCTAAGCATAAAATGTCTATAATAATGAAGTGGTGCCAAAATATGAGCAAAATTGTCATTTTATAGAAAATACAATTTTGGATGGATGGACTAGATTGAAAGCTGACAAAGCCTAAAATCAGTGGATGAGA
This sequence comes from Sequoia sempervirens, assembly GCA_007258455.2. NCBI lineage: Eukaryota > Viridiplantae > Streptophyta > Pinopsida > Cupressales > Cupressaceae > Sequoia > Sequoia sempervirens. Next base: position 94,766,617 of record VDFB02000015.1, read on the forward strand.
TTTCATGTGACAATCCATAATTAGGGTTAGGGCGAAATTATTAAATGAGTGGTCAAGATGTCATTTGATAAAATCAAATCGGCGGTCGAGAATAAATGTGAAAAGAAGATAAAAGATAAAGATTTTCAAAAATCAAGAAGATAAAGACTGCTTTATTTATAAGATTCAAAAAATCAAGAGGATAAAGGTTGAACTGAAAAACAAATTTTGAAAATCAAGAATTTGCTCAATTACTTGATTTTTTGGAAGAAGATTACCAATAAATTCAAAATATGGATTTTGTGTGACAATAAATAATCGATTTTCAGATTATTTACTAAAATGAAGTGACAGTTAATAAAGTGAGATCATTTTAAATAATTTCATTTATTTAAAATGAGAGAAATGTTAAATTAGGTAATTAAATAATTAAAGATAATTATTTAATTTAGAGGATTATAACAGATAATTAAATAAATTAATAAATTCATTTAATTATGAGAATTAGTGACATACTAAATAAATAAATATAATTTATTTATTTAATAATCAAGAAGACATAAATGAATAAAGGAAATTAAATAAATTAAGAAATTTATTTGATTGTAAGAAGATAATAGACCTTTAGTGACGTATTGAATAAATAAATAAAATTTATTTATTTAATAATCATGAAGAATAAACAGACATGAATTAATTAAATAATTATGAATTATTTAATTAATAGTCGAATGTGGACCAAGGAGATAATTAAATGTCATAATTATGCTAGGATGAAAGATAAAAAATTAAGCTTGCAGGCCTAGGTCATTTTTAAGTGTCTACACTATGTGGTTTGATGAAGGATCAATTGTTGGAGAATGTAAAATTGATGAAGGATATAAATTACTCTTTCAGGTTTGGTACCCTAGCTATATGCATTTTGATGTATTCCCTGAATTGCTTGCCTCTGAATGACAATGTGGTATGGAAGGTAAATATTCTGGTTTGCAAGAAATTTTTTGAACATTTCAACTCTTTTGAAAATGTTGAACAAGTTTATGAAAAAATCTTTAGAAAGATGCTAGAAAATTTTGGTGTAAGTGATATTCCCCTTCCAGTAAAAATAACTGAAGTTGTATCATCCTCCGGTAAGGCGGAGAAAAAGAAAAAGAGAGAAAGAGATTTGGCTGGTGTCACTCCTTCGGCACCCAAGTCAACAAAATTTGAGGGAAAAGGAAAAGAATAGATGGTTGTGAATATAGTGGATGAATACTCTTAGGAATATACACCCAGAGATGAACCAAAACTAGGTCAATCGGAAGTGATAATAATAGCAAAAGATAGTGATGAAGAAGGTGCTTTGTTTAAAGCAAAAATATTGCAGATTATTCAGGATGAAGATGGAATGCAAAAGATAATTGATATATGGTCGAATGGACCATCTTATGAGCAGGACCTCATTGAGGACACTCTAGGAAGATACTTTGTTGATAACAACATTGAATTGGAGAATCTATAGAATGTACTTCCAGAAGAGCTAATTAAGTGTGTTAAAGAGGCTATGGGCTTTGTGCCTCTGGACAAAAAATAGGAGGAAATAATTTCCCATCTAAAGATGCAGTTTAGACTATCTCTTGCTAAACTAAAGAAGAAAATGAACGTGCTAAGATAGTGCATTGACTCAACCAATAAGATCTTTAACTACTGTCTTAAGTGGCCTCATGTGGTTGGAAAATACAAGAACAAGTTGGAGGAAATTGAAAATGAGCTTGTCAGAATCAGACTGGACTACAGTATGTTTTTTCTCAAGGATGAAGAATTTAAGAAGAAGATTCATGATTTACAAGTTGAGCATACAAATGTTCACTTTTCCAGAAATACTCTTATGGATGCTTTCTAGAAATTAAAAGATCATACTGAATGCAGGCTTGAGCAAATGATAGAAATTCTAAAGAAAGGATAAAAGTTGGATAATACCATCACCATTCATGAATCCCTTGTCCAAATTATCAATAAGACATCATAAAATAATAGCTTGATTATAGCTATTGGGATTGTCATGGACTCTTGGAAGAAATTATTTCCAGAAATAAAAGTTAAGTATAAAATAATCTTCTGATTTGTGTAGTAGTTTTCCAAATTTTGATCAAACTCTCTATTTTTCCAAGGTGGAGAGAACAATAAAATTTTGTTCTAACAAAAGGAGAGAAGTGTAGTAAAATATTGAAGGGGATTAAAAGTAGTGGAAGCTTTTTCATTGATTTCAAAGGGGGAGAGAATGCAGTGAAAAATGCCTCAACATCCTAAGGGGGAGCAGTAATTTTGGTTCTGATGATTTTTTGAGTTTTGACACTTAGTCATTTTTCACTAAGTGTTTCCATCAATGCCAAAGGGGGAGATTGTTGGCATATGGCTTTGAGAGATTTTTTTTGGCTGCTTTTGTTGTCATTGATGGCAACTAAAGTCAATAATATGGTTTGCAATGTCAAAGTTGCTCCCACCGAAAAGAAAAGTAAGAGACTATAATCTACTGGTAGAAAGTATGAAGAATAGAGCATCTAGTTGATAAGTTGATATGAGTACTTCACCGAATCACTATTTTGTGGTGTGGATCCCCAAGGAAGCTTGTTCAACATGTATACTATCCTATTGGTGAGTTTTGTGGTGTCATATTAGTCAAAATACGAGTTAAGAGATTCGACAAAATGATTTATTGTTTATTCCTTCATTATGGCCGACCTGTTGCGTATGATGTGTCATAGATGTATGAGGAGTATGTGTTTAACTATTGCTTATGTTTGGAGTTTTGGTTTGGGTCCCTACTATAGTCTAGCTAACTTGTGAGGGTACGCATCAATTATAATTAGTGATTTGAGCCGACATAAGAAAGAATATTATATTTTGTTCTAGAGCCAACATATAATTAAATTCTTGTTAGTAGGTATATAAAGGAGATCGGAAAATCCTTTTGAGAATGATAGAAGTGTGTGTGGATCAAGAATATTGAAGGTGTAAGAGTGAACAAGTACAAAATAGTTATATGAGGTAATATCAGAAGATTTGTTTGAACAACAGAAGGGTTTTTGTATGCAGAGCAGAGCAGAAGAGTGATTTGGATAAAAGATCTAGAATCTGATTGTGTGCTTCATTGGAAATAAATCTAGGCATTTTTAGATGCTATATTCTTAGTTCAACATTTTATTGTAATATCAAATATATTTTGTAAGGTAGTGAGCTCTAGGAAGTGTGCCTGAATGCAAGTGCATTCCCCTTTTTATCATACTTTTAATAGAGTATACTTTGTGGATTAATCTCCACCATGTTTTTTTCCCTAATAGGGTTTCCACATAAAAATTTCTGGTGTTATGGTGTTTCTTAATGTGTTTTCATGTTTCCTTCTATTTATATATTGTCAATGCTATTTGTGGTTCAATTATTGTTGTTGATAGTTTAAGATCTAATTTGAAAATCAAATATTGTGGAACATTGATTCACCCCCCCTCTCTCAATGTTCCTAGTGTCCAACACTACTAATGGTCTGAGCATGGATATAAGGTCAAAGAACATGAAGCAAACAATAAGGTGAAGTACATTTTGAAGAATAGTCTGTTACATTCTGAGTTGATTAAGGTTCAAAATATGAAGACTACTAAGGAAGTTTGGGATGCTTTAGAAAGGGAGGATGAAGGTGATGAGAGTTAAAGAGGTAAAATTAAAGAATTTGTAGACATAGTTTGAGCTTCTGTATATGTTTGAAGATGAGAAAGTTAAAGCTTATGTACAAATATTGGATGAGATAGTAGTTTAAATATGAGGACTTGGTGCTACTATAGATGAAACTAGAATTGTAAAGAAGATTCTTAGAACTCTCCCTGATGCTTACAGTGAGAAGGTGTGTGCTATTGAATAGAGTATAGATTATAAGACCTGCTATTATAAATTGAACAGAGTAAATAATTTTTGAGATTTTTGAAATCTTATGAGATAAGGAAGCCGAGTTTGAGGAATGGATGCAAATTAGAAATTGCTTTTAAGGCTACAAAAGTTTAAGATCCGGATCAAGAAAATCTTGATGCAATAGAAGATAAATTTTTGAGAGGGATGGGGAAATGCTTTGGTAAGTGTGAAGGTAAGCTACCTTTTAAATGCTTTAGTTGTGGAGAAATAGGTCATTATTCTACAAAGTTTCCAGAAAGAGCTAAGAGGATTAAACAAAGATATGAGAAAGAAAAGAAAGAAAAGAAGATCAATAGAGCATATTATGTGAATGAGAATGCTAGTATATCTAATGAAGATTTTGAGTATGAAGATCCTGATAACAATGGATGCTTATTTTTGGCTATAAAGGATGAACCTACTTCTGCTAATTTTGAAAAATAGGTGAAGGAAAGCTCTCCAGAAAAGGAGAAAAATGAAGGTATTGTTATTTCTGCCCTACATGCTAAACATGAAAAGAACTATTGGGTTGTTGACAATGGTTGTTCACATCACATGACTGGTGATAAAATTTAGTTTGTTAAACTTGAAAACTATGATGGAGGCTCGGTTATGTTTGGAGATGATATTGGTGCTAAAATTTGTGGGATAGGTTCAATAAGTTTTGATGGCAAGCATGATACTGATGATGTCTACTATGTTGATGGATTAAGGCATAATCTTTTGAGTGTTGGTCAGATGTGCAGTAAAGGATATGATCTTGTGTTTAAGGAAGAGAGGTGTGAGATTTGGAAAGGATTTGAAATGTTGATTGTTGTAGGAAAGAAATTTGAAGCAAATATCTATCAACTTAAGGGTGATAATGGATGATGCTTTATAACTCATATTAATGACAGTTGGTTATTGCATAGAAGAATGTGTCACATTAATTTTGATAACTTGGAGAGGATTAGTACAATTCAAGCCCTAAGAGATTTACCAAGAATTACAAGGTTTGTTAATGCTATCTATAAGAATTATTAGTTTCAAAAGCAAGAAAGAAGTCATTATTGATCAAAGGAACAATCTACTGCTGGTCTACTAGATTTAATTCATACAAATCTCTGTGGTCCTACAAGATTTAAAAGTCTACAAGGTGAAAGGTACTTTATGCTTTTGATTGATGATTATACATGGGTTACTTTTTTTAGAGAGAAATCAGATGCATTAGATAGATTCAAGACATTCAAAACTATGGTTGAAAATGAAGTAAACATGAAAATAAAATGCTTAAGGTCTGGTAGAGGTGGAGAATTCACCTCCCATGAGTTTAATATGTTTTGTGAAGTGTATGGAATAAAGAGACAATTATCTACTTTGAGAACTACTCAGTAGAATGGAGTTGTTGAAAGGAAAAATAGAATAATTCAAGAGGCTACTAGATCAATGATTACTGAGGATGATTTATCGAAAGTTTACTAGAGAGAAGCTATTCATACCATTGTTTATGTATTCAATCAAGTTCAAAGAAGAGAAAATAGTACAAAGACCCCTATGAGTTATGGTTTGGAATAATTCCTACTATTAAGTATTTCAAGGTATTTAGAAGCAAATGTTTTATCAGAAGAGATGAAGAAACTTTGGGCAAGTTTGATGCAAGAAGTGATGAAGGAATTTTCTTGGATATTATACTAAAAGGAAAGCATACAAATGTTTCAATAAAAGACTAAGAAATATTGTATAAAGTGAAAATGTCACGGTTGATGAGACAGTGAAGAATTCAATTGACATTGATCGATATGTATCTGATGAACTCAATTGTGTAAGAATTGAATATATTGTGGAAGAACAAGAAAAGGATGAGCAAGAGAATAAAAATGAAAGAGAATAATATGCTCTAGTGGTGTCACCTAAGACACCTAGATATGTATAGAAAAATCATTCAAAAATTTAGATTATTGGAGATAAGAATAAAGGATTATTAACTAGAAGTAAAACTACTAAAGGAGTATTAACTAGAAGCAAAATTGTTGCTGAAGTTAATCTATGTTTACTTTCTAAGATTGAACCAAATACTGTAAGTGCAACATGTAAAGATGAACATTGGATGAAATAGACATTGAAAGATATCACAGTGGTGTATGATGATCCTCTTTCTATCTTCTATGGTAATACAAGTGAAATTAACATTTCAAAGAATCTTGTGATGCACTTGAGGACAAAGCATATATTTATCAGATATAATTTTTTGAGAGAGAAGGTCATAGAGAATGAAGTAAATATTGAGTATGTTTTGGCAAAGGATTAGGTGGCTGATATATTTATGAGGGCTCTTCCTAAAGATACTTTTGAGTATCTTCGGGAGAAGTTAGGAATCATTTCCCCTCATTTTTTGAACTAGATGCATATGGAGATGCATTAGTCCAGTGTATCTATGGGTCTATCTTTCTTCTAGACTAATGTTTTGGTGGCTACCTCTCAGGGGGAACAGGTAGTATTAGGTGTTGTCATTGTGATTATTTTGTTTTCTATGTCAAAGGGGAAATAAATGTAAAATATATTTTTCCTTTTCCATTGATGTCAAATGGGGAGAGGAAGCATGTGAAAAAGAAGAGGAAGAATATAAGAGACTATCTACTAAAGGGGAGAAATAGAAAGGAATAGAAATAAAAATCTTGAGAAGTGTATTCATAGCTAGTATGGTGTCTTTGATGGTTTTTCACATCATGTGTTGCCATCAATGAAAAAGGGGGAAATTATTGCAAGAATGGAAAGATTGAAGGTGTTTTCATTGATGTCAATTAGTCAACTAGTTATCAACTAATTGTTGTTGTCATTAGAGTCATGGATATAGGTTTTTGGTTGTATATGTCGACGATATTGAGAAGCTTGTAATGAAGACATGTTGCAAGTGTTCAGTGGTTGCTCCAAGTTTTTCTTGGGATTTTCTCCTATATTTGTATGGTTCAGATATGTTGGTCATGGGTGTTGGGAGATGCTATATTCTAATTTTTGGTTGTTGATACATTTTACAGTGCTAGTTGTGTTCACTAGTTGTGAAATGTGGTTTTCTATGTTTATAGTTGAGGTTTAGGAGAAATATTGTTGATTCAAATTTCCCTTTGATGAAGTATTATGACTTGTGGTTCTAGATTTGAGTTGTTTTGATTGTATTGAAGATAATTTTGGTATTTGTAAAGTTCATGCTTAATTGTTCTATGTGTTTTACACTAGTTTGGCTGACATTGTGTGGAATACTAATTCCAGAGTTAGTGAAATATGTTGGATCTATTTGGGTCCTTATGAAGCATGTGTTTGGGTCTCCCTCATTCTAATTCTACCCTAGGATTTTTTGGAACCAACCTAATTTGAATTTGAATTTGGATGGCCGACCTTGGATATGTTTCAAAGTTGAAGATGATATAAATGCATAATGAGTTAGGGAAGAAGAAGCATATAGAACAAAGAAAATAGAGAAAAGAGTGCAAAGAGAATAGATAAGCGTGAATCAATGTGTGTTTATGATGTGAGTATGAAAGGTCAATGCAAATCATAAATGTTGAGTTTCTAGAAGTAGTGAGTTGAAGGTGCACTCTATCATTCATGCATGTCTGCAAGTGGATTGAGAAAATTATGGTGGATTTCTTTGTTGCATTGAGATTTTCTTCTCTCTATAACAAGTCTTCTTTATCTTCTTTGTATCTCTATGGCAGTGCACCCTCTATGTTGTTATCCCTATTTGATAGTGAGTCCTTGTTTTGAACAGTGAGTTTGTGTTTTGGCAGTGATCCTTGTTTCTCAAGCAATGAGCCTCTAGTAATTGGTTATGATATTCTATATAGTGTAAGTTAATCCTCACCGTGGTTTTTACCTTATTGGGTTTTCCACATAAATCTAGTGTTATTGTGTTTATTTGATGGTTTTCAATTTCTACACTAGTATTTATTTTTTGATTTGCTAAGCAGTGTTAAGGTTTAGTTTCAGTGAATGAATTAAAGTCAAATCTATGACATTTGATAAACTCCCCCTCTTAGTTGTCTTGTTCAACAAAGGCACACATGAGAAGTTTGATTCACTATGGATGGGTCCATTCAAGATACATCAGCTCCATGGTGAAAACAACTTTCTTCTTACATATGAGGATGGAACACCATTTTATCTTCCACACAGTGGGAAACATATGAAAAAATTTGCTCAATGAAGTGATAGATGTATCATGTAAATATTTGTATAGTCTTTGCATCTTTTTATTTTTGAGTCTTTTAAAGTCTTTTTATTTTTGTCACTTGACTCTACACCAAATGGATGGATGAAGGCACTTAGAGTCTAGAGTTCTTCTCCCTTCGATCGTTTCAAAGAGTGACCGAAGGAAGCTCCCCAGCTAGTGCCAATTTTTATCCTTGAATCTAGCTGAGCTTAATTCATAGGATAACCCCCTATGAAACTTGTTTGTTTTGTAGTCTCGTGCAGTCTAAGCATGCAAATGAGGTGAATTTCAATTTTCCTTTATGTGTAGTTTTGAGCCTTGAATCATCCCCTCAAGCACTTGTATCTAGTCATTTCTTGAAAAGCTTCAAAATGGGTATTTTGTTGATTTTCACTTTCCCAAAGTTAGGATTTTTTTTGTTGATGTAAGGGAATTGTTTTATAGTGCTCCTACATGAGATGATGGAAATTTTTTTAAATGTGTAGTAGTGTTGTTTTTCAGTGCCACTACACATCTTAACTTGTTGAAAGTGCAAGGATGGTCTTTTTTAGCGGCCCTACATCTATTTAGTGTTTTTGAAAAATACATAGGAAGACTTTTTCATCGCTCGTGCACTTTCTTTCCCTCACATGTGTGAAGTTAATGAACTTTTAGTTCATTAATGTTGGTTCATTAAATAGTTTTTAAATGACCTTTTAAGTTGTTTTTAGCATCTTTGATGGTCATCATTCTTCATTTTGTTCTTCTCTTCCTCCTATGATCATTTTAAAATCCCCAAGATCTTATTTAAGCATAGCTTCGAAGGATTTGATCAAATTGTGTGATTGGTCAGCCTATGGTTCCTTTACTTCAGACTTTCCTAGTAAGTCGTTTCCCTGGTTTTTATATTGTTTGTTTTTTTTATTAATCTTAGTTTTCTTCTTCACTCATTCCTTTGTCTATATTTTTCTTGTTTGGGTATGTTTGTTCTTAGTTAGAGTTCTATTTTCTTTTACATTCATGTCATGTGATCTTTCAAACCCTATTTTTGTTTGAAGTTATTTTAGAAACCCTAGACTAAAAACTACAAGATCTAAATGTTAGGGTTTGATGAGTTAGCGAAAATGATTGAGCATATAACCTAATTGGTCTAACCCTATTTTGAAACCTTTGTTTCATATCCATATATGTATTGGCATGAGGAAATTCTACTATCACATCATGATCTTTCTCAAGTCTCATAGATAGGTAATGGCATTTATTTTTAGCACCAATACATGTCAAAACTACCACCAATGTCACATGTGGTAGCGTTAATTTTTAGTGCTATTTGAGTATAGGATATAATGTAAGAGTAATTGTTTTTCAATTTGTTTTCTGACCTAATACTAAGATTTGGGAGCGAAATTTTTCACCACTCCTAAGAATATGAGATTTTCCTTAATATGCACAAGCGGTGAAAATTGATGTCTCTACATATGACTTATAATATTCTCTAATATGCATGAGCACTGAAAATTAGCGTCATTGCATAAAATTCACATAAAGATATGTCAAGGCGGTTAAAAAGAGCACCTATACACTGAACTACACCAAAGAAATTTCAAGCATTTAATAGCACTAAAATTCAACAAATATGCACAAAGTGAACTTCCCTAATATGCAAGGGTGCTGAATTTTAGTGCCCCTACACAAAATCCTAAATTTTTCACTAACTCCCAGAGAATTCCAAAATTGCATTTCGAGCTCTATTTCGCCTGCTTTCACTCAATTTTTCTCACTCCATTACTTCCATTCACTTGCTCCAAAGTGATCATTTTTATTTTCCATACTCCCTCATCAAGATGCATACTCTCCTAATATTGGAAAAATATCTTGTTTTCTTGTAGTTGGTTCCCATCTCCTTTCATGCATTCCTTGAAGGCATTCATTGTAAGATATCAATGGTCTTGTGGTACACCTAATGATAACTGAAGAGTCACCATCATCAAGCAAGAAGGGAAAAATGAAATACAAATACTAAGTTGTTTATCCACATAGTCACATACAAGATCGATGAGATCAAGGATACAAAAATTGGTCCTCTTGATATGTATGACTTTGTTAAAAGAATAGAGAAGCAACCTTTGGAAAATGATTTGGAGGCCATTTTTCATAGAAACCTTCATCGAGTAGCCTCATTTCCAATAGCATCTCATTGTCTAGAGTTTGTGCTGCAAGTTGCCTCACACTACATCAACGATGATAGAAGTGTTAGAGACTCTTCAGGATAGGTAATGATGAGGTTGGATGTTGATTTCTTTGGCATGGTTTTCCATGTCCCAACCATGGAGAAATATACAGATATGACTATTCAACATTCCCAAGAATCTTAAGATAAAAATAAAAATGAATCCAAGTAGTTGATTAACATGGAATGGTTGAAAAACCATAGGCATAACATTTCGAGATGGCCTAAAACCTTCCTCATAGTTATTTCAAGGTGGATGTATGTGATATGATCACTCTTCTAAGCAAAGTGAAAGGATTTCCAACTTCACCAACTTTCCAAGAATGGATGTATGAGTACATTAGGATAATGAAGAAAAAGAAGAATCAAATTGATTGTGGTGCCCAAATCAATGATGAAATCCGTGAAAAAATCATCAACACGCACTCTACTTTGAAGTTCTATATGACTTCATACCTAGTGTACATTGTAACGATAATGATGTAATATCCAGGTCTAACAACTGAAGGAGAATAAAGACATTTACAAGGAAAATGTTTAGCACTATGCTTTTTTGTTGAGGAGAATCACATATTCTTCAAAGAATGTGCAACTTGTGGCAATGAGTATTGAAGAACCCATGGTTCAAAAAGTTTAAAAATGTTACTCTAAAGGAAAAATCATATATGAATTTATTGATAGAATAATCGAACAAGGTTCACAATACATTATTGTTGCAGAGGAGAGGATTGACCAAATATCCAAGATCAATCTAAATTTGGACAAGACAGTGAGTACAATTTCTACTGAGAATAAGGAAATGGAGCAAAATATTGAGTCATGGATTCAGTTGAAGAGAGAGAAGTTGAGCAAGTTAGTGGGAGTTGGGGTTATTCCCAACAAGGAAAAGTATGTGGAAATTAAAGAATCTATCAAAAACCACATACAAGTCATCAAGACTCTAATCAAGGGAGCTCAATAGGTGCAAGAGGATGTTGAAGGACATCATGTTGTCATGGTGAATAGAATTGAAGAGTTTTTGAGGAGATTTCTTGATGGCGACCACATATTTGTTCCGGCAAGTGAGATTATCCAAGTTTTCAAAGAAGCTATTCAGAAACAAGTAGAAGATGAAGCATTTTCATTAGATTCAATGGACACTTTGTGTGATGTGTAGTTGACCTTGGAAAATATAAAAACACATCTAGATAGATGTAAAAAGGTTTGTTCTGCTACAAAGAAGTCCATCACAAAGGTTCATACTATTATTAACTACACTTTTGGACCATACCAGATAATAATGTAGGAGATTTTGAAGAACTATGAATATTTCCAAGCATAAATAAAGGCACCATAAATCCTTTTACATTTCTAAAGATAGCTAGATTTCATTCTTTTTGTCAAGCTTTATGTAAATAGACATTGGCATTTTTACATGTCTTGAATGCAATTACATGTAAAAATAGAGAACTATGAAGATTTGGACCAGACCAGATAGTAATGCAGGAGATTTTGAAGAAATATGAAGATTTCCAAGCATAAATCAAGGCACTATAAATCCTTTTAAATTTCTATAGATAGCTAGATTTCATTCTTTTTATCAAGCTTTATGTAAATAGGCACTGGCATTTTTACATGTCTTGAATGCAATTACATGTAAAAATAGAGATGTCATCCTATAATCATGGATATTACATTTGAATAATTCAATGTTAGTTAGGGTTTTTCCTAGAATAGTTCATAGCTCTCACCTATAAATAAGAGAGAGTTGTATTGTTTTATTTACCTTTTTTCTAATGCAACGAAGTGCTACTCATTTGCAAAGCAATTTTTGAGACTTTGAGTTCATATTGTGATACTATTGTCAATCAATAAAGAAGGCTGAATTGAATACAAAATATTATTTTAGATCAATTTCAACAAGTTTTAATGTTCTTATGTCTTTCAAAATAGTTTATCTTATTATTCAATTGGATTAGCAATGTTTTATTAATTGAGATTGGAAGGCTTTCAAGTTGATTTGTGTAGACTTTGTGCTATGCCTTTTATTTGGAATTGTGTAATTGTTGGTAATATTGTTGAATGATCTTCAAGACTTTGTGCTTGAAATTCCTCATTAATATGTGGACCTTTGCATGGAGTGAATTGGAATACTTTGTGCCCCAATTTAAATCACGGGTTACTTTGTTGAAGAACTCATCTTTGAAAACCATGAAAATAATTTGTTCTTATGGGTGTTTTTCAGTTATGTCTATTTGATAATACTGGTACTCCTAGGCTATGCTTTGACAAGTTAGAAGTATTGGAAATTATTGCTTAGTTTTTATTTAAATTTATAGAGCATCATGAAATCAAAAAAGTGGAACATTTTAAACATATTTTCTGAAATAAGAGAGAATCATGAATGTGACAAACCCCCATATGATTAGTGTAGAGTACAATACACTAATCATATTGTAAAGATTTGAATATTTTACTTTAGTTTCGGTAATCAGTAAGAAGGGAACCTCCCCTTTCTAACATGAGAGATTTTATCTCATAACAACTATGGGTGAAATTCAAATTTTGTAATCTATAAAGGGATTACATAATTTTCACCCAATAGAATAAAACATGAAAGTCAATAAAAATAGACTAATTTACCTCCACCAACGTGTCTAGTCTTACTCCATTATATGTGATAATGCTAATTCAATAGTATGTGGATTTCTCATAAAACCTTAGCATAACCTTGTTTAATAAAATGAGTATAATATGGATTTAAGATTCATAAAAATTTGTGAAGAGATTGAATTCCTAAATGAAGGTTGTTTTATAGCTTGTACAAATATTTGATCAAATTTGTAGGATGTTTGGGGAGATCAATGGATGAGGTTGGTTAAGAGATTATAATGAACGTGCAAGTGACATATGTCATGATGAAGGGATAATATATGGAATTAAGTGGTTACATGGACCAAATGACTAGATGCATGAGTGGATGAAGTGGAATTGAGTAAGACTAAACAAAAGTTTCTTTTCAATCAACTCACTAAATTTAGTGATAAAATAATATAAATAGAATGATATATTTAGGAAATAAATAAAATAATTTTTTTTTAATTTTTTAATTTTAGAGGAAAAGAAAATTCAAATTAAATAAATTAAATAATTTATTCAATTTTAGAAGAAAGATTAGCTAATTAAATGATTTAAAATTATTTAATCAATGTGGATAGAGGAAAATTAAGAATTTAATTAAAAAATTAAAGTTATTTAATTAATATGAATGATGAAAAATTAAAAATAGTTAAATAATTAAAAAATATTAATTAAAGTGGTTGGAAGAAAGTGATTAATTAAACAATTAAAAATTGTTTAATTAGTGTTGATAAGAAGAAATGATAAATTAATTAAATAATTAAAATATTCAATTAATATTGATGAGGGAAAATGATGAAATAATTAAATAATTAAAAATTGTTTAATTAATAGTGATGAAGGGTTGATAATAGATGACAAAAATGATGTTAGTTGAGATGAAATGTGTTAATCCTTTTTAGGTGTCTACATTTTTCCCCTATTTGAGACAATGTTCTCTCTTGTGTTGTTTCAAAGACTTGCTACTAACATAAATTTTAGGTGATGGTGTGTCTTAGTGTGCCTTAGTGGATTGATGGATGAAGGTTCAATGGTAGGTTGCCCCCTTTAGAGATCAACCACAAAAATAAATTTCAAGGTGTTACCACCTTTTTGGTAGCCCATACTCAAAACACATCCACTCCCTTTGGGTAAAATAAACACATTGAGTAATTGCATTTATGTCTTGGTTTTTAAAGTTATGTTAGGTCCCAAAACAGTTTTCATACTTCCCTTTTTCATGATGGTTCAATTAATTTTTCCTAAGTTATCTTTGTGTCAACCCTTGTTAAGTTTTGGAATAGCTGTCAAGTCCCAAGGTGATTTTCATAACTTGGGTTTCACCAACGAAAGGAGGAAGATTAAGAAAAAATGAGTCCCTTTCAAAAAAAAATATATGTTTCCAAACTTCTGTCATTCCTAATAGGGTTGGGAAACCTAATCCATTTCTGTAGCGAATTTTCTAAAAAGATTAAGTATTCCTCCTAAGGGTTCTTTCTAGAGGCTATAATGAAAAAGGGGCTCCCAGGGGTATTTTTAAGTGTGTCGTATGCATGATGGATAAAGCAGGTGATAGTTTCATCCATATAACTTATGAGGATTTCAAAAATTTAAAATCATTTTTGAAACACTACCCAAAGTCTGACATTTGTGCATTTAGACTACTTATGAGCTATTATTTGTAGAAGAAGTAATGATACTAGAGATAAATACATTGCAGAAATAATATTTTAATGCACAACCATTGAGATGCATTATAGAGATTAAAAAATGAAGAATATTACACAAAAAAATGGAAATACACAACTATAAGCATATATTTCCACATTGCACGAAGCTAAGTAGAAAGCTTAAAAGATATATATATATATATATATTACAAGCTAAAATTTAGGTCTTCAGCACATGGGTTTCTAAGAAGAGAGTGAACATGAGAATCTTGATGCCCTCAATCACCTCCTAGAGGTGTTATATTTGTGTAAGGGAGAATAGGTTCTCATTAAACTCAATGAAGTGAGTGAAAGTCTCCAACATGTTGCATTCCAACTGGTACATAGAAGAGAAATCACTTGCCTAGCCTACTCGTTCCTCAATGTAGTGTCCATGTATATTGCATCACCTACCAAACCTACACATGTATACTCGAACAAGCTCCCCAAGGAATATTTGACATAGGGCAAGTAGATTGATCTAACTAGATGCTTAGCAAATTGATTTCCCCCACTCAAACTTCCTAGAGGTGCAAACATTGTTGTAAATGAAACACTCCAATAAAGATGAGTTGCATATGTGAACTTGGGAGAGGAGGTGCTCATCAATTATCTTCTGAATTACTCCTCCCTCCACATCGCTACAAATGAGGAAGACCTCCCTCTGTTGGTCTCTAACCAATATCATCACTATGCTACACTTGACTCCCCAAATAGTGAGTAAGTCACATGTCTCGTCAAGAACTACATCACTAGTAGTTCTCGACATATCTGAAATCATGATTATCATTAATGGGAATGAAATTAATCCAACTAATTTATAGAAAAAAGGGAGTAAATGAGTAAAGTTTTCTCGAGAATGCAATTGATAAGGACACTCAAGTGGCTTCAAATTTAATGAACTCAACTAAGTGATGTGAATCTAACAAAGTATGTGTTTTTCCATCAGGAAAGCTCCTACATTTAAACTATCATTATGAATATGCTCCTAGTTGGAATTTCACATGAGTTGAAGCACACGAGGCTCGTCTGCAGAGTTAGCGATACCTTCTCATATCCCAATCAATTAGGAGAAGTGATTTAATCATAACCCATCCAAAAATTGGCCATTAATCATTATGTGTCTTGGTTGAGTAGAGAACAAACCTCCATGAAATGCTTATTTGTTGATTTGGTGGTTACATTCTCTCAAGAATCAGTTTTCAAGAAATGGCTAGTTGTTAAAATCAAATATTTTTTAAAATATGATTTAATATGATATTGATAGGGTTTAAATTTGGACCCCCCTTGTGATGTGATGCATGAGTGAGAATTAGTCTAAATAAGGATCAAGTTTTGTAATTTTGGTTTCTTCTTGGTCTTTATTATCTATGATGCAACCACATTAGGAGGGTCCTCAAAGAGAAAAATCTAGACCATGCAACACAAGTAACACAATGAAAGCAACATACAATATGGAGGAAAATGCAAATATAATTATTCTCATTAACATAAATCTCAATTACATTTAGTTGGCAACATCTGGGCTTACAAATTTAGCTCACAGGCCTGATATAACATGTCCTAATTACAACATTCTAATATGCTCCTATATCTGAGCTGAAATCTTACAATTCAGATCAATCTTTATCTACTCAATCAACTACTACCACTACTACCACTTTCTAAATATTGATTACAAGCTTTATATCATATCTGTGATTCTAGAAACATTTGCATCAACCAAAGATCATCACATTCTCCAAAGAAAATGTTACGTGCGCATGAATAGGTCGGCCTCAAATTTGAATTACTCCACTAATAGGTGCATAGAATGAAATGTGTACCTATAGTGAAGGTCAAGGACACTCAACAAAATATTTAAGATCACACTGTCGAGATCCACAAGTCACAAGAACAATCCACGAATGATCAAATTAGCCGCTAGGCTTGAAGATTATTCTGGTGCCAATTCAAGAAACTACCATGAAATCCATAATCAATAACTTGTTAGAAAAAGATCCAATCACTCTCAAATCTTGGAATAAGGAAAAGGAACGCGTCCACAATGTACACAAAGATCCACAAGGTCTAGTGAGAAAATATGATGAGTCCACCAATATGAACTGAGGAAGAAAAAAATAAGAGCAAAATTAAAAGAAAATATTTTTGCTTGATGCAAGATTGCCAAGAACCAAGGATGCTCCTGCATCAGACATCCAAGGTTATTGAAAATTGAGTCCCTCACTTTTCCAAGGCTAAAGGAAAACCAAGATGGTCTACCTCAACCTAAGAAATCTAAGAAGAATCCTCCATTGGTTTGTCTTTCCACTTCACAAGATATTCTTTGTACTATCTTCCACGAGTATTTCTCCCATCTATGATATCCAAAATCTCTTCAATCTCATCTATTTATTGTTTAGGAAACCGATTCTCCAATTTTTCTTCACTCTCTTTACTAAACTCTACTTCATGGTACTGATATAGATCTACAATGTTGAATATAGGTGATATACCCATGCCTTCTTGTAGCTCCACTTCGTATGCATTTCCTAAATCAAATTTCTTCCAGATTTTACAAGGTCTAAACTTCCTCATATTTAGCTTGTTGTATGTTCCAACTAGAAATATCTCCTTCCTCAAATATACCATCACTTCATCTCCAACTTCAAATTCCTTTTGTCTCATCTTTTCATCTATTTTGTCCTTATACTTTCAGTTCATGTCTTCCAATTATTGTTTCACTTGAGTATGCACTTTATTCATATGTTCTGCAAATTCTTATGCTTCTACACTACTCTTATCTTCCATACTGATGTCTCTCAACTTTGATATACCTCTAGAATGAACTCTAGTAAAAATCTCAAAAGGTGTCTTTCCTATACTCCTATTCACTGAATTGTTGTAAGTAAACTCTTCTTGTACAAGGACTAAATCCCAACTTCTGGTCTTCTCTCCAATCAAACATCTCTACAAATTCCCTAAAATCCTATTTACTACCTTTGTCTATCTATCAGTCTATGGGTGAAAAGTAGAATTCAAACCTCAAATCTGTCTTCAGCTTCTTCCAAAGTGTCCTCCAAAAGTAACCAACAAACTTTACATCTCTTTCTAAAACATTACTCCTAGGTAATCCATGCAATCTGACCACTTCTCTAAAAAGAAGTCTGCTACATGTATTGCATCAGTTGTCTTCTTACAAGGTATGAAATCTACCATTTTAGAAAATCTATCTACCACCACAAATACAGAATCATTACCTCTTTGTGTCTTGAGCAAACCAAGTATGAAATCCATGTTGATATCTTCCCAAGGTCTCCCTAGAACTATCAAAGGCTTATACAATCCAAGATTCTGACTACTTCCTTTTGCAACTTGAAAAAATCTACAGCTCTACAAAAATCTCCTAACATCCATATGAATCTATGGCCAAAAGTAATTCTTACTCACCAATGCCACTATCTTATCAACTCCAAAGTGTCCTCACATTCCTCCACTATGCTTCTCCTTCACTAAGTTATCCCTCATTGAACTTTGGGGTATACACGATTGATTTCCTCTAAACAACATATCTACCTGAATGAAATAATCCAACCATTGGCTTCTATCCTCTAAATCAGTTCTTTACAAGCTCTCCAAGGTTCTACAAAATCTGGGTCTCTCTCATACAAGTTCTTCAACTCATCAAAGCCTAATACCCCCACTCTCATCTCTATTAGTAAATTCCTTCTCCTACTCAAAGTATCAACAACTCTATTTGAATTTCCACTCCTATGCTTCAAAAAAAAAGTATAGCTCTACAAGAATTCTATCCATCTCATTGTCTCTGATTTAACTTACCTTGACTATTCAAATATTGCAATTCCTGATGATCCGTGTACAACACAAACTCCTTAGGAAACAAATAATGTCTCCACTTTTTCAAGGCTTGAACTATAGCATTAAATTCTTGATCATACACTGAATATCTTCTTCTAGCATCATTCAATTTCTCATTGAAATAAGCTATAGGTCTTCCTTCTTGACTCAACATTGCTCCAATTGCATTTCCACTTTCACCACAATCTACTTGAAATACATTATTGAAATATGGTAAATCCAACACAGGCTATTTAGTCACCTTCTGCTTCAAAAATTTAAAACTAGAGTCTACTCCAGACATCCATCTAAAATCCTTCTTATCTCCTCTCATTGTTTTTGTCATAGGACTACAAATAGAATTGAAATTCCTAATGATATTTTAGAAGAAACTAGCCAATCCATGAAATGATATTACCTCTCCAATGCTATCTAGTGATTTCTCTTACCTTCTTAGGATCCATATTCAATCCATCCATAGATATCAAAAATCCCAGATATACCAAATCCTCCTTCATGAAACTACACTTCTTAATGTTTATCAGCAACTACTCCTCTCTCAACCTCTACAAAACTTGTCTCATATGCAACAAATTTTCTTCTCTACTCTTACTGAAAATCAAGATGTCATTCAAATACACAATCACAAATTTACCCAAGAATTTCTTTAATACCTCATTCATCAACCTCATGAAAGTACTCGGTGCATTTTTCAATCCAAAAGGCATCGCCAACCACTCATACAATCCTTCATTTTTCTTGAATGCTATTTTCTACTCATCCCCTTCTCTTATTCTGATACGATGATATCCACTCTTCAAATATATCTTTCTAAAGTATCTAGCTCCACTCAAAAAATCCATAATGTCATCCATCTGGGGTAAAGGAAATCTATACTTCACCATGATCTTATTTATGGCTCTAGAATCTGTATGCATCCTCCATTCTCCATCCTTTTTAGGTGCTAGTACAACTGGTAATGCACATGGACTTAGTATTTCTTTGATCAAACCCTTCCTCAACAATTATTGCACTTTTCTATTCAACTCTTCATTCTCTGTCGATGTCATCCAGTGTGATACTTTATTAGGAAAACTAGCTCCAGGAATCAGATCCATACAATGACTAATACTCCTCAAAAATCCATCACGTGCATTATCTGAAATGATCTCCTCATACTCAGTCAACAATTCCTTTATCTCTTCCAAGTGATCTTCTACATGCTTCAATTCTTCAACCTTCTTAGGAACTAAGAAATAACACACATTCTCATGTCTCAATCCATCAAGGAATCTCCTTCCATCAACAAGGAAAACCCTAGCATTCGTACAAACCTCAACTATAGGAACATCTTCTAATGGCAACAAAATCTGCTTCATCCCATTAGCAAAAATGGTGTATATATTATTCTTTCCATTATGGATAGCCTGTCTATCATACTTCCAAGGTCTTCCCAACAAAACATGGCATACATCCATAGGCATAATATCTCACAAAACTTCATCATGGTAATTTCCTATCTTCAATTTCACCAAACATTGTTCGCTTACCAGTATCTTATGCTCATCCTGAATCCAAGCTATCTGATAGGGCTTCAAGTGTTTCAACCTTTCCAACTTCAATTTAGTCACCATCTCTTCAAAAACCAGGTTCTCATAACTTCCACTATCAACAATCACCTTACAACATTTACCTGCTACCTTGCATTTGGTCTGAAACAAATTCTTTCTCTGCAATGGCTCCTACTCCATTTCACTCTGACATAATAATCTCCTATTCACCAACACTTCTACATCTTCCAGTTTATTATATGATCCAACACGATCTTCCTCAACAAAGGTTTTTCTTCTATTGTTCTCTATCTTTCTACTTGTCTCTCCCTAATTACATTCAAATGCTCTATGTCCTTCTCCACCACATTTATGGCAAGTTCTCTTGAGTACTCTTTTCTCTTTTCCTCTATCATCTCTTCGATATCCTTCATTATGGTAACTACCATATCCCCCTCTTCTGTAATAGTTTCCATCACTCTTAGGATATGCATTATCATTCTTACTAACCCCCTTATCCTTATTTTGATCTAGAAAAGATCATGTTCCTCCTCCAGCAAAAGTTCTTCCTCTTTGAAATCTTCCACCTCTTCCTCTCTATCTCTACTCATGTATCTTATTCAACTTCTCTTCTGCCTTTAGGGCACACTGATATGCATCTTTCACACTCACCAACTTGATCAAACTAATTTCATCCTATATAGATGACCTCAAACCATTCACATATCTGGCTACTTGCTCAATTTCCTCCTCTAAATGTCTAGACCTGATGCTCAACTTATAAAACTCCTCTGTATATTATGTCACACTTGAATCTTTCTTCTTCAAATTTTGCAACTTTTAGAACAAAATAATCTGATATAATATGCAGGAATAAACTATCTTCAACTTATTCATCATCCGATCCCAAGACTTTATCTTTTCTTTTCCTCTTCTTTTCCTATCTATTTGCAAATATTCCCACCAAAGGGATGCATGTCCTCTCAACTTTGTACAAGAAAATTTCACTTTCTTATCTTCAGTGGTACCTTCAAATTCAAAATAATTTTCCATCTCTATAATCCAATCAATCAATTATTTTGAATCCAACTTACCATTATAATCTGGTGGATTGAAATGGGGTTTTGTATTCTCTCTAGTTAGGGCTCTTATGAACCTCTCTTCTCCCTAATCTAGGCCAGTTTGCTCTTCTCTTCCTCTTTCATCTTGAAATTCTACCTCTTCATCACTCACATCATCAACTGGTCGACCTCTTCTTTGGGTCATTTCGATTGCAGCTAATCTAGAAGCAATTCCTCTCAACATCTCCATTAAAACTAGGTCTGCATCTCCACGCACTCCATTTCCTCTAACATTTCTTCTTCCTTCCATATTTACAAAAGCCCTTTGTAGTTGCAGGTCGGATCCTCAATCCACCACCCAACAACGAATTTTCTATAGGAATCCAAAAATTTTGATGACTTCGCATGGATTGAATCTTTCTCTAATACCAATCTGACACAACCATAGTAGGAGGGTCCTCAAAGAGAAAAATTTGGACTGTGCAACACAAGTAACACAATGAAAGCAACACAAAATATGGAG
This sequence comes from Sequoia sempervirens, assembly GCA_007258455.2. Taxonomy (NCBI): domain Eukaryota; kingdom Viridiplantae; phylum Streptophyta; class Pinopsida; order Cupressales; family Cupressaceae; genus Sequoia; species Sequoia sempervirens. The sequence goes on from VDFB02000015.1 coordinate 94,788,187, forward strand.
GAAAATGTAGATACAACTATTCTCATTAATAGAAATCTCAATTACATTCATCCAACAACATCTAGGCTTACAGATTCGGCTCACAAGCCTAATATAACATGTCCTAATTACAACATTCCAATATGATCCTATATGTGAGATGAAATCTTACAATTTAGATCAATCTTTATCTACTCAATCAACTAATACCACTACTACCACTTTATAAAGATCAATTACAAGCTTTAAATCATATCCACAATTCTGGAAACATCTGCGTCAGCCAAAGATCATCACATTCTCCAAGGAAATAAAATGTAATGTGCGCATGAATAGGTTAGACTCAAATTTGAATTACTCCATCAGCAGGTGCATAAAATGAAGTGTGGACCTATAGTGAAGGTTGGGGACACTCCAAAGAACATTTAAGACCACACCATTGAGATCCACAAGTCATGAGAACGATCCACAAATGATCAAATTAGCCACTAGGCTTGAAGATTATTCTGGTGCCGGTTCAAGAAACTACCATGAAATCTGGAATTAATAACTTGCTAGAAAAAGATCCAATCACACTCAAATCTTGGAATAAGGAAAATTAACATGTCCACAATGTACACAAAGATCCGTAGGGTCTAGTGAGAAAATATGAGTCCACCAATATGAACTGAGCAAGAAAAAAATAAGAGAAAAATTGAAAGAAAATATTTTTGGTTGATGCAAGATTGCCAAGAACCAAGGATGCTCCTGTATCAATCTATGAATAGTAAATTTAAATGAAATTCTTAAAATTTATGGATATTTCTTTTTGCTTTCATAGGTGTTAGGATATTCCTTATCTGTGTGGATATGGTATTCAATTTTCTTTCATTTATTTATCTTTAGATGATATCATAATCACTTTGAGTCAATTAATCTAGCTATTAGTAATCCGATCTTTGAGTCATGATATTAGTAGCTTGCAAATCTATTTTTAGTTTAGTTAGTAGTCTAGAAGTTTATTTCAATCACATATGTACCATGGTTATGGGCTAGTGTTATTCTTCCTTTTCTAATTTTTGGTTAAAATCATATCCCCATTTTATTTTAAGTTAAAAATACAAACTCATATCATATTAGGGAGCTATACCTCTTAAAATTTAGAGGAATATCACTAATGCAATGGTGATATCTCCAACTATTGGTGATTAATTTAGTATTTCTATTGGGTAAAATGGAGTCAATTTAAGTTAATAGTTCAAAATACAAATCTATCAACCAACACAAGGAAAGCTTGCAATAAGTAAACAAGGTAGGTTTAGTGAAGAGGAGGGTGGAAAATGAGATCAATTGGGCTACTAAAAAAAGTTTTGAGAGGTATAGGTAATGAATAAAATGGATTTGAAGAAGGTAGGTGAGAGGAATTAGGGTTTGGATTCCTATATATAGGCATGTAGGGGTCATTTTTAAGTCATTTTCACCCTCTTAGTTCTTGATTTTTAGACCCTCTAGAGTGATCAAAGCATGAAGGAGTTGTAGAGATGACAAAGATTGTGAGGGTTATCCACCATGCAAAGAGAGTCCATCAAAACCAAATGCCAACCATAGTACTTATGATGGTGTTGCAAGTATGTGAAGATTGGTGTTGTCATTGATGTCAACAATATTGTGTTTTCATTGGTGTCAACTGTATGTGTTGAGGGAGATTGGTGTTGAAGATGAACAATTGGTGTTGTCTATGCTTTGAATTTTTGCATTATGTTGTCATTAGTTAAGCTACTGGTGTTAAACTCTAGTGTTTCTTTGATAAGCTAATACATAGTGCTAAAGATGTTGTGGATTTGTCTTTGGTGCTTGGTTTCCAAGTCCTTTTGAGAAAAATTGATAAAAAGAGGAAATAGTGTGTTGCAGTGTTGTTTTGGGTTACAAAGATATGTTATGTTTTTTCTCCACATTTCTTAAGAGTTGAAGATATACCTATGAGATTTGGATATGTTGGTGAGAGGTGTTCAAAAGTGTTATATTCAAGATATGGTATGTTGGATCATCATAGAATGGAATTTTTGTTCACCAATGTGTGACTATGCATTGCAAAGGTGTCCAGGAGAAATGTTTCTGCCCTGCATTTCTTTGCAATTATGCTTTAGGTCTTATGATTTTGAAGGAGTGTTGATGGTGATGGTAGTTTACCTTATTCAAGAGGATTTGAGGTTTGGTGCATTGGAAGATAGTTTTTCAAGTAACACTATATGGAAGAGCTCTTTGAGTGAATTGGGTTTGTACATTCTTCAAGTGGATGTTGTTGTGAAAGAGTTTGTTGGATTTTAGGATGTTTGAGGAATATTCTAGATAATGTGCAAGTGTGGTGTGTGGTTTGTAATTCATCCTTAGGTTTGAAGCATGTACTTAAAATTTTAATGGTGTTTACATAGGTAACAACTGACCTAGTGTTTACACTACATGCAAAGGATAAATATTGTTTGTGGTAACATGTGGTTTAGTAGTGTTGTTGATTTGGGTCCAAATTATGTTTTGATGTGGTCCACATTCACTTATCTCTTCTATGGAAGTGTTTTGGTGTCGACCTAATTTGAATTTTCACATTTGAGGTGCATTTACAACATTGGAAAGGGTTTCAAGGTTGAGGATGGTATAAGTGTGAGTTGAATTGTTGAAGGAAGACAAGATAGATGAAAGTGTGAAGTATATGATGCAAATTGCAAAGTTTCAATGTGAAAATTTGAGTAGAGCAGTGCGAGCTTTCAAGTGTTGGATTATCGGATGTAGTGAGTAGAAGGTGTTTGCAATCATTCAAATAGACTACAAATCTGTTTGAGAAATTGTGGTGGAATGTTTGTTGCATTGATATCATGTTCTCTGTCCAATATTTCTTCTCTATCTTCTTTATCCATTCCAATAGTGAGCCTTTCTAAATAGTGTATCCTATTCTAGTAGTGAGCCCTTGTAACTAGTTTTTTAATTACTTATATTGTGAGCTAATCCTCACTGTAGTTTTTCCCTCCTTGGGTTTTACACATAAATCTAGTGTTCTCTTGTGTATAGTGATAAAGTTATTTTAGGTTTTGTTATTCGCTTTTCATGCTAATTCATCATAATAGATTAAGGGTTTAATGAATGCATGTGGATTTGAATATTAATGAGGGTTTTGATGTTTTTATAAGATACAAATAACTCACCCCCCTCTCTCAATTGTCTTGTTGATTCAACAATTGGTATTAGAGAAAGTTTCCTTGGAGAAAATCTTAACTGCTTGAGGTAGATCTAGGATGGTGAACAAGAAGGAGATCCCTATGTTTGATCGCATAGACTATGCACTCTAGAAGAAAAATATGGAAGGTTATCTAGTTTACCTAGGATATAATGTTTGATGGTTAGTGAAGACTCAATTTACCATACCTACAACTAGACTGAGCACAAGTGATGAGATCAAGGACTATGAAATAAATGGTAAAGCAAGGTTTGTTCTCTTGAGTATAGTCTTGCAAATTTTGAATTAGTGAAAGTTATGGATCTAAAAACTATTAAATAAATTTGGGATAAATTTGAAAGTATTTATGAAGGATATATTATGGTCAAACAAGCTAACATGCAAAAATTGAAGACCACATTTGAGAACTTGAGGATGTCTAAAGATGAAAACATTACAAGCTATATGAGAGGGTAAATGAAGTGGTGAGATACATCAGAGGTCTTGGAGGAAAGGTCAAAGAACCTAAAGTGGTAAAGAAAATTATTAGAACCCTTACAAAATCTTATAGTTATAAAGTTGTTGCTATTGATGAATCTCAAAATCTAGATCAGTACTCTAGAGATAAATTATATGGATCTATAATTGCATTTGAGATGAGAGAGTTTGGTACTAATAATGGTGCAAAAGTTGAGATTTCTATTAAGGCTAGAAAACTAGAGAAGGTTGAAGGTTTAGATTAGGATGATATTGATGATGTGGAAGCTAACTTTGTGAGAAGGATGAAAAGGGTACTGGTAACTACAAAGGTAAATTACCTTTCAAATGTTTCAATTGTGGAAAAATAGGTCACTATGCTTCAAGATGTCCAAAAAGAGTTGTGAATGAAAAAAAAAAGGAGAACAAAGCTAAGGAGATTAGGGTATGTGCAAGATCATCATGGAAAAAACATGCCCTTAAGTGGCAAAAATTTAGAAAAATCAGAGTTAGGCAACTTGACATAAAAAATTGAATAAGTTATCTATATTATTTCAAAAATATGTAAGAATAGAATCTGTAGAAAATTGAATGTAGTTTTTAAACTACTAGGTTTATTTTAAAAAATAATAATCTATTTGGTGAAAATTTGAAATTTCAATGCAGTAGTACTTAAATTTCAGGGAAAAAATAAGTAGGTGTCTAACCACCCTAACCACAATAAAATGATAATATTTTTTCATAAGATTTTAGATATAAGTAGAGGAATCATGTCCTGATGTGATGCATATTTTTGAAATTTTTTTCCAAGTAAATAATTAATTATGAAATTTTTATTACAACTTTAAAAAATATAAAACTCATTTTTCCTGACCACCTTAACTTGGTCAAAACTTCATGAAATTAATTTTTTTTTTAATCCTATAGTATGCAAAGCATAGAATGTGATACATGTTTTAGATTCAAAAAATGTGATACCGTTTGAAAGCTATAGATGTTTTTCAATTATCCTATCAATCAAGACTTTAGTCGTAATTCAAATAGAAAATGAATAATAATTATTTATTAAATTCAAAGTAAAGCATAATTTATATTGGTGGAAAGATGAGAATATCTTTTAAAAAACCTTTTCATTTCATAAATTTTAGGTAAAAAAAAAGTTGTCAGCCACATACCCTACACATACCCATCATATCACCACTTTTTAGCCCATCATGATCCTGCACATACCCATTAAGAAAATATATTATGTTAGAGAAGATGCAAGTATTTTTGATGATGAGTCTAATTATGGAGATGTTGATGATGATGAATTCCTGTTCATGGATTTAAAAAATGAATATATTTTTGCTAACTTTGAAAGATGTGTGAAGGAAGTTCTTTGAAGAGAAATGATAAGACTAGAGGTACTTAGCTATTTTCTTTTCATGTTATACAGGATAAGAAATATTGGATAATTGACAGTGGCTGCTCAAATCATATGACTGTAGACAAGAGTAAGTTTGTTAAACATGAAAAGTATGGAGGACTTGTTAGATTTGGAGATGATTTAGGTGCTAAGATTTGTGGAATAAATTCAATAAATTTTGATAGAAAGTATAATATGTTGGAAGAATGAAGAAGAAAATCTCATTATGCAACTTTTGTGTTGTCATTGATGTCACCATGTTATATGAGTTATAATTGGATCACCATAAGTTCAAGATTGATCTAGTATTCAGAACTAGTATGCAGAAACATACATTATCCTCTGGTATTTTGGTCCGCATATGTAGTTTAGGTAAGTTTTATCCTTGCAGTTCATATATGATTTACACTATATATATACATCTATGTTCTTGATTGCAGATGGTTCTAATATTTATATCATAAGTTATGAATGGAAGAAGGTTGATAGGCACAGTGTTGATAGGTTGTATCATAGATTGGCATAGGAATTTTGGTCTGCAATCCTCCGCTAATGAGTATCATTCATTGCAATTTTTGGAAATGGTTCTTGGTTTCTAGAATCTTGTAAATTCAAATTTTCATATGTACAGGTGCTCGTATGGTGAGTTGGCATCACTTTGTTGCTGTATTTTGTTATTAGGTCTATCCCTGGCCAACCTAATCAATAGTTGATGTTATAATGAATTAATTTTGTGTTGTGGATGTATATGTGACCTATCTTAGGTCCATGTTGATATGTTGTAGTGTACTACATGCTTGAATTATTCTTGGAAAAGTTTTGTAAAAGCTTGAAGCCAATAGTTAATCCTTTTGGTGAATAAGGGTTGCATCTAATTAGGCCAACCTAATTGATGCTTATGAATGAGTCAGATATGTATATTGGATAGTTTTTGAGATTGAAAGAGATAGATAAGTATGTGAAGATGAATCAAGGTGAATACATATTTTCTAGTATGTGAGTTTATCAGAAGTGTGTAAAGTCAGTTTATTAAGCATCAAAGGAACTGAATCAACACTTGGTGGGTATAACTTTATCAATTCATATTTTGGATATAAGCTATTTCTACATTGTATCTTTGTAGGCATTGAGCCTCCCATTTTGGATAGTGAGTCCTGGTAGTGAGCCACCCTTTGTAATATCTTATAACTAGTGTATCTATGGGTTATTTTTAGGATTAGCAAATGAATTGAAAGCATAAACCCAAAGAAATAATGAAGTGCAAAGGAATAATAAACAAAAACACAGAAAATAGAACATTCTCACCCAGTGTCTTCAATCTCCATGGCTGATCTCCATTACACCTTCTAACTTGCTTGTTGACGTATTGCCCTTAGATCGAACATGCGAGCAATCTAGAAATAAATGTCTAAGTCCTACACCAAGCTTTGAAGGATTTTCTCAAAGTCTATGTCTATGAAAATATTATTGAAATGCCTATGCCTAAAATGTGCCAAGATTAAGTGGAATAAATGCTGCAATTCTTGTGAAAAATCTAAGTATGTCAGTGCGTAATCTAAAAATGAGAGGAAAATAACATTTTATAGAAAATTCCATTTTGAATGGATGGATGAGATTGACTTTTGACAGAGACCTAAAATCAGAGGACAAGATTAAATTTGATAATCCCTAATCAGGGTTAGGGAAAAATCCTTAGATGAGTGGTTGAGATGTCATCTAAGAAGATTGGATCGGCGGTGGAGAATAAATGAGATAATTAATTTCAAAAATAAAGATTTTCAAAAATCAAGAAGATAAAGACTGCCTAATTTGTGAGATTCAAAAAATCAAGAAGATAAGAGTTAGACTGAAGATCAGATTTGGAAAATCAAGAATATGCTTGATTACTTGATTTTTAGAAGATTAGTTACCATTTTGAATTAAATTAATTTAGAATATGGATTTTGTGAAATAATAAATAATCCATTTTTAGATTATTTACCAAAATGGACTGTCAATTAAGAATGTGATGACATTTTAAATAATTTTATTTATTTAAAATGAGAGGAATATTAATTTTGACAATTAAATAATTAAAGATAATTATTTAATTTAGTAGATATGATCAATAATTAAATAAATTAATCAATTCATTTAATTATGAAAATTAGTGACATATTAAATAAATAAATAAAATTTATTTATTTAATAATTAGAAGAAATGAATGAAGAAAAGTAATTAAATAAATTTAGAAATTTATTTAATTAGGGAAAGACTTAGATAATTAATGACGTATTTAATAAATAAATAGAATTTATTTATTTAATAATCATGAAGAATAAAAAGACATGAATTAATTAAACAATTATAAATTATTTAATTAATAGTCGAATGTGGACCAAAGACATAATTAAATGTCATAATTATGCTAGGATGAAAGTGGTTAAAGCATAGCTTGCAGACCTAGGTCATTTTTATGTGTCTACATTTTTCCCCTCTTTGTCATAATGTAGCATGTCGCATTGTGACAAAGAAAATAAGTCAAAAATATGCCCCAGTGCAAAATAAGATGAGGAAGAATGATGAGGAAGGTTATGGTATGCCCCCTCAAGAGGACAGACAGGTTCCAAGATCACGGGTGTGCTCTTGAAATTGATGAGAAGACTATAATATAAAGAGACAAAGAAATGTTAGTGCAAAAGATATGGATGATGAGATGGATGCAATGCCTATATGAGATGGGTGAGAGAAGATGACAAGACAAAAGGAGATGCATGTTAGTTCCTAGACCAAATCCTTCAAAAAATTACCATAAGACTTTAATATTTATTGCTCTAATCATCATTGGGTGGAAAAAATGACACAAATGGACAACAAACACTATGATATGATGTAGACCAAGGTGTGCAAGGTCATCCACTTGAAAAACAAATAGTCACAGACAAGGAATGTCTTAACTCATACTACGGGTCATGTTGCCCCAGTCTTTTTGTCAAGAAAATCCATAGACAGTAGTCAAAGAAAATAAAATAGGCCAGGAGATGTCATCGCACCTCTAAATCCTTCATGGGACATCCTCGAGGTAGCTAGCAACATGACCAAAAAGATAAGACAGTAAAAATATAAGACAAAATAGCCAAGATAGTCAAAAGATAAGACAAGATAGACCAAAAAGATTAACAACCATTTTATTTTGTTTGCCAATGTTTGTTTGTCAAAGATTGATTTCTTGTCGGTTTGACAGTTTTGACAGTTTAAGAGTTTTGCCAATTTGACGGTGTTCACAGTTTGATAGGGCCTATTGTCAGGAAGGACACATCCTGAAAAAGGAAAAGGACACTTTGACGAGGTCCAAATCCGAGAAGGACACATCTTGAAGAGGACCAAAGAGTGACGAGACTGACATTGTTTTGACTAATATGTTTTGGCAAGTTAACAAATGTTGATTGTATGATTGATTGGACTGTATTGTCCGATTTTGACCAATTTTGACATTGACGTTTCGAATGACTATCTTGTGTCTGAGTTTGAATACGTCTGAATTATTTGACCGATGTGATGATTATGACAAATGCCATGATTTTATTTGGACCAACCTAAAAGGACTGACCTAATGTCTCGGGGACTCGTCGACTGATGGCCTTGCCTACGTAGCAAATGCGCAGAGACAACGTAGTTCGACAATGACATGGACTGACTGACATGACTGAATTTGACTCCATTTTTAGGATTTTGGCATTGATTTGGATTTTTTTGTGTTTTTCTTCAGGACGTTTTATGATTTTTAGGTCTTTCTTTAGGACATTTTATGATTTTTTTGTCTTTTTGTCGTTTTATGATTGTTTTGGATTTTGAAATTTAAGAGGATCCTAAAAAATGCATATGACTAATGCCTACACATGAGAATCCAAGGAAAAACATGAGTGTGCCCCTAGTCAAGCTGAATACCAATTGATAGGTGATGACAACATTATTTGACATGGGAAGGACACATCTCAAAACAACGTGAGGACGATGATGATAATGTGACAAAAGTATGGAGGTCTACAGCCAGGCCAGGAACACAGTCAAGTAAAATTTTGGATAATATGCTTGTATGGATTAGACTCATTGCATTTGGAATGACTTGGTTAGGACTAGATGGGATGATGATTATCCTTAGACCATTTGACAAGGGAAAGCCAAGATAGGTGACAGGCATGAAAGGATAGGGGGTGGCCTTGGTAAAGGACAAGAGACATGAGACTAATGGAATTGTCATATGATTTTCAAGGACTATGTCGTATAAGGACAATAAGACTATGACGGTCAATGACATGATGTTTCGTGAATCGTGTATGACCGAAGGATAGACATGTCAAGAGTTTTCCCAAAGCATGATTTATGTGTGCCAGTTTTATGTCAAGATCGAGGTAAGTGGGAAAAATGTGCGAAAATGATAGGGCTTAGATGGACGTAAATGTCATGAGGAAGGCATTGGAAAATGAGACGACTTGCCCCCAAGTATAAAATTCGACATAGATGATTTATTTTACACATGACACCTGTTTGCCAGGTTTTCACCATTGGATGAAATTTTTCTCTTTACTATTTTCTTGAATTTTTGATTTTTATTTTTTGGTCTCACCATGATGCCTGTTTTCCAGGTTTTCATTAGGGTGACGATGTTTTACATTTTTCAATTTTTTTGTATTTCTAATTTTTTGGATAGCTTGGATGCTTTAGATGACTGTTGATTGTTCTGAATCCATTGACGGTGTTGATGTAGAGACTGGTGCCATGATATGCCAATAATTTCTTGTTTGAAGTAGTTGTCTTGTCATGATTGTAGTGCTTGTATACAACTGATCGATGTCATTGTGGTCCTTTCTGATACTAGAGTTGGCCTTATCAGAATACACACATCACGATAGAGTGCCATGAGAGTCCTTGCGGTAAAGAGTTGCTGCCAAGATGTGACGGATTTGTGATGTGGGATCATTGGACTTTAGACGAGATGTAGGGTTATGACAAATGATGGTAGATGTGGAAAGATTGTCTGGACATTTGGATGAATGACTTTTTATTTTCCAAACTTGGGATGGTGGATGACAGATTTTGGAGGGATGGTGTTTGGAACCAACAGTTTTAGATGCCTTGTTTGATGACCATTTTGAAGGAGGTGGACATTTGTTGTATGTGGGAGTCCTCTTTTCTTGTGGCTCCACATTGTGATTGACTTTTGTATTTGACTTGGTGTCTTTGTTTGATCCACTTGTCTTTGGGATCCATTTTAATTTTATTTTTCCACTTGTCTTTTTGTTTGATTCAATGGCCTTTGACATTTGATTTTGATCTTTTGAGATGTATGACTTTCATCTTTGTTGGTTCCAAAGGGAAGGTTTAAGATGTTGAGAATGACGGTTTATGGTGTGGATGGATAGGGTGTTGGCAACAACCTTATGACAAGGATTTCTCATAGACTCTATTTTGACATTTGTATCTGACAAAGTTGCCCCCAGTATTGAGGAGGTACCACTAACATCGTTTGATTTGTTGTCTAAGGAATAGCCAAGACCTTGATATCTGTAATTTTCCTGGAGCTGTATTGGTTCTTGAATGCCTTGCTCATGTATGCCTAGTCCTTTGCCTTGATATTGCATGCTTTGATAGATTCTATCTGCGATGGCGTATTTGTTGATTTGAAAGCAAGATGCTAACCCATCATTAGGTATGTGGATACTGTCACTTGTAATATTTTAGTCTACAAGAAATCCTGCTCTAACAAAGATAGATGACCCTAGTTGATAAAGTGTCTTAGCTTCATTGTCATGTTGGACATATTCCTGACTGATATCTTTGGTTTGATCGTGTGACATGTCAGGTTCAGATGATTCGTTGGTGCTTCCAAGGCAATGTTGAAGCCATCATTATGTTTAGTGTCATAGAGTCCAATGATTTTAGCTATAACTTGATCATATGCAAGCATTTCCCTAGTGGAAGATTCTTGTTCTGGAGGAATATCGTCTGTGTCCCATGGAGGCAAGTGTCTCAGTTTGGAAAGGGTCAATAGTTGAGGCTTGTATAGGGTCGTCAAGTGTTTGATCATAAATGGCGTAAAGGTCAAGGAGTGGATCATTTTGGATTTCTTGGTCAATGGTAGGGTCTTGGTCAAAGATGGGGTTGTCGTGGATGATACAATCGGAAATAGGGTCATGGGATGGACTACCTTGTTCTTGACATGAGGGTGACGTTATAATGTCATGCTTTGGGCTTTCATTTTGACATGTATCCTCAAGTTTATTAAATGGGATTTGACTTTGAGTAATTATAGAATTTTCATGACTAGATGTGGCTTGTGAGGGGATGACTTGAAAATGATTAATGAATGATGGACTAGGATAGGACGTGGGGACTTGGATTGGACTAGTATGTGAAGGACTAGGATATGACATGGGTACTTGCATTGGACTAGTATGTGAAGGACAAGGGTATGACGTGGAGACTTCGACCGGATATGACATGGAGTCTTGGACTGGATTAGGATGTGATGGCATAGGATGTGACATGGGGACTTCGATTGGATATGCCATGGATTCTTGGACTAGATTATTGTAAGGTTGACTAAAATAGGACGTGGAGACTTGGACTGGATTGATATGGTATGATGTGGGTACTTGACATGAGTTGATAGATGGTTGATAGGGCATGTAGACGTTGATAGGATTGATAGGTGAAGGACTAGCATATGACATGGAGACTTGGAATGGACTAGTGGACAGTTGGTTTCCCTTGTCAAAGTTATGATAAGGGTGATAATTGGACGTGTGTTGTGAATTAATGGTAGGATTTGTGTTAAGTGAATTTTGGTAGTGAGGGTAGATGGGCAGAGAACTGGGACTGATGGGTTGTTGGTACGAAGGACATTGATTTTCGGCTTGGAGGAATTTTCTTGTAAAGTATGAGGCTTCTTGGTATTGACCTCTATAGAGTAATTTGTATTCAACTTTACTAGCAAGCCTATCAATATGTTGGTGAAGGGAAGACAAGGTAGTGGATGTCATGATGTTGTTAAATGCAAATTGATAATGACGTCTAAGGGAAATGACTAATGCAAGATGACGATGTTGTCAAAGCCAAAGTGTCAAATGTGGACTAAGATGATAATGTTGACGAAGCACTAAAATGATTAATGCAAAGTCTAGGTTCAAAATGAGGACTAAGATGAACAATGCAAAGTCTAAGTTCAAAATGAGGACTGAGATTGTTTTTTGATGTTTTGTTGAAAAGTATGAGTTGTCTAAGGTCGATTGTTTGTGTCCAGATTTGTGACTATTGTGTATAATGTTTGAGTATTCCAACAAGCACAATGTTTTGGGTGTAAGAAAGCACACATAAGACAAGTACAATCCTAAAAGGCCAATAGGCCAAGGGTTTGTATACTTGATACAACCCACCTTTATACCTCAGATTGGTGATAAACACCTTTCCTTCTTGAGAGCGGATAACTTAGAATTTTGGTGGCATTGGCTCCCCTCCATGGCTCATTAACGTCATTCGAGCACACCAAATTCAGATTCTTTGGGTAATGAATTCCCAAGAATTGCTATCTCTACTCAAAGGGATCAGTAGTGAGTGTCTTTGGGCATGATATTGTACCCTGTACTATATCAAGCAACAGCCAAAGAATGGTTGGACACTAAGACAAAAGGTGTTTAATATGGGCATTCCGTTCGTAGGGCATGATCCATGCGGCGAGAGTCCCCTTTCGGATCCATCTCGTCAGAACCACACGCGTGATTCTTGGATTTTCCCCAAGAATCCACTTTTATATACCAGCTGGAAGTCCCTCGGTGTCAGGGTGCTACCGGTCTAAGTCGTCCTGGGGTGAGTACTTTTTCCCACCAGAACAGGCCCAAGTTCTAGAGTTAGTAACCGTTTCTCTTACACCCAGGATCACCTGAAAGCGCAAGGGGAGAGGATACTTGAATTACTAAGTCGTAAGGGTAATAACACATAAAAATGGGTCTATTTTTATGATCACCGAGTTTTCACAAGGTGAGAGCATACTCACCTACCATTTTGCAAACACAATCATGCAGATTAGAAGATATTGTTCTTTTTAATTGCACTGAAATTAAGTGTGCATTAATCTAAGAAAAATATAGACACAATGTTTTAGTGTTTATTCTTCGACATTCGATCCTACAAGACCATGAGTTAGAAGTTTGAATTTTTTCCTTTGACCCACGAAAAGTAACCGCCACATGTTGCAAACAAAGATTAGTAAAAAATATTAAATGAAAACAACAAACTAAAATAGTGATAACTTTCTCAAAACTAAACAAAATTTTAAACCATAGATAGCTATGGAAAGCTAAAACATAGACCTTCAAAACCCAGAAAACGTTTTGCAAAATCCTGCAAGACAAAAGTGTTATAAACAAAAGAAAATTCGGATTTTAATAGCTAAAGCTTAAAAAACTGTGATCAATAAAACAGTCATAACTTTCTCAAATCTTAACGAAATTTTAAACCATGTGAAGTTCTGGAAAGCTGAGAATTAGACCTACAAAACCCAAATAATAATTTTAAATGATTTTATGCGCCCATTTTTTTGTGCTGAAAAGAAGGTGACAAGATTTCGTATAAATTCTTGGCTGTAACCTGCAAAACAACGAAAACAAACAAGAAAACACAAATTTTTCTACAAAACGTCAGGTTCACCAATGTATCTATGGGTTATTTTTAGGATTAGAAAATGAATTGAAAGCATAAACCCAAAGAAATAATGAAACACAATGGAAGTAAACAAAAGAACAATTATACCAGATAATCGTCAAGACCTCCATGATTCATTTTTGTAACACCTTCTAACTTGTTGGTTGACGTATTGCCCTCAGATCGAACAAATGAGCAATCTGGAAATAAATGTCTAAGTCCTTCACCAAGCTTTGAAGGATTTATCAAAGTCTAAATGCTTAATGCCTATGACAATATGAGTGAAATGCCTATGCCTAAATACGCCAGAATAATAATATAATTCATGAACATGTAATGTCTTTATGTAATCAAAAAATGAGAGGAAAATGGCATTTTATAGAAAATAGAATTTTGAATGGACGGATGAGATTGACTTCTGACGGAGACCTAAAATTAGAGGCCTAGATTAAATATAATAATCCCTAATTAGGGTTAGGGCAAAGTCATTAATCGAGCGGTCGAGATGCCATCTAAGAAGATCGAATCGGCAGTGGAGAATAAATGAGGAAATTAATTCAAAAATAAATATTTTCAAAAATGAAGAAGATAAAGACTGAACTGAAGATCAGATTTGGAAAAATCAAGAATCTGCCCGATTACTTGATTTTTGGAGGAAAGTTACCATTTTGAATTAAATTAATTCAAAATATGGATTTTGTGAAATAATAAATAATCAATTTTCAGATTATTTACTAAAATGAACTGATAGTCAAGAATGTGATATCATTTTAAATAATTTCATTTATTTAAAATGAGAGGAATATCAATTTTGGTAATTAAATAATTAAATTTAATTATTCAATTTAGCAGATAAGACTAATAATTAAATTAATTCATTCATTCATTTAATTATGACAATTAGTGACATATTAAATAAATAAATAAAACTTATTTATTTAATAAGCAGGAAGAAATGACTCTAGAAGGGTAATTAAATAAATTTAAAAATTTATTTAATTAGGGGAAGACTTAGATAATTAATGAGGTATTTAATAAATAAATAAAATTTATTTATTTAATAATCATGAAGAACAAAAGGACATGAATTAATCAAATAATTATGAATTATTTAATCAATAGTCGAATGTGGACCAAAAACATAATTAAATTTCATAATTATGCTAGGACGAGAGTGGTAAAAACGAAACTTGCAGGTCTAGGTCATTTTTAGGTGTCTACAACTAGTTATATTATATTGTGAGATAATCCTCACTATGGTTTTTACCTTTTTTTTCCATGTTAAAATCCTGGTGTTCATGTGTTGTGTGCTTTTATGTTCTACTAATTCTCTTTCTCATTATTATGTTTATATGAATTGGAGTGTTTGGATGGTCCATGTTCAATAAGTTTAAGAATATACTAATTCACCCCCCTCTTAGTATCTTGGGTGTTCAACAATTGGTATCAAAGCCTAGTTCCTCTAAAGAAGCCTAACAACTTGAGGAAGATCTTGACAATGGGATAAATGGATGATAAAGAAGAACTTTAGACAACTCTTGAAGATCTTGACAAAGATAAAAATGAAAATAGATATCTGAAAGAAAATATTGATGAGGAAAATGAATGCATCAAGAAATTGAAAGAGCAATTGAAGAAATTCAAAGAAAGTAATAGAGAAGTAAACGAGCAATTAAAACAAGCAAATGAAGAGATCACTGGATTGAAGGTGCATGTGGAGGAAATGAAGAGGATTGAATATTGTCTGAATATAGTGGTGTAAAGCAAGATTGATGAGTGCTCAAGGCTTGAACAAGAAGTGGTAAACCTAAGAGCAGATCTAGAAAAAAAAAGAATCTATGAAGATAAGTTCAAAACAAGCTCCACCAAGCTCGATGAGTTGATTGCAAGACATAAACCAACTAAAGAAAAAGGTGGTTTTGGAGAAGGTGAAAGCTTAAAGGCTATGCAAACCCCAAACATAGTAGACAATCAAAAGACTCAAGATAAAGGAAAAAAGACAAGAAATCCAAGAAGCTTTGTTAGAAGACAGCCTATCAAACAACCAAATGCTCAAAGGTACCCATCTTTCAATGGTGTTTGTTTTTCATGCAATAAATTTGGTCATGAGGCAATTGAGTGTAAAAGTAGAATAGACCAGTATGTTAGATCCTTCTCTAGACAATGTTTTGCATGCAAGAAAGTTGGAAATAGAGCTAGTGAATGTAGAACTCAGATGATGAATTAGTTTAAAGGAGGTAGAATGAGACAAAATTTTGTTGTCTACTGATGTGCCTGTAATAATTTTGAACAAAAAGCTAATCAATGTAGATAAAGGGTTAATGAAGGTCAAATAAATCAGAAAAATGTTGTTTGCTACAATTGCAATAAGCCCGAACACATTTCAAAAGTATGCAGAAGTAAATGAGGAAAGCAATCCAATTCGGTAAATAAGAATGAACCAGTGAAGACAATTGACAAGAATGAAGTTAAGCAAGAAATGAACAAGATATGGAAGAAGAAAGAAGAGCCAGTAACATCAAGTGAGTCTATGCCCTCATTTGGTGCAAAAAATCCCTTCAACAATTAGGCCTAGAATGGTCTTAGGGGGAGTATTAATATAAAATTATTCAACCCCCTGGATATCTGGTGTGTCATACATTAGCATGAAGATATGTTGTAAAGAATGAATAAACATAGCTTATGCAAAAGGAACTAGAAGAAAAGTTGCAGGAATGATCATTTGTAGAGGACATTAGGGTTTTTCAGTGCAATAAAGAAGAGTTTTATCATCTTTTTGAATTCTACTACATTTAATGTGAATTAGAGCAGCTCATTGATCTATAAAGTGAATTTTTAAGACTTTTTGATCACTTGTGGAATTGAAGAAAGTAGAGAGCAATTTGGAGAAATCTTGAGACAATATGAAGAGTGAGTTGAGCAAAACCGTAGTTTTGGTTCTCACAAAAGAAAAAGGTAATTTACTCTTCTGTGCTATTGTGGATTTGTGTGAATCTTCTTTCTAAAATCATTAGAGCTTAGTTTTTGAAAATATGGCAACCCCTGTAGTTGTAAACGTGTTAGAAAGACCTAGACCTTCCTACAAGAAGTATTCCATGAAGGTATTTGAAGACAAACCTTGGGGGGCCTTCTCATTGATTCCTCATGGTGTCATGCCCACTGAAGACACTAGAATGTACATTCATGTCAAGAATGAGGAGTATAATCACATGAATTTGATAGATATGTGGCACAATGAGCTCACTAGGGATGAATTCTTGATAAAAATAGAATATGCAAATATTGTTGTGAAGAAGTTGGATTGGTGGAATCAATTTCCCAACTTTAGTTACACTCTTGATGACAAGTATGTTAAACATGCTCTTAGCATAATTCATGATAAGTTTTTGTGGACTTATAGACCTCACCTAATAACCAAAGAAGTGATCAAGGTTGTTACTAGACTCTATGATATTGGGCCCATACTAGTGCTGAAGTTAGTGAAAAATGAAGTGGTGATGGAACTCACTAGAGCAACATTTGATAGAAGAGCCCTTGCAAAAACACCTATTACCAATCCTGTTGTGAAGTATGCAACCATAATTATTGGTCACAATATCTACTTCAAAAATAGGGAAAAATTTATGTCTTCTACAACTATATACACCAGATATGACATGGCAGGAAATGGAGTAGAATATGATATGTGTGAACTTCTCCAACAATAATTGTTTGAAATCTAACGATGACAAGCGAGAAGAAATATGCATTTAAGTTTGGTTTCCTGATTGTATGTCTTTTGTTCTACTTTCTTAGACGACTTCCTAAAAGAGATGATGTGGTAATATGGGATACATCAAGACCTGTTGCACATCAAATTTTTGATTACATGCAAAACTTGGGTGATCTAAAGAGTCGAGACAATGCTTTGACAACATTCTTTTCTATATACAAAAGCAACATGAATGAATGAGAAAGGATCCCAAGGAAAATTGTTGAAAAGTACAAGGATGACATCATATTTCATGTCTCCATAGATGAGTGCATGATTGAGGTAGTTGAACCTTGCACTGTCTGGATCCAACCATTGGGTTATGAAGTTAAAGAGGATGAAGCATAAGGCTATGTACAAGTTTTATTGAAAATCCCAAAAGATTTCAATGAACCAAGAGTGGGCACATATGAAGAAAAATCTATGGAAGTTCACATGAATCATAATATTCCTGTGATAAGAAAGAATGTAGATAAAATGCTTAGAAAGGTTGGCTTCACTGATGAAAAAATTGCACAAGGAAGAGCCAAGGGAGAGTAGATGACTAGAGAATCATTAGGATTAAGGAGATCTGACAGGACTACTCCTTCAAAACCAACCTCTAATCCTGTATCAATAAAGGTAGAGCCCAGTGCTCATGGTAAATGATAAGGCCCACCTTTTTCTAGACCTTCTAAAAGATCAAGATAAAAGAAAGATACTCCTTTGGTGGCACCATTCAAAAGAGGTAGAAAGGAAAAGGAAAAAAGGGAGAAAAACCTCACTATCTCTAAAGAGCAAGAAAAAGAGGAGGAATACCCTGAAGTCAAATTGATAAGAAAGAAGAAAGGGAACATGCCCTCTAGTGAAGGTGCTTCACAAGAAGCAAGTGTTGGAACCAAGAGATATCTATATGTGTCATCCTCCGAAGAGGAAGAAAACCAAGATTTTGGTGTTCCTATGCACACCAAACTGGACTTGAAGAAGGAAAAGATGTTAGAAGAGGCATTTTTGGACTAGGAAGAAAAATAAGCCTCACTGGTAAGACCTAGTTCCCCTCTCAGATTAGAGGAATTAGTTAATATCTTAGTAAATTTTGAAGATATGTTGTAGCATACAACAAATATTTATACTCAAGTAGGTAGAGAGGATAGGAAAACATTTATTTTAGCTATTATTCAATATGTTATTACTTTGGAAGTTAGTTGGGACTATGTTAAGTCCAATGTACCTAAGAAATTATGGGATTCCTTGATGAAAAGAAGATCAGAGGTTGTTGAGTTGGAAGAAAATATAAGAAATGAGGAATTTGAGAAAATTGGATCTTCTTTGACCACAAATGATATCGAAACCTTGAAGAAGGTATGCTCAAAGATGTTTAGGATGAAGAAAAGGGTAAATACTTTGATGACAAAAGATAAAAGGCAAATAAAGAAAATAAAGAAAGAAACTGTAGAAGCCATCAAGAGTATGGCTAATAAATATGGTATGTCTAGTGCACTCCCATCCGGTTCTACACCAAAATCAGGAGAAGAGGATTTTGTAGGGGTAAAGGAAGAAATTTCTCCAGAAACAAGTGATATAGATATCCTTCCAGAAATAGGTGTTACAAATGATCCTCTAGAGAGAAGCTTGATGTTGTGCCTCTGGAACAAGCTAAAGGAGAAAAAGATAAAGATGAAGGTGAAAGGAATGAAGAAGAAAGAGATAGATGAAAAAGAAGAAGAAGAAAAAGTAGAGGAAGAAGAAAGAGTAGAGGAAGAAGAAAGAGATGGGGAAATTTCCAACAAGAATGAAGAAGAACAAAGGTAGGTTATAGAATCACAAAGGTCCTCTGGTGAATCCTCCTTTGGCGATGATGTATTAAAAGGCTTGTTATCCAAGAAAATAAGGTTCTAGCTAGTAATTCCTCTAGAACTTCTACAACTCCCCATGGTTCAAGGCAGTGTGGATTTGGAGAAGATATCTCCCATTCACAAATTGGTGTTAGGGGATGTATTGCATGCATCTAGAAGAAAAGAAATTCTAGAAACACACCAAAAGGGGAAAAAACTCATTGATGATACCCTCAAAGCTTTAGAGGAGGCCACACTTGGTACATCAATAGATAAATCTCTCACTCCAGTAGAAAACTTGAAACTTCTATTGGACTCCTTTAAGGAATATGCCTCCAAACTTGGTGAGAAGACCAAGAAAGAAATTGAGGAGAAAATGGCATAGAAAAGGCTTTTGAAACTTCATGATAAGTGTGCTTTGCCACACACCAATGTGGAAAAGAGCCTAGAACTTGTGCAAGCTTGTGAGTCTAAAGCAAATACTATATTTTCTTATCGCACAAAGTGTCTCGATGTTGCATAGAGTATCAAAGATCTCATGGACTCCATTGAGTCCTAGTTGACAGTTGTTTCCAATACATACAGTGCATATAAAGATAGTGATAGGTCAACATGGAATGCTAGCATTGCTCATAGAGAGAAATTCTTTATTCTAAAAAAAGTAGAAGGAAGACATCATCAGAAGATTGCATCAGCTAGGTGACCTTGTGAGAATCGAATATACTATAGTGACCAATGCTTTGGAAAATACAGAAAAACTAGAAAAGATCAATCTAACTCCATGCACTCTAGATGATGCAAAAGAAATCCTAATGGAATTAAAATCTCTAAATAGAATTCTAGTATCTGCTAAGAAGATTTGGGAGAATGGAAAGTCAACATGGTAAGGTATTCTCAAGGAACTTCAAGGCTAACCTTCCTCCAGGTAATACTTTTTCAAGTTTACACATTATTGAGACAAACTCCTAAGGGGGAGTTAGGAATTTTTTTAAAATACATACACTGTACCAGAACACCCTTGTATATATATATATATATATATTCATATCTTTGGACCACCCTTTGTCCTTGATTTCAAAGGGGGAGAGAGTGTCATGTAGAGAAAAGGGGAGAGTGTGTTGCAATTAGGAGGTTTGTGCATTCTTTTGGCACATGTTTCCATCAATGACAAAGGAGGAGATTGTTGGAAGAATGAATAAGAACATCTCATTATGCAGCTTTTGTGTTGTCATTAATGTCACCATGTTATATGAGTTATAATTGCATCACTAGAAGTTTAAGCTTGATTAGGTATTCAGAACCGGTATGCAAAAAGAGTCATTATCCTCTGGTATTTTGGTTTGTATATGCAGTTTAGATAAGATTTATCCCTGCGGTTCATATATGGTGTACACTATATATATCTACATCTATGTTCCTGATTGAAGATGGTTCTGATCTTTATATGAGAAGTTATGAATGACAGAAGGTTGACAGGAACAGTGTTGACAAGTTGTAGCATAGACTAGCATAGGCATTTTGGTCTACAATCCTCCACCAATGAATATCATTCATTGTGGTTTTGGGAGATGTTTCTTGGTTGCTATAAGCTTGTAAATTCATCATTTCATGTGCATAGGTGCTCGTATGCCGAGTTGACATCATTTTGTTGTTGTATTTTGTTATTAGGTCTATCCCTAGCCAACCTAATCAATAGGTGATGTTATAATGGATTAATTTTGTGTTGTGGATGTATATGTGACCTATCTTAGGTCCATTCTTACATGTTGTAGTGTACTACATGCTTGAATTATTCTTGGAAAAATTTGGTATAAGCTTGAAGCCAATAGTTAATCTTTTTGGTGAATAAGGGTTGCACCTAATTAGGTTGACCTAATTGATACTTATGGACGAGTTAGATATATATATATATATATATATATTGGATAGTTTTTGAGATTGAATGAGATAGATAAGTATGTGAAGATGAATCAAGGTGAATACATATCTACTGGTAAGCGAGTTTATCAGAAGAATTGTGTAAAGTCAGTTTACTAAGCATCAAGGGAATTGAATCAAATCTTGTTGGGTGTAACTTTATCAGTTCATATTATGGTTGTAAGCCATTTCTACATTGTATCTTTGTATACAGTGAGCCTTCCATTTTGGAAAATGAGTCCCAGTAGTGAGCCACCCTTTGTAATATCTTATAACTTGTTATATTATATTGTGAGCTAATCCTCACCATGGTTTTTCCCATTTTAGGTTTTCCATGTAAAAATCTTGGTGTTCATGTGTTGTGTACATTTATGTTTTGTTAATGCTCTTGCTCATTCTTATTGTTATATGCATTGGAGTTTTCAGATGGTGCATGTTCAATAAGTTTAAGAAGATATTGATTCACCCCCCCTCTTAGTATCTTGGGTGTTGAACATAATACTAATGATATTTACTATGTCAAGGCATTAATTCATTTTGATTATTGGACAAATGTGTAGCAAAGGATATAATATTATGTTTCAAGATGATGGATGTGAGATTAAAAATGGGTTTGAAACTATGATTGTTATTGGAAATAGGACAAATGGAAATGTTTATCAACTCAAGGGTGTATATGGTCATTGTTTTATGACAGATTAATGAAATATAGTTATGGCGATGTATAACATAAATTTTGATAACTTAGTTATAATTAGTTCAGTTCAAGGACTGAGAGATTTTCCAAGAATTATAAAGCCTAGCAATGTTCTCCGCAAGGAGTGTCAGATTGGAAAGAAAAAAAGAAGTTTCAAGGGTAAAGAGCAATCCTCTACTAGATTGTTGGAATTGGTGCATACAAACCTTTTTGGCCTTTCAAGAGTGAGAAGCCTTCAAGGTTATAGGTATTTCATGCTTTTGATTGGTGATTATTCTAGAATGACATGAGTTACTTTTCTTAGAGAAAAATCTAAAGCCCTAAATAGATTCGATGCATTTAAAGTTATGGTTGAGAATGAAATGGATTTAAATATCAAATGTTTGAGGTCTGATAGAGGTGGAGAGTTCACCTCTGATGAATCTAACATGTTTTATGAGAATCATGGCATAAAGATACACTTGTTTTCCCCTAGCATTCCTCAACAAAATGGATTAGTTGAAAGAAAAAATAAGACTATTCAAGAAGTTGGAAGGACTATGATGAAAGAAGCTAACCTACCGAAATTATATTGGAGAGAAGAAATTCATACTACTATTTACATACTTAAAAAATTTCAAATAAAAGAGAATAGTACAAATAATCCCTGAGTTTAGTGTGGAAGTATCCCTACTTAGAGTGTTTGGAAGAAAATGCTATATCAGAAGAGATGATGAAAAATTAGGAAAGTTTGATGGAAGGTTTTATGAGGAATCTTCCTTTGATATTCTACTAAAATAAAAGATTACAAATGCTATAATAAAAGATTAAGAAAGATTATTGAGAGTGCAAGAATCAAAGTTTATGAAGATTTACTGAATTTAGTGGTGATAGATGGATATGAATCAGATGAACCTACTTGTAGAGAAGAAGAAAAAGATAAGGAACAAGAAGTACATGATGAAGAGGAAGAAGCTTTAGAAAATACCTCTAAAACCCCTAAGTATGTGTAGAGAAATCATTTTGAAGAATAGATCATTGGAGAAGAAAGCAACTTAGGTGTGCTGGCAAGAAGGAAAGTTGCTGAAGAAGAGTTAAATTTTTGTTTACTTTCTAAAGTTGAACCTAAAATAGTGATTGATGCATGCAAGGATGAATGATTGTTGAAAGCTATGGAAGAACTTATGTAGATTTAGAAGAATCGGACTTGGGAATGTGTCCTAAGACTAGCAAAAAAAAACATAATTGGATCTAAGTGGGTGTTTAGAAACAAACTGAATGAGAATGGATAAGTGGTATGGTGTGTAAGGGCTACTCACAAGTTGAAGGAATAAAATTTGAGGAGACATTTTCTTCGATGGATGGAATGGAAGCTATTAGGATGTTTTTGTCATTTGCAACACATAAGGATTTCAAAGTTCATCAGATGTATGTGAAGTCTAGTTTCTTGAATGGAGAATTAGAAGTATACATGGAACAACCGAAAGGATTTTAGTTATTAGATAAACCTAATATGGTTTACAGATTAAAGAAAGCATTGTATGGATTGAAGCAAGCTCCTCGAGCTTGGTATGCAAGGTTGGATAAGTATTTTATACAACATAGATTCAATAAAGGTACCAAAGATAGTAATCTTTACTTTAAGGTTGAAAAAGATCAAATCTTGATTGTAGTTGTGTATGTTGATTCAATAAAGGTACCACAGATAGTAATCTTTACTTTAAGGTTGAAAAAGATCAAATCTTGATTGTAGTTGTGTATGTTGATGACATAATATTTGGAGACAATGAAGCTATGTGAAAGAAGTTTGCAGAAGAGATACAATTTTTTTTTGAGATGTCTATGTTTGGGGAGATGAATTTCTTCCTTGGGCTATAAATCAATCAAATAGATAAAGGCATATTCATGTCATAGTAAAACTATGTCAAGGAAATGTTGAATAAATTTTGAATGAAAGAGTCCAAACTGATATGTACACATATGGTTACTAGTTGAAAATTGAGCATGAATAATGAATCCCCCAACGTTGATCAGTGCAAGTACAAATCTATGATTGTTGGACTGCTATATATAACTTCTAGTAGACTGGATATCATGCATGCAGTTTGTATTATGGCTAGATTTGAAGAAGATCCTAGAGAGTCACATGTTGCAGTAGTGAAGAGGATATTCGAATACCTAAAGGCAACTTACAGTAGAATCTTGTTGCACACAAGTGTTATGGATGAGGAAAACATTATCAGAGTGATGTTTGATGAGCCTATTTGTATCTATTTTTATAATATAAGTGCAAAAAACATTTCAAATAATCAAGTGATGCATTCAAGGAAAAAACATATTTCAATTAGATATCACTTTCTAAGAGAGAAGGTTGTGGAGAATGAATTGAAGCTTGAATATGTACCTATAAAGGATTAGATTGTTGACATATTCACTAAGGCTCTTCCTAAGGATACTTTTGAGTATCTCCATGAGAAGTTGGGGGTTATATCCCCTTCTTTTTTGAACTAGATACATAAGAAGTTGCATTGGTCTAGTGGATCTCAATATCTATCCTTATTCTAGACTGACGTTGGTAGCTACCTCTTAGGGGGAGTAGCTAGTGGTATTACGGATTGTTACAAATTGGTGTGTGCTCCTAAGGGGGAGTATTCAAAGAAGTAAAGAAAAGTGTTACTGAGTTGTTGTAAGTAGGTAGTTTAATTTCAAAGGGGGAGAATAATTCAAAACATTTTGTTCTTTTTCATTGAGGTGAAAGGTGGAGAAGAGTCATGTGAAAATAAATAAGTAATAAGGGGGTGAGAGTTAAGTGAGAAATATCTAGGAGAGAGAAACATGTGAAAGATAAAGTCAATTGAAGAAAGAATCATTTAAGGGGGAGAGTGAGTAAAGAGAAGATAAAATGAAATAGGTTTGTTCAGAGCTATTGTGTCTTTGATGGTTTTTCACATCATGTGTTTCCATCAATAAAAAAGGGGAAAATTGTTGCAAGTATGTGAATACTGGTGTTTTCATTGATGCCAACAATATTGTGTTGTCATTGGGGTCAACTATATGTGTTGAGGGAGATTGGTGTTAAAGATGAACAGTTGGTGTTGTTTATGCTTTGATTTGTTGCATTATGTTTCCATTAGTTAAGATACTGGTGTTAACCTTGAGTGTTGCTTTGATAAGCTTCTATATAGTGTTGAAGATGTTTTGGATGTGTCTTTGGTGCTTGGTTTCCAAGTTTTTTTGAAAAAAATTGATAAAAAGAGGAAATAATGTGTTGTAGTGTTGTTTTGGGTTATAGAGAGATGTTTTGGTTTTTCTTTGCATTCCTTCTAAGTTGAAGATCTACCTATATGATTTAGATATGTTGGTGAGAGGTGCTTAGAGGATTTATATTCAAGAGATGGTATGCTAGATGGTTATACAATAGAATTTGTGTTCACCAGTGTGTGACTATACATTATAGAGGTTTCTAGGAGAAATGTTTCTACTATGTATTTATCCGTAGTTATGCTTCAAGTCTTATGATTCCAAAGGAGTGTTGATGGTGTTAGTAGTTTACCTTAGTCAAGAGGATTTGAGATTTGGTGTGTTGGAAGATAGTTTTTCAAGTAACAGTGTGTTGTGTGGTTTCACAACATGCCCCAAGAGAAAAAGTAAAGGTGTGAAGAATTTGAGAGAAGTGTGGAATTTATAAAAAGCCATGAGGAAGTTGTGGTACATAGTTTCCTAGATGGAAGTCTTGGAAAATGTAAGTTGAGGTGGCAACCAAATGAATTTTCCTAGAGTAGAATGTTAAATAAAATTAATTCTCATAGAATTGGTGGTATTTTGCTTCAAGTTTTCTAGTACGAAGATTGTGAATCAAGTAAATTGAAGATTTCAAAATTATTGGTGGTCATTTCAATATGTTTTATTGAGCCATATTAATCATGAAGGTGCCAATGTGTACAATGTAGAAAGGAAAATGAAGCTGATAAGGCAACACATGTCAACACCTAAAAAATTTGAAGGAAATGATATGTACTCATTGAGGTGTGTGAAGTTAATGTAAAATGTTGTGATCAAATTTAAGTTTCATCATGAAAATTCTGATGCATTAATGTGCTGTAGCACCATCAATTTGGAGTTTTTAGCCAAGTATTTAGTAGTTGCCATAAAATTGAAAGGGAAGGTTGGTAACTAATGGTTTTAAATTTAGATTTAAATTTAGTGATTAAATTGTTTTCTACTAAATTTTAATTTATGCATATCTTCTAACATATAGCGAGTTGCAGTTAGCTAGGATTTGGCATAAGAGTGGTAAAATTTAGAAAAAAATACACACCAATAGGGAATAATTAAATGAGTTTTTGGAAAATGGTGAAATGATGAAGGGATTACATTGAGTGAAAAATAAAAAGGTAACCTTCGCTACCACTGTAATTCCCAACCTAATAGCGGGATTCATTTCTTGCGAGTTGAAATGAGCTATCAATGAAATATCAAAAGGAAAAAATGAGCTATCAATGAAATATCAAAAGAAAGAGATATAGAAAAAATATACTCTTTAGGCTATCTAAATATCTCTACTAGGGCTATAGACGCCTAGTTGGCAGTAGAGCTATGTTTGAGGAAACTACAGAGATAACCTTTTTGGGCTATGGACGCTTGACTGGCAACAAGGCTCTTTCCACGGTTGGCTTTGGAGGATTACCAAACCATGTAGTTCAATGTCAATGAACTAAATTTTTTCACTGAGTTACAAAAGCTAGAATTAATCAAAGCACAAACTAATATTTTCTAGAGAAATTTTACTATTTTTTATGTCAGAATCTAGGTAAAGGTAAGAGCTATTGTTTTAAAATATGCATAAATTATAATTTATGACTGGTCATTTAATCTTGAGTTTTTGTTTAAATTTGGTTTTATTGGTTGCAAGTTGTTGTGTGGTTTCACAACATGCCCCAAGACTATAAGACTTGGGGACCCCAAGTGAAAACTAATGTTTATGGCAGGTGTTGGCTAGTTGAAAAGATCACCAAAAGTGGAAAGCAATTTTTTTTTTTTAATTTTTAAAGAGTACTTCGTAATTCAAGTGTTCTAGGTACTGGGTATCAGGAATTGGGAAATCCAAAAGTGTAAAAGAGGTAACACAAGGTGTTGAGAAAAGTGTTTCAATTCGGGAGTAGAGGTCCAGTAAATATGGAGATTCAAGTAAAATATGAGGTTCAGGAAAATTATTAGGAAAAGCTAAAGTAGCAGGTACCGTGTACTAGGTAACATTGCAAAGTAAAGTTTAAAAGTTTAAAGTTATCCAAAATGGTTGATGGTCCAGTAACCTGGCTAAAATAAATAATTACATGAGAATATATGATTTTTTTTTAAAGCATTTTATTTACGATGGATTTAAAGTGATGATCAATTAATGATGGTTTTATTTACATAAGATTTTTATAAATATTTTAAAAGGGATTTAATACTTAGAATTTGTGATTGCAAGAGAAGTAGATTGTGATACAAATTTTGAGTATGGATGGTCAGGAAAACTAAGGTTGCAAGTAGATCTGATGGTGTTACCAAGTTTTGCAGTACACTTTGGAAGCTCATGTAGGAACAAAGAAGCATTGGGTATCGGGAAACTAGAAATCTTGTTATTAAGCATGTAGCGAAAGAGTGTACTCATTATGGGGGTGACTCATTCTTGGGAATGTTCAATCCGAGTTTGAACCTGGATGTACAAACAAAATGTCCATTTGATTATTTTGAATATATGGCAAGTTCCTACATTTTTTTTTGTGGGTTTGTTTGGTTCCAAGAGGGAACCTTGATAATAAAAAGATACAAGACCCAAAGGATATCAACGTGGCTATGATAGTCAACCTCCATTGACTTCATTAGAAATTCTCTTGCCAGTTGCCATATTCCACATGCCTCGTCATGATTCATCCCTTGGATTTCCTCTCATGTATTCGTCCTATCTTCCCTATGTCTTGTTTCTATAAAAGGCTAGGAGATATTTCTATTTAAGTTCAAAATTTGTGGATGTCGAAAGAGCCAAAACTTCTTTAAGTTTTCTTATTTTTTCCTATTTTTTGAATCATTTCTGATTAAAAAATTGTATGCACATAGAACTTGATCAATATCGAAGCTAATTTGAAAGCTACCAATATTATGAATATTTTGTAGCTAGTTTGTTTGTTCAACCAGACAAGAGTGTATGTTGCACCATTTAAGGGTGCATATAGAACCTACTCAGTGTCCAAACTAAACAACCTTCTTTAAAAGCTCACATTGTTCTATGTCTAGTTGTGAAGCAATTTGGTGATGTATAGAGTGGTTTGCTCTGATTTGATTAAATTTTGGGGTATACGTGGAGAATACCTAGGATCAATTTTACTTTTCAAGTATTTTTGATGATTTATTTTAGATTAGATGTTAAATTCATAAAAAATTCCAAAAAAGAGATGAATGAATGGAAATATTATTACAAATATTTTGTTTCCATGAAGTTGTTGAATTCTTAAAGCTAAATCTACTTATGTGATAGAAATTTATTTGGATACTCATGAAATATTATTGCAAATCTTTTGATTTCATGAAATTGTTTAATGATCAGACTGAAAATATTTCATTTGATACCTATGATTCCTTTAAAAAATAGAGATAGCCATATACCCCTTGAAATTAACAGCAATATCACATCATACCCTGAAGTGAACCTAGTATGGTCAAGACCTGACTACTAGAGCCTTGGGATTAAGCTAAGTCAAAATTTCCCCCTTTCCTTAGACTTTTAGGTTTCCCTAATTTAGTCTTTCAAGTAAATATAGGTTCTTCACATTTTTCTTGTGAGGATTTTAACTGCACTGTTGTTGTGACTAACATCATGATCAACATAGTGTATGATAGAGCTATCTGAGTGTAATAGGTTTGTACATTCTTCAAGTGGAATTTTTTTGTGAAGGAGTTTGTTGGATTTCAAGATGTTTGAGGAATATTCTAGATCATGTTCAAGTGTGGTTTGTGGTATTCAAGTCATCACTTGGTTTGAGGAAGCGTGTACTTAAAATTTTAATGGTGTTTGCATGGGTAATCACCAACTTAGTGTTTACACTACATGTGAAGGATAAATATTGTTTGTGGTAGTGTGTGGTTAAGTGGTGTTGTTTATTTGGGTCCCAATTAAATTTTTATGTGGTCCACAATCACTTACATCTACCATGGAAGTTTTTTTGCATTGACCTAATTTGAATTTGCACATTTGAGGTGCATTGCCAACATTGGAAAGGGTTTAAAGGTTGAGGATTGAATAAGTATGATTTGAATTGTTGAAGGAGGAAAAGATAGATGAAAGTGTGAAGTATATGATGTGAATTGTAGAGTTGTAAGTTGTAAAATTGAGCAAAGTAGTGCGAGCTTTCAAGTGTTGGATTACCATATGTAGTGAACAAAAGGTGTCTGCAATCATTCAAATAGACTGTGAAGGTGTTGGAGCAATTATGGTGGAATATTTGTTGAATTGAGATCATGTTCTCTATGTAACATTTCTTCTCTATCTTCTTTTTCCATTCTAACAGTGAGCCTTGGTTGTGAGCCTTTCTAGATAGTGTGTCCTATATTAGTAGTGATCCCTTGTAACTAGTTTTTCAATTACTTATATTGTGAGTTAATCCTCATTGTGGTTTTTCCCTCCTTCTGTTTTCCATTTAAATATAGTGTTCTCTTGTGTATGGTGTTAAATTTTTTTCAATTTCTATTATTTTCTTTTCATGTTAATTCATCATAAAAGATTAAGGGTTTAATGAATGCATGTGGATCTAAATATTAATGAGGGTTTCAATTTTTTGATAAGATACAATTGATTCACACCCTCTCTGTTGTCTTATTCATTCAATATATAGTATGTATCTAACCCTTAGATTATTAGTTCTAGGTTGAGGTGCAACAAGTTCTAGGCCAAACTAGGAAATTGAAAGCACCAAATAATATTATGGTGCATCTAAAACCCACTATGCCACATTTGATAAGATATTTGTAAAATTGATAGTAGTTTGGTGTATATGAGAAATGGGCTCGCTTTTGAAATTTTAGCTCACAATTAGTTTGACACATCTAATAAATAAATTGGTGCATTAAAAAAATAGGTTCATAGTTGATGTTAAAATGGAACATTTGATAAAATGGGTTGCATATATTTTTAGTAGTTTGGCTCTTTTGATTTAGGGCTAGGTTACTTAGGATTATCTAATTTGAATATGTTTAATGTTGCATGGGATATTTTTACAACTTTTACTAGATCTTATCATGTCTAGAGAGTGACATCCTATTACTCTACATTTGAGTACAAGGTTGGATGAGATGGAATATGTGTTATTAGTAGTTGATGGTTTATAATATATCACTAATATGCCAGATATTTTCACTCATAGGGCCAATACTGAATTTGACACCATTTTTTGACAGACATTCATCTGTCGTTCAACAAATCTTTGTCAGACAAGCGACGAAATGACAAAATATTTTCGTTGCTATTTTTTTGTCGAAAGGCTGACGATGAATTAAATGTCGAAATAACGGTGCAGATTTGTCGATCGTCGGCATCATAAAATGACTCAGAATTTTGTCGGAATATCGATGAAAACTTCATGTATCCACTGACGAATTACACCAGAAGTTTGTTGCCATTTCGACGAAATGGGCAAGGAGTAGCGTCGAAACAACACCAAACGCTCGTCGCCATTTCAACGAAATGGGAAAGGAGTAGCATCAAAACAACACCAAAAGTTCGTTGACATTGCGATGAAATGCTCAAGTAGTAGCGTCGAAACAACACCAAAATTCCATC
Organism: Sequoia sempervirens; assembly: GCA_007258455.2. Taxonomy (NCBI): domain Eukaryota; kingdom Viridiplantae; phylum Streptophyta; class Pinopsida; order Cupressales; family Cupressaceae; genus Sequoia; species Sequoia sempervirens. The sequence goes on from VDFB02000015.1 coordinate 94,818,894, forward strand.
CCCATTTTGATGAAATGGGCAAGGAGTAGCGTCGAAACAACACCAAAATTTTGTTGAAATTGTGACGAAATGGGCAAGTAGTAGCATCGAAACAACACCAAAAGTTCATCGAAATTGTGACGAAATGGGAAAGGAGTTACGACAAAACCTTCGTCGCAGCTATAGCAACTTTGTCGAACCTTTTTGGCGATTCGTCGGTGGGTTTCGTCGAAATTGTGACAAAACAATGCAATTTTTTTTAAAAAATATTCATTGAAATGTACCATTGCGGAGACTGATGACTGATCATACATACAGACTGCATATGGGTTTGATGCTTCAAATGATGCATTTCTTATATTGAAAAGTGCATTACCTTATTGAGCTTCTCTTTGTTTCGAGAATAGTTTAATATTCTCTACTTAATAGGTCCAACCACGTGATGGTGGAAGCTCATTTGGCCCTTCCCCCCCCCTCACATCACTCTCAATTCCCCATACCCAATCATATAACATTAATCATTCATTCATCTATTAATAACATATAACATTCATTCATTCATCCATTAATAACATATAGCATTCATTCATTCATCCATTAATAACATATAACATTCATTCATTAACATATAACATTCATTAATTAACATATTCACATTCATTCATTAACATATAATATTCATTCTTTTAGTTTTTACATATTATCAAAAATATGGTTGTTATGATATGATTTCAATCACTTTTTCTTTTGTTTCTTTTTTAAAGCTACATAAAGATGAAGTGGAGTATCATTTTCTAAATCAATATATATCCTCGCTTTAGTTGTTCTACGCTCTGCTCGTGATCTTAATGTACGCCTAGTCATCTGCTCATGACGTGGACGCCGCTGCAAGGGGGTCTGCTGTAATAAGAAAGAAATGTTAAACTGATATGTTTTTTTATTATTGTTACAAGTATTTCATTAATTAAAAGTACATTAGAGTGGTTCTCTTTACTTGATGGGTCCACATCATGTTCCTAAACTTTTGTTATAGACTCATGCTCAACATGCTGAACACCCTCTAAATCCTAATCTACAGTTGAAACATGAAAGGTTACATTAATTAATACACCAATTGAAATTAAATATGTTTAAGAGAACATGAGGGTGGTCCTCTTTACCTGATGGAGCCACATCATGTTCCTGATCTTCTCTAGCCTGATCATGCTCAACATGTTGATCACGCTCTAGATGCTCTAAAGTTGAAACAAAAGGTTACATTAATTAATACACCAATTGCAAAATTAAATATGTTTAAAAAAACTTTAGAATGGTCCTCTTTATCTGATGGGGCCACATCATATTCCTGATCTTCTCTAGCCTGATCATGCTCAACATGTTGATCACGCTCTACATGCTCTAAAGTACCGGGATGCACACCATGACCTTCATCTGCAAGTTGTGCTCCACCCTCACCAAGCTGCATTCCAATGTCATGTGCAGTATTATCATTGCTTGAATGTTTAAAACAAATAGGCATGTAATTACTTTATGGTGGAAATTAATATTGAATAGATTGCACAAGTATTAAATTTTAAATAAAATTAATTGAGTTTATTTATCTGTGTGTCGGATGCAATGGAAGATTGTGTTTTCCCAGTCAAGACTCTTAGGCATTCAGCCACGGCTCCGTAGCCTTGCTAGAAGGCAATCTTCAGGTCCTTTTCTGTGGGAACTCTATTGAATTCAAAGCCCTACATTTTTGCATAAGATCATGAATTTTTCTTCTATGGTGTGATAAAACCAAAATTGTTTTCAATTTATTATAATTTGGATGCAATATTTCATTTATTGATACTTACAATTCGTGCGGCTAATTTCATATAACCACCAGAGCCAAGTTTGTGCTTCCCGTGCTTTTCTAGTCTTTCCTTTGTTGCCTTCGATGTGTTAGACAGCCTATGAAAAGTTTGAAATACGTTATATTATGTAAAAAGAAAGAGTAATCAGTATATAATTACATTATTCATAGTATCACATACCTTCCTTGGCTCGGTGGTGTCTTTCCTTTTTTCTTTTCAGCCTTCTCCTTTCCATCCAACACCAGGTCCTTCCACTCCCTCTTTGGAATCATGGGGGGATGCTCGTACTTTTTGTTCTTCTCTAAATGTGACCTATATTGGTCCCTCGCATACTTTAGATAGGTACTATATTTCTTAAGGACCTTGGTTCGATTGAATGTTTTATCACTGAACAACACAACTAAATGGTTAATGATCTCATATTTTAAATCTTGATTTTGGGCATTCCACCGTGTACATATGGTGGGCCCGAAGAGCTCCAATGTAATATCACTTAGATGTTTATAAAAAACATCATTTCTTGCAAAATGATCATGGGATCAATAGTCTAAAAGGAGCGATCAATAAGTAAATTTCAATTGGATTATATATAGTAATAATTAAGACATTTTAAAGTACCTAGGACCTTCTCTATCTTTATGGGAACGAAATCCTCGGTCACCACAAGTGTGATCGGCAATGTTCATGTACTAGTAATACAGGAAGATCTAGGAAATGCTACTAAAACATTGCTAGTACTAGTAGCCTTTGTATCCCCAAGTACATGTCCTAATGCAACATCTAGTATGTGTTCGCTGCCAGAGGGTGCATTAACAGATTCCTGCATGGTATGTGTTGCCGACATTTCAGACAACAATATAGGTACATATGATGGGGTTAGATGATGTGATGTATGCGTAGGAAGATTAGGATGGACACTTGTACCAATCCTTACTCCTCGGGCAGCACTTGTAGTACCCTGATCATGGCCAGGAGCATCATGAGGAGGCAAATAACCCTATAAAAACAACACATATTTTAGTTCATGACATAAAAGAGTACGAAATATAAAACCATGAATGAACTTATGTTATACTTAAAGACCTCATGATAGCTTACTTGTAAGTTTTGTAATCTCTTAGTCAATATTTTAACCCTCTCTCTTATCTCATCTGTTTGAGGCACTATGAACATCAACTTAACCATTTCTTCATTGCATTTTTTTTGGATCTTCTTTATCGTATCGAGAGGGTTTGTTGAATAAGCAATGTCATCATCAAAAAATATTGACTACACCTCACTATGGATGCTCTCCTCTACTACTGGTGCCTTTCCCTAATCAGTCGACTGCAACAAGAATATTAAAAACATTATCAAAATTAACCCAAAAAACTTATGAAAAAAACATAATAATAAAACATTTTGCTCATATGTAATTTGTACAATTATAATGAGGTAAACCTGTCAGGTAGAAGCACCTGAAGATACATCGCGATCTGTGCTCTACGCCAGAGCCTTCTCCGTACAATCAATGTCCCGCTATGACAAAAATTAAATATAAAAAAACATTACCGAAATGAAACCAATAGACTTACAAAAAAAAACATAAGAATTAAATGGTATATTGGAGTCATTAATTGGAGGTTGGGTAAAATGGTACATAGTACATACCACCCCCATAGTAACTATGTTTGTAACTAGGCAATTCAAATTGTAATCGATTAGCAACACTTCCCATGCAGTTATTGATTTTATCACACATATGAATACACAGTTCTCCTCGCGTGCCTCGAATATGCAATTGGGTTGCTTATTTGTTGACCCAGGTCATGTACTATTTATAAACCCTACAATATTCCCTGATGCTTTTGGCCTTCCATCAATGTACATAGCCACTCTTTTATTTTGATCCTTATCTTTTAGTTGTATATAATTTGCTGACAATGCATACCTACGCATACTTCGTGTATATCAAACCAGATGCATCTAATCTTTGTAACTGTAACAGGGTCCAACATACTCCATCAATTTAGTAACTTTGTCGTAACAGACGTTTATGTCTTCCATGCAAAATAGGCCCAAACCATGTAATGACGATGGTGTTATGCAATATATCCTCTCGTTGACACAAAAATCAATGTTTATTGGAGGAAGTTCCTTGGGTACCCATTGTCTCCGTAGATGTTTGTACCTCAAGGGCACCTCGATGTTGCCTATGCTCTCATCATCATAAGAACATGACCCCCCTTCAGCAAGAAAAAATTCCATGCATTTATGAAATTTTCTTCTAATCTTTTGACCTCTAGTTGATCTCCTTCTTTTAGACATACTACATGTCTCGCTTTCCTCTTCTCTTCCTGAATTTCCCTCGCTCGAGGAAGATAGATATAACAAATACCTATTTGGTTGTACCTGCACTCATAAGGATGTTGGATGAAGTTCTTTCATGGTGATGTGATCCCAAGGTGACATTATGATTAATCTATCATTTCATCACTAGAATTTCATAGGTTATAAGGTAATCAAGTCTTGATAGATTGCAAGCTATTGTTACTACCGTCCAAATGTGTCCATCACAAATCAAATCTACTTAACGTTTTAACTCCCAAACTTTGTAACAAGTGTTAAATGTGACTATGGTCCAAGTTACACAACCAAGGCCTCAAATGTATTCTCTAATTGTAATCAAAAGACTTTTTCTCTTCATTCAAGTAAATAAACTTGAAGGGAAACACCACCAAGTGGTTTATTGGACGCCTACATGGCTAAAAATAGCAGAAAATTTACATTTAATTTCCATATGTCTAAGTGGTTAACAGGGAGGGAGTGTGTACTAGGCTTGGTTAAGTCATCATAAGTTTACGCTTTGGCAATAATTTTTTTTTAAGTCATATTAAATATTCCTATGTCTAATTGCTAGGAGACTTTTGGTATGTTTTAAGGTAGGATGATTGATGAAAGAGCCCAAAGACTAGCCTTTCTCCATGGTATCCAGGTACACATAGCAGTGGTCTTCTCTTATATGGTTGGACATGATTTAAAGAACTTAGCTAGGAATTATTCATTTAACCTAAGGTTTTCTCATAATGCCATCATTGGAAAAGTATGATCAAATTCTTCTATTATGAAGAATTGGTTTATGTGCCTCTAGTAATCACTATAAATGTTTGTAAGGATAAAATGACTAATTGCATCAGGTAGGAGAGAATCAACTTTGAGTTCTTTAAAGATTATATTCCTCTATTCATAATTTTTAAGGGTTGTGTGTGGAGGAGGTTATCACTACCAAGAAGGGAGGAGACCTTTCCTTGTATTCTTTTATAATTTTCATTATTCTTATTTATTTTACACTTACATTTACAAATACACATGCATATGCATTTACTGTTTTCATTTATTTCTCATGTAGTTTAATAGTTTGATCAATTTCATATTATATGTGTTGAAGACTTTAGAATTTCAATTACATTAATTTATGGATATGTTGTATCTATAACACTACAAAACCATATGCTCTTTGCATTTACACTTGCATTTAGAAATACACATTTATATACATAGATATAGATTTCTTTAATGATATGTTACATTTATTGTTCTAGGAGAGCATCCAGTAATTGCATTTACATTTACATTTAAAAATACATATATACATACATACATACATACATACATACATATATATATGTGTGTGTGTGTGTGTGTATCATTTATATTCAGTGTTCAGAAACAACCCATTAGGTCTACACATGGATAAAAATTCATAAAATCATATCTCCCATACATGTTTTGTTGAAACCTAGGCTTGAACCTCTCATTTGACATGCTTTTCTTCACAAAACTATTGAGGACAACAACTATACCTTCTTTATTTCTCATCCTACGCCCTATTCATGCATCCTATAATTACAACAGTATCCATGGGGCCTCTTAAACAAGCTATAGTAATCAACAAAAGTGTAAGAGTCCCTTTATATCATGTTTTGACTACAAAACCCTGAAAAATATGGTAACTCAAATTATGATTTGTTGGTGAGCTATATGGACAAAATCATTAGCACTAGCTCATTCTTGGAGTCTTTTGAAAGAGAAGTGAATCAGGTGGCAGATAAGTACAAACCTTATAGTGTCAAGGTGAATGAGGTGATCAATTTTGATTGGCCAACTGATGAAGAGTACTAGAAATGGGTAAATGTATATTTAACTGAGGAAGAGTGAAAAGGAGTAGGCTACTAACGGTTGACAAATCAGCTGTTACAGTTACAACAGATTCTAGTTTTGTTTTTTGGTGACAGTCTAGGCATGGAATTCTTGAAGTTTTTTGTTGTTGCATTAACCATTCTTAGCGGGCACGATGAACAAGAAGATTCTCTAGGGAGATTGTTGTAACAATTTTTTGGAATATCACAAGGTGGTCCAATTGGCTGGTGACACGTGTGCTTTCTGGCCCGATGCTTCTTTGCTCCTTATTTTTCTATAAGAAGGATTTCAAGGCCAGAAGTATAGGTTAGAAAGTTAGATATTTTTGGTTGAGTCTAGATGAAGTTGCAGAGAAAATTGTAAAGTCTGATGGTTTTAGGGAAAATGCAATTTAGGTTTTGAGTCATTCTGTAGTAGGTTTTGAATTCATGGGGATTTGATGTTTTATGATAGTACTGACATTTGAATTGATATGATTAATTCAAACTCATGTCTCTCCATTGTACAAGCATATCTAAAGTTTGAATAAAATGATCAAGGGTTGTTTTGTTCATCTCTTTGTTGTGGTGTGTATGATTCTTGTTTTAGGTTTAATTCAAGGAATTAATTAAAATGCTTGAATGGGATTGTAGGTGGATATGTTTTGTATAAGGATTTGATAAGTAGTATTGGCTTAGAATACATATTGATGAGATCGTAAAGCAATGTTATCAAGGATCTTATATGTTATGTGTTAAATCTATCATAAACCCTTAGATGCTTATAAATTTGACTCCTCCAATAGATATATGGCACTAATCTAAGTTGTACTTATTCGTATGGTTTAGTATTTTTTGCATTTACCTATAGCTTGCTATAAATTTCAAATCAATGACTATCTTATACTATGAAATGTTGTTGTAGTTATCTCATGCTCCAAATAGTTGATATTATTGATAAACAACCAATTCTATTCGGTATTAGCCTATTATGTTGAGCTATTAAATGAGATTATCTATTGTTGTTAAATTTTTTTATGATGATGGTGCAGAGGTTGTAAACACATTAAGGGATCACCCTCCAGGGTCTTACAAAGCCCAAAGTGTAGGAGGTATTTCAAATCCTTGTCAGTTGGTCCAAGTCCTAAGAGCTTCCCTTTATTGGAATTGGCAATTCCATAGGTAGATTAGAAGATCAACCTGCTTACCGTAAAAAAAAACAACACCTTGCCTATGTTTGTCATGGAGGTATTAAAGAAGAATTGTATGCCTCTATTTCCATTCATTAGATCTACCTTATCCTAGCATATACTTGGGCTAAGTCTACAATTGCTTTAGACTCATGCCATGAAGGTTATGTGTGATGAAATCCTAGACCTCAACCAAGATGTGGGTAGATTATGGGAGTTTTTCCAAGACCCGAGGTTGGTGGATAAAAATGTGAAAGACTAAGCTATTTTGTTTTTTCTGTCTTATCTTATACCATTTTACGAGAATGGGGGTGCCAATGTACGAGAAGATCTTTGGAAACTAGGCATGAAAATTGAAGGTTAAAGAGAATGGGGTGCCAAACTTACAGTACTCATTGCCCCTTGGTCGTCGATTTTCCCTGAGTGCCCTCAACCTCGTCCTCCGCGGTATTGACCTTTTTTCACTCCTCCAAACTCTTCCTCGACGCTGATATTGACCTTGTTTTCACTCCTCCAAACTCTTCCTCGGCACTGGTATTGACCTTGTTTTAACTCCAAAATCTTCCTCGGCGCTGGTATTGACCTTGTTTTCACTCCCCAAAACTCTTCCTCAGCACTGATATTGACCTTTTTCACCTCCAAACTCTTCCTGACTGGCATTGACCTTGTTTTCACTACTCCAAACTCTTCCTCGTGGCATTGACCTTGTTTCCACTACTCCAAACTCTTCCTCAGCGCTAGCATTGACCTTTCACTTCTCCAATTTCTGAGCTACAACCTGGTTTCGTTAGGGTTTTACAGTATGTTAATTAAGTTCAAAATTTTGGCACTATTTAGCTAGGTTTTAATATTCTACAATATAGTTAAGTATATATTAGCTATATTTTACATAATAAATAATATAATTATTCAACTTATTATAATTATATATTATATTCTTTAACAAAATTATTAAATACATATAAAATTATTATAATTAATAATTAATAATAAGTATATTTTTATATAATACAAAATATAATTAATATAATATATATTTAATATAATAGTAATATATATTAATATGAGAGAGAGAAACTAAATTTTGATTGGTTGTTTCATGTCAACAATCCAAGGATGGCATGTGTCCTTGGGGAGTTATGATCAAGGTAGCATGCCATTTGATTAAAGATATGATAATTCTCCTTTAAGACCTCTTCAATGTACCCATTGCACACTTAAGGAGACAAAGATAAATATAGGGAAGAAAATATAGAGAGAGGGAGATAATGACAAACATACAAATAGAAAGGGAGACAAAGAGATAGAGAGGGGTAGAGAGATAAAGAGATAAGGATGAATAGATAGAGATATAGGGAGGGTGATTGATATATCTCTCCCTGTCGCTCTCTATATCTCTATATCTCCCACTATCTATGTCACTCCCGCCTCTTCCACCCTCTATCTATTGAGCTATCTCTCCCTCTCCCCCCTTTCTCTCTCATTCACTCCATCTCTCCCTCCATCTCTCCTACTATATATCTCTATCTCTATTTCTCTTTTTATCTCCCTCTTACTCCTCTCTCTATCTCTTTCTATCTATATCCCTTTCTCTCCCTCCCCCTCTCTATCTCTCACCATCTCTCCCTCCCAATCCCCCCTATCCATCGACTCTCTATCTCCACCTCTCTTCCCATATATCTCTATCTCTCTCTCTTTCTCTCCCCATCTATCTCTATTTACCCATATATTAAATAAGAAGCCATGCAAGCATACAATAGTATATGTTGGTAAAACTATAATAGTGTTTTATTAAACTATAAGTAACACTTATCTTTCTAATGTCAAGCCTTCTTATAAAAATAATGTTTTATTAAACTATAAGTAGATTATTTTCACCACTCTTCATTCAACATGAAATGCCAAATGTAGCAATTGTTTTGTTGCTTTTGTCAAGTTTCATTAACCAAACTATTTACTGGGTTGAATAAAGTTGTGTTATGACCCTTCATCTCTTTAAAATAATTAGACAATATTAGTGAGATTAGGAAGGGGAGAAAACTAAACTCCTTCAAAATATGGGTAGTTGTGGGTTTGTTGGTTTTCTTTGTATACTATATACTTAGTTCCTGTAGGATAAATAAGTAATTTTAGATAATTTTCTTAGTTGTGTATCCTAACTAATATAGAGTAAGCTTTTTCATTTTAATTGACTACTACATAATAGTTTATGTGTTGAAAGAATTTTTTCCATTCTTTGTAGTTTTTACATTGGAATACAAATCATATTTAATTTCATGCCAATATACTTCTTTCATAAAGATATTTGTTTGAAATAAGTGCTTCATAACCCATCTAATCAAATGATAATTAACCTATCAAAAAGGTAATAAGAATTTTCTAAAGAAAAGAACACTTGACCCAATCATAAGTGTATGGCCTTCGAAGAAAGGATTGATCCACCTTAGCAATAACAACTACCTAATTTAGACGTGGGTATGTGTAGGATCATGATGGGCCAAAAAGCGGCAACATGAAAAAAGTAGCATTTTGAACTCGCCAAAAAATGCAAAAATCCTGAGTTGACTTTTTTTGGGGGTTGGATGTCAGTACATTGCTCCATAGCAATGCCCAAGCCAAAGTACTACAAATCAGATATTCGATTTTTTTTGGATATCCAATTCGTGTCTAATATATAATTTGAAAAACATTTTAAAATGTAATATTTTGGTACTATAAATCAGATATCCAATCTAAATCGGTTATCTGATTTTTGCACACATATACCCAAGAGTAATTAGGAGGTGGAGGGTGGGAAAGAGAGAGAGAGAGAGGGAGAGAGAGGGAAAGGGAGAGAGAGGTAAAGGGAGAGAGAGAGAGAGGGAAAGGGAGAGAGATATATATATATATAGAGAAAGAATTAGGAGGGGGACGAGAGAGGGGAAGAGGGGTAGAGAGAGAGAGAGAGAGAGAGAGAGAGAGAGAGAGAGAGAGAGAATTAGGAGGGGAAGGGGAGAGGAAGAGTGTCGAGGGCATAGGGGATGTAGTGTGCTGGCTTCTAAGGGTTTTATGGTAGGAGGTAGGAGGGAGAGACTGGAGAGAGAGGAGAGAGAGGGAGGGAGGGAGAGACATAAAGGAAGGAGGCCAAGGGCAGAGGGTAGAGGCTGAAGGAGGGGAGAGAGATAGAGGAGGAGGAGTGAGAGAGAGACCTAAGAGAGGGAGGAGGGCAGGATATTGAAGATACTTGAGAGAGAGAGAGAGGGAGTATGGGAGATGAGAGGGAGGAGGCCAAGGGTACATGGTATATGGTTTAAGGTTTAGGGTTGGAAGGGGTGGAGGGGAGAGAGATAGAGGGAGTGAGTGAGTGAGAGAAAGACCTAAGAGAGGGAGAAAGGGTAGGAGGGAGAGACTTGAGATAGAGTGAGTGAGTGAGTGAGAGAGAGACCTCAGAGAGGGAGTGGTAGAGAGAGGTAGAGAGAGAGATTAATTGGGAGGGGGAATGGAGAGGGGAAGAGTGTTGAGGGTAGAGGATAGAAGGTGTAAGGGTTTAGGGTTTAAGGTTTTATGGTTGATGGTTTAGGGATGAGGGGTAGGAGGGAGAGACTTTAGAGAGAGAGAGAGAGAGAGGGAGGGAGTGGGAGAGAGATAAAGGAAGGGAGGGTTAAGGCAGAGGGTGAGGGTTTGCATGGGTTAAGGGTTTAGGGTTCTACATGGGGTTGGGTGGAGAGAGATACAGAGGGAGTGAGTGGCGGTGAGGCACACCCAAGAGAGGGAGAAGGGGCAGGAGGGAGAGACTGGTGATGAGTGAGTGAGAGAGAGAGAGAGACCCCTACAGAGGGAGTGGTGCTAGGAGGAGAGACTTGAGAGGAGAGAGAGATGTTCATGGAGTGGTAAAAGGGTAGAGGGTAGAGGGTAGGGTTTTGGGTTTAGGGTTTAGGGTTTAGGGTAGGGAAGAGATATATGGGTGAGTGGGTGAGAGACCAAATACTTATTTATAACCATAAATCTTTGATATCTCTACCTTTTATATTCAACACATATGGACTAATAGTTGAACACAAAAATCTATTTGTTGTTATAAAACAACACATAATTATTTAAAATACAACTTATATTGAACAAAAATGGACCAATAGTTGAACACTAAAACTTTTTGAAAATCCTTCATATTTAATGGGAAAATACATGTTATTTATTGTGCTCACTTTTTATATTTGTGATAGGACAAACTATTAATATAAAATTATCAATGCTTGTACATTGCTACCCCAATTGTTGTACACATAAGAACAATATTTTTTCACTATGATAACAATACTTGTTTCAATGAGTGTCTTATTTTATTAAATGAGCATTTATTTTTAAATGATATACTTGTAGTGGAGAGTTGTGATATTTTATTTGAAACAAAGAAATACTTATTTCACTTCTTCATGAATGTATTTATGTTTTTTTCATATAACATTTAGAGGTTCTCATGTGTTCAAGTATGGGTCCATTTTTTATCAACATTTGGTTTTTTCTTTATTTACATTTGGATTGTTTATTTACAATATATAGTATAAATATGTGGTAAGACTGGGTATTATCACTAGCATACCTATATTTTAAAAATATATGTAAAGTATGCCGAGAGATATCCTTCTTTTGAAGATGCTTATTTTTAGTCAATTGAACCTTAACCCAAATTGAAGTTTAACCCCAACCATAAAGCTATTTGAACCCTAATTGTAACCCTATTTGAAGCTTGTTCGGATTATAGGCTCATAGACAAGGACAAATTCCCTATAAGAGTGTCTTTCAAGTTTGAAAAAGTGTAGATGGAAAACTCAAACTTTGAAATGGTTTTCACTAACTCTTGGCTCACCCAAACAATTGATCATTGCACTAGGATGTGCATATTCAATCGAAAGTTAAAATTCATAAAACTCAGACTAAAAGAGTGGAATATCCAAGTCTTTAGAAACCTTTTCAAGGAAAGGATCTCCTTGAAAGTAGAATGGCTAAGATCCAAAAAGACCTCTCAAATGATTTTTCTTACATCCTAATAGAAGAAGAGAGGAATCTCATAATTCAATTGGATGGTGTCTATAGTTTTAAATAAATCTATTGGAGACAAAAATCAAGGATTAAATGACTTAAATAAGGTGTAAAACCAAGTTTTTTCATTTAACATGCAAAATTGGAAGGCAAAGAAACATAATATGCAGATTGAAGATGGTTATGGATAAACTTATGATAATATTGACACCATCAAGGCTTCCTTGGTTTCCTCTTAGGAAAACATGCTTGTGGAGGAAAATGAAGACAAAAAAGAGAAGAAAAGCAGGATCTCTTCTTGTATCATATCCCAACCTTGGATGATGATTCTAAATTCTAATTTAAAGTAGCTAAAGATGTCATTAAGGAAGAATATAGCTAACAATATCATCATGGAAGAAAATCTTTTACATCATTTCATGAGTTTACAAGCATTCTTGGTGGAGATCATTGTAAGTATCGTCTCGCAGAAACATCATATATTGCATATATGCTTGCCTACACCTCACTTGGAGAGATTGAGTTTGGGTGGAATATGTGAATAAATATAGATTTCTATAGGTAGGATATAAAATTGTATTGAAATATTGGATATAGGCTCATCAATCTGGTCGAAAACTTTGTCACCTATAATTTTGTGCCAATTGAAAGGTCATTTTTTGATCTAACAATTATACTTGAACATAACTGAAAATTTAACAATGTTTGCAAGAATTTCAGAATAAACACTTGGATTCTTAAATATTGACATCTTAACTTTATGTCTCTCTCTTCCCCATATTCTCTCTCCCTCCTCTACCTATCTCTCTCCCTTTCTCCCTCCATCTCTCTATCTCTTCCCATCTGAGCTCTCTCCCTATACCCCTATCTATCTTCATATGTCAACCTCTTTGTCCCTTTCTCTTCCCATATATCTCTATATCTATGTCTTTCTCTTCCCATTTATCTCTCCCCCCTCTCTCTCTCCCCTTATTTCTATCTCCCTCTCCATTTCTATTTTTCTTTCTCTACTTATCTCTCTCTATATCTCTATCAATTTTTCTCCCTCTTCCTCTCTCATTCTATATTCATCTCTACCTCTATCAATTTGTCTCACTCTTCCTCTCTCACTCTATATTCATCTCTACCTCTATATTCCTCCCTCCCCCTCCATTTGTAGAAATGTCTCCCTCTCTCTACCCAACCATCTCACTTCCTATCTCTAGAAATGTCTCCCTCTCTCTATCTTACTCACTCCATCTCTTCTACTCTATATCTTTATCTTTATTTCTCGCTCGATCTCCCTCTCACTTATCTCTCTATCTCTTTCTATCCATATACTACTCAATCTCCCTTTCTCATCTATCTATCTCTTTCTATCCATATACTTCTATACGTATATCTCCCTATCTCTTTTCCTATCTCTATCTATCTCTCTATATTAGACTCCCCCTCTCGCTCTCCCTCTTTCCCCCTCTCTACATATATCTCCCTCTTCCCCATCTTCTATCTCTCCCTCCTCTACATATCTCTCTCCCTTTCTCCCTCCCTCTCTCTATCTCTCCCCATCTATCCCTCTCTTGCTCCCTCCCTATACCCTATCTATCTTCATATCTCAACCTATTTGTCCCTTTATCTTCCCGTATATCTCTATATCTATGTCTTTCTCTTCCCATTTATCTATCTCTCCCTCTCTCTTTCTCTCTCTACCTCCCCTATTTCTATCTCCTCTCCATCTCTATTTGTCTTTCTCTACTTATCTCTCTCTCCCCTCTCTCTTTATCTCCTTATCTCTATCTTGCCATCTCTCTCTCTCTATATATATATATATATATCCCCCTCTATCCCTATCTCTATATATTTATTTCTCCCTCTATCTCTCTCTATATCTCTATCTATTTTTATCCCTTTTCCTCTCATTCTATATTCATCTCTACCTCTATCTATAGGGAGAGATACAAAGGTGAAGTATTGGACCTTCCCAAAGATCCACCAATCTCAACACTACTCCCAACTATTTTGAGCATTTAAGTACATATTGTATGCTAGATTAGGAGGAATGTGTCAAAGCTCATATTTATTGATGCAAAATAGGTCCAAAGTCACAAATTTGACGTAGAGTTAGTTATAGTTTTGTACAAAATTTCAAGTGCCACATAAAGCAAAGATATTCTAGTTTTTTATATCATGTCATCAATTTTGGCACTTCATCAAGATTTGTATCTTCATCAACATTAACAAAAGCAAAGGTATGTACTTGAATCCCTTTCATTTAAAATTTTCTATATATAAATATTTTAATATTTTCCCTCAAATCCATAATATATATATATTAGTGTGTATTTATTTATTGCAATAAAGAGTAAACCTAAGTAACACATTAAGAATTCTAAGGATTTGTGCTTGGAAAAAATGCATAACAAATTTTTTTGTTGGATGTTGTGTTGTATAGTTTAGAAAAGCTCAAAATATGAATAGAATTTTAAGGCCATATATTATGGTAGCTTACAATGCAAAAGAAGGAAGGAAATCTATTATCAGTTTTAATCTACAATTTAATACCATATGAAAAATCACATGTAGTATTATCTAAAATTAATTATTGACATATTATTTTTTTTATGTTTTTTTTTTAATGAGGGGAATCGAGTGCAGCACGGCCCCCCTATAACCCCCCACCGTCGGTAAACTTTTTACCGTGACCGACAGTGCTGGCGGGACACACCAACCGGTACCACGGGAGTGCCAGAGAGTCAAACCCATGGTGGGAACCCTGCAACAGGGAACACCTTAACCAACTGGGCTCGGACCGGCGCCCTTATTGACATATTAATTTTATAAAATACACTTACCATTCAATAAAATTCTCCCAAGAAAGAAACCATAAGTGAACATTAATTGAACCCTAATTGTAGATTCATAACTCTAATCATAACCCTAAGCAAACACTAATCCTAATTAAACCCTAACCCTAGCCTTAAAGTTATCATATAATCTAATTATCTCTCTTATCTAAATTTGGGTTGAATTATTTTTCCTTTATTTTTAATTGCATATATTTTTTGTTTATTAGATCTTATTTTATGAATATATGCAAATATAATTTTACTTCTACATTCATTCTATGCCTATTTTTTATGATATTTTAACATTCATTTTCTGGAATATTAGATCAATCTCACACATATAAATATGAAACCTCAAAATTTTAAAATAATATTCAAGTTTTCCCACTTCAATTTATCATTTATGTTATTTGAATTAAAATATTTTAAATCATACTCTTAATTCATCTATAAAAGAGAAACAAATTGATATATAATTTTTTATTAGATACATTTTAACTTATTTTCTTGGATTGTATAAATATATTTCTTTATTTACATTTGGAATGTTTATTTACAATATATAGTATAAATATGTGGTAAGACTGGGTATTATCATCATGACTGAGTGTGCCCTCTCCCCTAATAAATGTTTTTATTTTGCACCCCACATGACTACTGGGCTCTCTCCCCTAATAAATGTTTTTTATTTTGCAGAGGGACAATTTTGCATGGTCGTAGATCAATCGTCGTGTGATCTCAGTCATTCCCCGCCATCCCGTGATGACCCCACCAGTTGATCATGATATCACGGGTGAGCGCCACATGTATTGGGCCCTCTCCCCTAATAAATTATTTTATTTTGTAGAGGGACAAGTTCGCATGGCCATAGATCAATTGTCGTGTAATCTTAGTCGTTCCCTCCCATCCCGCGATAACCTAACTAGTTGATCACGATATCATAGGCGAGTGCCACATGTCTCATCCAGTGAAGCTGAAGGAATGATAAATACTTTGATGGGTCTTTAATACATTATGCTGCGAGTTACTAGAGCAGTTATAAGATGCACGTGTTTTAAATCAATAGAGATGTTATAATCCTAGTAGAAACGTGCTCAATGGTTAATAACAAGGTTGGTGACTATGTTGATCGAACAAGATTGTCGATGGTTGAGATCCATGGTTGCCCTCCATCGCGTGATCAAAAGTTGTGAGTTCTTTATTGATTGTGATATCGCGGGTGGGCACCACGTGTCTCATCCGGTGAAGCCAAAGGAATGATAAATACTTTGATGAGTCTTTAATACATTATCTATTTAGTTTTACTAATCATCTAATACAATTAAATTAAATTAAATTAAATATTCATTTTATATTAATTAAACAATTATTAATTAGAATTTTAGAATAAATTAAGAAATAAGATCTATATAAAATCAACTTTTCTATTTTTTTTCTTTGTGTCCAAATCATTTCATTTTCTAAAGTTATACTAAATTCTAGATATCATAATTAAACACAAAACTTTGTTCTATTCTAATCTAACCCTAGTTAAACCCTAATTGAACACTAATTCTAATTGTAATTGACCACTGGCATGGTGTGTTCTACTAACCTAACTCTAGCTGTGGCTAGGCCTAAGCAGCTCTAATCAGGCCCTGGCCCGAGCCTGCTTGATTCATAGTCCCCAGCCTAACCCAAAACCTGGTGAACTTTAAAACTAACCTTAATTGAGTATTAACCCTAATTGGTGTTTGTTGAAAAGTAGTCCTAATTGTAGATGGGAGGGAGATAAGGTGAGTGAGAGAGAGAGAGACTTGAGAGAGGGAGAGGGGTAGGAGGGTGAGACTGAGAGAGAGGGGAAGAGGGAGGGAGTGGGAGAGAGGTAAGGGGTAGAGGGTTTAAGGTAGAGTTTAGAGGGTTTAGGGTTTAGGGTTTAAGGGTTTAGGGTTTAGGGTTTAAGGGTAGAGGGAGACACATAGAGGGAGTGAGTGATAGATAGAGAGAGACTTAGGAGAGGGAGAGGGGGTGGGAGGGCTGAGACTTGAGAGAGAGAGAGAGAGGTAGGCGGTAGATGGTAGAGGGAGAGATAGAAGGATTCAGTGAGAGAGAGAGGGAGGGAGTGGGAGAGAGATAGAGAGTACGTATAGGGTTAAGGGGAGAGAGATAGAGGTAGTGAGTGAGTGAGAGAAAGAACTAAGAGAGGGAGAGGGGGTAGGATATTGAAGATACGAGAGAGAGAGAGAGGGAGGGAGTGGGAGAGATATAGAGGGAGGGAGGGTTAAGGGTAGAGGGTAGATTATTTAATGATTTAGGGTTAAGGGTGGAGGGGAGAGAGATAGAGGGAGTGAGTGAGTGAGAGAAAGACCTAAGAGAGGGAGAAGGGGTAGGAGGGAGAGACTTGAGATAGAGTGAGTAAGTGAGTGAGTGAGAGAGAGACCTAAGAGAGGGAGTGGTGCTAGGAGCAAGAGACTTGAGAGAGAGAGATAAAGGAAGGGAGGGTTAACAATAGAGGGTAGAGGGTTTAAGGGTTTAGGGTTTAGGGTTAAGGGGAGAGAGATAGAGGGAGTGAGTGAGTGACAGAGAGACCTAAGAGAGGGAGACTGGGTAGGATATTGAAGATACTTGAGAGAGAGAGAGGGAGGGAGTGGAAGAGATAGAGAGAGGGGTTATGGGTAGAGGGTAGATGGTTTAAGGGTTAAGGGTTTAGGGTTTTGGGTTAAGGGTAGAGGGAAGAGATATACAGGAGTGAGTGAGGAGAGGGATACCTAAGAGAGGAGAGGGGGTAGGAGGAGAGACTGAGATAGAGTGACTGAGGAGGAGAGAGAGACATGAGAGAGGGAGTGGTGCTAGGAGGGAGAGACTTGATAGAGAGAGAGAGTGGGAGAGAGATAGATGGAGATGGGTTAAGGTTGAGGGTAGAGGGTTTAAGGTTTAGGGTTAAGGCTTTAGGGTTTAGGGTTATGGGTAGAGGGGAGAGAGATAGAGGAATTCAGTGAGAGAGAGAGGGAGGGAGTGGGAGACAGATAGAGAGTAGAAGGTTAAGGGTAGAGTGTAGAAGGTAGAGGGTTAAGGGTAGAGGGGAGTGAGATAAGAGTGAGTGAGAGAGAGAGAGAGGCAGAAGGGGTAGGAGGGTGAGACTTGAGAGAGAGGGAAAGAGGAGTGGAGAGAGATAATGGTAGAGGGTTAAACGTATATGGTAGTGGGTAAAGGGTTTAGAGTTTGGGGTTAAGGGTTAGCTGGTTTTACACAGTATAGTTTAGGGTTTAGGGTTTGGTGGGGGAACACATAGGGTAGTGAGAGATAGATAAAGACCTAAGAGGGAGAGGGGTGGGAGGGAGATGCTTGAGGAGAGAGAGGGGGTAGAGGGTATAGGGTGGGGGTAGAGGGTTTAAGGGTTTGGAGTTTAGCTAAGGGTTTAGGGTTAGGTTGGGTAGGGTAGAGATAGAGGTTTAGTGAGAGAGAGGAGGGGTGGGAGAGAGATAAAGGTAGAGGGTTAAGGGTATAAGGGAGGATAAGAGAGTGAGTGAGAGAGAGACTGAGGAGGGGGTAGGAGGGGTGAGACTTGAGAGAGAGGGGGTGAGTGGGAGGAGTGGGAGAGAGATAAGGGTAGAGGTAGAGGGTTTAGGGGTTTATTTAAGGGTTAAGGGTTTAAGGTTTACGGTTAAGGGTTTAGAGTTTAGGTTTAAGGGTAGAGGGAGACACATAGAGGAGTGAGTGAGATAGATAAAGATCTAAGAGAGGATAGAGGTAGGAGGGAGAGAGTTGAGAGAGAGAGAGAGGGTAGAGGGTAGAGGGTTTAAGGGTTTGGAGTTTAAGGTTAATGGTTTAGGTTTAGGTTATGTAGGGAGAGAGCTAGAGGATTCAGTCAAAGAAAAAACCCCAACCTTAGGATTTTGCCAATACCATAAAAGACTAGTAACATAAGATAGAACAAGAAAGGAACATAAGACATGACAGGAAAGGATAGATTCAAAAGATGCAACATACTATGTTGATATGTCCTTCAATCTTCTTAAGAAGATCCATGATCTATTTATAAATGAAGTGGCTTCATAGATGCATCAAGTTCAATTATGCATCTTTTAAACAATGAGGAAGCATTTCAAGTTGTTGTCAAGCCCCTCTCACCATAACCCTATTGGACAGTCACACATCACATAGGAACGTGAGTTGTTAGGTCACCCACATATGTGACAGGTGGTTGTCGAATAAAGATAAAATGAGGAGACTATGTGTATTTATTACACATAACTAAAGAAGAGAAATGGTTGAGTCAAGGTCATGATACAAGTACTGGGAGAGAGATAAAGGGTAGAGGGCTTAGAGTTTAAGGTTTAGGGTTAAGGGAAGAGGGGAGATACATAGAGGGAGTGAATGAGAGAGAGAGACCTAAGAGAGGGAGAGGGGGTAGGAGGGAGAGACTTGAGAATGAGAGAGGGTAGAGGGTTTATGGGTTAAGGGTTTAGGGTAATGGGTAGAGGGGAGTGAGTGAGTGAGAGAAAGACCTAAGAGAGGGAGAAGGGGTAGGAGGGAGAGACTTGAGAGTGAGTGAGTGAGTGAGTGAGTGAGAGAGAGACCTCAGAGAGGGAGTGGTGCTACAAGGGACATACTTGAGAGAGAGAGAGAGATAAAGGAAGGGAGGGTTAAGGGTAGAGGGTAGAGGGTTTAGTTGGGTTAGGGTTTAGGGTTAAGGGAGAGATAGAGGGAGTATGGTGACCCATTTACATATTATTATTTTATTCTTTATTAGTTAATATTTAGTTACCCATTTACCGTTAGCAGTTCTGACCCAAGAATTTAATAGAATGGACTACTCATATAATACCTTGCATTATGGAGCTCAATTCTCTGATATATTACTACTATCAAATCCTTTGTAAATAATTGTAAACTTATGACTCCATTTACATTTAATTGATTTTCTCGAATCAAATCAAAACATAAACACATAATTGAACAAATTCTCAAAAGAAGAATGAAAACACTAACATTTCATTCAAAATTCACTCAAATCCACATAAGGAGAGAAAATATATTAGAATTATACGTTTATTCATGCTTATAAGTCATATCTGCATACAATTTAAGATAATTTTCATATATTCATCCAAAAATCAAAACATTCTATATATTCTATTCTTATCTTTCTACCCATATATTCAACTCAAAACCTAGCTAGAGCTTTCATCAATTCACTCCCTACAAATGAGCCTTGAATTCCCTTTTATATGACAAGGGAGAAACAAGCTTTGGGCTCAAATGTAATTTCACCACAAATTTTCATTTGAACAAAATCTCCATTGCATTTGAATTTCATTTCAAAACTTCCCACACGTTGAATCTTTAAAACATAGTGCATGACTTGGGGAAACCTAAAGTTGTAACTACCATCAGAAAAGAGAACACAAATTGTCATCAAAACCCACTTTGTTGCTATCCACGCAAAAAAAACAGGCAACCAAATTTCCACGAAGGCACACAATTGATATCAAAATGTGCCACACACACAGAACCAACAACACCAACAACAACATCATCAACACAAAATTTTACATCCCACACAACTTCTTATTTACCCACCACCCTGCCCTTACCAACACTCAGACCCCAGTATACACACTCGCTTCTAGTTGTTGCTAGAGGAGGAGCGGAAACCTTAGCCTCCTCTTCTTTCTTGTCCTTGCCCAATACGGTTCTAGTCCATCTGCTTGGGGTTTTAACAACCAATGGCACCACAGATATCACTTCCTCATCAAAGGACATATATCTTTCTACCCATATATTCAACTCAAAACCTAGCTAGAGCTTTCATCAGTTCTCTCCCTACAAATGAGCCTTGAATTCCCCTTTATATGACAAGGGAGCAAAAAGCTTCTGGCTCAAATGTAATTTCACCACAAATTTTCATTTGAACAAAATGTCCATTGCATTTGACTTTCATTTCAAAACTTCCCACACGTTGAATCTACACAACATAGTGCATGAACTAGGGAAAGCTAAAGTTGTAACTACCATCA
Organism: Sequoia sempervirens; assembly: GCA_007258455.2. Lineage (NCBI taxonomy): Eukaryota > Viridiplantae > Streptophyta > Pinopsida > Cupressales > Cupressaceae > Sequoia > Sequoia sempervirens. Next base: position 94,839,904 of record VDFB02000015.1, read on the forward strand.
AAAAAGGGAACAAAAATTGTCATCAAAATCCCCTTTGTCACTATCCATGCAAAAAAAACCAGGAAACCAAATTTCCACGAAGGCACACAATCGACATCAAAATGTGCCACACACATAGAACCAACACCACCAACAACAACAACATCATCAACACACAATTTTACATCCCACACAACAAATTCTTATTTACCTACCACCCTACCCTTACCAACACTCAGGCCCTAGTATACACGCTCGCTTCTAGTTGTTGCTAGAGGAGAGGAAACCTCAACCTCCTCTTCTTTCTTGTCCTTGCCCAATACGATTCTAGTCCGTCCACTTGGGGTTTTAACAACCAATGGCACCACAGATATCACTTCCTCATTAGAGGGCAGACCGTGATTGAAGTGAGGTAAATACCGATAGTAGTCAGAGTCGGTCTCAGTTACATCATCAGAAGTGTTGCTCGTAAGGTCAATGGGCGAGTGTTGGCATCCAGAGGAGCCATGCCCATACCTTATTTTCCTACCGAAACTAGTAATAGAGCACACCGACTGCTTGCCTTTGTCATCTACTAGTTGAGCAGAAATGTCCTAGAATTGCACCCTTCTATTGCATCTAGTGGGCACAAGCCTGGGCTTGTCAACCAAATCACCTTCCTGAATAGCAAGACCGAGCTTTTGTGAGCTCAAACAAACAGAACTCCTTACTGACTTACTCATTTTCTCTTGTAAAACAAGCACACAAACTTGATTAGACTCAGCCCACAAAGTGCTCTAACTGCTACAAGAATGACACTATTAGTAGTTAATTCCTCTTGTATTTATTGTGCGAGGTAATGGAAACCTTCATCAATGCTTAGTAAAAATGCATGTGCAAACATGGAAATTTGGCAGCATATGTACTGTCACCGTTTAACTTGAGCTGCATGAGAATCTGAAGATCACCCTTCATGATTTCCAACAACAACATCTTCACACATATTGGGATCAACGTGACTACACAAGCAAGGAATAATTCATTAATGCTTCACCAGTTGTACGATAAAATGACCACCATGTGTTGTTTTCCAACTTTGAATACTACCCGCTGATCTCCTGAAGAGTTGGTAGATCAAACGGTTTATCTCGAGCTAACTCAGTTTGACATCCAATGAAGCATCGTTCACCTTCCTCATGACCAATAACATTAATCCATCTCAGAAACCAACTACCATGTCGGTAGGTCCTATGCACTTTGCAAACTGAACAGTTGGAGCTACGCATTGCAATCTCGTTGACCTCATGACTTTTAACTAACCTTCATCTTCCTCCCGTGAGCTAGTAGGGAACAATAGAGATTTACATTAGCATTTGATCTTGGTTGTTGATCTAAAACCATGGGTTATGAGCTCAATAGTGGATATTGGGCCCCACATTCCATACAGGACACACATATGCCTTTTTCTGACTTCGCGCCAAATAACAGGGCGACACCTTAGGTCTGCGAGTTGGTGGGGTACAAGCGAGATCTTCTCCCATATCTTCGAATCTGAAAAACCTACACATTGCACGGTTATTATTTAATGAAAGCCTTTGGCTAAGCCGTCGGTGACATGAACACTAGGGTTAATGGCTTAGGCTTACATCACCAGATTAAAATTAAAACCCAACTTTGATTTTAATACTTTATTTCCTCCACAGGTTTTTATTTCCTAAGTCTCGGTTGGCCCTGTGTTTCATCTTTTAAAAAACAACTTATGTTGTTGTTTTTCGTCTGCCTAGTAATTCCCACTTCTCCTTTTAATGAATGTTTTATTTTGCAAGGGTTGATTTAGTGTTGCCATTGATCTATTTCCTGCAGATATCAATGGTGCCCGCCATCCTATGATCGGAAATTGAAGGATCACAAAATCACGGGCAGGTGCCACATGTCCTATCTGAGGGATCAAATTTGTGCTATTGATGACCAATTGCCATTTGATCTGAGTCGTTCCCCACCATCCCGTGATGGTGCTTGGATTGATTGCAAAATCATGAGCGAGTGCCATGTGTCTCATCCGATGAAGCCTAAATAGTAAAGGAAACACTAGTCGGCTTTAAATGTATTAAGGGGCAGAATACTAAAGTGTTCTCAAGATGCACATGTTCTAAATCGATGGATATGTTATAATCTCATTAGAAAAGCTGCTCGAAGGTTAACGAAATGGCTGGCGACTGTGTTAAAGGAACGAGATCATTGATGCTCAGGATCAATGGTTGCCCGCCATCGTGCGATCAGAAGTTTCAAGATTATGATATCGCAGGCAACTGCCACATGGACTTCCTTCATAGTGTATGGTAAGGTGAGCCCCTTATCACCATGTTGGGAATTGTGTCAGCTTGTTTTGAAGGTGGTCGTCAATGATTTTATCAAGCTTAAGAATCGACGGATCGAATTTAAATCTGCATCAAATATGGTTGGAGTCATTTGTGCAATGCGAAATTGAGCTTTAATGGTGGATGAGACACTTGCTAGCATAATTTGATCGACAATAAAATTAATTTTCCTACTTGGTCTACATCACAAAGCATTCAACTATTTCGTTGAGAAGTTTTAGAGCCAAAGGTAGAATTGCTAGTTTATGTAGCTAGAATTTGGGAGTTCTGTGAACAAAGCCGTGAGTTTATTTTTTGTGCCTCCCAGTCATTTTGCAATTGAATTTGGGAAAGGATTAGCTGGATGTCCTGTGAGCTTGTTGATGAATGTGTTAGGGCTATAGTTTAATTATAATTGTGAGAAATTGTAGTGTTTTGTCCTGTAATTTTCTATCTCTGGTTAGTCGTAGCTATCTGAATTATAACGTTGTAAAGAAACCCTAGTTTGTCCTAGATGGCACCACCCAAGCAACATTCTAGCCAGACTGAATATTTGAAAAAAAACTTGTATGATGATTTCCTAGATCAATTTCCCTTGTTAACAAATGATAGGAGGAAGGGATTGGTCCTAATGCGAAGGAAAAGCCTTGGGGAAGGGTTAGTGTATAATTGCTCCAACATTGTCGATGCTAGGGTTCCCCTCATTGGCTTTAAACTGTTCAGATTGTGGTATGCACAGAAGAATTTTCCTCACCCTTTTTCAAATGGATGGATGTATGATATGGGGAAGCTGGTGGTACCAAATGTATTCCTTGATGTAGACCTGGTTAGGATAGTGGCTACAAGATATGACCCTGTTACACGGATAATTAGGGACAATGATGGAAAGGTTCTATTGAGCATTAACAAAGAAGAGGTCCAACATATTTTTGACTTGAGTGAACCGAGCGAATATTTGGTTCCTATCAACCTTGAGGAAATGAAGCAGGAGTATGCAAAGTTGAAATCTCTTTTTAGAGCAAGGTTGCTTCCACCTCATTTGGCTAGGGCAGGAGGTTCAAAATTTCATATCAGCCCTAGTGACCAGGAATCTTTCAAATTAAATTGTTTTACAAACCATTTCCTGGCCACTTTCTATTCTTTAAGTCATATTTTTGGTTTCAATCCTGGTATGGTAATTCCCATTGGTTATATGTTCATGGGGGTGCAAATACAACACCCTAACTTCTCTGTGACCTATGACTTCGCTTCTTTCTTGGCTGAGAGGATGCATGAAGGGCTGTCAAAGTTGCAAAACAATGATACCGACACTCAATTCTTTTGGTATTCTATGCTAATGAATATGTTTTTGTTTAAGAATGCTGATTTTTTCTCTAAGAGGATGAAATTAAGGAAATCATTTGATGGAGAAAGATTGTCAGTATAGATATGGGCTACAGATTTATCTTGTAATAAGGAAAGCACTAGTTATGTGCAATTTGATAATTATTTTGCTTCCAGATTAAGGGCTAGATTAATGGTGAATATACCTAGGATCCCTGAGGAATTACATGATTTCCTCAGGCCAAAGGAGAGGAAGCTAGAATTGAAGGTTTATCATAATTGGGGTGACATTATCCCATACCCAGTCAACATTGTCTTGAGAGTATATGGTTTTCAGGGAGCCCCTCATATACTACCATATAATTTTCCACCAAGAGTGGGATTTGTAGAAGTTATGTGGCAGATAGGTTGTATTCATGAGGACAACCTCACTGTAAAGGGTAAGGGAACATTTTTCCCAGATTATACAGTGGTGTCTGATTTTGTATTTTCAAAGGGAGGTTGGATGCATTTTGATAATTTCTTTGATGATTACCATTTGAGGTGTGGACCAAAGTGGCAACATGATCCTGAGGGTTTCTTTGCTCTTTTCAGACAAAGAATAAAAGCTGGAAAATTTGTGCATGAGTTTAATTTCCCTGAATACTTGATTAGAAATGGATTTGATTTGAATAAATAGGAGTTGAACAAGGAGAAATCGATAGCTTATGGTAAGCTACTAGATGTTGTGCACAAAATGGATCCTAAATATGATCCATTGTTGGAGTTCAGTCCCCACCATAAGAAAATTGATTTTCTGATGGGAAACTTGAAGGAAATTATGGGCACATTGAGGACAAAAAAGGTAAATTTAGAATTGAGTTTGGGTCTACAAGAGAAAGGTGCCAGACCAATTGAAACAAGGCCAACATACCAACCTATGGAAAGGTGGCCCATTTATAGGAGGAAAAATGATAGTAGCAGTGATGAAGAAGTGGACAGAAAAGGAAAACAAATTATGAAAGTGCCTCCACAACCAAGTCCAAAATTCAAAGTGTCTAGGGCAATCAAAATTATTGATTTAGAATCATCACTGGAAGACAATCCCTCATTACCAGCATCCGAGCCAAACCCTAAGAGGCAAAGAATTGATGAACCACATGAGGATATGATGGATGAGATTATTGTTATTGATCAAGACATGGAAGTTGGTATGCCTTCCCCTCCTAGGCCAACTAAATTAGTTTTATTTGATTTAGATATGAAAGGTAAAAGTGTACAAGATGCAAGAATGGAGGCATGCAAGGAGTTTCTAGATGACAATACATTTGTAAAATCTCTTGTATTCTTGCAATTGGTATGGAGGATGAAGTTTGAAGAGTATCAAGATAAATTTAGGTAGAGAAGAGAACTAAGCCCTGACAGGTCAGACCATGAGAATGATGAGGAGGTAAAAGTTGAATTAATGGAAGAATTCAAGAACATCACTCCTGAAGAAGGAAGAAAATTGGTGAGTCAGACTGGTGTATTAATTCTTCTTGAATGAGACTTTGCAGATGTAGTAGCCTTTAATGTTATTATGAAGTCTAAGAATCCCTTTCAAGACTCTGAAGAAGATGTCAAGGCAACATTGTAAAACTCTGATTTTAGTGAGGAATATGAAACTCTGGCAATTTGGGCATTGGCCCCACAAGGCAGAAAACCAATTTTTTTTTATATTAATCCAAATTTCAAGGGAGGATTGATAATAAAGAGAGCTTCAGAGACCTCAACCAATGAGGCCACTAATTTGACTGTGAATGTGGCCAAATTGGCCCAAAAGACTGTTGAAAGGAAGAGCTTAATGGAAAAATCTAACCTTTTGATGGAGGAGTACAACAAGATGCAGCAGAAAAATGTTGAGTTGCAAATTGAAGTGGAGAGGTTTAGATATAAGCAGATTGGGGAGACATCAAGTGCTCTAGGAACTAGTACATTACCTTCCACAATAGGGTCAGTGCCTCCTGCTTCTCCAATTGTTTCCACACCAGGATCTCCCTGTCAGAACCCTGTCATCACCCTTTCTTTAGAGGAAGTTGAAGAAGAAATAGAGTGCTCTGTCGATCCTACAAAGAAGTAACTCTTGCAAAAAAATGATGAATTGTAGGCATCATTAAAGAAAAGTGAGGAGGGATCTCTCTTAAAGCAAAAGGAAATTATTACTACTGTTTTGAGGCATTTAAATGAAAAGGTTGATAGAAAATTGCTATCTATACATTCTTTATATTCTTTGCTGTTAGCAGAAATAAAGAATATTGATAGGGATCAGGAAGTAGTGATACCAATAATTGAAAATTGGATCCCTAGGGCCAGTGATTTGGATATCATGTATAAGGCCTCAAGGTTTAATACAAATAATAGGCCCCAATCATTAAAGCCTACTCATGTGTTAGTAAAATCATTGCAAGGTTTTCAGACCTTACCAGATGACTTGAGTAGGAAGATTAGGGAGCTGGTGAATAATTTCAATGATTGGGGTAACACATTGTTACCTAATATAATTGATGAGCAGGGGAAAATCAGGTCATTTCAATAATGGTAGGATCAAGCAAGTGAGGCCATCAATGATCAAATCAATTCAATTTGTGATGACTTAGACTATGATTTTTTGGTGAGCTGTATGGACAAAATCATTAGTACCAGCTCATTTTTAGAATCTTTTGAAAGGGATGTGAATTAGGTAGCGGTAAAATACACACCTTATAATACCAAGGTGGATGAGGTAATTAATTTTGACTGGTTGATTGAAGATGAGTACCAAAATTGGGTAACTAAATATTTGACTGAGGAGGAGTAAAAGGAGTGAACAACTAACAAGTGGTAGATCAGATGTTGCGATTGCAACAGTTCCATTTTTGTGTTGACGACTTTCTCGATGCGGTTTTCTTGTGGTTTTTTGCATCAACGTTCCTCAGTTGATATGATGAACAAGAATATTTTTCAAGGTGGTGGTTGTTGTAACAAATTTTGGAATATTACCAGGTGCTCCAATTGACTGGTGATAGGTGTACTTTCTAGCTCGGTGCTTGTTTGCTCCTTCATTTTCTATAAGAAGGATTTCAAGGACAGAAGTATGGGTTAGCAAGTTAGATAATTTTTTTCGGGTCTAGGTGAAGTTGTAGAGCGAATTGTAAAGTCTGATGGTTTTAGAGAAATGCAATTTAGGTTTTGAGTCATTCTGTAATAGGTTTTGAGTTCATAGAGATTTAATGTTGTATAACAGTACTAGCATTTGAGTTGAAATGAAAATTCAAGCTCATGTCTCTCCATTGTACATGCATATCTAAACTTTGAATGAAATAACTAAGGGTTGTTTTATCCATCTCATTGTTGTGGTGTGTATGATTTTATTTTAGCTTTAATTCAAGGAATTAATTAAAATGCTTGAATGGGATTATAGGCGGATATGTGCTGTATAAGGATTTGATAAGTAATCCTGGGTTAGAATGCATACTTATGAAATTTTAATGCAATATTGTCAGGGATCTTATATGTGATGTATTAAATATGTTATAAACCTCTAGATGCTTATGAATTTGACTCCTACAATGGATATATGGCACTAATCTAAGTTGTAATTATTAGTGTAGTTCAATATTTGTTTGTCTTTGTCTATAGCTTGCTACAAATTGCAAATCATTGACTATCTAATACAATGGATTGTGTTTAGTTATCTCACACTTCAGATAGTTGATATTGTTTATGAACAACCAATTCTAGTTGATATTATCTTATCATGTTGAGCTATTAAGTGAGATCATCTACTATTATTAATGTTGTTTATAATAATGGTGCAGAGGTTGTAAACAAATTAAGGGATCACCCTCCCAGTTCTTGCAAAGCCCAAAGTGTAGGAGGCTTTTAAAGTCCTCGTCAGTTGGTCCAGGTCCTTCGAGCTACCTTTGATTGGAATTGGCAATTCCATAGGTAGATTAGAAGACAAACCTGGTTACATTGTAAAAAGAACCAACATACATGTCAACCACTAAACAACCACCTCTACAACTAAATTTTTAATCTTTTATGATCACATGAAACATAGAACACACTAATTTCAAGGTTGTTAATATCACTATTGAAATGTTTTAATTTTTTGACCTTTCAAACATTAAAAATTAGATCATTAAATTAATTAAGTAATGGAATAAAAATTAAAAACATCATGAATTAATTATGTAACCACATAAGTAAAATATAATTCTATCAAGAAATTAATATCAAATAGATAATATAATCACATAACTTATACATTTCAATGTCATTGATCTTCTTCTTCATCCAACTCTTTGTCTGTATCATCCGATCTAGATTCAACATTGTAAGGATTGGTCATATCATCATCATCATCATCGATATCAGTTTTGATAATGTCATCATCCACACGGATATCATCTTCATGAACATTAAATCCTACATCATCATGATCTAGTTCCTCCTCTTCGACATCTTCGTCAGGGACATCATCAACTAACTGTTGATCATGATCATCATCTACATCATCTTCTAGTTCTTCGATATCTTCTTCCACCACATTATACTTTACCAGCCTTCCCCTTGGATCATGTCTAACAAAAAATGACCAACTTGGTTTACCTGGAACCTTTGAGTAAAATACTTGCTCACATTGGCTTGGAAGAACATAGGGCTCATTTCCAGCTCGCTCGGTCAACCTTGTATTAACCATGGTAAATCCATTATCATGTTCAATAACAGTTCTCTCAAGATCATTTTCATTCAATCATAGCCTATAACATAGGATGACGAACAAAATTAATCTGAAGGACTTCAAGTCACACTCAAGTATATCATCCAAAATCTCATAGTATCGATTTTCTGAGACTTTGGATGTATGTCACTTCTAGATGAAACATTAGTCACCTAAAAGACTGGAGTTATATCAGAATCACAAGTTTTCTTCATGTCATCCAAAATTTTGATTCAAAATTTATGACCATTGCACCACATAGCCTTGTGGTGTTTCACTTGAAATATGTCAAACATGTAAAACTTATTGCAATATTGTCAGTTGATAAACATATTTATTCTTGGCCAAATGTATGCAAAGAAAACAATCTCAACATATATATACATCAATATACATGAAAATAATTAAATAATATGGGTGATTAATATATTTATGCGTACCTATTTATCTCTTAAACCATATGCTAAATAAATTTCCCTTTGTGTAACATTGGAATCTTCATTACGATGAGCTTCTTTAACCAATGAAGCCACACCTTCCATGTTAATGCACAACCAGATTATTGACATTGTTCAATCCATACCGTCATCCAATCAAGATTGTTGGCGACGTACAAATGTAGTGCATCCCACTCTCAACCAACTATATCAAAAAAATTTAAATTCACAAACGACGTATAATTAGTTAAATACCACAGTATACGACCTTAATTTATAATTGATGTATATTGAAGATTACAAATTAAATAAGTACAATATACATAAAAACCATATGTAAAATGTATTCCAATTAATCTCCATGACCATCTTATAATTACCTCTCACTTTCCTCAATCTACCTTTCCCCATCAGGTACTACCCTTCGAATTTGTTAATGGAGTTGGGATCCCAAATGCGATCTACATGGATCTTTGCTGCAAACTTAGGAAGATATTCACTAATGTACACCATGGTATGGTATACCATATATCCCTCCACCATAGAACCCTTAGGATGTGCTCTTTGTCTAACCAAAGCCTTCAAAAATTTCAAGTGCCTCTCAACCATCCACATTGACTTTGTGTGTACAGTCCACACAATTCAATCTCCTCAACTTGGTGTATGAGGTAGTGTTCTTGTGCATTGAAAAATGTTGAAGGTAGACACTTTTATATTTCACACATTAGACGAGGAATTTTTCTCTTCCAATAATTTATATCTTCTTTATGGATTTCTTTAGATGACAACCATCTACAAGTGATTCAAGGTGCAAATCTATTAACGAGATATAACAAAAATATACAGTATATTACATAACAAGTAAAACAAATGACAATTATAAGATGTATAAAATGAATTGAACAAATCTCGCTACTTACCTCATGTATTTTCCAAGATCATATATAACTTGCTTGACATTGTTGTCAAATTTTTCTGGGAGAGATAGAGGTAGAACGTACTGCAACAATTATAAAATGATCTTTTCATTATTTTTCCAAAAGTAGTAAACATAATACATTGAAAAGTACATGCATTATACAAGTGTATATAATATACCAGAATAATTACCTTAATGAAGGTATTCCAATCATGTGTTTTCATCCTTGACCCAAATTCACCTTTCTTTATTATTATATTGTTTATGTTTATAGAAAATCTTGTGGGAAATCAAATTTTTCATATGACTTCTTTTATAACATTGCTTTGCTACTCTGTTAATAACCAAGGAAGGGCACTTATATTAATTTGGTCTCCATCACTATTTAATTGAATGACATTTTTCATTGCATGATTGGTTTCATGAATGTCACTACAAATTTTGACAATTTTTTCTTTGTCATGCTTTCCATCAAATATTTTCCATAACATTTATGTTATTTTCTTTCCGATATGCATTGTATCAAACAAATGCATAATTTGTAGCTGCTCATAGTAGGGAAACCTACTAAGTTGTCTGGTATAACTTTTCATTCCCTGTGGAAGCCGACCATTAATGCCTTGACGACCTTCATGAAGCATATAAGTTAAACAAATTAACAACGACAATCATTGTCAATTACAACATGAGTAAACACAACACAATATAAAAATATAAATTCAAAACATATCATATATGATAGATAAACAATTTGATCTGATGTATAACCTTGACGATTAATTCTATTATATTCCAACTTCATAGGTGAGGTGTCATTCTTCGTGGTTTTGATGTAGTCTCCTCTTTCCCATTGAAAAGATGTTTTTCAGTAGTTTGATACTTATGATTTCTATGGAGGAAGTGCCTATACTCATCAAACACCTACTTTCCTATGTTAGAATTGGCTATGGATGCCAAGATCTATGGACCAAATGGAAAGCACAAGAAAAAAGAGAGAAAATATGACAAGAATAGATTGTATTCAATGTCATTGATATGATATGATAATTGATTATTTCAATGAGAGAGACCCCTTGGTTATATAGCCAAGGTGAGAACATAGAAGGGCATAAGATTATGACAAGTGTCATAATCTTATGATATGAGACAACTAGGAAAACCTATCACTCCACAAAAGGTGGAGAGATAATCACATGATGTGTCCACAAAAGGTGGAAGTGATGAGGTAATGACATGTCAAGTCCACCAAAAGTGGAAAATCTCCAACAACCTCCTATGTGGTCCCTAAATAAACTTAACTAAGGTGTAATCATGACCTAGGACAAGGTACAAGACATTTAATTACACCAACACCCCCCCTTAAGTGCAACTTAGGGAGAATGTACACAAAAGAAAACAATGCAAGATGGGTCCTGGCTACTAGGCCATGTTAGGTACCCATGTACACACAATGCAATCTCTCACAAGCGAGGAAAAGGAGAAAACCTAGTGGGACAAAACTCCTCCCCAAAAGAGAGATGAAATACAAAATAGAAATACTCTCAATGAAGAATGAGAAGGTAAAAACCCCATGTGAGGAAAAAGACCCCCCCATAAGAGAGAAGTAGAAGAGAGACAAGGTAGCCCCCCCTCAATGTTTAGTCTCCTGCAATGATGGTAGAAGCTCAACATTGAATGCTAAAGATGATCCAATCTCGCCGAACAACATTCCTCCCCTTAGGAAGAAACAAAGCCAAGGATGTATGCAGGATATCAAGATGACGAATGATGTATGATGGTGTCTCTGAAGCATGCTCAAGTGTCTCCATGTTGATGCCAAAAGATGACACTCCAAATAGGCATTCTAGGCCACACTACTGAAGAGAACAATCCAACATCTAGTAGAGAAGAATGTAGAACATGATCCAAAGGCAAGGATATCCCCTCTAAAGACAAAGAAGCCTCCTCCAAATGTTGTCCAAAAGTATCCACACTCACACCAATCTGTGAAGAATGATCATGTAGAGAATGAACAAGAGGGTCAAGGTGTTCCCTGACAACAACTGAAGAAGGTGCATCTTCATCAAAGATAAGATGAATGCTATCAAGAGTGTCCTCCAAATCTGCAAGATGAGTCTCCATGAACAAGTCTGAAATCCCTGTCAAGAAGTCATCCAAAGTAGCCATATCTGGAAGACTATGTATATCTTGCTGCACTAAATCACTAGGAGCCAAAACTGTAGCAACACAAGCATCATCAAGTACAACAGTAGATGGAGGAGAGGAAATGCATGGCTCAAGTACTAGATCTGATGTGAGTACTCCCAAGTTCAAAAAGCCAAATGTATCCTCTGAATCATGGTGTATGTGATCAATAGCCGAAGGAACATTGTCACCATCAAAAGAAAACTGTGCAAAAGAATACAACCGAGATGAATGATCAACCACCCCAGTAGCAATGATATCTCTAGTCTCCAAGTCTCGAATGATCACAGAATTAGGTGTGAACTCCACAATTCTCCCATCTCCACCATGTGTAATCTGATATATAGAAAGTAGATTGTTCGTCAAATGACGAACACACAAGACATCCTGAAAAGTGTTCTCCCCAATGCTAATAGATCCCTTCCCTATTACACTCATATGTATTGTTTCCCATCAAGATAGGAGACATCGAACAAGGCTGAAATGAAGAGAAGATAGTCTGTGAAGATGCCATATGATGAGATGCTCCTGAATCTAGAAGCCATTTCCCTGATCCTGGACTTGAATGAGCACAAAGAGCTTGTCCTTTATATCTTGATGTTTGACCTTTGTCATTTTTAGATTGTTTTGAAGTAGAAGGAGAAGAAGATTCAGACATTCGAGAAGGCAAGTCAATGTGATTCTTTTTGAGAAGATTTTTCAACTCATCAATATCCTTCTTCTAACAATAGGGTTCTTCATGTCCATCCTTCTTGCAATATGCACAAAAAGGTCTCTCCTTCTTAGATGATTTATCTTTTGAAGATGAATCTTTATGTTCTTCTATGGAATTTGATGTGGATTGTGTGTTCTTCTTAGGCTTGTTCTTTGTCTTTTCTTTGCCACTTGAAGACTTCTCATCCTTTACAACCAAGGCATGTGATTTTGAAGACTTCAAAGTACCCATTTGAATAAGCTTATCTTGCTCCCTAGTGGGTTGCATAGAAAAATCTTCAAAGGAAGGCATCTTAAACTCACTCCCAAAGGCATTCTTTGTAGCATAGAAAGTAGACACAAACACTGAATATTCAGGTCCTAGCTTTGAAAGAACACTTAAGATCAATTGTGTATCTGATTTCTCAATTTTACAATTCTTCAATTGTGTTCTTAGTGACTTGAATTTGGTGATGAAGTCTTGTATGTTGTCAAAATTACATGAATTGAGACTGATTAATTAATTCTCCAACAAATGTCCTTGAATTTCATCTATTTTCCCAAACAATTCTGACAATGTAGTCCACATAGCCATAGGTGTATCTAACTGCTCAATGTGAAACAACAACTCAGGAGAGACATACAAGCACAAATAGCCAATGGCTTCTTCACAACTGTTCAACCACTTATTCTTTTTAACTTCATCATTTTGTGGTTCACCATCAAGCCCATGAACTATCCTATACAATCTTTTTACTCTTAGCAATTTGTTCATTTCTGATTTCCATTTAGGATAGTTATAAGGTGTTAGAAGTGGAATTGTAGATGGCTCCATGATGAAACAAGAACAAAAATCAAGAGGAATGCAACCACAACCACAAGAAGAATGCCCCAAAATTCACTCAATCAAAGAACCCCCCCAACAATATATGAGCTTGGCACTTTATGATTAGTGCGTTTACAATTGCCACTTGCTAAAAATAGCGAAGTGGTCTTGATCTTGGTACATGCAAATGCCAAAAATAGGCCACAGAATCAAGTACAATTTTTGGCATACAACGAGATCAATCTGATCATACCACGGAAAATTACACGAAAAATCATGCACTTTCAAAAAAAACTGCACACAAAAATGTTACGGTAGGAGCAAGATATGAGCTCCTGAAGTTCCCAAAATGAGGACGAAGCAGCAACACCTATGAGAATCTGCAATTTCTAGAAAAACCAAGCACTAAAACCAAAAAATGATTGCACTACTACGTGGAGCATGAAAAATTAGCCCAAATCAAAAAAAATTGCTCGAAGAAATGACTCAAAATGATTAAGTTACGAAGCTTCAAAGTTTGCCTATGAAAACGAAAACTTCAATGGAGAGGGGCAGAAAATTTTCAAAGCAGTGTTGACGAATGCTGACGTCAGCAACCCACAAAGTTAAATTTGACAACCGTTGGGCAAAAAAAGTATATTCTCTAGGTCATCGAATATGCTTTCGACGGAATCTTGTGCCGATGATCAGAATATTCTTTGGAGCTGCCCGAAGTTTTTAATCGACCGCCGATTAAGGATCTTTGCCAGTTATTTTTTGTGACCGCCACTCAAATGTCAACTGTCTACCGGATATGCTAAGCCTATCAGGATTTGCAGCGGCCGGCTATTTTCTTGGGTGTTGTCGGGAAACCTTTCACCGCCGGCGAATGGTGGGGGGTCCTGTGTGTGGGGCCGCGGCCATAAGGCCACGCGGTCGAATGAGGGCCTGCCGCATGGGTGCTCGCAGTACATGGTACCCTACAAATCAGTACAATGTCTGCGTAGTACCCTCAGGGTACGCTGTGTATAGAAAATACTTTGCCCTTTTTTTTATTGATTTGATTTTTCAATAAAAGAGCTTTGAAATACAATATTTTTCAAAGAATTTAATCGCTTAAATTTTTCAAAAAATTTCAAAAAGCTTTAGGTGAATAAATAAATTATTTTTCAGAAAATTTGTACAGACAACATTATGGCGACCTGGGGGCCGTATGGCTCGCGGGCAAAATTTTTTTTGCCTCACCGGATGACTTGCTCCGAATCAGACAATTTGACAGTCGATCTTAGGGTTTTTGGCCCTTTTGGACGTGATGGCAGGGTCGGATTTGACCCAAAATGCTCCAAAATTGCAGCTACCTTCTGGATCTGGCAACCACACTTCAGCTTCAAACCCTCCTAGATTTGGCCTTGTATGTCTGATTTGGACGAAACAAAAGGCAAAATCAACTTTCTCGAACCTTCCGGATGCAATGGTGAGCTCAGATTTGCACCAGCAAGCTCCGATATGAACCTACAATAAAGAGCCTAAAATGGAACCTCCTTAGATCTGGAACCTCTCTTCAGAATAAGACTCTCCAATGGCACCCAACCCGCTCTGATACCATGTTAGAATTGGCTATGTATGCCAAGATCTATGGACCAAATGGAAAGCACAAGAAAAGAGAGAGAAAATATGACAAGAATAGACTATATTCAATGTCATTGATATGATATGATAATTGATTATTACAATGAGAGAGACCCCTTGGTTATATAGCCAAGGTGAGAACATAGAAGGGCATAATATTATGACAAGTGTCATAATCTTATGACATGAGACAACTAGGAAAACCTATGACTCCACAAAAGGTGGAGAGATAATCACATGATGTGTCCACAAAAGGTGGAAGTGATGAGGTAATGACATGTCAAGTCCACCAAAAGTGGAAAATCTCCAACAACCTCCTATGTGGTCCCTAAGTAAACTTAACTAAGGTGTAATCATGACCTAGGACAAGGTACAAGACATTTAATTACACCAACATCCTAAACTTGTTGAACGATGAGATTTCATCTTTGGACCACAAATTGGACATGCAAATTTTCCCTTTGTTTGAAGACCTACAAGATCATATATAATTGGATTAAATATGTCAATTTTTTTAATTATATATAATGAATAGATTAGTTTAAAAACATGCATGCTATCTACTTCATCAAATTAAATATTGTTAAAGTGCAGTCGAACATTATAACATACCACAAAAATGTGTTAGCCCTGGGGCATCATGAATTGTCCATACAAGCATTGCATGGAATTGAAATTGTCTTTGTCCTATTGGTCTAGAGACGTCATACATAGTGACGCCATTCCATAACTTTAGTAACTCATCGATAAGAGGCTTGATATATACATTCATATCTTTAACTTGGTACTTACCTAGTTGAATGAACATAAACATTACATAATTATTATAACCATTTTACTGCAATATATATAAATTAATGTACATGACTATTGAATGAAAAATATAAGTTATTATGCAACAAATAAGACAAATGAGATGCTACTATGTTAAAGAAAATTGATGTAAACAAATACCTGGAACAATCATTGACAACATTATGTGCTCCCTCTTTATTGACATCCATGGAGGAATGTTATTGTTGATAACAAAAACAAGCCACACTAAGTAAATAGATCTCAGCTCTCCAAATGGATTGACACCGTCCGCTCCCAATGAAAGCCTGAGATTACGAGGTTCTTCTTTAAAGTGTGGCCATTTTTCATCCATGTCCCTAAATGCAAAACCATTCGTGGGCATTCGAAGAATGTCATCTCCACTTCTATTTTGTGCATGGTAATCCATAAATTGCGCTAAGCTTTTGCACCTAAATAATCATTGCATACGTGGAATAATGGGAATATAACAAAGAACATTGTGAGGCACCTTTTTTGTTAGTTGATCTGTTCGATATCTACTGATATGACATTTTGGGCATTCTATTGCAAATTCATGTTGTTTATGATATATAATATGATCATTGGGACATGTATCTATTGCTTGATACTCCATTCTGATATCTTTCATAATGGCACATAAATCTCGGTATGAGCGAGGTAAAATATTTGATGGTGGTAACAAAAATTCACCAATCAATCTACAACAAAAAAAAATTGTTCATATAAAAAATATTAATGGTACATATTTCATCCTTTATTTACTAGTGATGAACTAATAAAAATTAAAATATATGAAAAAAGATGACATATACGGCATACCTTAACATCCATGAGATTGCTATGTTTGATAAACCATTCATAACCTTCAAGTTCAACAACAATACAACAGAGAGAAGAGTTGTTTGGGAGCCTTCATAAAGGGGCTCGTATGCCTTCTCAAGTATAGGTAAATCATGAACATCATCAAAGTCATATTGATCATCATGATCAGCTCTACCACTAAATGTGTCATGGATCAATGTATTCGTACCATCATCTTCAACTGTGTTCTCTAGTGCATGATCATCTTCTTCCATATGATCATTAACTTCATCTTCGATATTCATAGCTCCATGTTTGTCCGCTTGCAAAACCACATTCTCCAAGCTGTGATAATCCATTTCATCTGCCCTAGGGCGCCCCACCTTTATAATAATGATAGACACAAATAAACCATGATCATGATCAAGTGATTATATATATATATATAATGTTAAAATGATATAAACATTTACAAAGTCAATCAATATAAACACATATAATGAACAACTTACCAATGGACGATAATCATGCCCCCTTCAACGTGACCATGTTGCCTACAATGTTTCTCAGTTGTTGTGATTAAAATTTGTCTCATCTTTAAGCCCTTGCAATTATTTCAAGGACAATAACATTTCCCATCACCCTTTCTTTTCAATCTAGCCCACAATCTATCAAGTGTCTCTTCATTTTGTTCTAGACTAATATTATCTGACATGATTTTTCTTTACCAAGCTTGACTATTTAAATCTTCAAAAAATATCAAACTAATAGTCCAATAATTTTTATTCATAGATAGGTAACATAATCTAATAATTCTGATTTTACACCAAAAAATTTGGCATGCAACCACCCCTGCAAAAGAGAAGATAGTCTGAAGTTAATGACCCCAAAAAACACTTTAAAATGCTAATTCCAAAACTTATTAAATTCTGATTTTACTATGATTTCCAACTATTAAGACTCCTAAAATCAGAATATTGAACTTGATCGCAAACTTCCTACAATGATGGAGGTAGCGAGCTAGTAAGAGCAAGTGACCCATTCCTAAGGAGCAACAATTCGGAATCATCATTGCTAATGTCAATACAGATTTATCATTTTAGTTAGAGATGCAATGTGTCACTTCTTATGATGAGCTTATCCCTAGGGCCCTCAACATTGAGAGAGCCCTAATAAAAAATAGCAGAAGCATTGGTCAAAGCATAATTAGGGTACAAAACCTAGGCCTCCGTAGAAACATAAACAATAACTATAGCGGATTAGTGGGGTTGCAATACCAGAAAAATTGAGACATTGTAGGTAATAACAAAATCTTGCAATCTAAAGATTGTAGCCAATAACAAGCACACTATGTATCTTAGTGACATTTGTAAATGCAATCTACGGTAAGAAGAATGACATTCACTTGAGATGTGACTGTCAAAAAGAGGCTGAGTAGTGACAAGATAATAAAGCTCAAACCTTGCATAGTAAAGTGGAGATTTTAACAGTGAGTTTCCTTACCCCCTTGCTGACCTTAAGGGTTTTTCAAATGCTTTTGGTAGTGTTAGAAAAGGAAAATGCAATTAGGGAATGATTTTCCAAATGAAGTAATAGTGGTAATCATAGGTTCAATGTTTCTTCTTATCTATTAATGTATAATGGAGGTATTGGATTGCATGTTTGAGTAGTGTTTTGAGACTCATTAAAGATGGGAGAATAGTGAATAATACCTTGTGGACTGTGAAGTAGTGTCAATAAGGTTGAAGGATCTTAAGAACTACAATACCATGAAACAATGAGTCCCCTGTAGTAACTAGGTAGTCTATAGGGCATAGTTTGATTTTATAGAAGGATGCTCATGAAAGGAATCTTCAAGTGATAGTGAGTGAGTTGTTTGAGATTGCAGCTGAGGGTGCAATACCCAGTCTTAAAGAAAGTTAGCAAAGTAGTAAATGTGCAAGAAAATCAAATTGTACACAACAAACAATTCACAATGTTATCTTGCATAATGCCTTGAGTTTGAAGACAAAAATATCATTGTATCTTCATGATGAAAGTGGTGACCTTAATGGTCAATCACTGGCAACCATGATTTTAAAACATGCTATTGTGCTTATGGAGGCAACATTTTAAGCAAGGCAGTGAGTGGTGGTTTGGAACAATGGCAGGTATGAAGGACTTGCTTTATATGCATACTATGCAGTCTAGCTTAAGACACTATTCTTAGAAGAGATTGAAGGTGGATTATGGAACTCAAGAGTTACCATGAAAAGGATTAAAGCAAAGACTGAGATCTATTTAAAAGCCACGGTCATGAAGATATTAAAGATGTCACATGCAAAACCCTAGTAGCTAGAGTAATGAATACAATGCCAAAGAGGATAGTGTGCTGGGGCAGATTTAGGAGATCTCCACATTATCTAATTACAGGGAAATACATCATTTATTATTTATTTATTTAATTAAAAGAAATCATTTTAAACCCTATATAGGATACATTGATACTTCAAAAGCCTCTGAAGAAATTTGAGATTATGCAAAAGTATGTCAAGTAACATTCATAAGGCTTAGAAAATCTTGATCACTCTCTAGAATAGCCCATTAAACATGGGTTGTGCTTGAATGCACTGCATAATTGATATAACACAACCACTTTGCATATCAACTAGAGTTATAGGCTCTTTATTGCAGCAAGAGGTAATCACTCTTCAATCATGCTATAATTGCATCCTAACCTGTTAAACTTGAGACAACCTGAATGCACCCAATGATGATTGAAACCTACATTATACAACCTGAATTAACTACATTATATGAGTGCCTCCATTTCTATCACAACATAGCCACATTAAACTTGGGTCACACATGAATGCATCTTGTATTTTTTATAGCACAACTGTGCCACATGACCAATAGAGTTATGGCTCACATAATTATAGTTACAAGAATTGGTTCCTTGGTTGTGATCTTATGGTGATTCCACACAACAAAATCTGGACATGAAATTCTCAAAACCCTAAACCTCTAAAAATGAAATATGATGATATGTTGCCTTAAAATATGATTTTCAAACCTAAAACTACAAATTTGACTTCACAACTGAATTATGCAAAAAGACAATGACTACCCTCAACTTGGCGATATCTTCTTGAATTTTTTTTATTTTTCCCAAGAAAATCATCCTTGGTTCTCCACAAACTGTCTCAAGTAGAGCAAAACACTGTCGCAATAAATCAAGCGCGAACTCACTTTCTTTATGTTAGCCACAATTTGATTTTTTTCTAGTTTTCATGTTTGTCAAAAATTTGATGAAAATGATAGCCGACATTTCGACAAACCCTAGGTTCATCAAAATTTTGATGAATGTTGGGGATAAACTTTCAAAAAATTGAAAATTACAAATCAAATTTTACAAGCACTTGACGATACATCGAATTATACATATTTTGTCAAACAGTTTCGTCAGATTTTGCAGTCAAATGAGTTAGTGGGCCATGTTTTTGTCCTTGGTTGAGAGATGGCATAGTGAGAAGTGTGCTTTCATTCTTCATACAAGAGAGATCACCATAACTTTATAGGATGTGTGGAAGATCCTTAGGATCCCTATTCATGGAAAGAGGGTGATCTAAGAAATATATTCTTTAGAGGGTACCTTAGAGAGAGTCTTCTTGGATGATGATCTTGGCATTAAGGATGACAAGATGGAGCTTTAGAGCACGATGTTGAGATTCGATGTTGTCCAATTAGTTTTGGATAAATTTATGAGGGGTGTTAGTCCCTAATCATAGATCTAGAGGATTCTATATTGGTTTGGGTAGAGTTATGGAGAGGATGCTTACTGGATAAATTGTGTTTGCTTGGGGTCCTTGTGTGTTGTCCCATCTATATCATGATACACACTAGTTCATGTATATATTTTTGGTGTGAGGTTTTCTTGTGAAGTTACACTTCTTCACATCTAGGCATGGGAGAATATAGTAGTTACATGTCCCATGGAGTGGAGAGCACAAGGTAGTGGTATGCCTTATGTATATATATATGATGGTCTATTGAAAAAATGGTGATTAGGTGACCTCACCCATTGTAGGTGGGTTTTTGATTAGTTGGATAATATTTTTTAGATGTCATGGTGATTATGTGAGGGCTAGATAAATAATGCAACACATTTGGAATTTTTTCAATAGTCCATATTTCTTATTGGGTGTACAATGTATATTGTTAGGAGATATCTACCAAAGCAGGTTATATGATAGTTTGGTGAGGTTCAAGGCCTACTCAATGATGAGGCTTTTTTTAATGAACATAGAGAGATATTGATGAATAGGGGTCGATGATATCCCCAAATACTACTATTGTAGATTTTGAGTCTTTGGTGCCTATTTAGTGGGCATGGGGTTTGGTGATTAGAGATGCATGGATGACTCTAAATTTTGATAGATGGTGAGTGGTACATCAAACATTTGGATGAATCATCTAGGTCATGAAGCAATGGGGAGGCGAAGAAAATATATGAAGCCAAATGGGGCTTGTATGTTGAGGCTAAGAATGGAGGAGGGTGGTGTTATATGAGAGGGAGATGGAGCCTAGGGTGGACTTGGGGATGGATGATAGGTGATAGGATATAAAGGATATGGTGTTGATGAAAACTAAAGAGGATGAGATGAAAATAAGGGAGATGAGGAGATGATGGGAGAGGGTTGGGTTGGTTACGTAGGAGGATATAAATGAGGTGGGATGGTGTGGATGGTGGGGATGAAGGGGAATATGGGGGATGTAGTGACAGTGGTGATGGAGGAGGAGATGGGGGAGGTGGGGATGGTGATGGAGATATACAAGTTTGATTAGTGGTGGCCTTATTTGAGTGAGATCAAGCTCATAGGAGATAAATGGGTACCAGGAAGAGATGGATAACCTCTCGATATTACTTGCATAGAGGTAAAAAAAGTGGGATGTTGAGATAGCTTAGAATTAGGAGGTAGAGGTAGAAAGTGGAGTACCCATGTTACAAGTGATAGGGGAGGTGTGGATGTTGATGTTGGAGGCCATGTATTATAGGGCCCTCTATGAGAGAGAGGTACTTGCGAATAGGAGGGCTCCTAGATTCTCGGCTTAGATTCAATTGGGGGCATCTTGATTGGCTAGATCAAAGGGTAGGCCAATTATGGAGGCACCATTAGGACTACCACCATCAGTTCCAACATATCCAAGACAAGGTTCATTAGGATAGGCAACCACATAGCCAATGGCATGGGCCATTGCTCAACCAAGGGTATGTCTTCCTTCTTGTCCACCCTTACCTAGAAATTCAAACGGTGAGAGCTTAATTTAAAGGAGCTTCTTATATATTTTTATTATATGATGTAGAGATTTGTTTTATTATGCCTATAGGCTTATATATATGCATATTCATTTCTCTTTGTATCCCTCTATACAAATATTTATGATATATCATGACATGATTATTATATATGAGATGATATTTTATTGAATGGTTGATGTTGTTCATGATGTGATGTCTTTCTATATTATGTTGGAAAAATAAAAAAGAACATCTCATTTTGTTGTTTTGTGTTGTCATTGATTTCACCAAAACATATGAGTTGCAATTGCAAGATGAAGTCTGAATTTTTTCTAGTATTCCAATCTGGTATCTAAACTGGTATGATGTTTACATCCTCTGGTATTTTGGTCTGCATTTGTTTGCTAGTGATTACTATTGCTTGCAACTTTTTGAAATGGTTCATGGATGTTGAGAGCATGTACATTCAAGATCTCACATATTCAAATTCTCGTATGGTGTATCAAGATTACTCTAGTGTTTGCAATTGTGTTATTAGGTCTATCCTTGGCCGACCTAATGGATGTATTGTGTAAAGGTGAATAATTTTTTGTTATGTGGATATATGTACGATCTATCTTAGGTTCATGCCGACTTGATGTAGCATGTTGGATGTTTGAATTGCTTTTTTGGGAAGATTTTGTGAAATCCTATAGCTGATAGATGGTATTTTTGGTAAATAAGAAGTGCATATAATTAGGCTGACCTAATTGATACTTGCAGAGAAATCAAATATATATATTGGAAATTTTTTGAAGATTGTGTGTGATGATTATGTTGTGAATGTGAATTGTGAAGAAGAGAAAATGTGATGAAGTGTGTCAATTCAATTTACTGAGCTTCATTGGAACTTAATTTACACTCACTAGGTGTACTTTATTGGTTCATTTTCTAGTTGTAAGCCATTTTTGTTATTGTAATTCTATAGGCAATGGGACTTTGTATTTGGCTAGTGATTACTAGCAATGAGCCACCCATTTTGTAATATCTTATAACCGGTTATACTATATTGTGAGCTAACACTCACCATGGTTTTTCCCATTTTGGTTTTTCCACGTAAAAATATTGGTGTTCATGTGTTTTGTGATCTCATACTCTGATAATGCTTTTACTTATCTTTGTTGTTGTATGCATTGGAATAATTGGATGGTATTTGATCAGAAATTTTAAGAAGAAACTGATTCACCCCCCCCTCTCAGTATCTTGGATATTTAACAATTGGTATCAAAGCTTGGTTCCTCTGGAAAATCCTAACAACTTGAGGGAGATCCTAAAGATGGAAGAAATGGATGATAAAGGAGAGCTCTGGACTACCCTTGAAGATCTTGATAAAGTTGATAGAGAATACATAGATATGAAAAAGAATCTTGAAGATGCAAATGATTGCATTCGAAAATTAAAAGAGAAATTGAAAAATTTCAAAGATAGGCATAAGGAAGTAACTGATCAATTGAAGAAAGCTAATGAAGAAATTACCAATTTGAAACTGCAAGTAGAGGAGAAGAAAAGAATTGAAGAATGTCTAAAAAAATTAGTACAAATCAAGTCTGAAGATTGCACCAAGCTTGAAAAATAAGTTGTGAACCTGAAACTGGACTTGGAGAAGGAAAATCTCTATGAGAACAATTTCAAATCTAGCTTAGAGAGGCTTGATGAATTGATTGCAGGGAAAAAACCAAGTAAAGACAAAGGTGGTCTGGGAAATGATATCAGTGAAGGTTTTAAAACTGTGGACAATTAGGAGACTTAGAATAAAGGAAAGTAGCAAGGAAATTCAAGGAACTTTGCTAGGAGACCCTCTATGAGTTAACCTAATGCACAAAGGTATCCTTCTTTTAATGAAACTTGTTTTTCATGCAACGAATTTGGTCACAGGGAAACCTAATGTAGGAGCAAGATGAATCAGTTTCCTAATTCCTTCTCTAGTCAATGTTTTTCTTGCAAAAGAATTGAACATAGGGAAAGTGAATGCAAAACCCAGATGATGAATCAATTCAATGGAGGAAGGGTGAATCAATCCTTTAATGGCTATTGTTATACTTGTAACAATTATGGACATAAAGCTAACCGGTGCAAATCAAGAGTAAGTGGAAGTCAATCTAACCAGAGAAATATTGTCTGCTATAACTACAACAAACCAAGACATATCTCAAGAGACTACAAAAGTAAGAAGGGTAAGAAGACCAATCTGGTAGAAGAGAATGAATCTACGAAGAAGGTTGAAAAATATGAGATTAAGCAAGAAATGAATAAGATCTAGAGGAAGAAAGAAGAACTATAAACTGTTGATGTGTTTGTTCCCTCATCTGGTACAGAAAATTCCTCCAAGAACTAGACCCAACAAGTTCTCAGGGGGAGTATTATAAGAAAATTATAAAAAACCCCTAGATAAATGACGTGTTAGTGGCTGGCACGAGGATGGAATGTGAAGAATAAATAATCAGAGGTTTTGGAAAAGGAACTGGAAGAAAGTATGAAGGAATGATCTTTTGTGGAGTGAGTTAAGGGTTTTCTGAGCAAAGAAGAAGAGTTTTCAATAGCTTTTTGAAATCTATCACATTTAATGTGAATTAGGGAAAATTGTTGTTTTATAAAGAAAATATGTAAGGAATTTTGATCATTCATGCATTTGAAGAGATTGAAGAGCTTCTTGGAGCATTCTTGAGGAAGATCTGGAGTTTGAGTCACACAAACCCTAGTTTTGGATCATCATGAAAAAGAGGTATTTTAATTTTCTATGCAATTGTGGTTTGTGTTCTTTGAGTTGTTTGAATTCAAAATTGGAAGAATGGAAAACCATGTAGTAGTTAAAGTGTTGGAGAGAATGAGACCTTCTTATAGAAAATATTCCTCAAAAGTATTTGAAGTTGACCCCATGGGCGCATTCTCATCAATCCCTCATGGAGTTATGTTGACCAAAGACACAAGGATGTATATTCAAGTGAAGTATGAGGAATTCAATCACACAAAATTGATTGAAATTTGGAAAAATGAACTTACTGGTGATGATTTCTTGGTAAAACATGAGTACTCGAACCTAGTTTTGAAGAAGTTAGACATATGGAATAATTTTCCCAACTTTAGTTGTGATGATGATGTTGTGAAGTTAGTTCTGAGTAGAATTCATGATAAATTCATGTGGATTGACCAACTGCCTCTGATAACTAAAGAGGCGAATAGGGATGTTACTAGGCTTTAGGATAAGGTACAATACCTATATTAAAAACTATGAAGAATGAGGTAGTAACGAAGCTTATAGGAGCCACATATGAAAAGAGAGATTTAACAATGAAGACCATCACTAATCCGGTTGTGAAGTATGCAGCTATAATGATTGGTCACAAAATATACTTCACCAATAGAGAGAACTTTGTTTCAGCTACAACAATCTATATTGGTTTTGATATGGTTGTAAATAGTGCTGACTATGATTTATGTGAGCTTCTCCAGTTACAGTTGCTTGAGAACTTGAAGAAAATAAAGGAAAGGAAGTATGCTTTCAAATTCGGTTCATTGATTGTATGTTTGTTGTTTCATTTCATGAATAGACTTTCGAGACTGAATAATGAAGTGTTTTGGGACTCTTCCAAACTAGTGGGACATCAAATTTTTGATTATATGCATATTCTGGGTAATCTGAAAGCTCAAGAAAATGCTCTAACATCATTCTTTGTTGTATTTAAGAGCAACATGAATGAAAGGGAAATGATTTTGAGGAAAATTGTTGAGAAATACAAAGATAACATCATATTCCATGTTTCCTCTGATGAATGCATGATCAAGGCAGTAGAACCCCGAACCGTATGGATTCAACCTTTAGGGTATAAGATTACAGAAGATGAAGTTGAGCCCAGTCTATACAAATGTTGCTTAAGAATCTGAAGGATCCCAATGAATCCAGAATTGAGACTTATGCTGAAAATTCTATGGAAGTTCACTTGGAGCTCCAGAAGCCCAAAATCAGAAAGAAAGTGGAGAAGAAACTTAAATATGTTGGATTCATTGATGAGGAGATTTCCCTTGGAAGGTCCAAATGAGAATAGTTGGAGGAAAAATCATCTGGCCTAAGGAAATCTGATAGGACTACCTTTGTTAAATCCTTTGTAGCCCCTACAACAAAGATTGAACCTAGTACCACTGATAAACGCAAAGGTCATCTTTCCTCCGAACCTACTACTAGATCTGGGAAGAGAAAAGAAACTCCTCTGGTAGCCCTTGCAAAGAGAGGTAAGAAAGAGAAAGCAACAAGGGAGAAGAACCATAGTTTCATAGATGATCAGGATGAAGATGAAGAGGATCCTGATGCAAAATTGGTGAGGAGAAGAAGAGGAGGTTTATCCTCTAGTGAAGGTGCTTCTAAGGAAGTTGTTGGTTCCAAAAGAGTGCATATTGTATCCTCTTTTAATTATGAGGAAGAACAAGAATTTTATATTCATGTGCATAACAAACCTGAGTTGGAAAAGTCTAAGGTGTCTGGTGAAGCCTCTATGGACCAAAGAAAAGAACAGGGCAATCCGGTAAGTTCTGGTCCCCATTTTAAATTAGAGTAAATTGTCAATACTTTGATACATTTTGAGAATATACTAAAACCTACAATGGAATACTATGATAATGTTGGTGAAGAAGATAAGAAAACTTTGCTTAGACAGTTGTCATCTAGTATGTTATCATCTTAGAAGTCAAGTGGGATTATATAAGGAAAGATGTACCTAAGAATTTGTGGGAAGCCCTGATGAAAAGGAGATGAGAAGCTAATGAATATGAAGAGAAAATCAAGAATGATGCATATAACAAGATTGGGTCTTCCCTGACCCTGGATGATTTGGAGACTTTGAAAAAGATTTGTGCATAGATGTTTTGAATGAAGAAAAGGGTAAATATTTTAATGGGAAGGAATAAAAAGTTGACAAAGAAGATAAAGAAGGAAACAACAAAGGTGATCTGGGATATAATAGAAAAATATGGCATGCTTAAGGCTAATGAAGATGATATTGAGGAAAATATTCATCTTGATACAGGTAATGCAAATATTTCTAGAAATATTGATGTTGAAGTTGATGCCGGTGGTGAAAATGATCCTCTAGAAGGTGAAAAATAGAATGAAGGTGAAGCTGAGCCTGAAAAGCACAACGATGCTCCTCTAGAGCACACTCAAGGAGAAAAAGGAAATGATGAAAAAGGTAATACTGAAGAAGGAAAAGGTAGCGAAGAAGAAGAAAGAGATAATCCAGAAGAAGAGAAAAATGAAAAATAGAAAATATGGAAATAATGATGAAGATAACGGGGACAAGGATAAAGATAAAAAGGAAGAAAAGAAAGAAGGAGAAGAAGAGACAGTGGAAGAAGAAAACAAGGAGGAAGAAGAGAAAGAAAAGGGAGAGGAAGAAAAGAAAAATGAAGAATCTACTGAGAAAAATGAAGAAAGTCAAAAGAAAATTGTAAAATCTCTTAAGCATCCTGGAGAATCATCCTCCGGTAATTATGTTCTGAAAGGCTTCCTATCTAAGAAAATTAGATTTCAGCCAATAATCACTCATGAGATTCTACAACTTCCTATGATTGAAGGGTTTGTTGATATGGAGAAGATGTTTCAGTTGCATAAAGTAGTGTTAGGAGATGAATTGTAGGCATCTGGAAGAAAGGAGATTCTTGAAACTCATCATAAGGGACCATAACTTATAGAAGATTCCCTTAAGGTATTGGAGGGGGTCATACTTGGTACATCTATTGATACATCCCTTGCCCCTATTGAAAATATAAGATTGTTCTTGGATTCTCTCAAGGAGAATACCCTCGGGCTTAGTGAAAAGACAAAGCAAGAGGTTGAGGAGAAACTTTTAGAGAAAAGGCTATTGGCACTATATGCCAAGTGTGCTCTTGCACCCTCAAATGTTGAAAAGAATCTAGAAGCTATGAAGATCAGTGAGTCAGAAGAAAATGTTGTCCTTTCTTATTGCTTGAAGTGGTTGGATGCCACTTAGAATATTAAGGTTGTTATGGAATCCATTGAGTCCCAGTTGAATGTTGTCTCTGGTACTTATAGTTTATCCAAAGATAGAGACAAATCTACCTAGAATGCCATCACTACACATAATGAAACTTTCTTTGTCTTACAAAAGTAGAAGGAAGAGATTATCAGGAAATTTGATTAGTTGAGTGACATTATAAGAGTGGAATACACTCCAATTGGCAAGGCTCGGGCAGGAATAATTTTTTTTGAGAAGATAAATTTGACTCTTGATATTTTAGATGGTGCAGAAGAAACTCTAGTAGAGTTGGAATCCCTGAACAAAATGTTGATTGTTGCAAAGGATAGATGGGATAAAGGTAAATTTGTATGGGAAGGTATTCTAAAGGAGCTTCAAGGCTCACCATCCTCTAATTAATACATGCTTCTTTGTTTTATTTGTTTTCATATTTCAATTTTAGTTGTTGGGACACCCTTTATCGTTGATGTCCAAGGGGGAGTGAAGAATGGTGAAATGCTAGTGTTAGGGGGAGTAGTGCTATAAATAAGAATTTTTGTTAATATTTCTTTTTGGAACATGTTGCAATCAATGACAAAGGGGGAGATTGTTGGAAAAATGAAGAACATCTCATTTTGTTGTTTTATGTTTTCATTGATATCACCATAATATATGAGTTGCAACTACAAGATCAAGTCTAAATTTGTTCTGGTATTCTGGTATGGTATCTGAACCAGTATGATGTTTACATCCCTCAGTATTTTGGTTCACATTTGTTTGCTGGTGATTACTATTTCTTTCATTTTTTAAAAATGGTTCATGGATGTTGGGAACACGTACATTCAAGATTTCACGTATTCAGATTCTCATTTGGTGTATCAAGATTACTATGGTGTTTGCAATTATACTATTAGGTCTATCCTTGGCTGACCTAATGGATGTATTGTGTAAAGGTGAATATTTTTTTTTTATGCGGATATATGTGTGATCTATCTTAGGTCCATGCCGACTTGATGTAGTGTGTTGGATGTTTGAATTTATTTTTGGGAGGATTTTGTGAAAGCCTATAGCCGACATATGGTATTTTTGGTAAATAATAATGGCATTTAATTAGGCTAACCTAATTGATGCTTGCAAAGAAATCATATATATATATATATATATATATATATATTGGACAGTGTTCAAAGATTGTGTGCGATGATTGTGTTGTGAATGTGAATTGTGAAGAAGAGAAAATATGATGAAGTGTGTCAAGTCAGTTTACTGAGCTTCATTGGAATTGAATTTGCACTCACTAGGTGTACTTTATTAGTTCATTTTCTGGTTGTAAGCCATTTTTCTTACTGTAATTTTGTAGGCAGTGAGCCTTTGTATTTGGACAATGCGTCCTAGAAATGAGCCACCCATTTTGTAATAACTTATAACTGATTATACTATATTGTGAGATAACACTCATCATGTTTTTTCCCATTTTGGGTTTTCCACGTAAAAATCTTGGTGTTCATGTGTTTTGTGATCTCATGCTCTGTTAATGCTTTGACTTATCTTTGCTATTATATGCATTGGAATAATTGGATGGTATCTGATTAGAAAATTTAAGAAGATACTAATTCACTCTCCCCTCTCAGTATCTTGGATATTTAACATATTAATGTTATGGATATCTATATATGATTGATGTATACATTTACTGATGATTCTTATTTGATGTTTCTATATAATGGATGTATGTATGACTATTGTGCAATAGATTATAATGTGATAGATTATGATGATGATGCAAAAGATGAAGATATGATGTGATGCTATGAATTTTTTCTTTTCATTATGCTATTATGTCCTATATGATGATTGTACCATGATCCCATGATTGATGATTGTAAGATGGGGTTAAATAAATTCTATCCTAGATAAAAGTGACAACCACAACACTTCTAAGATAAAAACCTCATCTGAACAAGAGAATACAAATAAGGAGGAATAAAAATGAAAGAATTCAAAGTAAAACACTCCCCATTGCAATTGACTCCTCTTTTCTCTCCTATTTATCCTTTTGCAATCTTTTCCCTTAGATTTGAAGTTGTACTTGTGAAAATACTTACAAATTGTAAGTAAAAAGTTGGAGATAAAATGGTTAAGACAAAAATGGGAGAGGAAGGCTACTTTTATAGACAACTATTTGAATGGATGAACGAGATTAATCTTCTAGAAATTTATTCCAAGATCGATGGTGGAGGATTTTTGCACCAAGAATATGTTATTCATGGAAGGGTTATGACAATTATGACACTGATGACTATGATGTCCGATAACTATGACAAAAATAAAGGCCATGATAGAGATTAATGAGTAAGGAATTTTGACCAAAAGGGAGGCATAAATAATTTATTCAAATTATTTATTTGAGGAAAATGAAAAATGAGCATTGAATTAAATCAATTTATAACTCAATTTAATTAAATGGGGAGAGGTGGAAATTAGATACTAAATAATTAATTTGAATTAATTATTTAATGGGGAGAGGAATGACACAATTAAATAATCTTGACAATTATTTAATTATAGAAAAATGAAAAGGTTGATGCATAGAAAAATAATAATAATTTTTATTATCTGACTGTAGGCGAATGATAAAAAGATAAATAATTAAATAAATAATGATTTATTTAATTATTGAACAAACAAAGTGTTAGCGACATAATTAATTTATTTTAATTGATCAAGATAGAATAAAGATTAGAAAGAGAATTAATTAAATAATTAAAAATTATTTAATTAATAGAGGAATGCGATCAAGGATAATCAAATAATTAAAATTATTTAATTATCGATGGAAAAGGACCAAGAAAAATGGCTCTCGCAGACTTAGGACATTTTTTAGTGTCTACATTTTGCCCCTCTTTGACATAATGCAGTTCATCACATTGTGTCAAAGAAAATCAATTAAGAGATGCCCCAGGATGTCCCAATGAGATTAGCATATGTGTATGCCCCCTCGAGAGGACAGGCGGGTTCAAAGAATGTGAATGTACTCTCAAAATGGATGATAATAATAGAGGATGAAAGATAGAAGAAATGTTAGCATGGAGAAGATGTATTTTAGCACAAAAAAGGAAAGGAAGATGGAGATGAAAAGCTACATGGGAAATGACAAGCGACCAACTTTCATACTTGTATATTTATCATCATTGGGTGCAAAAAGTGTCACAAATGGAACAAAAACACCATGGTATGACATAGACCAAGGTGTGCAAGGTGACCATTTGTGAGAGACAAGCAGTCAAAAGATAAAGTAAAAAGACAAGGAATGCCCCGACTCATACTAAGGACCCAATTATCCTAGTCTTTTTTCCAAGACAAACCATAGGTAACAAGCAAACAAAAGAGGCCATAATCCATCATCATCCCTCTAAATCCCTTAATAGGACATCCTCGAGGTAACTAGTAACATGACTGAAGACCAACCAAAAAGATAAGATAAATCTAGACCAACAAAGTGTTTGCCAATAGTATTGATAAGATTGTTTGATGTGATTGTTTAAGTTGACCAAGATGATTAAATTGATTGATAGGTTGACAAGGATTCATTGATAATTGAAAAAAGTTGACAAATTGATTTGATCAATAGGTTAACAAAGATTGATTGATAAGTTGACAAAAGTTGAAAAATTGATTTGATTGATTGTATCTAGTTTCAGTAAGGACACATCCTAAGTATGGTAGAATTGATTGACAATATTGAAAATATTGATTGATATAGTTGACAAGATTTGATTGATAATGATTGTGCCTAATCTTAGGAAGGAAACATCCTAATCAAGGCAAGATTGATTGACAAGGTTGAAAAGATCGATTGATTATTTGACAGAGATTGATTCATATGATCAAGGGATGCGATGATAACTAATTTTAGGAAAGAAATATCCTATTTAAGGAAAGGAACACATCTAAGAAAGTTGACCAAGTGACAAGTGTTGATAAGACACCTAATTTCAAGGACACATCCTACTTAAAGTGAATGACAAAAATGAAAAAGTCTAATCCTAGGAAGGACACATCCTAATAAAGGACAAGAAATAGGACCAAATGACATAATGCCCCATTCTGATACAAGATCAATGACCAAATTAGATGATTGACAATAAGATGATTGACTGATTGAAGATGAAAGATTTTGTTTGTTATGGTTGTCTCTTGATTCATGATTTGATTTAAATGATGATTTCTTGCGGACCTAGAATAAGACTAGACTTGACAAACCCTAAAGGACTGACCTAGGTGGTCTTGGGGGCTCATTGATTGGTGGCCTTGCCTATGTTATACATGCATATACCTTGTAGTTTGACACAACTTGGATTTACCTTATTTTGACAAAAGATTGAGTCATGATTTTATTTGGACAACCTAAAAGGACTGACCTAATGTTTGAGGGGCTCATTTAAGATGAGCCTTGCCTACGTAGCAAATGTGTAGAGACAACGTAGTTCAACACTAGTAACACAAACTGACTCAGACTCTATTTTTGGTTTTTTTGAAGTTTTCTATTGTTTTAGATTTTGTAAGGTTTTTTTTTTTTTTTTTTTTTTGGATTTTCTGATTTATTTTGGATTTTGATGTTTTCTTTTTTTTTTGGATTTTGAAGTTTTCTGAAGCTAATACAATGTATTATTTTCCCATGAAGACAAAATTCAAGGAATTTCCCCCAGTCGGGTATGGGACCAATTTATTATGCGCAAGGGGATTGATGGATGGTCAAGAAAGCGAATGACACTAAATGTTGATGGTTCCCAGGCCACATGAAGGATGTCAAAGCTGTATTATGGATGGATGAGACCTTTTTATGTATGATAACTATTATTATTGTTACAAATGCATGTAAATGATACCCACAATCAACCAGGTAGGCATGCACAAGGATTCAAGGAAAAACATTATCTTGCCCCTAGTCAAGTTGGAAACCAATTGATAGGTGATGATGATGATGAAAACATTGTTTGATATAGGAAGGACACATCCTGAAACAATATGAGGATTGGGAAAGACATATCCTGTCGATGATAATGTAACTAAAGGATCAAGGTTTGCACCAAGGCTGGGAACAAAGCCAACAAATGTTTTGCATGACGTGCTAGAATGCATAGCAAGATTGTATGGATTAGGATTGTTGCATTTGAAATGACTAATCTTAGGACTAGATGGGATTATGGAGGGAACTTGGATAAGTTGATTAGAATCCTTAAACCAATGACAAGGGAAAACCAAGTCCATCAATAGGTATGGAAGGATAATGGATTTATTTTGGAAAAGGATAGGAAACATGAGGATTATTGGCTGAAAGAATTAGCATATGATTTCCAAGGACTATGTCACATAGGAATAATTTTTTTCTCTGAGATATGGGTTTGGATAAATTCTATGAAGGCAATGACATGATTTTTCATGGATAGTGTATGACCAAAGGATAGACATGTCAAGATTTTTCCCAAAGCATGATTTATGTTTGTGTCCCATTTCTTAACAAGATCAAGGTAGGTGGGAAAATGGATGGAAAGGGATATGGATTAGATAGATAGAAATGAAATGTTATGATAAAGGCATAAAAGATGAGACAACTTTCCCCCAAGTGTAATGGTCCACATAGATAATTTCTCTTACACATGATGCCTATTTTCCAAGTTTTCATCATGGTACTTATCCAAAGTGCCATAAAAAATGGTTTTCACTATTGGGCGATTTTTTTTTCTTTACTATTTTTTTTCCTTTTCTTTTCCTTTTTTTTTCTGATGTCACACAAGATGCCTATTTTCTAGTTTTCATTAGGGTGACAATTTTTATTTTTTTTTATATTGGCTTGATATTCTGTATGATCGTTGATTGTTTTGAATCCTTTGATGGTGTTGATGTAGATACTAGTGTCATGATATGCCAATAGTGACCTTTATGGAGTGTTTTTCTTGTCAAGATCATAGCACTTGCTTACAGTTTATCAATGTCATTGTGATCCTCTCTTATACAAGTTTTGTCCTTATCAAAATACACACATTGTGATAGAGTTCCATTTGAGTCCTTATGATAAAGAGTTGCTGCCAAGATGTGACGAGTTTGTGATGTGGTATTTTTAGACTTTACATGAGATGTAGGATTATGATGGATGATGGTAGGTGTGGATGGATTATTTTGTGTTTTGGATGTAGCAATTTTTATTTTACAAACTTGGGATGGTGGATGATGGAGTTTGGAATTTTGATTGGGATAGTGTTTGGAACCAACACTTTTATATGCCTTGCTTGATGACCATTTTGAAGGAGGTTGACATTTATTATATGTGGAAGTACTCTTTTCTTGTGGCTCCATATTTTGATTGAATTTTACTTTTGAACTATTTTCTTTGGGATCCATTTTCATTTTGTTTGTCCACTCAGTTTTTTGTTTCATTCAATGGCCTTTGACATTTGATTTTGAACTATGGATTTGTAATAATTTTCTTTTTGTTGGTTCCAAATGGAAGGTTTATTCTTGTTGGAATAGCGATTTATGGTGTGGATGGAAGGAGTGTTGGCAGCAACCTTATGACAAGGACTACACATGGCCCCCATTTTGATGTTTGTATTGGATAAAGTTATCCCCAATATTGAGGAGGTACCACTAAAATTGTTTGATTTGTTGACTGATGAATAGCCAAGACCTTGATGTCTAGAATTTTCCTAAAACTATACTGGTTCTAGAATTCCTTTCTCATGTAGGCCTAGTCCTTTTCCTTGATACTATATGCTCTAACAGATCTTGTTTGTGATGGGGTATTTTTTACTTTGAAAACAAGATGCAAACCCATCATTGTGTATGTGAAAATTGTTCCTTGGAATATTCTCCTCTATGAGAAAGCCTGATTTGATAAAAGTGTATGATCCTAGTTGATAGGATATTTTGGATTTACCATTCATCATACTTCTTTCTTCTTGATCATTTGGGATATTGATTTGATCCATGGTAGCTTTTGTATCTTCTCCTTTGACTTGATCAATAGTATCTTCTTTATGCTCTTCTTTGATGTTATCAATATCATTCATTTGATTATATATATGTCCAAAGGAGGCATGTGTCTCATCTTGGGAAATGAAGGTGTTTGGAGTTTGGATAGGACCAACTTCAAATGTTTGATCATGGATGGTATAAAGGTCGATTTGTGGATCATTTTGGACTTCATGTTCAAGGGTAGGATCTTGGTCAAAAATAGATGTATCTTGGACAACATGCTTGTGAATAGAATATTGAGAAATGATAGGTGTATTTTGGATGCCATGATTATCTAGAAGGATTTCTTGGATGGACTTAAGAATGGGGTCATGGGATGGACTACTTTGATCTTAACATGAATGGGAAGCTATGATGTCATGCTTTGGACTTTCTTTTTGACATGTATCCCAAGGTGTAGCCAATGTGATGTGGTTTTGGAGACCATGACGAAATGTAGCTTGGGATGGAGTGACTATGAATGGACTAGGATATGATGTGGAGTCTCAAAACGGACTTGTGGAAGGTTAGTTTCCCTTGTCAAAGTTAGGATATGGATTAATAATGGATGTCTGTTGTGGATAAATGGTATAGATTGTTCTAAGGGACTCTTTATATTGTGGGAAGATGGATGGAAGACTAGATTTTATGGGTTTTTGATGAAAGGGATAGATGGGTAGTTGAATATGGGTTGTGGTTGATTGGTATTTGGATTTGGTGAATTGTCTTTTGAAGTCTATGGCTTGTTGGGCTTGACCATTGTGGATTAATTGGTATTCAACCTAACTAGCAAGCATATCAAGGTGAAGCAAAGAGATGGTGATGGATTTGGATTAGGATGGATAAGGAAAAATTAGTGAGTACCTTATAAAACTTGTGACCTTTGGATGACAATGCAAGGTGAAAATGCAAAATGGGTATTGAGACTATGCTATATTTTTTATGATTTCCAAGGATATAAGGATGCAAAGTGTCAATGTACCTAAGACCAAGATTAAGGAATGGTAGAATGATAATGACCCTATGACCAAAGGATAGGATATGTAAGGATGATGATGACCAAAGGATATTATTTTTTTAAAAAAAAAATTTGGGGATTTTTGGGATTTTTGGGATATATAAGGATGCAAAATGAGAATGCAAGGATGATGATGACCAAAAGATATGGTATGCTTTTTTTTGTGATTTTCAAGGATATAAGGATGCAAGATGAACATGCAAGGATAATAATAACTAAAGGATGAGATTAAATGAGACTAATGGATGAAAATGATACCAAGGGTAGACCAGTTGATGATAATGATAAGGAGACAAAATGATTCCAAGTTAATGATCAAAGGTAGTGATGCAACTAATGGAACTTCAAATTTTTGCTCCTTGTGTTCCATTCCTACCCTGTCTTATGTTACTGGTCTTTCATGGTGTCGGAAATTTTCCTTGGGTTGTGGTTTTAGCTTTATTTTCATGTGAAACCCTTGTGTTTATTTTATGCCTTGGTTGGGATCTTTTTCGCTGTTACCTTTTAGAAGGGTTTTAAAATAACTTATGTCCGATCGTTTCATCTAGGTTGGGTCCCTTTGGTCTTAGTATTTTATTCCTCAGTGGGGTTTTATTTTCCTAAGTCTTGGTTGGCCCTGTGTTTCATCGTTTAAAAACAACTTATGTCATTGTTTACCATTCACCTAGTGATGTCCCCTTGTCCTCTTAATAAATGTTTTATTTTGCAGAGGGATAAAATTCACGCGACCGTTGATCAACTGTCATTTGATCTTAGCCGCTCCCCGCCATCCCTCAATGACCCCACCACACTACTTTGGTTGATCATGATATCACAAGTAGGTGCCACGTGTCCTATCTGGTGAGGCTATAGGGGATAAGTTTGAATGACCGTCAATCTAATATTGTTAGATCTCAATTGCTGCCCACCATCACGTGATCGGGAATTGTAAGGTCTTTACTAATCACGATATCATAGGTGGGCGCCACGTGTTTCATCTGCCGAGGGAATAAGGAAAGCACCTTGGTGAATTAATCCAATTTTAATACATTAGATGACAGATTACTAAATTTTTCTTAAGATGCACATGTTTTAAATCAACGGGAATGTTATAATCTTGACGGGAAAGCTACTTGATAGTTAATGATAAGGCTGGCGACTATGTTGAAGGAACAAGATTCCTGATGCTCAAGATCTACGATTTCCCACCATCGCATGATTAGAAGTTGCAAGGTCTTTACTAATTGCGATATCGTAGGCGACCGCCATGTGGATTTCCTTGGCAGCGTATGGCATGGTGGGCCCTTTATTGCCATGTTGGCGATTGTGTCAGCTTGTTTTGAAGGTGGCCATTCAATAATTTGATCTAACTAAAGGATCGACGACTAGAATTTAAATTTGCATCAAATATGGTTGGAGTCATTCATGCAGCGCACGAGTGAGCTTTACCGGTAGATGAGACACTTGCTAGCATGATTTGATCGAAATAAAATCAATTCTCCTTCTTTATTTGTATCACAAGGCATTCAAGTATTTTGTGAAGCAGTCTCAGAGCCGAAGGAAAAATTGCAAGTGCCAGAATTTGGGATTTCTACAAGCACAAAGCCGTGAGTCAATTTATGTGTTTCCTAGTTATTCTGCACTTGAATTTGGGAAAAGATTTGTTGTACTTATCATAGTGCTTGTTGATAAACATTAGGGCTATAGTTTATTTAAATTGTGATAAATTGCAGTGTGTTGTTCTATAATTTCATATCCCTGGTTAGTCCTAGCTATTTGAAGTGTGAAGTTATAAAGAGGCCCTAGTTTGTCCAAGATGGCATCGCCAAAGCAACATTCTGGCCAAATTGACTATTTAAGAAGAAACCTGTACGATGATTTCCTGGATCAATTGCCCTTGTCAATGAATGATAGAAAGAAGGGATTGGTTCTGATGCGAGGGAAAATCTTAAGGGAAGGGTTAGTATATAATTGCTCCAACATAGCCGATGCTAGGGTTCCTCTCACAAGATTGGAAATGTTTAGATTGTTGTATGGACAGAGGAATCTGCCTCACCCCTTTTCAAACAGCTGGATGTATGATTTGGGGAAGTTGGTGGTACCAAACATGTTCCCTAATATAGACTTGATCAGAGCAGTGGCCGCAAGATATGACCCTGTCACACGAGTAATCAGGGATAATGATGCAAGGGTTTTGTTAAGAATTAACAGAGATGAAGTTCAACATGTTTTTGACTTGAGTGAACTGAATGAATATCTGGTTCTTATTAATCTTGAGGAAATGAGGCAAGAATATGCAACATTGAAGTCTCTTTTCATAGCTAAGTTGCTTCCACCTCATCTGGCTAGGTCAGGAGGTTCACGATTTCACATCAGCCCCAGTGACCAAGAACCTTTCGAATTAAACTGTTTTGCAAATCATTTCTTGGCCTCTTTTTATTCATTATGCTAGATTTTGGGTTTCAGTCATGGTACGGTGATGCCCATTGTATACATGTTCATGGGGGTGCAAATACAACACCCTAACTTCTCTGTGACTTATGACTTTGCTTATTTCTTGGCTGAGAGGATACATGAAGGGTTGTCAAAGTTGTAGAAAAATGATACTGGCACACAATTATTTTGGTATTCTATGTTGATGTATATGTTCTTGTGCAAGAATGATGACTTTTTCTCTGAGAATATGGAATTGAGGCAATCGGTTGATGGAGAAAGATTGCCAGTGCAGTTATGGACTGCAGATTTATCTTTCAATAAGGAAAGCACCAGTTATGTGCAATTTGATAATTGATTTGCTTCCAGATTGAGGGCTAGACTGATGGTAAATGTACCCAAGATCCCTAAGGAATTGTACGATTTCCTTAGACCAAAGGGGAGGAAGCCAGAACTAAAGGTCTGCCATAACTAGGGTGACATTATCCCATACCCAGTCAACACTGTTTTAAGAGTATATGGTTTTCAAGGAACCCCTCATATACTGCCATACAATGTGCTGCCAAGAGTGGGGTTTTCAGAAGTTATGTGGCAAATAGGTTGTATCCATGAGGAAAACCTCACTGGGAGGGGTAAGGGAACATTTTTCCCGGATTATATAGTGGTGTCTGATTTTTCCTTTTCGAAAGGAGGTTGGGTGCATTTTGGGAAATTCTTTGATGATTATCATTTGAGGTATGGTCCAAAGCAAAAACGTGATCCTGAGGGTTTCTTTTCCCTTTGTAGACAAAGAATAAAAGATGGCAAGTTTTTGCATGAATTCAACTTTCCTGAGGACCTGATTAGAAATGAGTTCGACCTAAATAGGAAGGAGTTGAACAAGGAGAAATGGATAGCTTATGATAAGCTATTAGATATTTTGCACAAAATGGATCTAAAGTATGATCCATTGTTGGAGTTCAATCCACACCATAAGAAAATTGATTTTATGATGGAGAATTTCAAAGAGATTATGGGCACTTTGAGAACCAAGAAGATATTCTTAGAACTGAGTCTGGGTGTACAAGAACAAGGTGCCAGACCAATTGAAACAAGGCCAACATATCAGTCTATAGGAAAAAGGCCCATTTATAGGAGGAAAAAGGATGACAACAGTGATGAGGAAGGAGTGGACAGAAAGGGGAAGCAAATAATGAAATTTCCTTCATAACCAAGTTTAAATTCAAAGTTCCTAGGGAAATTAAAATTATTGATTTAGAATCATCACCAGAAGATAGTCCCCCATCACCACCATCTGAGCCAAGCCCTAAGAGGAAAATAATTGATCAACCATAGGAGGATCTGATGGATGAAATTGTTGTTACTGATCATGACATGTAGGTTGGTATGCCTTCCCCTCCTAGGCCAGCTGAATTGGTTTTATCCAATTTGGATATGAAAGGAAAATGTGTACAAGATGCAAGAATGGAGGCATACAAGGAATTTCTAGATGACAATGCATTTGTAAAGACTCTTGTATTCTTGCAATTGGTATGGAGGATGAAATTTGAAGAATATCAAGATAAATGTAAAAAGAGAAGAGAACAAAGACCTGACAGGTTAGACCAGGAGAATGATGAGGAAGTGAAAGTTGAATTAATAGAAGAATTCAATAACATAACTCCTAAAGAAGGTAGAAAATTGGTGAGTTAGCCTAGTGTAATGATTTTCCCTGAATGGGATATTGCAGATGTAGTGGCCTTTAATGCTATTTTAAAGTCCAAGCATCCCTTGCAAGACTCTAAAGAAGAGGTCAAGGAAGCACTGCAAGAATTTTCTTTCAGTGAAGAGTATGAAACCTTGGAAATTTGGGCATTGGCCCCACAAGGGAGAAAGCCAGATGTTTCTGATATCAACCCAAATTTAAGAGGAGGGCTAATAATAAAGAGAGCTTCAAAGACCTCAACCATCGAGGCCACTAATTTAACTATGAATGTGGCTAAATTAGCCCAAAATACTATTGAAAGGGAGGAGGCCGAAAAGAGGAGCCTAATGGAGAAGTATAACCTTTTGATTGAGGAGTACAACAAGATGCAACAGAAGAATGTTGAGTTGCAGACTGAGGTGGAAAGGTTGAGGTATAAACAGATTGGGGAGACATCAACTGCTCTAGGGATCAGTATGTTACCTTCCACATCAAGGCCAGTGCCTCTTGCTTCTCCAATTGTTTCCACACCAGGGTCTCCCAGTTAGAATCCTTCCTTCACCCCTTCTTTAGAGGAAATTGATGAAGAAATAGAATGCTCTATGGATCCTACAAAGAAGCAGCTCATGCACAAAATTGATGAATTATAGGAATCTTTGAAGATAAGTGAGGAAGGATCTGTTTCAAAGCAAAAGGAGATTGTTACTACTGTCTTGAGACATTTAAATGAGATGGTTGATAATAAATTTCCATCTATACATTCTTTATATTCTTTGTCATTAGATGCAATAAAGAATATTGATAGGGATCGGGAGGTAGTGATACCATTGATTGAAAATTGGATCCCTAGGGCCAGTGATTTAGATGTAATGTATAAGGCCTCAAGGTTTGATACAAGTAATAGGCCCCAATCATTAAAGCCTAATCAAGTATTAGTTAAATCACTATATGGTTTTCAAACCCTACCAGATGATTTGAGTAGGAAAATCAAGGAATTGGTGGAGAATTTTAATGATTGGGGTAACACATTGTTACCTGATATAATTGATGAGCAGGGGAAAGTTAGGTCACTCCAACAATGGCAGGATCAAGCAAGTGAGGTCATCAATGATAAAATTAAATTAATTTGTGATGACTCATATTATGATTTGTTGGTGAGCTGTATGGATAAAATAATTAGTTCCAACTCATTTTTGGAATCTTTTGAAAGAGATGCAAATCAAGTAGCGGTAAAATACACACCTTATAGTACCAAGGTGAATGAGGTGATTAGTTTTGACTGGCTGATTGATGAAGAATACTAGAAATGGGTAACTAAATATTTAACTGAGGAAGAGTAAAAGGAATGAGCTGCTAACGGGTGGTAAATCAGATGTTGCAGTTACAACGGTTTCCAGTCTTGCTTGGATGGTGGTCTTGGTGCCAGATTCTTATGGTTTTTTGTTGTTGCATCCACTTTTCTTAGCGTGCATGATGAACAAGAATATTCTCTAAGGTGATTGTTATTGTAATAATTTTTGGAATGTCACCAGGTGCTCCAATTGGCTGGTGACATGTGTACTTTCTAGCCCGATGCTTGTTTGCTCCTTCATTTTCTATAATAAGGATTTCAAGGCTAGATGTACGGGTTAGCAAGTTAGATAATTTTTGGGTCGAGTCTAAGTGAAGTTGCAGAGAAAATTGTAAATTTCGATGGTTTTAGAGAAGAATGCAATTTAGGTTTTGAGTCATTCTGTAACAGGTTTTGAACTCATGTGGATTTAATGTTGTATAACAGTACTAGCATTCGAGTTGAAATGACAATTCAAACTCATGTCTCTCCACTGTACATGCATATCTAAATTTTGAATAAGATGACTAAGGGTTGTTTCATTCATCTCATTGTTGTGGTGTGTATGATCCTTATTTTAGCTTTAATTCAAGGAATTAATTAAAATGCTTGAATGGGATTATAGGAAAATATGTTTTGTATACGGATTTGATAAGTAGTATTGGGTTAGAATGCATGTTGATGAAATTGTAATGCAATATTGTCAGGGATCTTATATGTTATGTGTTAAATCTGTCATAAACCTTTAGATACTTATGAATTTGACTCCTCCAATGGATATATGGCACTAATCTAAGTTGTAATTCTCCATATAATTCAGTATTTGTTTGTCTTTGCCTAGAGCTTGCTACAAATTGCAAATCAATGACTATCTTATACTGTGGATTGTGTTTAGTTATCTCATGCTCCAAATAGTTGATATTATTGATGAACAACCAATTCTATTTGATATTATCCTATCGTGTTGAGCTATTAAGTGAGATTATCTGTTATTGTTAATGTTGTT
This sequence comes from Sequoia sempervirens, assembly GCA_007258455.2. Lineage (NCBI taxonomy): Eukaryota > Viridiplantae > Streptophyta > Pinopsida > Cupressales > Cupressaceae > Sequoia > Sequoia sempervirens. The sequence continues at coordinate 94,882,299 of VDFB02000015.1, forward strand.
TATAATAATGGTGCAGAGGTTGTAAAAACATTAAGGGATTACCCTCCCAGGTCTTGCAGAGCCCGAAGTGTAGGAGGCTTTTTAAAGCCCTCGTCAGTTGGTCCAGGTCCTTCGAGTTGCCCTTGATTGGAATTGGCAATTCCATAGGTAGATTAGAAGATCAACCTGGTTACATTGTAAAATGAAACCAACAACAACTAAGGCTAAGATGAAATTAAGCTATTTTTTATATTTTGGGGATATAAAGATGCAAAATGAAAGTGCAATGTGAGTCCAAGACTAAGGATTTATGGGATGATAATGAAGCTATGGTTAAGGGGGGGGGGTATGATATGAATGATATTACTAAGGATATGAATTCTAAAATTTGAGACAAAGGATGGCAACCAAGCTAATGTAGGTCCAAGATAACAAACCCAAATGTCATTGACCTTTGTCATGACCAAGATGATGGATTTGACAAGGTGAGTCTAAACTAGGACACAAATTTGAGACCCAAATTTTTTACCAAGATGATAAAGACAAAGGTTGATAAATTAAAAGATGAAGGTCAATGACAAGTTGCATAAGTAACCAAGGACTGTCCAAAGGCTTGATAGTTTTCTTATGTATAAAATCTAGAAGGTATGTGCAACCTAAGACCTAAGATTAATTATGCAAGGAAAAGGTGACCTAAGGTGCAATCTAAAATGTAATGCAAACCTAAATGAGGATGATGGAATGGACTAGGAAAGCTCTGCAAGTCTCTAGTTTGGAAGTCAAGATCACTATTATGATGAATTGGTTCAGTTTTGGACAAGGATTTTGTGAAATTGTGGCAATTAGGCAATTGTGGCTCTATTTTAAGTAATTGTGGATCATAGAATGTAAATTTTGCAATTTTGATGTTTTGACTGATTTTGATGAATTTTGATTGGAAAACACATAATACAGTCACAAGCACTTGTTTTTGGCCTAATTTTGGATGTGAAAAAGTTTGACTTTAAGATAACAATCACAAATCCTATGGTTGGCAAGGACAATATTTCTTGGGTTCCCACTTGGATTTCTCCAACCACGCCTATTCAGAGTGGATGATCTAGGAACTTGGTAGCATTGGCTCCCATCCACAACACATACTTCTTGAGCATACCAAGTTTTGAATTCCCTAAGACCACAAGGATCCCAAGAAACTTGTCATCTCCATAATGAATTGTGAAAGTGTGGGGTGGTTTCAGAGGTCCAACCTCTTGCACCAGCAAATAGAAGGATTTTGGCTTCTAAAACAAGAGGTGTCTAGTAAGGGCATCCAGTTCGGGGGATACTATGATAAACTCCCTCAAGAGGTCTCCCAACCCTTAGAACAAGGGATTTTCATATCATAAAGATATTAGGGGAGAGCTATCATGTACCACTTCCTGTTGATTGTAAACTTTTCTTACAACCACAAATTTATATAGCGGTTCAGAAGAGCTTCGATTTATCCCATTACCGCTTGGGTCATTCCCACCTTTTGAAGTAGGGTGGCAAGCCCTCTAAGGGATAAACACAAAAATAGATGGGTCTAGTTTTTTGATCACCGAGTTTACACAAGGTGAGAGCATATACCTACAATCTTACAAGCACAAAAAATAATGGTTAATTAACCCCCTAGTTAAATCTATGTGAAAGAATATAGTTGTCCTTTTTAAGCACCAATTGAAATGTTTTCTACATTAAAAGACAATTGGTTGATTTTAAACCTTGCTTATTATTTGAAAACACTTTGTAAATTTAAACCAATGACATGAAATACAGGTTTATTTTAACACCAATGAGTGAAAAATGCAGATTGTTGTTATTTTTAAGCCTTATGAATGTGGAAGATGTAATTTTTTGTTCATTTTAAACCCATGAATGGAGAATACAATTTTTTGTTCATTTTAAGACCAAATGAGTGGCATATGCAAATTGCGGTTCATTTTATCCTCATGAGTGTAAATGCAATTTGTTGTAAATTTTAAAACTAATGAATGAAATGCAATTTTAACTCTTCAAAAAGTGTGTTGAAAAACACAAAATATTTTTTTATCTAAAATAAGCCACTAATATTGCAAAACCACAAATTAGATCTTCTTGAAAAATGCCACACAATGAAAACAAAACATTAGTAAACTAAAAAAAACTTGAATGAACACAACAAACTAAAATAGTGATAACTTTCTCAAAACTTAATGCAATTTAAAATCATTTGAATCTATGGAAATTTGAAACTCAAACCTTCAAAACCTAGAAAGTGTTTTTCCAATATTTTGCACAAAAAAATTGTTATAGGCAAAAGAAAACATAGGTTTTAACAACTAAATTTAGAAAGTAGCAAATACTGAAACAACCATAACTTTCTCAAATCTTAATGAAATTTTAAACCATTTGAAGTTACATAAAGCTAAGAGTGAGGCCTACAAAACCAAGATAATCATTTTTTAAGATATTATGCACCCATTTTTCTATGATCAAAAGAAGATGACAATATTTTGTATGAATTCTTGGCTATAACTTGCAAAACAACAAAATTAAACAAGAAAACAAATAGATTTCTCTGTAAAATTGTAAGATTCACGTCAGGTTCACCAATGTAAGATGGGGTTAAATCTTTTGGCCTAGATAAAGTGACATCCACAACACTTTAAGCTAAAAACCCAATCCGAACAAGAGAAAAAAAATTGAGCATGAGTAAAATGAAAGCATCAAACCAAAATACTCCCTATGCTTGCACTTGAATCACTTCTCTTGTCTCTCCTATTTCTATTTTTGAAAACTTTTCCCTTATATTTTTTATTTAACTTGTGCAATAACCTGCAAATAGTAAGTAGAAAATTGGAGATAAAATGGTTGTTAAGACAAAAATGAGAGAGGAAGGCTACTTTTATAGACAACCATTCGAATGGACGAACAAAATTAATCTTCTAGAAAGATTCCAAGATCGACGGTGGAGGATTGATGCACTAAGAATATGTTATTCATAGAAGGGTTATGACAGTTATGACACCGACAACTATGATGCCCAATGACTATGACATAAATAAAGCCCATGATAGAGATTAATGAGTAAGAAATTTTTGACCAAAAGGGAGGCATAAATAATTTATTCAAATAATTTATTCGAAAAAGGGAAAATGGAGGAAATGGAGAAGTGGAGGATAAATAATCCATTCAAATTATTTATTTGAGGAAAATGAAAAATGAGCATTCAATTAAATTAATTTATAAAATCAATTTAATTAAATGGGGAGAGGTGGAAATTAGATACTAAATAATTAATTTGAATTAATTATTTAATGGGGAGAGGAATGACACATAATTAAACAATCTTAACAATTATTTAATTATAGAAGAATGAAAAGGTTGATGCATAGACAAATAATAATAATTTTTATTATCTGACTATAGGTGAATGATAAAAAGATAAATAATTAAATAAATAATGATTTATTTAATTGTTGAACAAAGGGAGTGTTAGAGACACAATTAGTTTATTTTAATTAATCAAGATAGAATAAAGATTAGATAGTGAATTAATTAAATAATTAAAAAAAATTAATTAACAGAGGAATGTGATCAAGGATAATCAAATAATTAAAATTATTTAATTATCGACGGACAAGGACCAAGAAAAATGATGCTCATAGACTTAGGACATTTTTCAATGTCTAAAATGATTTTATATATTAATGATGCTATGATTATGGATGTAGCATATATATGATGTTATGACAATACTAATGATTGTGCATGCAAAGATTGTGTGGATGCAATGATTTTTTTTTCTTGTGTCATGTTACATGGATATAATGGTTAGTATGATTAGTAAGAGAGGAGAAGTTATGTAGGATTATGATGGATAAATGAATTGTGTTGATCAAATATGAAAAAACTATAGTTATGATATGGAATGTTTATTGGAAAAAAGGATGGAAAAATGATTTTTCTTTTTCTTTTGGTTATGCTAAAAATGTAAAGAGGAATGCTTATTTTGATATAGAAAATAGATATTATGCACCAAGGTATGAAGAACTAGGGTGGCATCATATCTATTGCATGAACTTTGACTATGCAAACAAATACGACTATTCCTATTCATACCTAATGGATGAAAACCTTGTTTGAATGTGTGAGATAATAATTCGTATACCATGATATAATGTATGAAGAACATGATATGTAAAGGATGTTTGTTATGCAAGAATTTGTCTCAACACACAAGAAAAAATTATTTACCATGGTCATATTATAAGAATGTCCCACAAACATAGCATTTGAAAAAAATGAGCCTACCCTATTCCATGCTCCTCTAGACACACCAAGATATTGAAAGATTGAGGGGGATTCGAGCAAGCATTGGAACCAGATAGAAAGATAAGTAGAAAAGAAAAGATTGGTTGAAAAAATATTTAACAACCACCATATCTCTTTCCTAAGAGAGTGCAACCGGTATCCTAGATTGTGCCTATTGTAGGAAATATATATCTGGAATTAAGGCATAGATTGGGATGATGAATTAAATGGTTTGGGAAATAGGTATGTAGGTAGTGGGTTGTTTCAACAATGACCCTAGCTTGCAATTTTTTCATGAATTCACTAGGTTTCAATTGTGGATGGGAAAATTTCTATATGATTGTGATGATGATTTTATTATGGATGGGAAATTTTCTATATGTGTTGATTTTCTTTTTTGGTTTTTTTGTATATTTAATGTTTTTTGATTTTTTTGGAATATTTAATATTTTTTAATATTTTTTGGAATATTTAATGTTTTTTTAAATTTTTGGGATACTTGTTTTTGGATTTGTGGAATATTTGATATTTTTGGATTTTTTAGTTTAAGGCAATAATAAGGATCTAATTCGATGACCAGGATTAAGAAAAATACCTCCAATTAGGTGTAGGAATTTATTATGGACTAAGTGGATTGTTTTTATTATGATACTAGGTGAGATGGATAACACTAGATACTGGTAAATTACCAAGCCATGCTAGGTGTATAAGTGAAAATATGATAGGTAGGTGGATATGAATGGGATGTTGACTTTATTATGAATGTAATGGATGAGAACATGATAGATGGTACTCACTACACATGATGCTTGTAAATAGGTTTTCACCATGGTACTTGTTGAAAGTGCCACCAAACTGATTTTCACTCAAGGATAATTTTTATCTTTACTTTTATCATTATCTTCTTTTTTTGTTACACATGATTACTATAAATAGGATTTCACCATGGTACTTTCCCAAGGCACCATTGAACTATTTTTCACCATTGGATGGATTATTTCTTTCACTTTTTTACTTTTACCTAGGGATACCTTGAAGGTTAATCATGAAATTTCTTGAGGTGAATATTGTTGATGGGATCTTGTAGAGGTCCACCTTTAGGTGTTACAAGTTGAAAATATCCTAACCCATAGCTTAATGTGACAAAAATTGGTCCCAACTAGTTAGGTTCAAATTTTCGCTTGTTACCCTAGTCTTGTTTTTTTTTTTTTTTCTTTTTCTTTGAAGACTAGATCATGTACTTCAAAATTTTGGGTCTTGATCCTCTTATTATAACTAAGATGAAGATGATTTTGATAAGCTTGTAAATTGTTTAATGCACTAATATATCTTTCATCTAGAAAATCTAACTCAAGTAACTTGAATACTTGATATTATTTTCTACCAACAATATGTTGCAAGGACATCCTTTAAGAAGGGAGTTTGACCTCAATAGGAAAAATTTATTCAATTTCATAGACTAGGGCATATGGTGTAGAACCCATAGGTGTTCATATGATAGTACGATAAGACCATAAGGTAAGGTTGAGTTTGATGTACTAATCACACCGAATATTATTAATAGTCTTCTTTAGGATCTTGACTATGGTTTTGTTAGATGCATCATTTTGATTATTTCCCTATGAATAATATAGAGTGAAAAAGTGTTGTATATGGAATTATGAGAAAAGACTATGAAAATCCTAACTTTAAAAAGGTGTACCATTATATGTGATAATGGCATCAAGAACACCATACTAAAAAATTAGGTAGTTACACATGAACTTTGTTATCTATTTACAAGTTATGAAGATTAAAGGGATGGATTATATCCACTTTGTAAAGTAATCAGTGGTAGTGATAATGAAATTTTGACCATTACATGAGGTGGCATAATATTATCTTTGATTTTGAGTCCCTATTATGAAAAGGGTCATGGAATGGTAATCAATTGCAACCCTTAGGTTGGTGCATGAATGAGTATCCATGTTATTAACACTATAATAATTTCTTTGTAAACTAATGAGCCTCTTGATCCATAGTAGGACAATAGTATCTTGTCCTTAGTAGATTCTTAGGAAGGGTGGGGCCACTATAATTCATCCAATGAACACCTTGGTGTACATTATGTAGGGAAATTTTAGCCTCTTCTAAGTTTAAACATCTAAGTAATGTACCATCAAGACCCTTTCAATATAATTTGTAACCAATAATTGTGAAGTAGAATGAGATAAATATATATTTTCTTTTATCTAGTGGTTAGGTTGGGTGGAATGGTATTATATTGAAGGTAGGTGTAAATACCATGGTCCATGGTGAATTAGGAGCAACAATTCTGTACATGAATTTTGACTCTGGGACATCGAAGGCAGGAAATAGAAGTTTTTATACTAGAAATTCTCATCCTTGACTATTATGAGGCATATCTAGAGGATATTTAATATTTTCCATAGCATCTATAGCTTTATTGTTTAATTTGATTATTTTCAAAGGATATAGTGGAAAAAAATTACTTGAAACTATCGAAAATTCTCTTATATGGAAATTTTTTATCATCCTTTGTTTGGTACTCATTAGTAACCTATCTAATTACTAGTTGCAAATCACCATAGACCTATAACTCTATGATTTTCCACTATATTTCTATTCTAAGTCCTTTAATAAGTGCTTCATATTCGATAATGTTATTAGTACATGGAAATGCTAAGGTTCATATGCTTTTAGAATATAATCACCTCTAGTGGTGATGAATCCTAAGTTTTCCCCTAAACCATGATGTTTGTGTTATCCATCAAAGTACAATTTCCATTAATTTACAGGGTTGATGAAAATTTATTAATCTAGAAATTCTAATTGTTGTCATGGAGATTGCACTTGGATGCTAAGTTTAAATGCTTAGCAATCTCATGAAACATGGAAACACTTTCAAGCCTATGAGTTGCTCATAATGAAAGTGAATCTCCAGATTATGGGTTGGTTCCTCTTTTGATCTCCTAGAAACTAATGGATTGGATGGGAAAAGGTAAGAAGGATAACTAAATTGAAATGGAAAGCTTTAATCTAGGAGGTGATGCATCTATAATGAAACTAATATGCAGAAAATGAATCACAAATAACCCTCAATGAAACCATTTTTACACAGCTCAATTTTTTCAATCAAATCACATAAGTAATTCATAAAGAGGCCTGCAATATTTGATTCTTTAAAGGAAAACAATGCTTTCACAAATCAAAATTCAAAATAATATAAATGCATAATTTACAATTTGTGATGGCTAACTGCTTTAGTGTATATGTAATGAAAGAATGAGACATATACTTAAAGGTTTTATCAAAACACAATAACTTTGCAACAAATCATTCAATATATTACAAAACACCTGAAATCGAGAATGCAACTTGATAGTCTTGAAAGATGGAAGGAAACACTATAAAAATATAAAAAGTAACCTGGTATTATATCATAAATGAATAATAAGTCTGAGCTACAAAACTTTTAGCCTCTCTGAATGTGCAAGAGAAGGAAATAAAGCAAGAATTGAGGAAAAAATACTAAGTATTTTCCTCTATATACAAAAGATGACTCCAAAGTGCCAAGAGGTGGCACTTGCAGTTAACTACATCTAAAAATATCTCCCAAAAACTAATCCATTAGAAAAATGGAAAAACCCCACAAAGAGGAGTCAAAACTGAAAAAAAATGAGCAAAAATAGGCTCAAACTCTCTCACACAATCAGTTTCACCAAGTTGGACTCCAAAATCACCTTAGTTTAACCACAAATCAAGGAAAATCACAAAATAACTCCATGCACATGAATTAGTCTTAATAAAGTGGTTTATAGCACACCACTTTAATAAAAAAAAATCATTTCAAATCTATTTCAATGGAAAAAGGGGAATTAATTTATATGAAAAAGTTAAAATCAAAGGTGAAAATGCCTTTTGGGAAGTCAACTAAAATTAGGGTTGAAACCATAAACTCAAAAACCACCACCACAATTTCCTCACTTTTCATCTACACTTCACATACTCTATTGAGGGCACCACCATACTAGGGTTTCATTGAAGCATTTAGTGAGTTTTGATGCTCTTGTTGTTCTCTTCTTAGGTGTGATACTCTAGTAATTTTTCCTTTCTTCTCTTCTGTGTTTTTCTTGCTTATTTTAGAATGTCTCTTTTGGCTTATCTCCTGTTGATACCACATTGTGCTAAATTGAAAGGAGTAACATCAATAATGTATTTAGCTAGCATCATTTGTTTTTTTTCCTCTATCACCATTACTTGTGACTTCCTCAATGATCTAGGGTATGATTTTTTTAGGGTCAAGATATCTTTAGCACAAACATCATGTAGCATTGAGTTAAAGAAAATAACTTGGTGGCTTTAGCTAAGTCATAATGGGAGTCTAGTGGCATCTCACATTCTATGAGCCATCAACCTTCCTATCATCCTCATCAAGCAATGGACTAGAAATCACTAAAAGGACAAAAGATATCACCTCGCATCTGATCCTTCATATCGTGGGATCTCCAATATCAACAAGTGCTTGTGATTTTCATTCATTTGGGTATCTTATTGCATCCACCCATGTGCTATTACCTTTAAAAAATATTTTCAATATTTCCCTCATGGCTTAGAGTCCATGCTTTGCAAATTGACCATTTAGACAATATCTCTCTATTATTATGACTCAAGACTAGCCACAAAATATCTTGTTTGAGTTTCTTGATACTCTATTTGGTAGTATGTAGTAGCTCCTTGATGATTGTATATTGGGTAGGTGGATCACTTCAATGTCATTCATACTATATGACAAACACATTGTAATTGACTCATTATGACATCCTTAGAAGCATGAAATATTGAAGATGCTAAATGATTCTCTAGAACCACTTTATTTCTACCAATATTAGGCACTTCGCATGACTTAAAATATTGTGCACTGGAAACCTAATCACCTTGATTTTTTCTTTCCCCTTTATGCTCTATATCCTTGAACTTGATTGAATATGACTACATTCATTTATATTTGATTGCACTAGATAAGAATTTTCATAGGTAACCAACTCTATTGTCGACTGCCTTCTTGTTTATATTGTATCTTCTTTGCTTGGGCAGTAATGTAACCTCTAACTTTGCATAGAAGCTTAACAAAAACTCTTGACTGTTGCTCCTCTATGATAATTGTTATTCCTTTCATGTGATCATATATCCTTTAATGTGCTTGATGACTATGTACTATGGATTGTCCTTCAACAAGCTTCCCCATGATTGTAGCATAGTACAGACTACTTTTACAATTTATTGAGCCTGAGACTGCTATGATTATGTTTCCTTGATGTTCATTTTTCTTATTTGAAATGATTGTTCCATTACATCAAAGTGACTTGCTGCCCCATGAAAATATAGTATGCTTCACTATGCATGTCATTATTAGATTGAAAATGCATCTATTGACAACAAACAATTACCAGAGTAGGGGAAAATGCTTATCTAATATAAGATTGCCTATTATCTTGAATCCTCACTATTGCATTGCTCTCCAAGCTTTGATGAAATTTTTCTTTGCTATGGTAACTCTTTACTATCATTGCTTTCATTTTGTATTCTTTTGACATGATGAATACCTAATTCTAATATCAATGCCTTGACTATCATTTGAAGAATACAGTATGCTGGGATCAACCCTTGTGGGAGCCCATTTTACTCCACATGCTATGATGTCAAACAAGATGAATCATGTAACGATAAATGAACCTATGCCTGCACAGTGAACAAAAAAGTTAGATAAAACAATGAATCCTGGTGCTCTTCCTAATGATTTTACTTTCATTTGATGATTTGATTTTGGCTCTCTTGCATACATCTAATAATTTCTTAATTGATCAAATACATCATAGATATAGGCTATATTTCTATTGATAGGACGTATGATGAGATTTATATCCAGAGCTCTAAACCAATCCTTTCATCCTCATGAAGGTTCATCTAAAGATTAGAAACAAGGAGGAGTTGGAGACAAAGAAGATCAACACAAGATTGTGCCATAGGCAATGATGGATATACTTTCTCCTCATGTGTTTTTCTACTTTTATCTTTAGTTTTATAGTCTATCATTATGTTGCATTAGTTCAGATACTCCCATGGATTGTGTGGGACATTTAAGCATTCTTTTTCTCTCAATGTATAAAACAACATCATTTATGCAATCTTGTATACATTTTCATTATAAAATGAATGAAAAACAACAATATCATGCAATTTATGTAATTTCCTTCTATTGTAAAACATTGCACAATAAAAATTGAAATCCATTTGAAAGAATTCATATGCAATGGTTAAGCCTTAGTGGAAATTTTTTGGAATACCATTCATTTTTTTATGCAATCAATTGTTTCAACTCTACCAAATTGAGTTGTAAGTGAAATTTTGGTAACACTAATATGAGAGGATTATCATCAATATAAAGTTATTTATGCTATCTAGTTTGTAATAACTTGTCCCTTTATTATCTTTTGATCTACTCTCTCTATGTCAAACTTGCTTAATATCATAACCCATTTAGCCATGCAACTAGTGAGTGTTGTTTTTGACAATAGATAATTCAATAGATAAAATTTTGAGATGAACTTAGTTTGGTGATTAAGAATGTAGTGTTAGAGGTTCTATGATGCAAATATGATAGCTAAACATGATTAGTCAATAGGAGTGTAATTAAGTTTGTACCCAACTAATATCATGTTGATGTAGTAGACTACTCTCTCCTTTCTAGTGTCATCATGTGCTAAAAGGGCTCCTAATGTTATTTTTATGGATAAAATGTATAATATGAGTGGCTTTCCCTGTACTTGAGGCATCAATATTGGTGGTGAAGCTAGGTAGCCCTTAAGTTTTTGAAATGATTGTTGAATTTTCTCATCCCATTTGAATAAGAAATCTTTACGAAGAGATGAGAGAATGTATGACATTTATTTGCTAATTGTGCTCTAAACCATTAGATTGGCTATAGCTTTCCTTAGAGACTATGAATTTATTTGAGATTCTTTAGTGGAAGCATCTAAATCATTACTTTCACATTCGTGAGGTCAACTTGAATACCTCTATGAGACACAATGTATCCCAATATCTTATTTGAAGTGACGCCAAATACACATTTCTTAAGATCTAACCTCATCTAACATTTCTATAGTTTGTCGAAGATTTGTCCAAGAACATCCAAATTCCATTTTCTTGTTATTAATTTTTCTATTATTTCATCTACATAGTCCTAGATTATGTTATGGAACATTTCATTGTAAATTGTACTATCATTTATCTTTGGTAGGTTGCACCAATATCCTTGAGATCGAAAGGCATTATGTTCCAACAATAAGTACCCCAAAGGCATGTGAAAAATATCTTTTGTTGGTCTTCTTGTGCTATATGGATCTAATTGTATCCAAAGAAACTATCCATGAGGGAATCACATTATGTCATACTATTAAATCTACAATGATGTCTATGTTTGGTAATGGAAAATAATCTTTCAAACAACCATTATTTAGATCTTTGAAATCAATATAGATATAGATTCCCTCAGTGGGTTTTTTCAACAAGGACAAGGTTAAATACCTGTTGTGTAGTTTTTGCACACATGCCCCGCTGAAAGCAGGGACCCTTTTTTCTTGTTTTGTTTGTTTTCGTAGGGTCCTAACTTCATCCCCTTAAGGGATAAGTATCTCAGTCTTGGTCTTGTTTCTCCCATGTGATTAGCAATGAATCTACATTTGAGATGTAATTTTTCAACTTCATGTGATTATCTGGCTCTTTGAGATTGACCCTTACTTAGAAAATTGAAATTGGGGAAAAATTGGATAAGTGTGGAAGAAATTCAGTGATTTTGAGGTACCTTAGATTACCTGAACCTTAATCTGGCTGGGTAATCCGAGCTACCTAAGATTACCTAAATCTGAGCCCTTGTCAAACTTCTGAGATTCTTGTAGACATATGTTCAAGCATTTATTGCTTACAATTAATGAGTTTGAAAGATCAAAAAGGGGTTCTAAGGTGTCATTTGAGTCATTCTGCTTGGTGCATGCTCGAGTTTGAAGAGAAGAATTTTCCATCATCCATTTTGATTAAGCTCTATAGTTAGGGTCTTGTTGTTTTCATGATCATCACAGGATTCTTGAGAGACTTCCATTGCACCCTCTTTCCCTATGCGTCGTTTCAAGGTAGGGTTTCCCTCTTTACTTTTAATTGAGCTCATTTTGTATTGATGCACCCTACTTTTCATTTAATAAACTTCTTGTTGGGAGGGTTTTGTTATGCATATGGATTTCAAAGGTTTGTGTGTGATTTTTTTGGGCATTTTATTCGGGTTTCTTGTTTCTTCTGGCATACATTCGGGAGACTTTGATGATTAATGATGATTTGAAACTGTGGGGTTTATGGAAATATTTGGGTATCTTCTCTTTTTGTAATTTTATGATTGATAATAGAATCAAAGGATGTTGCTCTATTTTGAAACTTGATTTGGAACCTTAGTTTCTCAAAACCCTAGATGAGAATTATGAATTCGATGATTGGGATAAAAGGGAATTTGGGAACTTTGTGTAAATCAATTGATATGGGTTATCTTGAGGAGTTTTTGTTGTCTTTTCTACTGAAATGATCATAATTGACCTTCATAATATTTTGAAAATTCAACACTTAGCGTTTTGGGTATCGAACAAGACTCTTAGAAATTCTGAGCTATCTCTAATTTTCTGAGCTATAATCTGCCTAGAGAATCTGAGCCCCCTCGAATTATCTGAGTCTTGTGACCAACCTAAATCCCAAGAAAAGATGAACACTTAGACAATTTATGAGCTTAGTTTTCATTTAATAACTCCAAGCAAGCTCAGATTACTCGAATGATAGTTCACCTAGGTAATTTGAGGTCCCTAGAAATACCTGAGCCCCATGAATGATTGAACTTCCAGTGCATGAAAATGACTTGAACTTCGAATGAAAGAAATTTACGAGGTACTTTCAAGATTATCAATGATTGAGTGTGATCGAATGCAATGATGAACTTTATCCTCTAAGGATTGTGGGGGCTTTTAGGGAAAAATACGAACAAGGTGTAATCTCTATGAAATCCGAGCTAGCTCGGATTGCCCAAGCCTTAGTCTGTCCCAAAAATCTGAGCCTACTTAGATTACTCGGCCTTCCTCTGGTAGTCTCATATTTCAAGAATTAATGATGAATGAGTTTGTACATGATGGTTATTTGGCATTTATGGTTGAATTAGCATTGAGTTTGAGCATGATTCATTATTTCATTATAATTTTGAGCTCATATTGATAATTTGCACTTAATCATGTCATTGAACTTGTACTAACGAATCTTATTGAATGAATGGCATGGTGTAATGTGTTATTTGCATTTGGGTAATTTTGGATTTTCTCTAACAGATGTAGGTTGAGGTTAGTCTTGACAAAACCACCAAGACAAAGGCTACTCTAGTATAAGAAGAAGTTAGGATAAGACATGAAAGGATGAAGTACGACTTCAAGGGCATTTGGCTAGAGACCAAGATTGCTTCTGCATGGCCAAAGATTGTAGATACAAACATGGGTCATGTGGATTATGATAACTTTCAGTAGAGGATGTTTTGAAAGGCTCCCACTCCATTGACACAAATCATTACTCACACTAGATTGGCACAAGTAGCAAGATTCCCTCCAACACAACTATGTCCTGAGTTGGTCTTGGAATGTGAAAAGTACTATGACTCTAGGACAAGAATCATAATTGGACCACAAGGTAGAGTCATGGAAAATTTAACTAAAGAGTACATTATAGAAGTCTTCAACATTGCCTCACATCATAAACCCATTAAAGAAATCAACATTAGGGAAGCAATCAATTTCTATGAGGTAGACCCCAACAAAGCTTTGGAAATCATGAACAATGCATGTATATTGAAAACTAAGCCACTCTACTCAAAGCTACCAAAACAGTTGCATAGAAGTGATTTCAAGCTGGAGTATCATTATATCATAACTCTTTTGGGTAGAGTCATGGCTATGGAAGAATCTCACATCTTTCAGACTTGGATGTTCCATCCCATTACACAAATTATCATTGGGAAAAAATTATAAGTAACAATTTGGATGTCCAACTAAGAAGTGTGCAAGAAACCAACAGGTTCACTATGACCTCTTATTTTGTCTACATGTTGGCACACAAGACCAAGTACAAGGGTCTCAGCTACAAAGGAACCATAGGAAAAAGTAAATTATGGGATGTGTACCCACAAATACAACACAAAACATCCAACTATAGAAGAGCTAATGATGAATTTTTATGTTTATTCCAAGACTGTTGTAGGATGCTCTTCATATCAGGGTTTCTTTTGATGCTATGGATTTGATTAAGCAATATGGGCAATGGTTCATCCAATTCCAAAGGTTTGCATACATCTGAGTACAATGATGTACAATTGTTCCTCTCAGACTACCTAGATATCCAACCAAAAAACTTCTAATGTTAGAATTGGCAAGACAAATGGTAGGCTTTGAGGAGATCCTACAATAGGAGATAAAGAAGAAAGGATTGGGATCAAAATTCCCACTAAGAATGGGAACTTTAGAGGCCTTCCTTACTATTCAAAGTGCTCAAAATTCTAAGAAGGAGATTGCACAATTTGAGTTTTATTCTCATACCAATAGGAAGAATTTTGATTCATATGGAAAGGAAATGAATCAAGCCAATAGAACTATTAGGCATAAATACCACATTAAAGATTATTGGGCCAACTGTCCAAATGAATTTGAGGCCATATGGAGGATATTCTCAAGGTTTCATTTGAAATCAATCAGATTATATAGAGTTGTAGAGGTTTCTGATCAGGTACAGGATGGTGATGCAGACCTACTCCAACACCATGATTTTGAACCATATAGGAATAGGCCTCTCCCTCCAATCAATTGGTCTAAGGAAGAAATAATAGATTTGGATCAAGTAACTGAGACTATAAAGAAATAATCCAGATTATGGGTGAAGTACAAGGTGTTAGAACTGGAAGCTGAAGGAAAAAATTCACCTATGACTTGATGGGAGACTTAGAGTCTCAATCTAAAGAAGAAACTAAAGCTAATAAGGGTGGTGAAATTGTCGAGTCTCATGGGGAGGATGTCCATGAAGAAGGAGATAAACCAGTGTCTATTAAAAAAGAACCAAGATCCAGGCACAAGTAAGGAGAGAAGCCATCTCCTAAAATTAAGAAGGCTCCTCAAGTTAGCATTAATGTAGAAGAGGGTGAAACCTCACAACCTATGTGGAAAAGAAGAATAATCACAAAAAGGCAGAAAGCTGCCAAAGAAAAGGAAGGTGAAGCTGCTACGGATGCTCCTTCTACAACAAAGGTTGTTGGTTTGGAAAGTTTAGGGGAAAATCCCCAGGTATATGTCAGAAGGAACTCCCCAAAGCATAAGGTCTCTCCAGTAGAAGGGGTGAAAGCTATAGAGAAAGAGGTGCAAAATGAAGAGGCACCTACTGATGATATGGAAAAGAGAGTAGCTACAAGAAATAATTCTCCCATTCCTTCTCCCCATCAAAATGTGCAAGTTTATGAGGAAGCAATTAATGAAGAAGGGAACATATCCAATGATCTTGAACATCCAAATGAAGAAGATGATGAGATTTATACTCCTAAAATCAGAAAATGGAGGAAATTTGTACAAGAAATGAAAGAATCCACGTCTGGAGTAGAAAGAAAGAATACAGAGTCTGAATTAGTTCAAGGAAAAGAATATAAGTCTCCAGAGAGGGTAATCATTGATGATTCATAGGATGAATATGAGTCAGGAGAAAACAAAGAAGTTACTGATAGCCCTCACCAAGACAAGGATGAGCAATAAAATCAACAGAAATGAGAAGGGATGCTAAAGAAAATGTGGTTGATAGTCCTAATAAGGAGGTGGAAACTGAGTAGTCTACTACTCCTGAATGGTTAGAGAAGAGGCTAAGCAAGAAGCCAATAATTGTACAAGAGGAATCCCCAAGCTGGGACAAGTTGCTTGAACAATGGGTGCAACCAAAGCAAAGAAATAGAGCCAAGACAGTCTTTAGGATGTCAATAGATGAATTCAATAACATGAATGTACATGTGGCAGTCCCTGCAAGTGACAAGTTCAAAGATGAAGTTGGGCCATCTAACTTTAAGGTGAAAACTATCAATTTAGGGCCAACTACTAAGGAACAAGAAAAAGAAGAATTCCAAGCATCCTCTCAGGCCATTCTCAGAAGGCTAGACAAGGAGACATTGGAGAAGGAAAATCTATAAAAGAAATTAAATGATGTTTATAAATATGTACATCATCTGATGAAACCTCTGCAGACTATTGGGAGTGAAGGAACTATTCCAATGGGATTGCTACCTAAGGAGGCAATTTTAGAAATTGAAAGATTAAAATCCTCTATTCATAGCACTCATAAATGGATTTAGGACGTCAGTAGCAGAGGGGATGAAGCAATTGAACAAATTTTTAAGATTTATACCAATTCTTCTAATTTTCTTGAGCACACTTCACAATTTGCTACAAATTGTAACAAGATTGATGAGTCAACTTCTAATGAGTTGAAGAAAATTCTGTAGATACCTAAGGATGAAGTGGCCAAGCTAGATATATTTTCCTTTGATGAAATTGGAAGGGTGAAGGAGTGGATTGAAGTTTGGAATTACAGGAAGAAGCTCCTCTCAAAATCTTTGAAGAAAATAATGAAATTCAAAGGGAAAATGGAAGAAATATATAATAGTTGCATTAATTTTCTAGAGATAGTGACTAGAAGGAAAAAATTTGGCTAGAAAAAATTGAACATTGGAAGATTGCAGGAACAGTGGCATGAAATCTATGCTCCCTCTAATAGTGCGCCAATTACAAAGGAAAATTTGGAAGATGTGGCAATCTATATTTCAAAACTAGACAAATATCATGAGTTACAAATTAAATGGAATAAGGTAATGGCCCAATATTTGGAGGAATTTAAAAAATCATAAAACAAGAATTAAATTTATTCCAGTTCTAGACCCAAAAGATATGAAAGAAATATTGGAGAAGGCTAAGGAATTATTTAATAAATTAGAAGTTGACAAGGAGGGAGAAAATTTCCAACTTGTAGCCACCTAGAGTTTTGTGCCAGTCATGTGATAGTACAACTGGAAGGCGACCTCAAATTTTTTGCAACTAAGGAAATATTTTAGAGGATTCTAGGCTGACCTAGATGAAGTTTCAACCATTAAATACAAATTTTATTTTATTCAAAACTTCCTAGGCTGACTTGTGTGGCTGACCTATTGATGTAAACCCTAAAATTTGGCTGACCTAGTGAAAATTCTCTATAAATTAAGGCTTAAGCTTCCTTTGTAATGGTTAGAATTAGTTAAGACATAGTTGCTAAAGCTATAGTTGAGTTAAGAGTTATCATTTTCTGAGAGCAAGTGTTGTTACATTGATAACACATGAATTGTTGCAAACTTGGGTGATTCAATATAAGTAAAGATATTGTTCTTTGGTGCTCTTTCTTGTGTTGCTTCACTTTGCATGGTTCTTGTTGTTCAAAATCTTTAAGATTTCTTTCAGATTATTAGTTACATGTTAGATTTTAGATCTAGATGTGATGCAATGTTGTTGATGATTTGATATTTGAAGTGTTTGAGCAATCCTTGGTCCATTCTTTTAGCAATTTTTTGATTGTAAGTTGTCGTGTAAAGTTAGCCTTGGCCTTGAATTTGTGTGCTAAGTTCAATTGTGGGTATTTATTCTTTTCAATTGCAAAATAGGGTTGATTTGGGTGAATGCTTCATGATCTAAAAATCTTTAATTCCTTAAAAGATTGCACTGTTTCTATGAAATTGTAGATTTGATCTGGGTTAAGTAGAAATTGATTTTGAAGGATTGGTCTACTTTAAGTGTTCAATCATTTGCATTTTTGGTATTAGGTTTACTTTACTTTTCAGAAAATACCTCTAAAACCCTTATCTTTTACTATTTATTTTAAAATTTGAGTTAGTTTTAGGACTAAGAGTATCACTATATTGCAAGATCTGATAAATTTGAAGTTTCCAACATTTGTTTTGTAAGGTCCCTTGTGATTACCAATTTTTTCACATTTATCATTGATTTGTTTTTGCATTGTCAATACCTGACATTAAAGATCTTGGGGTTATCTGTCCAAGCTTGCTGATAGAGATTTACCTTTCAAGTGAGATAGAATATCACATTTTGTCTAAGTTGTTGATGTGGAGAAAACACCATCAACAGATTGGTGCTAGAAGGAGGTCCTGAATAAATAAAGATGGATCATTTTCTATATGCAATTTCTCTTAAGAGAATTTGAAGAACCAGATCTACACTAGGGGAGGAATATTTCTAAGAGTTTTAGGCCCCTGCTAGGTCAAGAAGGACCAGGAGAAGGGGAGATTCATCATCTTCCCCACCATTTAAATCCTCTTCATCATACTCATCATCATTAAGTCCTTCCTCATTTGATTCTGAGGCCATTCCCATTCAACAACCACAACCAATCATTAATCAACCTTTACCACCTCCACCACCACCAATGGCTTTCTTGGAAAACAACCCATCACCTTTGTCCTTCAACAACTACAATGTCATGCTAAAGAATCCTGAACATTTCTACTCCAAGTTTCATGTTAATGACCCTAATAGGACTACAATGGAACACATCCAAATTTTTTAGACTTATCTCAGGGATAGAGGGATCAATCATGAGGATGTGGCATGTAGGCATTGCCCATATTCTTTAGGAGAATATGCTTTTTACTTGTATAACCATTTACCTGCTGGGTCAATTCACAATTGGACAAAACTTGAGAATGCAGTTCTATATAAATTCAAGATCCCCATCAGTGCTAATGAGTTGTATCTACAATTCACTAGAGCTAAAAGAGAAGTTAATGAGCCCATAGGGTCATTCAATAATAGGTTTCATCATGCATACACTAGGCTGAAAGCTCCTTATGTTGTAGATAATGCTACTGCCCTGGAAGTCTATTATGAAGCTCTTGATAGTCTCACAACCACTTTCCTTGAATGGAGGCCTAATCCTCAAAACACTTTACTTGATGCTTATGCAGAGGTTGTCAAGCTTAGTACAGATTTGAGGCAACATTTATCTAGACCCTTGCCATCTTTAGGACCTATGGCTCATCAGGGATAGATTCAATCCCTCAATCAGGCTTTGACTAACCATACACCCATTATGAATCTAGTGCCACAATTTCTTTTGGTTCCACATCCAGGTCCTCCAATGAATTAAGCCCCACCAATGAATAGTTATCCTAAACAAAATGTCAATCAGCCTCTCCATTCACAGCAACAAGCTGGCTTTCCCACATACTTTCAAAATTCTGATGTACTAAACCAATCCATGGGTTCAGGAATGGCATCAAGATACTCTTAGAACAATGTGAATTCGATACCTTATAGTAATCCTGATAAAGAGAGATTAGATGAGCTGACAGACCAAGTCAAGAAGCTAAATATGGAAGTAACATACCTGAGGAACTAGAATAGTCAACTCCAGGTTGCTTAGAGGAATATGCAGTCCAATTATAATAGGGAGAATCGAGACTCTACATAGGGACATGGGAAAAATGTTGATAGAGGGAAGCCATTTGGTCAGAATTTTGATAAAGGGAAAACAGGTGGACAAGGATTTGAAAGGAGACAACCACCTAGGTAGGAAAAAATATGGAACACAAGGCTAAACAATGAAGGTGTCCCTACTCCATTGGACCAACCTCCTAATCAAGAAAAGCCTCCAAGTGGTTTGTATCTAGCAGAGGTAGCTTTATTTAGATGGTGTAGACTCCAAAAGACAAGTCAACATTATGAGTTGGATTACCCTGAGTTCTAGACTGTTGCATCCATCTTTTAGTATGAGGTTGAAAATAATTCCAACAATCAGGAGTTAGTACCATCCAACCCTTATGATTCTTTAGTAATGTTGTTGAATTGTGCTCCTTTCCCATGAAGTGAAGAGAGTAGGGCAGAAGAAGAGTTAGGTGGGTAGGATGATAAGACATAGCAAGTATACAATGGAGATGAGATTTCACAATTTTTCAATGAAGAAAATAAGAATGATAATGGTCATTTGGATGAAGAAAAAACTGGCATTGAAGAAGTTCAGTTGTTCCAACAGCCTACAAGAAAATATGATCTAAGGAATAGGTCAAATAGAAATCCACAAGTTGAAGGCCCATTCACTGCATCAATCCCTCTAAATAACCTCACTACACCACCTGATCCTAATGCCAACAACAATCCATCCTATCCTCATGTACCTACACAATATTTTTCAAAAGGAGGACAGTCTAATTCTGCTAAAGGAAAGAACATTGATGAAGGAAAGGAGAGGTTGGTGAATCATCCTAAGGACATTCATGTTGATATGAACATGGAGCAGTTGGGTGACTATGTGGCTGAAGAACTCAATAAATTAAAGGTAAGTCTTTATGCTTTTAAGTTGCTAAGAGTTCCTACTATAAAAAATACAGTTCTAGGAGCTTTTAAAACAAATGTAGTTCATCAAGATTGGGCAGCTAGTGAAGCAGCTGGGAAGACTTTTAGTTCACAAGTACCAAAAGATCACAGTCAAGCACAACCTAGAGATAAAGGGAAAGAAAAGGATAGGAGTGAAGTTGCACAAGTTGATACTCAACTAAGTTTGTTCCAAGGAAAGACAAAAACTCCTCCTTTTCTAATTTCTATTCACCTCTTTGGGAAGAACTTACACAATTTCCTTCTAGACTCAAGGGTTTCCATGAATGCTATGCCTTTTTCTATCTATAGAGCCCTAGGTATTACTCTTGCAACCTCTCAATGAAAAGTCACTCAGTTGGACAAGAAAAAGGTGAATGTGGTGGTAGAATTAAATATGATTCCTATGCAGATTGTATCTGATCCTAGGATTCAACAAGTTATCAATATTTAGGTGGCAGACATTCCTAATACTTATGGTATGATCTTAGGCAGAGATTTCACCAAGACAGTAAATGGATATGTATCAACTGATCATTCCCATATGTGGATTTATTAGAAAGGGGTACCAAATCAAATTAAGATTGAAAGGGAACCTAGAATGAAGTATGTAATTAGTGAATACTTCAAATGAGATATTAGTATTAGAAGCCAGTTTGGGGAATTATGTATTGGCAGCCACTATTTCAAAATTAGATATAGACAAAATATTTATGTTGTAGAGCACATCTGGTGAGCTCACATCAGAATCCAATAGCACTCGATCATTGGTTGAACCAATAGAGGAAGGTGATGATCAAGAAGATGATCAACTCAACTTGTTGGATAATTTTCAAGAGTTCATCCCAAAATGTGTAGAGGATCAAATTCAATTTGGTAGAGATATGAATTTCAAGGAGTTACTTCTTCTAAATTGGTGTAGAGTCCATAATGCTTCCCACTCAGAGCTGGAATGTTCCCTATGCTAGACATCAGTGGAGAAAATATAGAGATGCATCAATCCAACCCCAACTATCAAGATAAGCATGCAAAGTATCCAAGATGATCCCAAAGGTAAAATTCTAATGCCTTTTGAAGAACCTCCAGTAGTAGAAAAACTAAAGAAAGATCAAGAGGATCATGAGTTGCTGGTTTTTGGACACTTAGATTTGACGGATCAAATTCAAAGCAAGGTGTTGGAGCTAGATTTGAGCTTATCATTCCTAAAGGTAAAACCTTTTTTTCTACTCATAGACTCCAATTCCACTATACTAATAATGTAGCTGAATATGAAGCTTTGATTCATGGATTATTGATGGCATTAAGAAAGAAGGATAAAATTATGCAAGTATTTGGAGATTAAGAGTTGGTATTTAGGAAAGTTAGGAAATAGTACTCATGTCACGATAGAAGGATGACTAATTACAGACATAGAGTATGTGATCTTATTGAGGGGTTTGATGCTTTCGATATTCAATTGATACCTCGTAGCAAGAGCTAGAATGTTGATGCTTTGGCATAGGAAGCTCGTACATTACAACCCTTATCACTTCCAGGTTTGAAGAAGTTTATTGTGGAGCTCACTCTAGTTCCATCGGTGCTCGACAACATAACCAATTTTTATGTGTTTGAGGATGACAAACACAATCTTGATTTTATCATGAGTTTTGATGTGTTTACCTCATAGATAATTGGTGAAGTGGAGCCTCAGGAAGTAGAGATGGACCTAGAAGGATTAAGCAATCTGAAAACCAACACTATTCCAAGGGGGATGGTGCAATTGGAGAGAATTTTTGATCTGGATAAGATAAAAGATCAAGAGCAACAAGCTAAGAAAGAGTCCATTAGCAGTCAATGTTATACCTGTAATATGGGGACTCCAGACAATGTTAAGAATGTTTTTATTGGAAATGTATGTAATCTAGAGGAAATGAGAGGAATCATTGATGTGTTTCACACATACCAGGATGTAATAGCTTGGAGTTATGAAGATTTGAAGACGTATGATACTTCAATTATTACACATACCATTCCTCTCAAACCAAGTGCTAAACCATTCAGACAAACACAAAGACCAATCAATGCCCTATTGGAACCCATCATTCAGAAGGAGGTACAAAATTTATTATCTACTCGTATTATATTTCCAATTAGGCATTCAACTTGGGTGGCTAATTTGGCCCCAGTAAGAAACAAGAATGGAGAAATTAGGCTTTGTGTTGATTTTAGAAATCTCAATCGTACATAAAAAAAGGACAACTATCCAATCCCATCATTGGATGAAGTGCTACAAATCATTAATGGATCCCAAATGATGTCCTTTCTAGATGGGTAATTTAGGTATAATCAGGTCATGGTACAATATGAGGATAGGAACAAAACTACCTTCACTAAAAAGTAGGGGAATTTTTCTTACAGGAGAATGCCCTTTGGGATAATCAATGCTGGAACAACTTTCCAGAGGGCTATGGATATTTCCTTCAAGGACATTATCGGTAAGTGCATCATTATTTATATGGATGATTTAACAGTCTTTTCCAAGAAGCGAGGTGATCATATTGCAGATTTGTGCAAAGTATTCCAAAGGTGTAGGGAATTTGGCATAATCTTTGGAGTCATTGAAGGGAAGTTGTTATGACATGCTATCTCAAAAAAGGGTATTTCTATTGATCTTGAATGAGTGGATACCATACTTAAGATCTATCCCCCTACAAGTAAAAAGGAAATGAAGTCATTTTTATAAAAAAATCAACTTTGTCAGGAAGTTTATCACTGGATTTGCAGAAATAGTTAATCCATTGAATGCAATGCTGAAGTAGGATGCAAAGGTTGAGTGGAGTGATGAAGCAAAAGAGGCCTTTGCAGAAATAAAGAAGGCAATAGTTGATTCCCCAGTATTGGTGAGTCCTGATTATTCCAAACCTTTTTATATATATTCTTTTGCATCAGATCATTCTTGTGTTAGAATGTTAACCCAGAGATTTGACCAAGGAAATGAGCATCCTATAGCTTTCATGAGTGCTCCTTTAAAAGATACAGAATTGAGATATCCTAGTGTAGAAAAGCAGGCTTATGAAATGGTCAGAGCTGTAAAGAAATTGAGGCACTATATCTTAAGGAATAAGGTCTTTGCAATAGTGTCCAACCCTATAGTTAAGCTTCTACTGATGCAAAATGAATTGGGAGAATGAAGAGCTAAGTGGATGACAATGTTACAAGAGTATGATATTGAGATCCAACCTATGAAACTGGTAAGAGGAAAGGGACTAACTAAGATCATGGCTAAAATGGGTCCTGATCTCATAGCCCAACACCATCACCTTCAAGATGTTTCCCCAAGTGATTGGTATGATGACATTATCTACTATCTCTTAAATCAACGATGTCCTGATCATCTCAATGCAGTGTAGCGGAGAGCTCTACATTTGAAAAGTGATAACTACATGTTGAAAGGGGTTGTTTTATACAAGAAGAATCATGAGGGAATTTACCTTTGCTGCCTTGGAAAAGAGGAAGTTGAGACAGTGATAATTGAATTCCATGACAAGTATGGCATGGGCCATGGTTCTGCACTAGCTACTACAAATCAAATTCTAAGGGTAGGCTATTACTGGCCCACTTTATTCAAGGATGCACACAACCATGTGAGGACCTGCCATATGTGTCAAATTGCAACAAGTAAGGAAAAGTATGCAACTCTTCCACTTCAATGAGTCATAGAGGTAAAACCATTTGCATAGTGGGGTTTGGAATTCATTGGTCCAATCAATCCACCTTCCTCTATAGGCCACAAGTACATTATCACTCTCACTGATTACTTTACTAGATGGAGTGAAGCTCTTTCTTGTAAACAGTGCACTTCTGAAGTGGTAATCAATTTTCTAGAATTAGGTATTATCAATCACTTTGGTTACACATTTTATTTGGTTTGTGATAATGGTCCTGCATTTGCTTTATTAAAATTTTCTAGTTGGTCTTTTGACCATGGAATCATTGTTAAATTTGCTTCTAATTACTACCCACAAGGAAATGGTCTAGTTGAGTCCTCAAATAAGAATCTTTTAATAGTCATCTGTAAATTGTTGGAGAGGAACCCCAAGGATTGGCATATCCAACTCAAATTTTCTCTTTGGGAAAGTCGCACTAGACATAAGGCCTCTCTAGGAACCTCTCCCTACCACCTTGTGTATGGTTTGGAGCCAGTATTCCCGATCCAACTAAAGATCCTCACTTTGGAATTTATCAATGATTACTATGATGAAGGGGATAAGTGTGAGGCCCATTTGGTTGAACTTTTGCACCTTGAAGAGAAAAGGGATAAAGCCTTAGAGAACTTTGCTAAACATCAGGGTGTTGTCAAGAGATGGTTTGATAGAAGAGCCAAGGTGAAATCCTTTAGAATCTTTGACTCGGTTCTCTATTGGGATAAAACACATGATAGAAAAGGGGAGCATGGGAAATTTGATAAGCTTTGGGTTGGCCCCTACTAGATTCAGAGATATTGGGAGACAATGCTTTCCACCTGAAAACTCTCACTAGAGAGGATGTCCCATTGTTTGTCACTGAGCAATATTTGAAGCATTATTTCTAGTCCTGAGCTACTTGTAGTCTTCCCCTATAAATAGTTGGATTAGGTGTTGGTCTCTTTTTCTTTTCTTTTTTTTGGTTTTTTTTGCTTTTCATTATTGTAGGTTTTGTTTGGTTTAAGTTAGGTTTGTTTCTATTTTTGGTTTTGGTTTTGGATCCCCTGTTTTCTTCTAGGCATGTTACACTTGCACAACAATATTTACATTATCAAGAGTTGTTCTAAGTATTTCTTTTACAAACTCTAATTATCCTTTCAGAGTTAGTTTGTGGAAATCCTTTACTTGGTGTCACATGTGCCAATGCTTGAAGTGGATGAGTCTCTGGGTTGAATCTGAAATGTGCTTGGGTCTCACACTTATAAACACATCTTAAGAATTCCAAGGTTGTTAGGGGTTCCTTGCGAAGTCTGGTCAAGTGAAAAATATTATTTCTGCTTTAGTGTCACTATGGTTCTCAGTCCTGAGTGTGAGTTTCATTGTTTACAGGGTGAAATGGAAAGTTTAAATGATCTTAAGAGAATATCAAAAGAAAATAAAATATTAAAAATCAAAAGTGAATATTCACCTTATCATGAGTATCTGAGTATCTCTATCAGGGCTATGGATGCTCAGTTGGTAGTAGAGCTATGCTTGGGATGACCACAATGATAACCTTGTTGGGGCTATGGATGCCTGACTGGTAGTGAGGCTCTATCCAGGATGACTTTGGAGTTAGAATCTTTATGTAGCTTGATTAGACTAAGTTTGGTTCCAATATCAACTGAGGGAGGGGAATTAATGCATTTGCACACACTTTGACCCCAACATAGGAAGGGCTTGCTTATTCATGGACTTTGAATCTCTTTTTGTGGTTGACTTGATGCAAGGATTGAAACAAGAGATTTTGGTTTCTTGATTCCAGTTTGTCATCGAAATACTCTGCAACATTTTCCAGTAGGAGTTGCCATTTGTTTTACAGTTTTTGCATACATGCCCCGCTAAAAGCAGGGACCCTCTTTTCTTGTTTTGTTTGTTTTCATATGGTTCTGACTTCATCCCCTTAAGGGATAAGTCTCTTGTTCTTGGTCTTGTTTCACCCATGTGCTTAACAATGAATCTACATTTGAGATGTCATTTTGCAACTTCATGTGATTGTCTAGCTCTTTGAGATTGACCCTTACTCAGAAAATTGAAATTGGGGAAAAATTGGATAAGTGTGGAAGAAGTTCAGTAATTCTGAGGTACCTTGGATTACCCAAACCATAAATCAAACAAGTAATCCAAGCTACCTCGGATTACCCGAATCTAAGTCATTGTCGAACTTTCGATATTTCTACAGACATATGTACAAGCATTTATTGCTTACAATTAATGAGTTTAAAAGGTCAAAAAGGGGTGCTAAGGTGTCATTTGAGTCATTCTACTTGGTGCATGATCGAGTTTGAAGAGAAATATTTTCCATTGTGCATTTCAATTGATCTCTATAGTTAGAGTCGTGTTGTTTGCATGATCATTATGGAATTCTTGAGAGACTTCCATTGCACCCTCTTTCCCTGTGTGTCATTTCAAGGTAGGGTTTCCCTCTTTTCTTTCAATTGAGCTCATTTTGTATTGATGCACCCTACTTTGTATTTAATAAACTTCTTGTCAAGAGGGTTTTTCTATGCATATGGATTTCAAAGGTTTTTGTGTGATTGTTTTGGGAATTTTATTTGGGTTTCTTGTTTCTTTTGGAATAAAGACTTTGTTGATTAATGATGATTCGAAACTGCGGGGTTTATGGAAATATTTGGGTATCTTCTATTTGTGGCATTTTATGATTGATAATAGAATAAAAGGATGTTTCCCTATTTTGAAACTCGATTTGGAACCCTAGTTTCTCAAAACCCTAGATGAGAATTATGAATTCGATGATTGGGATAAAAGGGTGTTTGGGAACTTTGTGTAAATCAATTGATATGGATTATCTTGAGGATTATCTTGTGTAAATATTTGGGTATCTTCTATTTGTGGAATTTTATGATTGATAATAGAATAAAAGGATGTTTCCCTATTTTGAAACTCGATTTGGAACCCTAGTTTCTCAAAACCCTAGATGAGAATTATGAATTCGATGATTGGGATAAAAGGGTGTTTGGGAACTTTGTGTAAATCAATTGATATGGATTATCTTGAGGATTCTATGTTGTCTTTTCTACTAAAATGATCATAATCGACCTTCATAATATTTTGCAAATTCAACACTCAGCATTTTGGGCATCGAGCAAGACTCTAAATTTTTTTGAGGTAGCTTGGATTTTTCGAGCTCTAATCCACCCGAAAAATATGAGCCCTCTCAGATTATCTGAGTCTCATTTCCAGTCTAAATCCTGAACAAAGATGAACACTTAGATAGTTTCCAAGCTTAGTTTTCATTCAGTAACTCCAAGCAAGC
Source organism: Sequoia sempervirens (assembly GCA_007258455.2). Classification (NCBI taxonomy): domain Eukaryota; kingdom Viridiplantae; phylum Streptophyta; class Pinopsida; order Cupressales; family Cupressaceae; genus Sequoia; species Sequoia sempervirens. Next base: position 94,910,081 of record VDFB02000015.1, read on the forward strand.
TCGGATTACTCAAACGATAGTTCACCAAGGTAATCTAAGGTCCCTAGAAAAACCTGAGCCCCATGAATGATTGAACTTCCAATGCATGAAAACGACTTGACCTTTGAATGAAAGAAATTTTCCAATTACTTTCAAGATTATCAAAGATTGAGTGTGATTGAATGCAGTGATGAACTTTATCCACTAAGGATTGTGGGGGATTTTAAGGGAAAATGCAAACAAGGTGTAAACTTTGGGAAATCTGAGCTAGCTTGGATTACCCAATCCTTGTTCTGACCGAAAAATCCAAGCCTGCTTGGATTACCTGACCTTCATCTGGTAGTCTCATATTTCAAGAATGAATGAGGAATGAGTTTGTACATGATGGTTATTTGGAATTTATGGTTGAATTAGCATTGAGTTTGAGCATTATTCATTCTTTCATTATTACTTTGAGCTCACATTGATAATTTGCACTTAATCATGTCATTGAACTTGTACTGATGAATCTTATTAAATGAATGACATGGTGTAATGTGTTATCTACATTTGGGTAATTTTGGATTTTCTCTAACAGATGCAAGTTGAGCCTAGTCCTGACAAAACCACCAAGACAAAGGCTACTCTAGTACAAGAAGAAGTTAGAAGAAGACATGAAAGGATGAAGTACACTTTCAAGGGCATTTGGCTAGAGACAAATATTTCTTCTACATGGTCAAACATTGCAGATACAAACATGGTTCATGTGGATTATGATGAATTTCAGTGGAGGATGTATGGAAAGGCTCCCACTCCATTGGTACAGATCATTATGCACACTGGATTGGCACAAGCGATAGGATTCCCTCCAACACAACTATGTCCTACGTTGGTATTGGAATATGCAAAGCACTATGACTCTTGGACAAGAATCATAATTGGGCCACAAGGCAGAGTCATGGAAATTTTAACTGAAGAGTCCATTACAAAAGTCTTCAACATTGCCTCACATCATAAGCTCATTGAAGAAATCAGCATTGCGGAGGCAATCAAGTACAATGAGGAATACCCCAACAAAGCTTTGGAAGTCATGTACAATGCATGGATATTGAAACCTAAGCCACACTACTCAAAGGTACCTAAACAACTGTACAAAAGTGATTTCAAGCTAGAGTATCATGATATCATAACTCTTTTGGGCAGAGTCATGGGAGTGGAGGAAGCTCACATCTTTCAAACTTGGATGTTTCATCCCATTACACAAATTATAGCTAACAAGTATTATCATTGGGAAACAATTATAAGTATCAATCTGGATGCCCAACTAAGAAGTGTGCAAGAAACCAACAGGTTCATTATGTCCTCTTATCTTGTCTACATGTTGGCACACAAGATCAAGTACAAGGGTCTCAGCTACAAAGGAACCATAGGACAAGATAGAATATGGGATGTGTACCCATAGCTACAACACAAAACATCCAACTACAAAAGAACTAATGATGCCTTCTTCATGTATATTCCAAGACTGTTGTATGATGCTCTTCATATCAGGGTTTCTTCTTATGCTATGGATTTCATTAAGCAATATGGCCAATGGTCCATCCAATTCCAAAGGTTCACATACATTCGGGTATAGGGATCTCCAGTTGTTCCTCTCAGACTACCCAGATATCCAACCAACAAACTTCTAATGTTAGAATTGACAAGACAAATGGTAGGATTTGAGGAGATCCTACAATAGGAGATAAAGAAGAAAGGATTGGGATCAAAATTCCCAATGAGAATGGGAACTTTAGAGGCCTGCCCTTCTATTCAAAGTGCTCAACATTCTGAGAAGGAGATGGCACAATTTGTGTTGTATTTTGATACAAACAAGAATTTTTTTTATCCATATGGCAGGGCCATGAAGTAATCCAATAGAACTTTTAGGCATAAAGACCACATTTAAGATTATTTGTCCAACTGTCCAGATGAATTTGAGGCCATAAGGAGAAGATTGTCAAGGTTTCCTTTGAAATCAATTAGATTCTATAGAGTTGTAGAGGTTCCTGATCAGGTATAGGATGATGATGTAGACCTGCTCCAAGGCCATGATTTTGAACCATTTAGGAACAAGCCTCTCACTCCAATCAATTGGTCAAAGGAAGAAATAATAAATTTGGATCAAGTCACTGAGCCTGTAAAGAAATACTCCAGATTATGGGTGGAGCACAAGGTTTTAGAATTGGAAGCTAAAGGAACAAAATTCACCTATGACTTGATGGGAGACTGGGTCTCAATCTAAAGAAAAAACTAAAGCTAATAAGGGTGGTGAAACTGTTGAGCCTCATTGGGAGGATGTCCATGAAGAAGGAGATAAACCAGTGTCTATTAAAAGGAGAACTAGGAGCTAGGAACAAGTAAAGAAAGGAGAGAAGCCGTCTCCTAAAATTAATAAGGCTCCTCAAGTTAGCATTAATGTAGAAGAGGGTGAAACCTCACAACCTATGAGAAAAAGAAGAATAATCATAGGAAGGCAGAAAGCTACCAAAACAAAGAAAGGTGAATTTGCTACAAATGCTCCTTTTCTAGCAAAGGTTGTTGATTTGGAAAGTTTGAGGGAAAATCCCTAGCTATATGTCAGAAGGGACTCCCCAAAGCATAAGGTCTCTCTAGTATAATGGGTGAAAGCTACAAAGAATGAGGTGCAAGATGAAGAGGCACCTACCGATGATATGGACAAGAGATTAGCTACAGGAAATAATTCTCCCATTCCTTCTCCCCATCAAAATGTGTAAGTTTATAGGGAAGCAATTCATGAAGAAGGGAACATATCCAGTGATCTTGAACAACCAAATGAAGAATATGATGAGATTTCTACTCCTAAACGTTGAGAATGGAGGAAATTTGTACAAGAAATGAAGCAATCCACATCTAGAGAAGAAAGAAAGAATATAGAGTCTAAAGTAGTTCAGGGAAAAGAATTTAAGTCTCCAAAGAGGGTAATCATTGATGAGCCAGAGGATCACCCTGAGGCAGGAGAAAACAGAGAAGAAGTTGCTGACAACCCTCACTGAGACAAGGATGAGCAAGAAAATCAACTAGAAATGGAAAGGGATTTTGAAGAAAATGTGGTTGATAGTCCTAATAAGGAGGTGGAAACTGAGCAGTATACTACTCTTGAATGGTTAGAGAAGAGGCTAAGCAAGAAGCCAATAATTGTACAAGAGGAAGCCCCAAGCTAGGAAAAGTTTCTTGAACAATGGGTGTGGCCAAAGAAAAGAAAGAGAGCCAGGAAAGTCTCTAAGATGTCAAGAGATGATTTCAATAACATGATTGTACATGTAGCAGTCCCTGCAGGTGACAAGTACAAAGATGAAGTTGGGTCATTTGACTATAAGGAGCAAACTATCAATTTAGGGCCAACTAATAAGGAACAAGAAAAAGAAGAATTTCAAGAATCCTCTCAGTCCATTCTCAGAAGGCAAGACAAGGAGAAAAAAGAGAAGGAAAAGCTACAAAAGCAATTAAATGATGTTTATAAATATGTACAACATCTGATGAAACCTCTACAGACTATTGGGAGTGAAGGAACTATTCCCAGAGGGATTGCTACCTAGGGAGGTAGTTTTAGAAATTGAAAGATTAAAATCCTCTATTCATAACACTCATAACTGGCTTTAGGACATCAATAGTAGAGGGGATGAAGCAATTGAACAAATTCTTAAGATTTATACCAGTGCTTTTGATTTTCTTGAGCATACTTCACAATTTGTTGCAAATTGTAACAAGATTGATGAGTCAACTGTTGATGAGTTGAAGAAAATTCTATAGATACCTAAGGATGAATTGGCCAAGTTGGATATATTTTCCCATGATGAAATTGGAAGGGTGAAGGAGTGGATTGAAGTTTGGAATTATAGGAAGGAGCTCCTCACAAAAGCTTTGAAGAAAATAATGAAACTCCAAGGGAAAATGAAAGAAATATATAATAGTTGCATTAATTTTCTGGAGATAGGGACTGGAAGGAAAAAGTTTGGCCAAAAAAATATGAACATTGGCAGATTGTAGGGATGGTGGCATGAAATCTATGCTCCCTCTGATAGTGCTTCAATTACAAAGGAAAATCTAGAAGATGCAACAATCTATATTTTAAAACTAGACAAATATCATGAGATACAAATTGAATGGAATATAAGGTAATGCTCCAATATTTGGAGGAATTTAAAAATCATAAAACAAGAATTAAATTTATTCTAGTTCCAGACCTAGAAGATATGAAATAAATATTGGAGAAGGCCAAAGAATTATCCAATAAATTAGAAGCTAACAAGGAGGGAGAAAATTTTCAGCTTGCAGCCACCTAGAATTTTGTGCCAGTCATGTGATAGTACAGCTAGAAGGCGACCTCAATTTTTTTGCAACTAAGGAAATATTTTGGAAGATTCTAGGCTGACCTAGATGAAGTTTCAAACGTTAAATGAATATTTTATTCTATTCAAAACTTCCTAGGCCGACTTTCCTGGCTGACCTATTGATGTAAACCCTAAAATTGGGCCAACCTAGTGAAAATTATATATAAATTGAGGATCAAGCTTCCTTTGCAATGATTAGTGTAGACATCCAAATTTGACCACTCCCATATGGTCAAATTTGTCTCCTTTATTTGTTTATTTCATCGATATTAATTAAATGATTTATTTAGTTAATATTTCCCCTTTTTCCTAAGGTTTCTAAAGTATTTAATTTAATAATTAAATACTTTACCTTTTATCCTTTCCTCTCTATATTAAATAAATATATCAATTTATTTAATTTAGTCATTTAGCCTTTTTGAATTTAAATCAATTTTAAATTCTCTTTTTTCTCTCTCCTTGTCACATCCTCCATAACTGTCTTCTAATCTAGATTAGCTTAACTGATCCATGATTAGGATGTGTACACCCTTAATCAAAATTAATGTCACATCCTCCATATTTGGCCACTCGTCTCTAATCCTTCATTAGCATTCTTAATCACCTATTTGCACAACCTTAATCTAATCATCTTGCCATCTTTGGTATGTCCTCCAAGTCAACCTTTCATAAGTGCTTTCTTTATTAGGCCATGACCTCTTCCCTATGTAAATTAAAAAATTGACATTTATTCATTCAATGCTCCCCTCTACCCCATGAAGGTTGTTGGAAAATTATAAATCTTTTCCTAAGTCACATCACTCAAATGGGACAAGGACTTCCTTTATGAGGACCTTCTCTTATCCTCAAGTTACTTCCAATCATGTGAATTTAAAATTCACATTTATTTCTCCAACCACTTATGTCTTCCCCATGATGATTAGTGAGGAATTCTCAAATTCCTCACTTGTCACCATCCTTCCACATGGGGACAAGAACTTCCTTTTTGAGGAAATATTCCCCTAATCCAAAGGTACTTGCAAGTACCTCCACCTCACATGTCATTTTTCCACCTCCCTTTCCACATGCCAAGATGTGATGGCTTGTGAGTCTTCAAATCACCATAGCCCTTCATCTTTCCCATGTTGGCTAAATCCTAGCCATTCAAATTTCTAGAGATATTTCCCCTAAAATAAAGGATTGGGTCTCATTTTTCACATAACATGCATTCACAATTCAAGCTCTAGCACTCTCAAGCTCAAGCATTCAATCACTTGCATTCAACCTCCATTGTGGCACTTCAAGCTTCCATTGCATTCATTTTATACATCTATCAAGATACCCACATCCATTATTGCATCCTCCATACAATCTAGAGAATTTTATATCGTTTAGCACTCTTTCCATCAAGGAGCACACATCCAATCTTTATCAAATGGCCAACCAAAGGATCAACTTGAACAGAGGTATAATCATTTTTTTTCTCTTTCTTTTGTTTAAGTTTATCTAGGCTTATCTTGAGGTGGTGTTGTGCATGTTTCCCCTTTTACATTTTCTATTGTTTTGCACCTTTTAAGGTAAGAAATAATGTTGCACACGTTTCTGGCATGCTCAGTGGGACACACAAACAAATTTTCTCTTTTATTGTGCTCTATTGTTTGAATTTTTGCAGGTTCAAGTTACATAGAGGCGACTCCGACATTGATAGGGTTGACCCTTCCCTCAAGAGATGTGACCCTAACCTCAACAGAGGTGATTCTTCCCTTGCAGAATTACCCATCTATGAAATAGGGGAAAATCTGCTCCCTGTTTCCTGAACAGGCGACCTTGCTATTGAGTTGGGCAAGCCTGCTTCTTGTAAATAGGTGGGCCTACCTCTAAATAGGTGATCTTTCCATTGACAGGGGAAAACCTACCTCCAAGAGGGGTGACTCTACTATCAACAGGGGTGATTCTACCCCAGAAAAAGGAGATTCAGAGGTAAATAGGGACTTAAAGTGTTATTTCCAGAGTTTGTTTCTTGTCATTTTTCTTAGTATTGACCCCCTAACCTATTATTTTGATGGATGTGCTTGTTTTTACTAACGGTTGTGTAGTCGTTGCACGTTTTTCAAAGGCCAAAGGTTAAACTACTAACATATTTTTTGTAGGATGAATGGGCCAAGACCTTAGTTTTTGCTTGTTCTCTTTTTCATACTAGTTAGGCACATAGTTTAATTAGGGGAATTCAATACTATTTTTTGTCGTGATTGAAAGTGGAATATTGACATATCCAATCCCCTTACACCATTTGGTGATCTTGGGTGAAGAGAAATCATAGTCCACTTAGTCCTTTGTGTTACCTAGGAGGCACTAGATCATTCATGTCTTCCCCTTGCGCTTCATGTGAGCTTGGGGACTAGCCAAAAAAATCTAGTGTTTTCTTTTAGCAGTACCTGCCTGAAGATTTCATCACCCCAAGGGACGATCCCAACCACTTGTACTGGCAGGGTATATAAAGGGGGAGAGCAAAATTTGTACTCCAATCCAGTCACATCGTGTGTGGCGAAGTGTCAAAGCTAGGGTGATACCTAGATAAGACATGAAGAGTTGGTCCAAGTTTCTAGTACCTCGCTGAAGCTTCTAACTCATACTTGTGATGGGTTGGTGTTTACGATTGTGCCTTACATATTGTGCATATATTGAGGACTCCCTAGTTTTCCCTATTCATCCTAGATAGAGGACCATGTTGGTCATACCCTTGTTAGTCATCTTAGGATTGTGTTGTTTGAACTATTTTATTTGTGTGAAACCAGTGCATATCTTTTTAGTCGAGTCAGCCTTTTCCTTCTGCTTGTTTTCTATTTTTTTTGTCCTTTTCCATAACCATTTTTTTCCAAGTTAAGTCCAAGTCTATTGTTTGGGAAATTTTTCCTTTAATAGGGGTGAACTTGCTGCTAACAGGGGCAAACTTGCTATCCACAGGGATGACCCTACCTTCTGTCTGAGTAATTTTCCCAGTCTATTCTTATCATAATTTCCCATCCTTAACTAGTTAGGCGAGCTTGCCTCTGAGAGGGGTGATTCTTCCCTTAAGTTGGGCGAGCTTTCCAACTAAAGGGGTGATTCTAATTTTGGTCTGAGTCACTTTTTCATTCAAAAAACCAATCACATTCACCTATTTCATGAAAAAGGGCAATTTTGCTTCTGAGTTGGGTGACCTTGCCTCATACTTGGGTGATTGTGCTTGTTGTTTCAGTCCCCGGTCAGTCCCAGAGTCATCATATTCACTCATTCCCTATAAAAAGGTCATTTTACAACATAGTTGGATGATTTTGTACTCTAAGAAGCCAATCCCACCTTTCGTTCAATCAATTCGTTTATTTGTTTCCCCATTACAAGAGTCTGTTTAACCATTCTGAATGTTTTTTTGCTCATTCCAAAAGTCCATTTTCTGGTTCCAAAAGTCCATTTTCTGGTTCCAATAGTCCGTTTGCATGTTCTGATAGTCTGATAGTCCATTTTACTATTCTGAGAGTCGGTCACCCCATTTATTGACTTCATTTGACCGTTTTCAGATTTAGACAAGTTTGAAAACTAGTTAGGCGGCCCTGCATCTAGGTTGGGAGACCTTGCCCCCCAAGTTGGGCAACCTTTCCCCCAAGTTGGGGAACCCTACACCCTAGTTGGGCAACCTTGCACCCTAGTTGGGCAACCCTACACCTAGTTGGGTGACCCTACCCCTAGTTAGGTGACCCTACACCTAGTTGGGTGATCCTGCACCTAGTTGGGCAACCTTGCACCTAGTTGGGCGACCTTGCACCCTAGTTGGGAAACCTTGCACATAGTTAGTTGATTTGTACCTGAGTTGGGTGATCCTGCACCTTAGTTGGGAGATCCTGCACTTTGTTTAGGCAAGTTTGATCCTTGTTTAGGGCAGTTAATCTATTGGGCTCCCTTGAAGCTTATTGCTTTCCAAGCCATTTGCACCTTCTGTTCACCCATAAACTTCCCTTTAGTCCATCTACATTTTCCAAAGGTTATCTGATCATCATCCAAGTAATATAGGTACACCCTAAAGCATCGCTAGGTTGCATATCCATCATCATTTTCTCAATCCAAATCTCTTGAATTTCATTCGAGGTTATTATCCAAATTGGCCTAGGTGTCTGATATTGATCACCATCCTTTCATGTCTGCATAGGATCATCATCCATCCTAATTTAGTCATCATCATTCAGCCCAATCAATCCAATTTCATCTAAAGGTGGATTCAGTGCCATAATCATCTTTCTGTCCTTTTATTTGATCAATCAACACTTTAAGTCACCTAGGGTGATTTTTGAACTTGGTTTAGAATCCCTCTCATCATCCTATCTCATCCATCATCCAATCCTATCATTCATTTCATCATTCAACCCAATCCAATCTAATACAATCACATCCCTATCCAATTAACTAATCTCTCATCCAATCTATCATCCCTTAGGTCATCTTTGCATTGCACTTTAAAGTGTAGCTTCATACACTTGGTAGTTTTGTACTTTCATGCCCATTCAGACTCAATCACAAGCCAAAAATCAAATGGCTGAACAACAAGCCTCCTAGCCGAATATGCCTCAAGATCCCAACAACGCCACAAATATCCCTCAAGATCCCAACAACAGTGCAAATATCCCTCAAGATCCTAATAACAGTGCTTCATCACAATCGAATACTGACATTCAAAACACCTCACCACCTAGAGACAAGAACATAGTCAATCAGCCTGAAGTCATGGTTGATGAATACCTTAGCAATCCCACCAACATTCAGATGATGGATCACCTCTTCAATCAGTGCGGGGATAAGATTCTTGCCACTCTGATCATGAGAGGAGTCAAACTGCCACCCGACTTTAATGTGTCACAATATACCAACACCCAGTCTCTCCCTATACCTCAAGACCTGGAAACTTCACGAAATGTTCTAGGAAATCCATATGTCCCCAAAGGTGCACCTATAGATAATTGGTATCATCCTGAGTTTAGAAATTTTGTGATACATCAAGTCGCAAATTATCCTCACCTCCCATCTATGGCCTCTACCACACCACCTAATCCCAACAACCCTTATGCCTATAGCATGCCACAAAATATTTTGTCTACTCCAACACTCCCACCTCAACATCTTGGTCAACTTCCAGTCAACACTAGGGGAAATCTTTTCCTTGCATTGATGCCACCTCCAAGTCCTGCACCCACTGGCAATCAACCACTACCACCTCAAGGTAACATCCCTGCATTTCAGCAACCTCCCGTTAATCCTCATCACACTACTGCATTGCAAGCACCACCACAACACACTACTATCCCCTCGTAAATGCCACCACAACATACCACTATTTTTGTTGTCTCATCTCAACCACCTCATCAACAACATTTGTAGCAAAATGTCACCATCCCATAGTAGAACGTCACCATCCCACAAAAAAATGTTCCAATTCCTCAGTAACACACTACCGTTCCTACGCAACCCCCACATCAAGTGCTGCAAGTTCCATCGTAGCCTCTACAACTACCCCACGACACCTTTGTAGTAATCCCACAACAACACATTCCATCTTGCCCACTTTATCAGCAACCACCCCGCTATACACACATTTCCATTCAAATGCAATGCAATCCTCTCACATAATATCTTTACCATCTGTCAAGCACATATACCACCTATGCTGCTACATCCAATCCTAATCCTAATCTCCATATGGCCTCTCAAAATCCACCATGGACCCAACCACCACTTTACACTAATCCTCCACAATCACACATGAACCCTTACCAACAACTGTCTAATCCACAACCACCTTCGTATACCACACAACAACCCAATGTTGCATACAATTACCAATGCAATCCATACTACACTCAACAATAGCCCTCATACCAACAAGATGCTCAATCCACGTCCTACACTCAGCAACAACCACCTTATCAACAAGGTGTTACATCCACTTCCTACTATCAACAACCACCACCACACCATCAAGGGGATTCCATGTCATCATACTACCAAGCTCATAAAAAATATCAATAGGGTGCTCCATCCACTTCATATTATCAACAACCACCACCCTACCAACAAGCAACCTCCACCTCTTACTATCAAAATCCAATATCCTCTTATCCACCTTACGTCAATCTGTAATCCACTTACGCTAATCAATACCAACAAACGCCTTCATATACACCTACACTATCCTATGATCAAGCAACCTCTTCACCATCCTCATCATATCAGCAATATCCTCCATAAAATCAACCTAATCCATCTAATCCAACTCCCGTAATGCCTATCAATAAAGATATGGAAGAAGTCAAAGCTGCATTTAAGGACTTGCAAGTAGGGGTCGACAAACAATCATTTAAGTTTGAAGACATTTGTCCCTATCCATTCAATCCCTCTATTCTATTGGTTCCTTTCTTGAAGCATTTCAAAATGCCAAAATTTGATAAGCACAAAGGAAGAAAAGACCCCAAGGCTCACCTTCAAGAGTTTTACACCCCTTGTCAAGAAGTCATGCATAATGACAATTACCTCATGAGGTTGTTTCCTAGGAGTTTACAAGAGATAGCCCTTGATTGGTTTATGGGTCTCGAGAAGGGATCTATCAAGTCCTTTGCATAGCTTTCAGAAGAGTTTCTCTCCCACTTCTTTAATTTGGAGAAGGATATTGATATGTTAGATCTCCTAAAGGAAAAATAGCATGAGGGAGAAACCTTTGCAAGCTATCTTCAAAGATGGCGAGCTTTAGCTAGTCATATAAAATACCCTCTAAGAGAAAAAGACATGGTCACCCTATTCATCAAAAACTCTCATCCAGATATGGCCCACAATTTTAGACTTCACTATGTCACGACTTTCATAGCAATAGTGGAAAAAAGTCCTATCCTTGAGAGGGCACTTATTGCCAAAGGGTTAGTCAATTTTTTTAAATCTAATAAATAGAAGTCATCTGGGGATAAGCCTCATTATTGGAACAAAAAAAATGCTATAAATGATGGTGTCACTAACACCAAACACGTTCAAGTAGCTAATGCTTCCCAGAAACCACAATATCCACCTCTGCAATAGTCAACTCCTCATGCTATATCAATGCCATAGGGGGCACCTCATCCTACCCAACAATCCAATCAGAATAACCAAGGGAATAGCAAATGTCAATTCACTCAACTAGGAGAACCCTTGAGCGTTGTGTTCCATAAGCTCCTTCAAGCTAATTACTTGATCACATATCCTGTGACCAAGCCTATTGACGAATCCAAGCCCAAACCAGCTCGGTACAAAGAAAATGAGTATTGTGAGTTCCATAAGATTAAAGGGCATACATTAAACAAATTTTAGGGTTTAAAAAAATGCGTTCAAGATCTCATAGATCGAGGTGACATACATGTAGATTCCAACATGGCACCCTCATCCAATGCTCAATTATAGATATATCAAAATGCTTTTCCTAAGCATAATCAAGGTCCTATCACATCAAAATCAAACCTTGGTTCTAGTAACAATAATGATTAGAATAACAACACCAACAACATCAGTTACAAGAATGTGCCATTTAACTATGAGGGTCTCATCATGCACACTGAACAAGTAGAATCACATGTATCTATGATACGTGTAAAAGGAAAAGACGCTCAATGTGTTGTTACAAGTTGCCAAACTCGTATCACAGTCCCTGAAGCCTCCACATCCACCAAATCACCACTTGTGAGTTCTCAATACAACATTCTTGATCATCTGGGAAAGACTCTGACATAGATATCCATCCTGGATTTACTTAAGTCTTCACCCATATACCAAGAAATCATAAATAAGGCCTTACAGGACACCCAAGATCCCAATGACATAGACCCTACTCAATTTCAAGCATTGGTAGGACACCTCTCAGCAACCTATCAACTAGGTTTTAGCCAAACCGACATGCCTTGCATTGACTCGAACCACAACCATCCCCTCCATCTTGAGGTCCTTGTCAATCATCACAATGTAAAGAGGGTCTTGGTAGATAATCGTTCTGCCCTAAACCTTTGGACATTAAAATTCATAAAATAGGTGGGATACACCCATACTAATTTAAATAATCAATTCATCATAATCAAGGCCTATGATAATGTAGAACGTGATTCTAAAGGAACAATATGTCTTCCAATCCAGGTTAGGCCCATTGTGCAATACACTACATGTCACGTCCTTGATCTGGAACTCCCTTATAACCTCCTCCTCGTCCGTCCATGGATCCATGCCATGCAAGTCATTCCATCCACATACCATCAATGTCTGAAATTCCCATTCAATGGGGTAGAAGCTACCATACACGTGGTTCCTTAACCATTTGAATATTTCCATGCATTAGAAGCCTCTTTTCCCCACTCTCATTACTATCCTGGAGTGGAAATGGGACCATCGTAGACGTCATCATCCCACTCATCTACCAACGCACTAGCCACCATTTCTTCACACTCATGTTCATGTTGCATTTCATTTCACGTTAGGCCATCTCACTCACCTATCACACACCTTTATTTTGTATAAGCTAAAGGAAGAATGATCATAAATAAAGTCAACCTACCACCTATTTCCACATGGAATTTCATTTATCTATTAGCATTTTTAAGGTATTTAATTGCATCTCATTTCACATTATAGATTCATT
>VDFB02000015.1:94932491-95163822 GCA_007258455.2 Sequoia sempervirens
AATTCTTGTTCCTTTTGAACCTTCTCATGTCTGCCATTCTAGCAAGTAGTTTCTGACATTGCTTCCAACACCTTTCTTTCATGTTCAACCAGTGGAGAATAAAACCGTAAGGAAAAAGGCAATTTATCTCTGTAGTTTATTAGCTCTTGTTTCAACCTTTCATTCTCTTCTATTAGTACCTTGTTATCCCTTACCAATTTATGAATTTGAGCCTTTGTGAACTTGACCACATTTACATTCAAATCAACAGTTTCCATAGGATCTGTCTCTCCTACTCTTTGTACCAAAATATGTCCAAAAATCTGATAATGACCAACAAGGGAGGGCTTTTTTCCTGGTGGGTAAAGTTCCCATATCTGCAAAGTAGTATTATTAGGATTATATCTTGATCCAGTATAGATCTTATCACCAACTTCATCTTTCAAGTACAAGGTTTTATTCTTTATCTTTAGAAAACTATCAAATACAATGGCTGAACTAATATCCCATCCTGGAAGGAGCATAACCCCAACTTCTTGGAATAATGTTCTTCCTCTCTCAGTAGTCATGTTCATCTCTCTATCAATTTCATATTGAAGTTATTTCACAACATATGCTTCCTTTCCAGAGTCAATGTATTTTAGTCTTTCCCTTACCACCTTTCCCTTATACTCAGATGAAAGCCTTAAATTCAGAAGTCTGGAAAAATGCATCATCTGCAATGAATTCCTAACTGGCACTGTGTCTCACATCATTAGATAGCTTGTTAGAAGCTTCAAAGGTAATCACACTCCTTTCTAGTTCCATTTCATATTGGGGAATGATAGGAGTTCTGATTTGTGTGACCTATTCTTCCCCCTCAGTATCATCTTCAACCATGATTGGGGTGTCAGTTGAGAAGCTTAACTTTGGAGTAGGTTGTGGTGACAAATGGGCCAGTGGTGTTATATTTTCTACTTTCCTTCTAGAGCTAACATTTCTTCTTCTCTCAAATGCCACCAGAGGTACATCCTTTAGTATTTCTTCTTCATGCAGGAGAAATTGCTCAACTATTTCCATAGGATCTTGGATTTCATGAAAAAATTCCACATAAGATGGGTTAGTATTCATTCTCCAAGCCTCAGCCATAACAATTCTATTATATGCATTTGTTCTCATGATCACCCAACTTTCCTCATAGTTCCTGATGAAATCATCGACATGGAACTCACACTCATATCCTTTCAATTTATGTGAAATCTTGGAATCATAGATGAAATGCTCAGGGTCAAATTTTTCTCTCTTATTTCCCACTGGCAAGCCATAATAATTTAACTGGCTTCCAACCAATTCATACCCTGTATCAACAATAATAGTGAAGTCGCCAAAACAAAGAGTAGAAGGCGTGAAATTTTTCCTTCCATAGCCTTTCAGATGCATGAAAGCTGAATAAGACAATTGTCTTATGATCTCAAGATATGAAACCCTATCTGGCATGGTCTTAGTCAATAAATATTGTGCTACCTCAAATCCATATACTCTAGTGACAATGCAATCTGCAAACGCATACCAATCTTCCCAGTTGTGTTTTAATTTTCCATCATGGCCCTTCTCCTTTGGTCAGAGAAACCTTTGTACTTCTAACCTCCATAGATTATAATCACATTTATGGCCAAGCAATTTATCCAAGGGTTTGACAAAATTTTCTTCAAAGTACAAGTAGTGGGATCTCTCACATCTACTATCCCAGATTGATGTCCACATTTGCACTGGTCTAGAATTACCATCATTATCCAGATCTATTATTCTCAATTCTTATCCCCATATTCCCATTACTTTCTCTTCATACAGTATCATATGCATAAGAAGTGAATAATGTTTGAAGTTGATAGCTTCACTATTGTTCAAATTAATAGCATTAAGAGCGCTATTAATGGCCTTAAATAGATACTCTGCATAGTCATAGGGCCTAGCATTTTGGCTTTGAATGTCTATAGCCAGAACCATGGGAGCTATATTCATGATAGCAGGGGCCTCAACTCCCAATACTTGGCCAGCCGAGTAGTATGTGTATTGATAGTATTCTTCAAAAAAAATTACAGAAAATGGGGGCCTTTCATTACTAGAAAACCTCATAGGTTGATTTCTTGGACCTTTGGGCCTGTGCAGAGGTAGCTTCCTCATCTTATAGCTTGTATCCATAGAGTGGTATTCTTCCATCAAGTCTCTCATCCACAATTTCATCTTCGGGGAGATGTCAAATTAGAAAACCATACAAATATAATCTTGTGTCATAATCATAAACTGTGACCCATCGTGCAAGTGAATTTCCCTCGTTTTGGGATTATAATTCTTTGTGAGTGCTTTAATTATTTCTACATCCACAAAAACATTTGGCATCACAATTTTTCCTAGATTCAAATTCCATGGGATTGAAATTGGGCTATATCTTTACTTCTTCCTATAGTGATATGTGAACAAATCATAACCCCTGTGCGGAGTCCACACATCTCCCAAATTATTGTGATTGTCCTCTAGGGTCTCACATGATGGGTTTAATTGAGCTATTCTTCTTTCTTTTGGCCTAGACCCAGGACAATGGTCTATTAAGTATTGATTAAGTGGCCTACTTTCAATTCTTTTCCTTTTTGCTCTTGTTTTCTCTAGGGTTTTATCCATTTTAACCCTAACTATGTTGTACTTCAAGCTATCTTCAAAAAATTACATTCAACTAAGCCAAGATGTACTTACTTGAATGAATGCCTAAAATTTTGAGTTGCTCGCCTTCATCCAACTCCGTCCTTTGGATACTTAGCCACAATTCGCAGTGAATTTCAATTTCTTAGAGGCTATATTTATCAAAATTCAGCACGCTCAAGCTAGCTCTGGTTCATAAATGGCACTCACACTACCCTTCCTATCAACTTGCATATTAATGGCAGTTCTCTCTTCGATGACTTCATCAGTCAAATCAATCCGGTGATAATTATTTCATATTTTGTCAACTTTAGAGACTTTAATCACAACATCTATATATCTCTCTTCGATATATATACTTGACCATCTTTTGAGAAATGTCTAAGAGACATTTAGATTTCTCTCATTGATGTTGTAGGGTCTCTTTGATATTTACTTTTTAGTTTCTTCCCTTATGGTCCTCCTTTTGTCGATGAGACTAGCAGATATCTCTTGCTGACAAGCCTATGTCTCCTCGACATGTCTTTATCTCTTCCTTTGATAGTATTATTTGCTGATGATGTCTATGTGACTTTGTTATGTTGGGGAGACCTGTGGTCACCTCTCTCTGATGTCTCTTATTCTCATCGATAACATGTGTTTACACTTGTGCAAGTATGTCGGGGAGACTCTTGAGAATGTTTGCTCGATACGTAGTTGTGTCTCCTCAACATATCATTGTTAGGATGTCGATGAGACCATGTCCAATGTCTGTTCGATGTCTCTATGTGTTTCCAATATTTTGCTCCTTATATGTCAAAGAGACCTTCTTACTTCTCTCCTCAATATGTCGATGTCTCTTCAACATTGTCGTTTGTCCATGCTATCTTACTAGTGACTTATTATTTATTTTATGAAAATCTCTCAATGTCTGAGAGATGTTTTTCTGTTTCTTGAATGTTGAATACTCCATATGAATTATCGGTAAGACATGTTAGATTTTCTCCTCGACATGTCCAAGTCTCTTGGACACATCATTCTTTGGGCTAGCAAGAAGGTATTTGAATATGTCTTTTAGACATTCAGGAGTCTCATCTACATTTCTCATCAACCCTTTCTGATCATGTTGAAGAGACTATAGTGAGAGTCTTTTCGATATAGCATTGTCTTGGCGACATGCCATGTGTTTCTATGGGAACATTTCAGATAGGGAATTGACTTTAGTGTTATGATAAAGGGCCTTATTTGGTAGTTTATATTGGTGTCAGCCATTATGAAATGGAGGTGGAACATATGGTGAGTATGGGAGGATGGGTGAAAATGGAGGTGTGAAAAATAACCAATGTGGATTTTTTGTCTCCAACATGAGGTGTGTCTTGTGAGGTACTAGGAACCTCCTCTTGTAGCATTGATAGTTCTAGGAACACAAGTAATGGTAGCCATAGGGGAAGCTTTCCGACATTTATTAGGTTATTCTCTCAACTAGCTCATAAGCATCCGACAATGTTTGGCCTCTGATGACTAGATCATCACAACTATATCTGAGTTGAAAGATTTGACAAAGACTATAGCCATTCCCACGGGTAGGCGAGCTACAATTGATATTCTTTTCCAGGTCTTATGGAACCTGGTATTGAAATCTATAATGGCCTCTTGTGGGGTTCTTTTGATAGCAATTAGCTATTGGAGGAGGGATGACTAGTCTCCTTTCTCATTGAATTGACTGAAGAATGCATCTCCAAGTTGGTCCCATGTAGCAATGGAGTTGGGTGCCAAGGGTCTGTACCAGTCAAGAGCTCACCCTTTAAAATAGGTAGCCAGTAGCCTTAAAGCTACATTTTGTTCTATAACATGATGTATTATATAGAAATTTTCTACATTTTGAAGATGCTCCATAATGATTTTAAAATCCTCCCCTGTGAATTTGGGGAGTACCTTTAAAGAATTAGTAGGAATAGGATCCCAAGTAGCTGAAGCTACTGGTAGAATAAGTGGGCTACCACTATTCCATGCAACAATTTTTCTTTTGTGGTCCCAGAGTAGCCATTTGTGGTGGTTGTTGTGTTGTTCTCGTATCCCTTTTACAAGTTGCAACCATAAGTAGTAGTAGTAGCCCAAATGTTTTACTAAAAAATGACCTTGTAATAGGCGTTTGGCTCATAAAATCTGAATTCTAATAAGGTTTGAGTGGTATCACTAGGCATGTTAGAAAAAGAACTGTTGATTCCTAAAACCCTCACTTCTATGAAAACAACATCCTATGGGAAGTTTCATAGATGTGGGACTTAATTTTGTTGTCTGTGAAATAACCTTTAGGGTTTTAGAAGCTGAATCTTCAAATGCTTTGGAGTAAAAGGGAAGAGAGAAAGCAAGAAAAATTGAAATAAAACTAACCAAGATGATAGGCCAAAGACATTTGTGGTCCTCACTACTAATATGTATTATATAGGTCAAAACCTTCCAGACATCACAAATAATTTAAAAGAGTGCTTGCATGATTTTAAGTCTATGAGATCTACGAAAAGCCTGTACTATAAAAGCAAGGGATCAAACATAAAAAAACAACCATTAATTTCATGCAGTTTGACACAAAACACCACACCCTCTTCATTATTGGGTTGAGAAAAAATTACAGAGGCCCAAAGGCACAATACAAAAATATTCAATCCTTCCCATGAGGGGCACCTACTAAGGTCTTTGAAATGAAAACAATCAATTGCTACTATCTTGATTCCATAAATAAAAATTACAATCTATTTTATCCAGAAAATAGTTAATAGAAATTATTGCTGAGAGGAACCAAAATTGGAACCAAAACCCCTTACAATGATAACATCTCAGAATAAATAAGTGTTGCTTCCCTACATGGCTAGGAGTCTCGAAGCAAATAAAACTTAAAACCTGGAGCTCCCAAGACACCTAGAGTCTCCCATGTTTTTCCATCATGAAAACTTGCGATAGAATCAGATATTTGAAATGTTTCGATGTGCATGCATATTTGATCTATGGCTCTAGGAAAATTCATCGCCAACAATTCACCACCAGCAATTCACCCCCAACAATTCACCACTAGTAATTCATTTTTGTGACATATTCATTGTGTATATAATCACCTCCAATAATTCATCACTGTGGTATATTCACCACGTCTATATTTTTCAATATTTAAGTGGCCAAGAGCACCCAAAAAATAAAAACTATAGATATTTTGTTGAATGCATAGAAAAGGTATACACAGTGAATATACCATGGTGATAAATTGTATACGTAATAAATATGTTACAACGACGAATTATTAGCAGTGAATTGTTGGGAGTGAATCACTGGTGGTGAATTGTTGACAATGAATTTTCTTGATGTCGTGATCTGGAGATCCTAGGCTTACCTTAATACTTAGCATCCTTCAAATGTTGATGTGTGCTTCACTTGGACTACTGTGGTGGCTTGACCAATGAGTCAAACTTTTCCCATGAAGGGAACTCTTGTTCTCTTCAAGGCGTGTTGTGATGCCATGCAAAAGCTAGGGTCCATTCCTTAAATCTTCCTGCCTTTAAAGCATCGATAACATCAATGCCACCATGTGGTGCCATGGCACTATCCCAAAGGAAATTCGACCACTATTTGGAGCGAGTGATCGCAGGGGCACCACATGTCTACAGTGGGGAAGCCCTTTCCTAAAGATAAATTTTCCAAGTCCATGAAATAAAGAGGAAGCTGGAGTTAGATGCCTGGATTTCAGCCACATCCAACTAAGCACTAAGGCACATATACCTCAAAAGAATGGATTTAATTCACACCTTCATCTTTGTAAGTTGAATGGAAATGAGCTCCCCATCACCCCCTAGCTTGAATATTTTCCCCTTGCATAATTTGGTATGATTTTCATTAAATTTCATGTGTGATGATGTTGATTGTGGATGATGTATTACCATGTGTAGTACAATGGAAGTATGTTTAGATATGATCACTTCAAAAGAAATTTGTGTTAGAATTTATCTTCATGTGTAAATGTGGGTATGATATATTTTTTTGAAGGTAATTCTAATGAGTGGATGTCATCTTCATGTCTTATTTGATACTATTTCTATCATTATGTGATGTTTAATAAAGTGGGTGTCACTCTCATTCTACTCTTTGTGTTCATGAAAGACTAAGATCATTAAAAAAATCTTTGTTGTGGATGAAGCTCTATTCTCTTGTATAATTATCATGGTGACCTTTACATATAATTAGTGAAGTCTTCTACCTATGCCATAGTGCTTGGTGCATTGATCATGCTTGCTCTATGTGTTGGTGTGATTTTCATAGAACCTTGTGCGAGTGATTATGGAATGTGACATGAAAATATTACATTTTCAATCGAAAATATTTGGACTAGATTTTGTTCACTAATGTATTGATGGATAAATTGGGACATCGCAACCTTGATGTTGATTTTGTTAAACTTCATAATAGGATTTTTAAATTTATGTAATGATGTTTGAGATTAGTAGGGGATTAGTGATCTAATAAAAATGATGCCTTCTTTCTAGGATTCCAAGCTTCCTAATTCCACTTTTCTTTATTTTTATTTTTCTTTCAAATATTGTTTATGGTTCAAAAGTTTTATTTTGTTCTACTTGGATGTTTGGTTATATTATTTTATTTGCTTCCCTAATTTTGTTCCCTAAAATTCAGCTCATTGGAACTTATTGCTAATGAAATTTAGTTACTTGAGGAATGTTTCAATTCCTTAGTAGTGGCTTCCATCCTTTTTTCTTGGAAGAAATTATTTGGTTATTATTTTGGGATGCTAGTTGTCACAAGTGGCATGCTTGTGGAGGCAATGAAGGGTGTGTGTGTCCTATCCCTATTCCCTAGTGTCTTTGGTCCCCTTTTAGGCTAGATTATTATTTTTCTTTGCTTTGGTTATACCAATTTTTTTTGGTTTTGTAATCCTTTTGTTCCATGTTCCTTTTCTTTGTGTCTAAATTTGTATTGTTCTTGCTTTGGTTGAGTGGTTGTATTGATTTCTCTTTCTTGTCTTCTTAGTTTTGAGCCAACATTTTTTCTTTTATACAAGTGTCCTCTCCTTGTTAATTTAAAATATATATATACTCTACACATACAATATGTATGCGAATTATTTTTTATTTATATTATTTTTTAGTAAACACATTCTTTTATATATGAAAAATAATGAATTCTAAATGAAAATAATTCTAGAAAGAGCCATACTAATTACTCACAATAGATAAGGAGATCACATGATAAAATTTACTTTAATTAAAAAATGAAATATTTATTTTTGAATGTTTGATAAAATAATCTATTAATAAAGTAAAATGACTTAAAAGAATTTTATTAAAAATCAAATCTCTTGAATATGTAAACTCAACACCATAAAAGAATGCAGTTAAGACAATTCATTAAGTAATCTTGACAATATGAGACCGATCTCATAGCACAAGGGGAGAGGATTTGGTAATTGAACCTATTTCAATAGTTATGATAGTATTTATTCATTTAATGTCTTAACACTTTTAATTGTATAATACTATAGTCGTGACTTTGAAGTTGTTAGTGTTGATATAAATACTCATAATTGAAAGAAATGTATTCCTTATATTTAAAAAAAAATAAATGGTGTGATATCACAATAAAAAATGACTTAATACAAAACTACTAATCTACCATTTTTTGAGGTCTTTTTAGACACCTCAACAAAGAGCATGCTAATATAATATCACATTTAATAATGTGGACCTGAAACCTTAATTATTAAAAAATGTCTTGCCAGATAAATTAATTTATAAAATTGAAAGTGATTTGAAATTGCCACACATAATTTTGAAAAACACTAAATTAAAATACATAATACTAAATCTAAATACTTTGATTATTGATACACCCAACAACAACGAATTGAATTGACTAATAAAAATGGACCACACATTCAATTTAAAATAGTTGGACCGAATCCTGCTTGAATATTTTTGTGACATAAACTGAAAAGGTTTGACCTACTCGCTTCCAATAATAGATTATAAGAATTCCTTCAATCCCATAAACATATACAGAGGCCCAAACAAGACAGTGAGGTAAATTCTTGATTATAAGTTGAACAGTGTAATGAAAGCGATGTCAATCAGATTACTGCCATCGTCTCTCTTGCATTAACTATCGACATGTATGGATTGTATTAAATAACAGAAGAAAACAATTCCATAAATCATTGCCGTTCGTATTATGTGGAGAACAGTGAATTTCATGATAATAAAATCACAACGAATGACTTGGTATACACAGCTGCATAAGCTGTCAACGAGAAACGACAGGTGCCATTGGAGGAGGTCAAAGCATCGGCTATTGACAGGCACATAAAAATACTACAAGAGAATTATAGCCCATTATATTTTATGCTGGATTACATTATCATGCATATTAACGTCCTCTATTTTAGCTGCGAATACTTGTCGTCAAGCAGCAGAGACTTTAAGTGCGGGAGAAGGGAGGGAGCGAATATTTTCAAGACTGGTTGGTGAGCGAATCTCTCATTTGGAATTAAGATTTAATGGTGGGCAATGAGTAACGGAACATGGGGGGAGAAGATAAACCAGACTCTATTAAGCTTCAATCTTTTACGTAAGGAAGGGGCATGGAATTTTTGTATCATAATATTATTATGATCTGAGTGCATCCAAGTTGAAGAGGCACTTGAATCCAGTAAAATACACGAGTTCAACTGTATATGAAAAGTCCCTTTTGAAGTTCAAATGGTTGTCAGATATTTGTTTTTAAAAACTGTTTGTCGTTTTGGATTTGATTAGGGTGATAGTTGGATTGGTCAGCAGCAGGTTCATGATTTAAATTTTAACTATTTTATCAATTAGAAAATGAAATTATTTGATTTTTAAGAGGAGTTATAAGAGGCCATTTTCTTCCTTACAGATTCGGAGTCAGCTTTTCACCTTTTTGTGGACTGTGCTTTCGCTTGGAATGTCTAGGGTCTTGTGATGTCTAGGTTTTGTCTTTCTTTGGTCTGGCCTCCCTCTTTTCAAGATCTCCTATCCCAATGGTCTTCATCGTTTTCTAATCCCCCTTAAAATATTATGAAACCTTACCTTCCTCTATGTTCTTTAGGGTCTTTGGCTTAAAGGAATTCTAGAGCTTTCAATGATAGGAAGGTATCTTTTGAGCATGCGTGCTTCAAAATAAGATTGGTCAAGAAAGAAAAATTCTTAGTTGTCTACTATAATAGAGTTATCCTTTAAGACTACAATGTTCTCTTATTTTGAGAGTGAGTTGCTAATTATTGGGAGTCGGGTGATAGTATTAAAGTCTCTTTGAAAAAGATGGATGCTAAATGATCATAGGTTTGTTGGTCATGCCCTATGCCCTCAACCCTTTTGATGTAAGCCGAATTTTGGTGGGGCCTCTACGAGTAATTGAGATTCATCTAGAGGGGGAGGTAAAATTAAAAATCACCTAGGAAAGGGGGTTCAAGCTTTCTCAATCAATTTAGGGGTTTAATAAAATCACTTGTAGAGGCCTCTATAGTCTATTAGGTAATTATCCTTGTTAGAGAACTTGAAATCTGACACTTGGAAGTTGAAGGGGAGACTTCAAATATCATAAATTCCCTTAACATCTCAATCTCTAAGTTGGACTAGTGGTCATATCATCAATGATTATTTGTGTATTCTAGATTTAGTTATTAATACCAATGTGCATCAAGTCTTTCCTCATGGAAACTCCATAGTTTTTTTCTTCCAATTGAGGGGTTTCATATGAAGGACACAGTAAGTGGGTTGTGAAGGAAGGCCTTCACATAAATTTCATAAGATAATGGAAAATGAGTTTCTCTAAGGTACTATTCGCAAGGTCTCCTGCTCTTTAGGTTAGAGATGAGAATTTAAATTTTATAAATTTTAATAGGGAAGATTTTTGGATGTTTGGAAAGCTTTATACCTTTTATTGGTTGGGGTAAATTTGATGTGGACTCAATTAGATTTGGAGTCAAAAATTATTCCAAAATTCCTAGACATACGAGTTTGTTGAGAGGATGTATGTAGATAGAAATCTAAGAGTGAATCCTATTTATTGTGGATCTATTGAAAGTACTACCATGATATAGAACATCCATCATAAGAGGGATTCTATTGATTTTATGGTGGTAAATGGGTATGATCCTATTCCCTCTATAGAATTTTCCAAGAGCTAGAAAGCTAGGATTGTTAAAATGTGCATGATTTAAAATTGAGGTGTTAAATGAGTTGATAGCTCAAATCATTAGCATGTCCATGAAAGGGAACATAATATACAAGAATGGGAGGAACAAAGAAGAGGTTTTGAAATTGTTCTTGAGGGGTAGAAAAAATCTTAAGAGAATTCAAACTAGTTTCACTACATATTTTTTAGCTCAATCATGGGTTGACATTGTGTTACAAATTATAAGGTATGTAACCTTAGAAGGATTTTTCTAGATGATTTATACCTTTCATTTAACTTTATTGAATTATTTCTATCATAAGTAATTTTTTAGTTTATCATTTATTTTATTATTTTATCAAGAGTATTTTATTCTAAAATATAATAGGTGTGTTGGTTTGCCTCCTCACACTATTTTCTTATCTATTTTTTTTATCAATCATTCTATTTATTTGAATCCCCCTCCCTTTGTTCCACAAAGAAAATATGGTTTGAAACCTCCTTGAAATCCCTTGTGTCTTAGAAAGAAATATAGAGTCACCTATGTAGATCGAAGAGTCACATTACTAACAAGGGACATTGTGTCTATCCTATTGAAATCTCTTCTAATAAGGAGGATATCACTCATATATTTAAAATACCTAGGCATGCTCTTCAAGAGAATCAAGATGATGCTATGGGTAGTGAAGGCATCGAATCTAAGACTATAGGAAAAAATATATATAGTAGAGGAAAAATTCTTTGTAGATAATAAATTACCCGATGTCAAGGTACTATGCCTTTGTCCTTCATCAATTGCAATCGATATTTCTTTCCCTCCCTCATCTACTATAAGGGATGGGTGCTGCCACAATAGTGGTTTACAATTTCTGGGAGGAACTATTTTTTGCTGAAATCACATATTTTTAGAAAATATAATTATTTAAGCCTTGAAAAGATCCATTTAAAGAATTCCAATTGAAGAGGGTTTGATCAAACTATCTTAAATCAAACCCCCTTGGATAGAACCCCGCTAGTTTTAAACCATACCTATAACATAGTCTCCTTTACACCTATCAAAATGCTGATAAAAAACCACTTTTGATTTACCTTTTGGGGGATCAAATGAATTCATTTAAAATTTGTTTTTTTCCAAGTATTTAGTCCTCATTATAAGCTTCCAAAAAAGTATAATTTTAAATAAATTTAATTTGATTATTATATTTATTTTTTATTTCTCGTGAATGTAGGTTTTTCACTGAAAATCAAGCTCTTTGTTATGCACATGTGGAAAAATATAAAATTATTAAAAATATATATTAAAAATATTAGTGCACCATATATTGAAGTCCTTGATCCAACAGAAAAAAAATTGAATTCGATACATACAAAAAAGTTCCGTTATATGGTCGCGCTATGTCTGAATTATAATTGGTTTGAATTTGAAACTTTATTAAAGAAATAATATTCAATAAAAAACTATCTAACCAAGTGGAAGCACTAGTTATCAGAGTTACAAATCTAAATTCGAAAGAATTAGAATTTTATCCTTCATGGAAAAAAAGTTATGCGTTATACGGTGAGTGTCACTTTTTAAAAATGTTGTTTTCTAAAAAAAACTAGTTTTCGAGGGAGATGGAAAAAGAAGTTCAATTTGATTCCAAAATTTTTGAAAAAAATATATTTAGAATCTATAGAAAAAATGTCACGAAACTCTAGTTTGCATCATCTTCAAATTCCTCATGGTTTAGCTGCTATAGGTGCCCGAAAGTGAAGATTTAGTTAAAAAAAATATTTCAGTGTCCAGTTTGGCCAAAAATTGTAAACCACTATTGTGGGATCACCCGGATTTTGCATCCAAATGGGAGTTTCTAATCAATATTTATATTAAATTTGGAAAGGAAAATTCTATCCATAAGAAAATTCTCAAATGGTTCTTCTTAAGGGTCAACATAATGAACCTCAATACCTCACTACTTGCTAAGAATTTTATCAGTGAACTATTGGTTTTTTCAAGAAATGAAGAATCTTTTAACTATAAGAATTGGTGAGTCATGGATGAAATAATTATACTAAAGAGTGAGAATGATAAGCATGAAGAAAATATAGCCTCACTATAGAAAGACACCCACAACATCAAGAGAAACCCACAAAGGGTAGTGGATATAAGCAGGACTACAATAAAAATAGTGCAAGTCATATTAAACTAATCAAAGAGAAGATGAACTTTCCCATTTCTCTTTATAGAAATATAGACCTAATTCTTGAACCAGAGTTCAAAACAATAAGGGTACATGATCTACTAAGAAGGATTACACTAGTTTTGTTGAAAAGAATCTTAATTTTCTTAAGAAAGAGTGGGAGGCTATCATGGCCTTGATGCACCTATAATTTAATGGTTTATTGTTTAGTTTTTTTTATAGAATTTGAGTGGTCTTTCTCGCTTATGACTAGCCATATTTACTTTTTGCCAAATTTTTTATCATTCTACTAGTATCATGCTAGCATTCCATTGTTATTGCTTGTTTAGTTTTAAAAAGGATTTGGCCTTTGATGAGGAAAAGGGGGATCTAGGGTCTAAATCACACATTAGCCCATATAACAGCTAGGGGCACAAAAATAATCATAAAAGACCACTTGGCTACTATCCTCGATGGAAGAGCCTAAATGGTTGATTAGGGTTTTGGTCCCTTTTTGTGGTAGCGAGTTTGGATCTAATTTAGATGTAATGTGTGTGATGTAATAGTGAACTAGATGCTAATTATGTGCTCACAATAAACTAATGGAATACTAGAGAATTACATAACTAAGACACATTTTTTTTAGAGAAGTAGAATATAGAGACAAAAGAATTTGACATTCAAATTTAAGTTGAATTAGAGTGAATAGGGGCATGGGTTCCCTAGACTAGAAATGCTTCAATAGCATAAAAAATTGTCACCCTTGACAATTTCACATTAAGTTTAGCTCCACCTTATATGCTTGGACCTAATTATGCTTTTAATTACCCATTTTACAAATATCTTTGGAAAATCAAACAAAGGGAAACAAAATTAAGTATTCAATATTTTCCCTTGACACTTTGGGGCCCAAAAAAAATGGTTCTAGTCTAGGGTGCACAATGCCCTATACCTCCTCTTTTTTCCTCAAATTTGAATATGTCAATTTCAGTATTTTATTATTTGAATTTTTAATTTGAATTGTTGGCTATTGGCATTTGATTTGTGATAAATTAGAAGAATTGCATATAAACACTATCCATTTGTTTAATGTCCTCTTTTTCGAAGTGTTCATAGGAGAAGACCTAATTCCACACCTAGGGTCTTTTGGAGAGCAAATTGAGAATTGGAAGTGACTTGATATATTTTTATAATATTTGTTGATGGGTCAAAAATATTTAATTATTTTTCTTGATGAGGAGTGACCCATTTGTGGGATTGAAGTAAGCAAAAAATAAGTGAAAA
Source organism: Sequoia sempervirens (assembly GCA_007258455.2). NCBI lineage: Eukaryota > Viridiplantae > Streptophyta > Pinopsida > Cupressales > Cupressaceae > Sequoia > Sequoia sempervirens. The sequence continues at coordinate 94,946,759 of VDFB02000015.1, forward strand.
AATTTTATTTTATTATTTTGATTTTTGGTGCTCAAGGGGAGGAGGTTAAATGATATTAAAATATGCTTTTGGTACCTAAAATAATTTAATATTTTTTATTGGGGTTTTCCAACCCCTTTTGGGGAGTTATAAGGTGGAAAGAATACTTAAAAATAATATTTTGAATTTTGGGAAAAGTGTACCCAAGTTGAGAGATTAAAAAAGATTAAATTCAAATTTAAATAAAGGAAAGTTGGTGCCCAAATTGGGTCATCCAATTTGGATGGATAAGGTGGGATTGATATATATACAAGTTTATTTTGGAGGATTATTATCATCATGCATATTTCTTTAGTTTTGATCAGTAATTTATTACAACCATTGCAAGGACGAAAACCCTTCTGAATTGTGGGTGACTTCAATGAAAACCTAGCTCATCATTGGAGGAATTGATGATAGAGGTCTACTTGTGCTTCAATGGATTTTTTTGATGGATTTCATGCTCAATTTTTCAAATCAGACTAGGTGACTTGTTGAGGGAAAATTTTGTGTCATTTTGTCTAGAGTTTCACCCTAGATGTTGCATAGATGGTTTTCATTGAACCAAAAGATCGACCTGTTAATGCTTGATACAACCACCAAAGTTAATGAATCCATAGGAAGTGGTTAAGCCATGTCATGAACCTGAGCATTATGTTACACATTACAAGGAGACCAAGGGAACACACCTTGCAACAATCCCCCCAGTGAAAGCAAGGGGTTTGAACCCATGACCTAGGCTTTAATACCAATTATTACATAGATAGTTGTTGTTGCACCAAAAGATTGACCTATTAATGTCTGATACAACCACTAGAGTTAATAAATCCATGGGAGGCAGTTAAGCCATGTCACGAACCTAAGCATTGCGCTACACAACACAAGGAGACCAAAGGTGCACACCTTGCAACATTAGAGTGGAGCACCCAAGTTGGAAGAGTTGTGATTTTCTTTGGAGAGGAAATTTTGGCATTTTGGTGAGATTTTAAGGGTTGTAAAGGCTCATCTACAGATTAGTAGAATAGCATGCCAACTTTGGTAAGGTTTGGAGGCATTTTCATTAATATTTTGCATTCATCTTTGCATATTGTCATTGTCAGAGTAGTTCACCCAGTTAGGGTTTTGTGGAGTAGCATTTCATACACATTTTTAGCATGTAACTAGGGTTAATTCATATCAGCAGACTTCTAAAAACTTTCTAGATATGTTGAGCCCATTTTTGTGGTGTAATTACATGATCATTAGTACTAATTTTGTAATAGTAGATTGGACAAACTAATAATCAGATTTATTGCATGTTTGGATGGTCATATTGTTGTTTTATATTGCTGGTTACATTCATATTAAATGAGATAGATATATTTTCTCTATTATTTTAAGCTTAATTAGAAAATTCTTATCCAAATTTTAGGTTTGAGTTGAAAAATTGAAGAGCATAAATTAGGGAAAAAAAATGAGCTTCAAAAATTAGAATTTAGGTCAATATCCTAGTTGGGATATTTCAGTGGTATCAAAGCTTTGATCCTATCAGTCTGAGGGTCTTACATGCAATCACCATTTTAGTTTTACTATCATAGAAGAACATGGCAACAAGTTTCACAACAAGAAATAGGGGAAAGTCCAAGGAGGAATGATCATCCTTGGGAAAAAATTGCATAATTTTTCCCAGTAGCAACAACAGGTGTTGAAAATTTTTCAATAGCAAATAGTGGAAACAATTGAATAATTGAGGATAGAGTTGCATACCCTAAGAGCAAACAATAGTTCCAAATACAACATGGGTAGAGTAACTACCTATATAGGGAGAGCCACTACTATAATGCTAGATAGGCCACTTTGGCCTACTTTTGTGCAGAGAAGACAAGAAGTATCATATAAGGAAGATGAATAAGACACCCATGGAAATGGTGATGTGATGGTTTCCTATGATAAGTACCAAGCACTTCTAGCTAAGGTTAGGACAGCCATCAACTTACATCAATACATGAACCAACATAGGAATAAGAAGAAAGGAAAGAAAGAAAAGTGACCTCAAAGGAAACACAAAGAGTATAAAGAAGCATTGAGAAATATTGTTATCCCTAGCTTTGATGGTAGGAAAAGTGCTAGATCATAGGTACACAAGTTAGATACATTCTTGAAGCTTAAACCCATGTCAAAAGATGATGTAATTCAATTTGCAACTATGCACCTAGAGTGAGTAGCTTATGATTGGTGGCAACATGGGCTTGTGACAAAAGAACCATGTTATGGTTCATTCTTATGAGGAGTTCATAAACAAGCTCATTGCAAGGTATGAGAGGAAGGATATATAAGTCTACTATAGGGACTTGGCACAATTGAGATAGGTTGGAAGTGTGGATTCTTACATCAATGAGTTCCAAAGGATTCTAGTGATGGTACCTAATATAATAGAGAGAAGGGTGGCAATGTTATTTATGTAAGGATTGAATGATAATTTGAAGGGTTTGGTGAAGGCTTGTAGGCCTAGTACGTGCTTGATGATGCTATTCAACTTGTGCTTGATATTGATACTACTCCACCATTTCAACCACCAAAGAAAGGTTTTAGAGAAGATAAAGCCCTTCAAAAAAGTGATAATAACCTAATTCCACACCTCCTAAGTCAGACTTTGATACAATGAATGAGATAAGGAGGAAGAAACTTTTCTTCACTTGCAAGGAACCATGGGAACCAGGACATAGATGCCTTGGGAAAGGAAAAGTACACTACGTTGAGGTCACTCTTGACCTTGAGGATGATGAAATTCAAGACACCAATTTAGAGAGTGATCATGAGGATCCATGGTTGGAGATAGATACTAAGGCAAAAGCTACTATTACTTTTATTTCAGGTTTCTCTAATTATCATCCATTTTACTTGAGGAGAATTGTGAGTGGGTAATGGGTCTTGTGTGTGAGAAAATATGTGAATTATAATAATCAATAACACACAATAGATGCAATGTATTACATTAAGGAAATCTAAATTAACAATATGTAATTTGATAAAAGGATTCCTTAAAGACATTCCATCTTCCTTTATTCCTAAGGATCTTGTATTAGTGCTCTCAGATCTTAAGTATGCACTGAATTACTAGGATGACACTTAAGAAATGAGTGGCCATTAACCTAGAATGTAGAAACTGTGTCTACACCTACATGATCTGATGATTTGGCTAGATGATGAACTAAATGATATACTGAATGATAAGTTGTTGTATACATAATGCTAATGGAATGATGCAATACTGAATTAAACTAATGGAGATTCTCTGAAAAGGATTCTAAATGCTATAAGTAAGCTAAGACAAATCTAACAAAGAAGCCATGATTCTCATTTACTTGCTAAACTATTCTAAATGCTAAGCTATAATGTAAACTAAGCTCTCAAATGCTAAGATGATTTCTACAGAGTAGTTGTATGCTATGCTCTCTTATGCAAAAGTTGTAAATGAGCCTCTATTTATAGATTTCACTAAGGCATCAGGTGAGTTGGTAGCAATGGACAATCAGGAATAAATCTGGAGAGATCGACGGTGAGAAATGAGGAGGTTAGAGAGAAATAAGGAAGTCCCCTTTAATAGAACAGTCTTGCCAAGTGTAAAAAAGAATAAATGGAAAGGAGAAGCCATGTGTCCCTTAGTTTGTTGAGATTATTGAGGGTAAATACCCATTTTAGAAATTAGGAATAATTATTTTCATGTGACACATGGTGAGATGGAAGATGATGTGGAAGAAGGTTAGAAGAATATCGAGAAATGTGACAAAATTCTAATTAAAAATTCAAATTTGATGAAAGGGAATTAATCAAATAAAACAAATTAGTTAAATTTGTTTATTTAATTAAATCATGAAGAAAGTGGTTTAGATAAGAGGAATTAAAAAATACGAACTATATAAATAAACTTTGCAATTTATTTATACAATAGAAGAAATAAAAAAAATTATTAATTAAATAACCAGTATTTAATTAATATTCTCCAGACCAATTTTGGATGTATACATTTTGCCCCTCTTTGAAGTGATGTGTTTACACATTATTTCGAAGAAAAATTTACCAATGCTGTTAAAATTTCGACGATGTCCCAGACAACGATTTTCAGAAGATAATGAATGTATGCCCCCTCGAGAGATAAATCGAAGAATTTTTTATGATTAAAAGATTTTTGATGATTTTTTGTTTTGTATCTTTCTTTTTATTTTGTATTTTTATTTTTATTTTTTGTTGTCACCAAGATGCCTGTTTGCCAGTTTCTCACTAGCGCGACCATTTGTTCAGGACATTTTTTGATGTTTTTTGGATTTTTTTAGGACTTTTTCTGATGTTTTTGGATTTTTTTAGGACTTTTTCTGATGTTTTTGGATTTTTTTCAAGACTTTTTCTGATATTTTTTTATTTTTTCAAAACTTTTTCCGATGTTTTTGGATTTTTTCAAGACTTTTTCTAATTTGGTAGATGAATCATGTGTAGAATTTCTTGAGATGGATACTTTTCATGGGCTCTTAAAAGAGGTCTCCTTCTAGCGTGGATAGCTGGTATGCTCCTAATCCATAGACTAACACAATGAAAAAGGGGCCCAACCAATTTGGCTCAAACTTTCCTTTCTTCTCCCTATCCTGTTGGTTGTGTGGGTTCTCCTTCAATACCAGGTCACCAACTTGAAATGTTTTGGGTTTGACTTTATGATTGTAACTTCTGGACATCCTTTGTTGGTAGGATTTTAGGTGGTTCACTGCATGTTGGCATCGTTCATCTAGTAGTTCCAGTTCCTGCAATCTAGATACCCGATAGTCCTCATCAGAGATGATACCCTTCAATGAAACCCAGAGTGATGGTAATTCAACTTCAATGGGTACAATGGCCTTAGATCCATACACCAGAGCATATGGTGTGGCTCATGTTGGTGTGTGAATACTAGTGTGGTACACCCACAGAGGAGGGTTTAATTAGATGTGCCAATCACGCCCAGTGCCATTGACCCTTTTCTTCAAGATTTTTAGAATGGTTTTGTTGGAAGCCTCTTCTTGACCATTTCCCTGAGGATAGTATGGTGGAGAGAAGCGATGTTGAATGTTGAACTTCTCACATAATTCTTGCATGTCTTGATTTTTGAATGGTCTTCCATTGTCAATGACAATGGATTGAGGGATGTCATACCAACAAATGATGTAATTGAGGATGAATGATGAAATTTTCTTTCCTTTGATGGTGATTAGGGGAACAACTTCAATCCTCATGAAGTATTTTGTAGCTATGATGATAAAATTATGTCCATTGGACGAAGATGGATGGATTTTACCAACAAGATCTACTCCCCACTGACAAAAGGGCCATGTTGATGCAAAAGGTTGAAGTTCTTACACTCATGTGTGGATGAGGTTGCCATGGATCTAACACTTTTTACATTTCTTGACAAACTGGAAGGACTCCTTCTCCATGTTTGGCCAGTAATATCCTAAATGAAGGAGTTTCTTGGCTAAGGTTAAACTACTTGAATGAGTTTCACAAACACCCTCATGAACTTCCCGTAAAGTCGTTTCAGACTCATCACGTTCCAGACATCAGAGGAGAGTTATGTCAAGACCTTGTTGGTATAGTACATCCACAATAAGAGTATGTTGGGTGGCTTGGTGAATGAAATTTCATTTTTGATTTCTAGACAGGTTAGGTGGAAGGGTGTTATCTTTTAGGTAGGTATAAATTTCACCATAGATTGAGGCATTGGTATCAATTAGGTGACAAATAACTTGGGACTCAGTATTGTCATAAGTAGGGGAAAATAGTTGTTCCACCAAGAACTCATAACGACTTCTCTTCTCTAGAATTTGTAACAAGGAAGCAACAGTGGCCATGGCATCAGTAGCTTTTTTGTCCACTCTTGAAATCTATTCAAATTTGATATCCATAAAATATTTCTTAAAATCATCAATGATTCTTTTATAGGGCATCAGTTTTTCATCCTTTGTTTGATAATCATCATTGACTTGGTTAATGACCAACTGAGAATCTCCATATACTTGCAATTATGGAATTTTCCATTCTACAACTATTTTAATACCGATGATTAACGCTTCATACTTTGCCATGTTATTGGTACAAGGGAACATCAATCTGTATGATTTTGGTATGGTATGTCCTTGTGGACTGACAAATAGGATTCTGGCCCCTGATTCATGTTGGGTGTGTGATCCATCAAACTATAATGTCCACTGTTTTGCAACCAAGGTAAGGACATTAGCATCTGGAAATTCAATGTGCAAAGGATGATCATCTGGTAGAGGTGCTTCAGCTAACTGGTCAACGATTGCTTGTCCTTTTATTGCTTTCCTATCCACATATTGGATGTCAAATTCACTTAGTACCATAACCCACTTGGCCAGTCTTCCAGTTAGGTTAGCTTTGTTGAGGAGGTATTTTAGTGGATCTATTTTGGCTATTAACTTGATGGTGCAAGTTAGCATGTAGTGTCGTAACTGTTGGGTGGTGAACACTACTTCCAAGAAATACTTTTCAATGGATGTATAATTGATCTCATAGCCATTTAGCATCCCGCTAATGTAATAAATTTCCCTCTCTTTTCCTACTAAATCCTCTTGTGCTAACAGGGCTACCAATGATACCTTAGTTGTTACAATGTATAACAAGAGTGGTTTTCCTTTTGCTGGTGGTACTAAGATAGGTGGACTCATTAGGTATTGTTTCAATTGTTTGAAGGATCCTTCACATTTCTCATCCCATTGGAAAGAAACATTTTTGTGTAGCAAGTGAGTAAAAGGATGGGTCTTATCAGCCAATTGTGAAATAAATCTTCAGATTGATTGGAATATTCCTTGCAGAGATCGTAACTAACTGATGTTTTTGGGTGGTAGAATTTCCATGATAGCTTTAACTTTTGTTGGGTCTACCTCAATGCCTTTTTTTGAAACTATGTATCCCAGGAGTTTGGCTGAAGTTACCCCAAACACACATTTCTTTGGATTCAGTCATACAATTAATTTCTCTAGTCTAGTGAATATTTTGTCTAAGATCTCTAAGTGTCCCTATCTGGTATATGATTTAGCTAATAGATCATCCACATAGTCTTCCATGAAATTATTCATCATATTATGAAAAATTGTTGTCATGGCACGCTGATAAGTAGCTCCTACATTCTTCAATCTAAATGGCATTACGTTCCAACAAAATTTTCCCCAAGGACATGTAAAGGTTGTCTTATCTTGATCCTATAGAGCTATCTTGATTTGATTATAACTGGATAAACCATCCATAAGTGACAACATGCCATGTCTTGCCATTAAGTCCACTATGATGTCTATGTTAGGTAGAGGAAAATCATCTTTGGGATAAGCCTTATTGAGATCTCAAAAATTTGTGCAAATATGAATGTTTTTATCAGGCTTTGAGACTGGTACAATATTGGTGATCCACTTGGCATAGTCAATGGGTCTAATGAATCTCGCATCTAACAACTTCTTCATCTCTACTTTTACCAATAGGGAAATATGTGGATTCATTTTCCTTAGTTTCTACTTGACTGGTTTTACTCCTGGTGGTAAGGAGATATGATGCATGATGAGTTATGGATCAATCCCTAGCATGTTGGCATATGACCAAGAAAATTTGATTTGTTTTCCTATGAAAAATTTGAGGAAGCTTGGTTTTTCTTGGTCTGTCAAAGATATGGCTAGATGTATAGTCTTCACTATCTCTTCACTGCCAATATTGATAGACTGTGTGGGTTCAATCAATACCTTTGATCTTTCCTGAAAGTGCTCCAGGAGAGTATCAAACCTTCCATCCTTCGATTCCTCAAAGAGGTTTTCGCCATTGGATGCGCTCTTTGTTTTTACTTTTTCTAGATCTGATACTGCCATTGAATGGTTTTCACCATTAGATCTATTTCTTGTATTATTCATTTTGTAGCTGGAAGATTTGATACTCCCCTATTTGGACACTTCGTTATGATGTTCAATGGTGGAATTTATTTCAGGATTGTTAGCATAGAGGAAATTAACAATGGAAACATCATTTGAAAATGTAGGGATATCAAATGGCTCAGTTTGGTCCCAGTCTATGAGTTTGGGATGTACTAGGGGTAAGAAGTCACTAGACTAGTTAAGGTCAAATATGGTAAGAGTCCTGATGGTGGTATCTTTGATTTTTCCAATAGAAAAATTGAGGTCTATAAGGTAACTTTCCTCTGAATTATTTGTTTCACTCTGAGTCGAATCATCTTCACTGGAATCATCAATGTGTTGTGATCCTAATTCAAGCAGTCTAGAACCTAAACCTTGTCCCTCTTTGATTAGGGGTGCATACTTGTGTACCACATTAATGTCCTTGTCATGACAAGACTCTTCTGATAGTGAATCCCACTCATATTCATTAGAATCAGTTTCATGATCATTACTAGCTTGTAACTGCAAGATTCTTTCAACCACCCTTTGAGTCATCTCTTCTTTTGTCTCCTCTTTATAACCCAACCATGTATTGTCTTTTGGATTGATTAAGAGTGGTTGAATTGGTTCTATAATTCCTTCCTTTCTTTTTTCTATAGGGCCTTTTCCCTCATATCCCATCTTTTCCAAAATAGTGAATCCTTTTCCATATTGTGTTGTTTGTACATTTGCAGTTGATGCTTGAGATTCTTCTTCATCCTTATAGAGTCGTTTAGAATATTTTTTTCTTCTGCTTCATCAACCCTAGTGCTTGCTTTTACAAAATGACCATCAAAGAAAGTAACTAGTTGTGATGTCTATTGTGTTGATGTTGAGGGTTTCCCATATAACTTTGGGGAAGAGAACTGTGAAAGACATAGGGATCGTTCAATGATATATTCACCAATACCTTTATCTTTGACTTGGAATTTTTTCCCAAATTGTTTCGACAGGGAATTTAATTGGGCTTCATGATTTGAGGATGTGGAAGGAGAAAATTCCTCTTTCTTCTTAGACTGTTTAGGCATGGAACTAGAATGACCTTCATGATTTGAAGAAATGGCCAACAGTTTGGATGAAGAACTTGACTAGCTCTGATCATTGGAAGGGATGGAAGTGGAGACTTCTATGTTATGAGGCACAATGATATCTTGGAAAATTTTTAGGGTGTTGCAATACTGAGGACTGTTTGAATTGGCTGAGATGGTGATTTCTTGGCCACCACAAGGGAATTTTAGACATTAGTGGTATGTTGATGGGACCGCTTGCATTTCATGGATCCATGGGCGACCCAATAGTATGTTGTAGGTCAAATCCTTGTCTAAGACTTGGCATATTACATCTTTCTAAATCGATCCTACTTGAATAGGTAAGAAAATCAATCCCTGTGAAGATCTTTCCTCATCATCATATTCTTTTATTTTAATCCTTTTCTTTGAGTCAATTGCATTCGCAGAGAATCCCAAGGCATGAACAAGCTTTAAAGTACATATATTCAAGTCAAATCCTCCAACTATTAGGACACGTTTGACACGATTTTTATGAATTAGGACTTCAATATGGAGAGTGGAATTGTGGGGATGAGAAATAGATGCGTCATCATTTTCTGAGAAGGATAAGCAATGTGGCATGGTCAAATGTCCCACTATGGCTTCAAATTAACAAACTTCTAGATTTGTTGGTATTTTTGTGTCCACTAGGGCTTTTTCCAAAATCTCTTTGTGGGTAGGTGAAATCTTGAGCAATTCCAATATTGATATTTGTGCAGGGATCTTTTGTAACTATTCCACTATGTTGTATTGATTGGGTGAGGCAGTGGGTGTTTTAGATGAACTTCCTTTTAAGACATATTTGGCATGTGCTCTCATGGTTGCATTCATTGGTATGTTTTCTCATTTCCCATTTATTTTAATGACATTGAATTGAGTATCAATTGCAGCTATATCTAGTTTGATGTCATTAATTTGATTTTCAAGGATAATGATGTCTTGTTCTTGTTCAATTTGAGTGTCATAGATTGGATTATTGGCTGCAATAATGTCTTGATTGTCATTGGTTTCAATGGTATTCATTTGATCCTCTGCTGCTAAGATATGATTTATGACAGTATCATGGACATAGTTTATGTTCTTTCCCTTGTTGTTTGTTGTAGAGGACTCCCCTTTTTCATAATTTAGTAAAGGATTTTTAAATGCTCCGTGATTGGAATTTGTTTCGGGTCCCTCTATTCGTATGACCTTGTCATCTATTAAATCTTGTATCTTATGTTTCAATTGCATGCAGCTATTTGTTTGATTTCCTTTGCATCAATGAAATTCACAATAATAGGTATCATTCCACCATGAAAATTTTACTTTTGGTTCAAATCCTTGAGTGTCAGGTAGTGTTATGAGGTTGTTTTCAAGAATTTCCCTCAATGTAGATTTGTGTGATTTCCCCAAAGGTGTAAATTTTATGTAGTTTGATTATGTTTGATAAGGTGGAGGTTTGGACATGGTGTTACTTTGATTATGGTTGTTTTGATTATTGTGTTGGTTGACATTTTGATTAGTTCCTTGATTGATGTTTTGATTGGTCTTGGTTGTGGTTCTCGATAGATTAAAGACCAGTTTAGCATTATGTGTTTCGGCGGCACCATCGTTGGCATTCTTGTTCCTTGTCCAAAATTTGGGTTTCTCATTGTTGTGATGGTTGGAAGAGCTAGCATTGTTTTATCCTCCATTGTGAATTTTCAATACCCCTATTTTCACTAAAGCTTCTTCAATTTTGACACCATTTTCTACCATCTTCTCAAAGCTAACGGGACATTGTAATTGCAGCCTATAACTCATTTCACTATTAAGGTTATCAATAAAAATCTCCATCTTTTCTTGTTCAGGTATGGGACATGTGTATCGAGTGAATAACCTTCTCCACCTTTGTAAGAATATGAGGAAATATTCTCCTTGTTTCTGTTTGGTATTACAAAGATCCTTCATGGTTATCTCATGTGTAATGTTATATGAATATTGAGTGATAAATTTGTTGACAAGTTCTTCAAAGGATTTTATGTCTGGTTGTAGTGTCAAAAACCATTCCATACAATGGCCTCCCAAGTTGCGAGGAAAAAGTCTCATCAAGTATGTGTCCTCATGAGCAAACTCAAGACTCATGGTTTGAAATTCTCTCACATGGTCTATGGGGTCATATTTTCCATTGTATTTGTCGTATTTTGGGAGGTCACAATTTGGGGGAAATGGTATCATGTTTAACTTTCTATCAAAGGGGTACGAAAAAATATCTTGCAAAAAGTATCTTTTGGTAGTCCCTCCTTGCATGTCTTGCAATTGTTGTTGAAGGTTCTTCATTTGATGTGTTAGGGCAGCCATTTGATCTACATTTGGTCTTTCAATTTTAGTTTTCTTTGGGGTTCCCTTCAATTTATTGACATCAAAATCACTTGGTAATTTGACCCCTTGGTTTGCTAATATTAGAAGGTATTTTTCTCCATCCCTTTCAAAGATTCTTTCTAGGAATTTGTGAAATTTGGGATCTTGGTTTGCTTGTTCTATTTCCTCCTCTATTATTTCTTCTATTTCATTTTGAGGAATTTTGTGAAAGGGATTTTCTTCTTGTTCACCCATAGTATTTTGAGGTTCAAGTTCCTTATCCTTAAGTTTTTGCTTTTGGGACCTTGTTAAAACAGGCATGCAAGTGATGAAGGTTTTCTAAATTTTGATCGTTATTTGGGAGTGCCAAAGGAATACCTAGGTTGAATAGAATAATGAATCCTATTGATGGGACTAAGGTAATAAAATTTGATGTAAAGTGTGTTGTTTCTCGATGGAGGATGATAAATCTTGATGGGGAAACTCAACTTGATGATCAAATTTGGATTTTGATGATGACTGCAGGCACTTTTAGATGTTTGATCAAAGTTTGGGTAAAGGATATCACTTGTGAATGCTAGTTTTTCCAAGTTGATAGCAATGTTGGGATGAGGAAATAAATTCTCTATGGAAAATATCCCTAAATCTGGTTTCAAAATGTCAGATAGGAGTCAAATTCAGCTCTCTAGTTATGAATTTTGGTGGATGCACCGTAACAGTCAGTGTATGTGCTAAAAGGTAGATACACTATAGCATGGCTTAGATGTGCCTAAGAAAAGTTCAGACACACTTTAGAATTAGGTATATGCACTAGGGAATAGCTCAAATGCGCCAAAGATTCAAGTGTATGCGCTACAAAATTTGGTAAATGCGCTACTGAATGCAAGAGATGCGCTAGTAAAAGTGGCTAATGCACTATAACAACAAGTGAATGTGTTGGTAAAAGCAATAAATGTGTTGTAAAAAAGGGTATATGCACTGGAAAAATTAGTAAATGTGCCAAAATAAGCAGTATATGCACTGAACCGGGGAAATATAATAGTTTGCAGCTAGTTTATGTGATTTTTCTAGTTTTCAGTCAGAGAATGGTTTGTTTCAAATGATGTTTTCTGAATCATAGTTTTGCACTTCCAGTGTGTAAGGTTTTTTTTTAAGTTTGTTTTAAAATACTTTGGAAAACACAATCAAGCATGTACAATCCTAAGACTGTGTAAGACTGTATTCTTTTGGATTCCACACGGATTTTACTCCAACTGCACTTATTCTGAGCAAATGAATTTAGAAGATTGGCCAAACGGGCTCCCCCTTACAGTGCACTCACTTCTTAGGTCAACCAAGCTTCCAACCCCCATAAAACTCCCATGGCAGGCTGATCTTCTCTACTAAAAACTGCAAGAATGTGGATGCCTTTGCAACGATTGTTGCTGCACCAAAGAACAAATAAAGGTTTTTGGCCTACTCTAACAAGGGTTCTAGTACGGACATTTAATTCATGGGGGATCATCCATGCGGCAAGAGACCATTGATGTCCTTCTTTTCAGAACAATCCTTGTGATACTTGCCTTTCTTCAAGTACCCAAACTTATATATCGGCTGGAAGTCGCTTGGCTTTAGCGTGTTACCAGTTGGGTCATTCCCTTGGGTGATTACTTTTTCCCACAAGGCAATCCCTCTAAGATAAAACAAAAGCAAGCAAGTATATTTGTAGTTCGATCAATATTTGTTTCACGTGAAGAAAGAGAGAACACACACAATATACTCAACTCACACTCACAAATAAACACGGATGGGTCTGGCTTTCTAGTCACCCAGTTAAGGGGAGAGCATATGCTTACCATTCAACACACACAACATACATGGTATTCTTTCCTTCTTTTTTAGTCTAGATTCCTAAATTAAGAAAAAGGAAATAAATCAATCCAACCCTTGCATCAAATTCATCAGTAGTTTTTAATAAATGTTTCTTTGATGGCATTCAAGAGTTTCAGCAAAGTCTCTTACAACATTTATGAAGCCTACACAACAGAAAAAACATTTATTAGTTTTTAGACCTGGGAAAAATTTGCAAAGAAAATCAAATGCACCATTACAGTAAGTTGATGCACTGAAAAGGTAAATGCGCTACAGAAAACAATGAATGCGCTATAGAAAATAAAAAATGTGCTATAGAAAATGGTGAATATGCTATAGAAACCCCCTTATATGCCACATAATGGTGTGGACGTGCTAGAGAAACACGTTGTTGCATTGGAATAGTCGGTGAATGCGCCGAAGAATGTTTTGGGTACACTAGAAGAATTAGTGGTTGCACCAGAGAAATTCACGTCCAAACCTGTAAAGCATACTTTCTAGAAAAATATTAAAATAACAAGGGCTAGGCCCCGTGGTGGGCACCAATTTATGTGTGTGAGAAAATATGTGAATTATAATAATCAATAACACACAACATATGCAATGTATTACATTAAGGAAATCTAAATTAACAAATACAATTTGATAAAATGATTCCTTAAAGACATTCCATCTTCCTCTATTCCTAAGGATTTTGTATTAGTGCTCTCAGATCTTAATTATGCACTAAATTATTGGGATGACACTTAAGAAATGAGTGGCCATTAAACTAGAATGTAGAAACTGTGTCTACACCTACATGATCTGATCATTTGGTTGGATGATGAACTAAATGATATACTGAATGATAAGCTATTATATACAAAATGCTAATGGAATGATGCAATGTTGAATTAAACTAATGGAGATGCTCTAAAAATGACTCTAAATGCTATAAGTAAGCTAAGACACATCTAATAAAGAATCCATGATTCTAATTTACTTGCTAAACTATTCTAAATGCTAAGCTATAATGTAAACTAAGCTCTCAAATGCTAAGATGATTTATGCAGAGTAATTGTATGCTATGCTCTCTAATGCAAAAGTTGTAAATGAGCCTCTATTTATATATTTCACCAAGGCATCAAGTGAGTTGGAAACAATGGACAATTAGGATTAAATCTAGAGAGATCGACAATGAGAAATGAGGAGGTTAGAGAGAAATAAGGAAGTTTTCTCCTTTAATAGAACAATCTTGCCAAGTGTAAAAAAGAATAAATGGAAAGGATAAGCCATGTGTCCTTGAGTTTTTTGAGATTGTTGAGGGTAAATACCCATTTTAGAAATTAGGAATAATTATTTTCATGTGACACATGGTGAGATGGAAGATGATATGGAATAAGGTTAGAAGAATATGGAGAAATGTGACAAAATTCGAATTAAAAATTCAAATTTAATGAAAGGGAATTAATCGAATAAAAAAAATTAGTTAAATTTGTTTATTTAATTAAATCATGAAGAAAGTGGTTTAGATAAGAGGAATTAAGAAATTTGAACTATATAAATAAACTTTGCAATTTATTTATACAATAGAAGAAATAAATATTTTTATTAATTAAATAACCAGTATTTAGTTAATATTCTCCAGACCAATTTTGGATGTATATAGGTTTCATGTTTAGTGGATAGTGGTGCAACACATAACTTTTTTGATGAGGGTTTTGTGGCTAAGAGAGGATTACAAGTAGAGAAGTTACTCGTATTCAATGTCATGTTGGTAGATGCATTCAAATTTAGTTATGTTGGAAACAAGCAACACTGAGAGGGGGGGTGAATCAGTGTTGTACAAAAAATAAATTTATTATTTTGATCTGTAACCCACTTAAAACATTCAATCAAGAGAAATATGCATGAATAGAAAGAAAACCACCACAACACCATAACACAAGGATTTTTACGTGGAAACCCTGTTAGAGGAAAAACCATGGTGGATGGCCAATCCACAATATGATCTGAGTATACTCAAAAGGAAAATTACAATGTGGGAATGCACTTGCATTTAGGCTCACTGTCTAGAGCTCACTGCTCAAAATAGAAGGGAACACTACCTTACAAAGATTTGGATTAGATCCAAAAGAATGAACTAAGATAGTAGCATCTACTAATGCTTGATTACAGTTCTGGTAGTCGATCTTTTGTCCTTCTACTAATTATACACTTATGCTCTGCTCTTCTCGCATCACAAAATCTTTAATGCACAAGTGAAACTGTGCATAATCACTCAATCACCCTTCTGATATTCACAACACACATCAACAAACCTTCCACACACACCAAAAAGATATAATTGATCATTTATATATATCCACGACAAAGAATTTATTGCAACAAGTCGGCTTCAATAAGACTTAAAAATATTTACAACTATCATCTCAAATCATGAATAATATTCAGTGTGCATCCACAACAATCAATCACAACTTAGCTCATATGCAAAAAAAATGCTCAAACATAAAGACATTTGAGAAAACACTCCTCAAATATCTGCGACACATTATATCATCTAGGTCGGTCACCAAACACGGATGAACAAAAAGATATCCAACCGGATCTCCAAACTTGCACACAATTTGATACGAGGCACTTAGATTTTCAGATAACACAAGACATACATCGATCAACCTCCCATGATATCCAAAACTCAAAATAACAATAAAAAAATTTGTATGTGAATCAATTAACACAAAATTGTTCTTCCTTTACTAACTTCAATATGTCTGTCGGTATGAGAAAATGATGATGTGCAGATCCAATCACTGATTAGGGTTGTCATCAATGACAACACTAGAAAACAATTACAGTGTCTCTTGCCAACAATCTCCCCCTTTGGAATTGATGGCAACACTTAGTGAAAAATGACTAAGTGTCGGATCAGTACCAACATGAATTACACTACCACTTCAAAACTTCAAAAAGAATCTTCAATCGTAGCTTAGAAATGCAACTCCCCCTAAGATGAATATACATTTTTCACTGTACAAATCTCCCTCTTTGACATCAATGGAAAAAATTGGGGAAACCAGAAAATTCAAAATTTTAGACTGTACAGGCATGATCTTGTAACTTACACATATTGTAAAACATCTGCAAAATATCTCTTCAATACACTTAAATTTGTGTCCCAAACCCTTTTGAGACTCTCTGGAATTGTTATGTGACAACAAACTAAATAAGACAGTGTTTTTGCAGTTTCAAGATTCATTGGGTCACTAGTTGCCATAGCATCTTTGGCTTCCTTTAATGCATTCACAATTATTTCAATCTTTGGACCAATTAGTCCTCTAAGCTCACATGCTCTTCCTATAATCCTTTCATTTTCATGCTTCAAGCTTCTTATTTGACAAGTAGATATATTACTAGACCTTTTTGCTTACCAACATCACCAGCTAACAGATCAAAAGCATTAGAAATGGTAGCCAATTTTTTTTCAAGATCCTTCACCTTCTTCTCATTGTCTTGAGTAAATTTGGAAAAAACTAAACATGACTTATAGGCCTTTCCTCCTTTAGATATAGAATCTTGAATATTCTTCATACAAGTGGCTAACAGAGTTTTATCTTTTGCAATCATTTCTTTTAACCTACTAAACCTTTGTCCATTGAACTCCATCTACACTTTAACCATGAATAATTTTTCAAGAGACTCGAAATGAGTACTTACAAAATTTATGATCTTCAGTTCACTGGAAGAGGAACTAGATGGATCCTTAACATGAGTTGACATGAATTTCTCCAATACTCCAAATGCAAGATTCAATATTTCACTATCCTCAATGTGAGACTTTAGAATCTCCTCGCTGGCCTTAGCTTGTGCAAATGATGTTACCTTCATTATCTGAATTGGGGACAAGGTGGATAAATTAATCGGGCCTTCAACCAATTAAGGACAAATTCTTCATGTTGTTCCACTAGAGATTTCTTCACTACCTTGGTAGTGTCTCTTGCTTCCACTGGCATTTCCTTAACTTGAACCTTTTCTTCTTCAACTTTTTCTCTTCAGTAACTATTTCTTGATTTTCTTTAGGAGCTTCAACTTCTTCATTTGGCATCTCCTTTTCTTCAAGAAATACAACCTCAGGAACTTCAGTCTCCATAGGTTCTTTTGTGTTATCCACTTCAGGAGGAATCTGAATATCCTCAGTATCTACATTTACCTCCTCATTTACTGGATCAGATAAAACATCTTCAACATTCACTTCTTCAACATTGATCTTGTTCTTTGACATAAATGCTTCCAATATTTTCTTGGTTTCATTAGCAACAACACTAGTTTCACTGATCATAAGTCTGTTCACCCTTGTTTTGCTTCTAAATTCCTTCTTGGCTTTGTTCAGAAGTGACTTCATCTCCTCAATAGAAATTTTTGGACATAAGTCTGCAAGAATTCTCTTTCTCATATGCTCTTCTTTTGTCCTAGCACTTACTCTTCTCATCTCCAAAACCTCATACAGACTCTTAGGTAAACCAAATATAATTTCAACAAGAACTTTATTGAAAATATTCATATATTTTATTATTGCTTCCTCAAGAATTCTTTGACCTGATTTATCAAACATTTCATACCATTCATAGAGAGGCTTGATATTTCCATCCTTGACAACAACATTCTCAACTTCTTCAACTGTCATACCTGGTTTGTTAATTTTTTCCATCTTTTCCTTTTCTTCCTCATTGAAATATTTCCTCTTGGTTACCATGGTAGCCTAAGTGTCGATAGCCTTCATTTCTTTTACAACTTCATCTAACTTAGTTTCCTCATCTTCTGAGATGGTTTCATAGGTTCTTGTGCTCTTGTTCTCTTCCTCTTACCGAAAGCCTTGTCTTGAGTTTGCATAGGAACTGGCTTGGCTAGTACGGGCAGAGGATGCTACCAGACTAGCAGATTTTGTTCTTCTTGACTCTTTTCCTGCTTCAACTTCATCTCTATTTCTTCTAGCTTATTTCAACGCTTCTACAGATATACCAAAACTTTCTGCAAAGGCTTCCACTTCTTTCCTTACCCTTCTAATTATCTTAGGCTTCTTCAGTTGTTCATATGTACCTACATATCTTTTTTAGCATAGGTTCCAAACCTTTCTTCTGTCAAATCCAAAGGCATGCTCAACAAAATTTTTGCATACATCTTCAAGAAGTTCTCCTCGACTTCATATCCCATAGGCATAATCCATTTAACCCTTTTTATCATTCACACAACTAACCCTTTTTTTCATAATAAATGTTTTTACCCTAATTCATCCAGTTACCTTGTTTCCATGCACTGAGATAGATGATTCTTCTACATATCTCCAATACTATATAATCCTTTCTCCAATTGGTTGAACAACATCTGAAAGGAATCTATGCACTTACTGGACTTATCCACATTCTAGTGTTAGTTACCGACAGGGGGTTAAGAGATTTTCTTAACAACTCCCCCTAGGCCAAAGGCCTAAAATTAATTCCTAGAGAAATTACCATAAGTAGATTCTGGTGCTGGCACATTTCCTTC
Organism: Sequoia sempervirens; assembly: GCA_007258455.2. Classification (NCBI taxonomy): domain Eukaryota; kingdom Viridiplantae; phylum Streptophyta; class Pinopsida; order Cupressales; family Cupressaceae; genus Sequoia; species Sequoia sempervirens. The sequence goes on from VDFB02000015.1 coordinate 94,965,462, forward strand.
AATAAAGGGATCCTTCTTCACCTATTTCTTTTGCATTTTCCCCCTGATCACAGCTATAGTGACTTTACCTTTTCCCTTAACATCTTGCTGCATATTTTATCTTACCAAACCTCTTTTTCTCCAACAAAATCTAGTAGTGTGGCCAAGTCTATTGCATGCATAGCATCTAACATCTCTATGAAAGTTGTTCATCACATTTCTGCATTCATTTGACTTATGACCAAAACTTATTACAATTAAAGCACTGACCTGAGAATGATGGTCCACTTGGATTCATCCTACTTCTACACTGAGAGACCATATGGCCAAATTTATTGTAGGTAAACCAATAACCATTGAATCTTTTATAATTTGGTTGTCTTATTGGATTCCTTCTAGCTTCATTCATCTAATTTCCTTGCCTGAATCTCCCTTCTCCAGATTTCCTTTGTCCAGATCCAAAACTTTCTCCTTCTTCATATCTAAGACCTCACTTGTCACCGCCAGTCCTCTAACCTTTAATCATTTCATCAAGCTTAGCTGAGCTAGCTTTGAATTTCTCCTTGTACTCATTTGTAGGAGTAAGTTCATTTTTGAGATTACCAAGTTGTTTTTCAAGCACTTCCTCATTGTTTTTAGATTGTTCCAATTCATTGTCCAATCGGTTGCATTCTTCAAATTTTTCTTTTAGGGATTGTGCTAGCTTTTCTTCATTCTTTCTTCTATCTTCAATCTCCTTGGTCATTTTCATCATCATAGATTCAGTCTCACACTTTAGGGATCACAAAATTCCTTTCTTTTCTCCCTTGATTAATTGATTTTGTCTTTCAATGTCTAAACAAATTTCTCTGCATTCTCAAGACTTTCCTGTAGTTCCTAGTTCTCAGATTTTGATTGGTCAAGATCATGGAGGGCCACCAAAATTTGTTGTTGAAGATTGCTTGCATCCATAGAAAACACCTTCCAAGATCTCCCCAAGCTATTAGAATTCTTTCAAGGAACTAGCTTTGATACCAATTATTGGAAACAAGAAACACTAAGAGGTGGGTGAATCAGTGTTGTGCAAAAATTAAATTTATTATATTGATCTTTAACCCACTTAAAACATTCAACCAAGAGAAATATGCATGATAAGAAAACCACCACAACACCATAACACAAGGATTTTTATGTGGAAACCCTGCTAGGGGAAAAGCCACAGTGGATGACCAATCCATAATATGATCTGAGTATACTCAAAAGGAAAATTACAATGTGGGAATGCACTTGCATTTAGGCTCACTGCCTAGAGCTCTCTGCTCAAAATAGAAAGGCACACTACCTTACAAATATTTGGATTAGATCCAAAAGAATGAATTGAGAGAGTAGCATCTCCTAATGCTTGATTATAGTTCTAGTTAGGCTTAGTAGTCAATATTTTGTCCTTTTGACTGATTCTACATTTCCGTTCTACTCTGCTCGCATCACAAAATCTTTAATGCACAAGTGAAACTGTGCATAATCGCTCAATCACCCTTTTGATATTTGTAACACACACCAAAAATATATAATTGATCATTTATATATATCTGTGACTAAGAATTTAAGTGCAACAAGTCAGCTTCAATAAGACTTAAAAATATTTACAACTGTCAGCTCAAATCATGAATAATATTCAATGTGCATCCACAACAGTTGGTCACAACTTAGCTTGGACCCAAAACAAAATGCTCAAACATAAAGACATTTGAGAAAACACTCCTCAAATATCTGCGACACATTATTTCATCTAGGTCGGTCACCAAACACTAATGAACATAAAGATATCCAACCAGATCTCCAGACTTGCACACAACTTGATACAAGGCACTTATATTTTCAGATAACACATGACATACATTGATCAACCTCCCATGAGATCCACAACTCAAAATAACAACATAAAATCTATATGTGAATCAATGAACACAAAATTATTCTTCCTTGACTAACTTCAATTTGTCTAACAGTATGAGCAAATGATGGTGTGTGGATCCAATCACCGATTAGGGTTTCCATCAATGACAACACTAGAAAACATTTGCAGTGTCTCTTGCCAACAAGTTATAAGGAAGATACCTTGATTGGGCATTTAGTTGGATGACTATGTAGACATTGAAAAATGTCCTAAGCCTACGAATGGCATTTTTCATATCAATTCCTCTTTCTACTTGCATAATTAAATAATTCTTAATTATTTAATTATCTTCTAAGTCATATTCCTCTATTAATTAAATAATTCTTAATTATTTAATTAATTCATTTTCACCTTATTCCTCCCTTGTTTAATTAAATAAATTCCTATTTATTTTATTTATTCATTTTTCATTTTTCTACTATAATTAAATAATTATTTTAATTGTTTAATTATTCATTATCATTTTCTTCCATAATTAAATAAATTTTATTTATTTAATTACTTTCCACCTTTCCCTCCAATATTAAATAATTATTTTAATTATTTAATATTTTTTCCTTTTCCTCCACTTTTGAATTAAATTATTATTTAATTTAAAAGTCAACATGTCACATGTCTTCTGGGTATGTGCAAGATCATCATGGAAAAAATAGGCCCTTATGTGGCAAAAAATTTCAAACTTAGGCAACTTGACATAAAAATTTGAATAAGTTATCTATATTATTTCAAAAATATGTAAGAATAGAATTTGTAGAAAATTGAATATAGTTTCTAAACTACTACTACTCCTAAATTAAATAATAATTTATATATATATTTAGATATTCCTCCCAAAACCTCTTTTGTCTGATGCCTTCAAACACTCATTTGATTTGTGCCATATCTTCAATCTTTAGTCGTAATTCAAATAGATGAGTCTCCTACCCTATTTCATCGATTTTGGGTAAAAAAATAGTCATCAGCCAAATACCCTACAAATACCCATCATATTGCCACTTTTTGGCCCATCATGATTCTACACATACCCTTCTATAATTAAATAATTCTTTTATTATTTAAATATTCACCTTCCCTCCTAAATTAAATAATTTTATAATTATTTAATTTCCTCCAAAACCTCTTTTTCTATGCCAACCTCTTTATTTGTGCCATTCTTATCTCTTCATGTACCTCATTTAATTCAATCTTAGCCATTGATCCTTATCATTGCCCTAATTTTTGTCCTAACCCTATTTTATACTACATCTGCCAATCTTGGCCATTGATTAAGACATCTTATTGGCATTCAATCTCAGCCCTTCATTCAAAATTGTCTTTTCTATAAAAGACCTTTATCCTTGTCATTTTGGCATCTACACTCTATCTACATCTAGACATCAACATCTTTTATGATAATGTCATGATGCTAGAATCATGAGCAACCATATTCAAATCTTGAACAACTCAACATACTACATTCAATCTTTTGAGGTTTGTATTGCGTTTGATTTAATTTAAACTATGTTTTATGCATATTTCTATTTCTATCCATTTTGCATGCACATATTTTGGTGAACCCGATGTGAACCCCCTAACTGATTTTTGGCTCAAGATTTTGAGAAATTTTGAGGAATTTTGGAGTTGGATCCTTTTTGTTGCAAGTTTTACATCAATTTTGGACAAAACCCTAGTTTTCAAAGATTTGACCATATCTCTCAAATGGCTACATATTTTTTCACAAAATGTTTTTTGCAGGTTGGGGACAATATCAAGAGCCTTCAATCCAAAAAACATATTTTTTGGATCTGTTTTTAATTATTTATAATTTTTTTATTATTTTTCATGAAAATTTGATTTTGAGAGAAAATTAGTAATTTTTTGGATTTATGTATAGTTCTACAAAGCTCTCAAAATTATAATAGGGGTCTATTCTTTATGTTTTTAATTTGATGAAAAATAATTAGAAAAAAAATAGATCTTTGAAAATTAGGGTTTTATAAAGATTTGTTTATATCTCACAAACGATTGCAGATTTTTTCACAAAAATGTTTCAATAGATGTGGGATGGTGTTAGGAGAATTTAGTAAAAATATCAAAAACTTTGGACCTGCTTTAAATTTTTTATAATTTTTAAATGATTTTTTGTGAAAAATTAATTTTGGGAGCAAATTAGCAAATTTTTCAGATTTCTTTACATTTTTGGAAAGCTCTTGACATTTTAGTAAGGTTTTGTTCTCTTTTTAATTTTTGATGCCAATTTTTTTTCCAAAAATTAGATTTTTCTTGACTAGCTAACCCTCTAATATTAGTGATCAATTATCTTGTGATGGTTTTGGCTTTGTTGCTGGTTTTGTGAATGTGTAGAAAAATAAACACTTCAAAAGACAAATTGGATCAAGTGGGCAAAAATTTGGAGCTAAAGAAAGTCTAGGTGCACACTTTTCAACTCATATCTTAATCTTGTCTTCTCAACATCACACTTTCAATTTGGGCTTAAAAAGAACAAGTGTCTTCTCAAAATCACATTTCAATTTGGGATTAAAAAGAACAAGTGTCTTCACAAAATCAAATTTCAATTTAGGCTTAAAAATAATAAGTTATTACATTGCTTGGTGATCTTGTTTTTGTTTGGAGGTGTGTATTCTCTTCCCTCACATTTCCATATGATCTTGGGAATCAAAAGCATTCTTCAACCCTCTCATTTTCACACCACACATTTCAATTTCTAAGGTTAATGAACATTGTTTGTGTGATCAAATACATGTGTATGCTCTCTCTTTGCATTATCATATGATCTTGGAGATCAAAAGCATTATTTGCATCACTTTTGTGTAACCTTCTTAGGGGACCTGCCTAGAGAAGTGATCACTCTAGGGGATGACCTCAACTCTAGCCTTTCGGTATAGTATAAATAATGGGGGGTGAATCTAAAGACACGCCTCTTGGAAGTAGAATCTTCTCAATCTTGACTAAGCCCCAAAGAACTTTATACCTTTGGGAAGTGAAGGTAGAGTGTCAGTTACCCTCTCCTCCCAACTGTTTGGCATTATTCTCCTTTCAAATTCATAGAACTAAGCCTCATGTACCTTCAAAGTATATAGAGGACATCCCTAGATCCTTGTGCATCCTATTTTAAGACCATTGGTCAATCTACTCGCTTGAATAATTGCTAGGATTTTTCTTGTTATTGGAAGTGTCTTCTTATCATAATAATTTACATTACATCTTGCATCAAATATTTTCTTGTGTGTGTGAATGTGTATTCAAGATCTAAATTTTACTCAAGCAAGAAAAACCATAAACCCAAAAAAAATAGAAAACTCAAAAAATCAAAAATAAAAAAAATCAAAATCCAAAAAACATTAGAAACATTTCAAAAACAAACAAAGCGAGGTGTCCTCCAAGTCAAGCTATCCACATCATCTCCAAGTCAAACTTCCCCCTCTCAATCATCCTATCCTAGTAATACAAGTCAAATAAGTCATCCCATCCTAGTCACCATAACCAATCCTTCCATCCTAATCATCTCATTCTATCATAGTCATCCCTTCTCATCTTAATTGCTCTTAATCATTTTAATCACCTCTATAATCATTCTAACCTTTCAAAATTATCCTAATTATCCATTCTAATCCAATTCATGGACTTAATTGTATCTTAATCATGTATTTCCATCTCAATCATTACATCCCTAATCGTCATAGTTATCTCCTTTCAATCATTCCATATTAATCATCCTCTTCCATCATTATCATCATTCCTTATCCTAATTATCCTCCTAAGCATTCTAATCATCCATTTTCATCCTAATCACCCCCCGTTCATCCTAATCATTTCGTCCTAATCACATTTCATCATAATCATCTCCCCCTTCATCCTAATTATCTCCCTAAGCTTTCTAATCATCCATCTTATCCTAATCATAGCAAATCATTTAATTCAAATCATCCATATCAATTCTTAATCCATCACTTAAGACCCTAAGCTTAATTATTTTTTCTAATAGAGGTCCTAGTCATTATCATAACCACCCTCCATAATCCATTTCAAAATATTTCTTTCCTAATCCATTATCATCCTAAACACTATCCAAGTCACCATTGAAACTTATACCCAAGTCATGTCACCCTCCATGTCATCCTTTTCATCCATTAACAAGGGAAACCAAAATTTGCTCCATGTTTGACCAACACCCATCCCTAACCATATCTTATGCACTTCACATCCTATTCAACCCATCGTCAAGCCAAAAATAACCATCAAAGGACCACCAAAAATCACCATCAAAGGACCATCAAAAATCACCATAAAAGGACCACCAAAAATCACTATCAAAGGACCACCAAAAATTACCATTAAAGGACCACCAAAAGTCACCGTTAAAGGAGCACAAGAACCCATGCAAAATATTACTTCACAAGATGTGAGTCCTAGCCTTCTAGTTCCACCCACTTCCACCTCATCCATCTCGTCCACATCATCCATTTCTTTGTTTTCCAACTTTATAGCACCTACACAAAGTCAACCATGTTACTCACTTGACCTCATTGACCCAAAGCATGACATAATAGATCCCCATTTATGTCAAGATCAAGGTACTCCTTCTTGTGATCTAATTCCATATCATGATCCTATCCTTAATTCCATCCAAGAAATCCTTCTAGATAACCATGACATCCAAGATAAACCTATCTTTGATCAAGATCCTACCATTGATCAAGAAATACAAAATGATCCCCTTTCATATCAAGATAAATATATCCCTTCCATACCACCTCATGATGCGAGTCTCTCAACTCCATGCCATAATCCTAGTCCATCAACTCTATTTCATGATCCTACACTATCTCATAATCTTGCCATATCCAACCCATTTGATGGTTTTAGCATATCCATCTCATATCATGATCCTCTCATACTACCTCCATGGTATGACCCTAGTCCATTACAAGAACAAAGCTTTCCATCCATTACCCCATGTAATGATCCCCTTCCTCTAATTCAAGATCAAAGCATCCCTTCATCTCCATGTCATGATTCCCTTCCATATCATAACCAAGAGAAAACTATGACATCCACCCCATCCCATGATCCTACCTTAAGTCAAGATAAAAGAACCCCTTCACCTTCATTTCATGATCCAATCCTCCATAGGATCCCATCACTCCTATCCAAGCTACTCATGAACCCAACACTTATCAATTGGGTTCCTCCACTTTCATCCAAGTTGGTCTCCTCCAAGAACCTATCATTCCCTCCATGCCATACCCTCCTCAAAATGGACTCGCATCTTGTTTTCAAAACAAGTATCCCATTGGTAAAATTATTTATCAAAAAATGCATTATCAAGACAAAGTGTTATGCCTACATGAGAAAGGAATATTAGAACCCATCCATATCCAAGAAAATCCTAATTATCATGGCCTTGGCTACAAGTCTCTAGACGTTGGTACTCCTTCCATTCACCCCAAATCCAAAATCCCTCCACTTTAATACAAATTTCCACATTTACCATCCTCAAAATCTATCTTGGCCTCTTACATTCCACCACCTACCTTTCCTACCCTAAAATTTCATTATCCTCTCTATCCATCACCTCATATCCTTAATCAAGATCAACAAAGTCACACACCCTTGAACCTTTTCCAACATACCTACACCAACCCATCCATAATACATCCATATCATTCCTCTCCATCCACCAATCCCATAAAACAAAGAAAAATGTGATCCAAAATAAAAAATATAAATCCCAAAGGCCACAAAGGACCATGAAGCAAAAATCAAATTCAAAATCCATGTGGATTTCAAAAATACTCATAGAATCAATGCATCACAAAGAAAAATCAAAATTCACATCCAAAATTGCTTATCCAAAAGCTTCATCCAATTCTATGTCCTCCACCCCATCTAGTAATCCTTTATCACCTCCATCCATTTTGGGTTCTTATATCCCAAAATCTACATCCACTCCTCCATCTAAATATCCAAATTCGAAATCCACTTCTCTTCCACAACTCCACCACCCTTTAAGGTGTATGCCAATATTGATCTTGCCAAAATTTCCATCCACTCATCTACAAGTCTTCCATCAACCCGTCCATTATCCAACATCCATCTTCCATCCTTTCATCCCTCTTATCCAAACCTTCACATAAATCCATATCCCTGACCATCTTCCCATCCATTTTATCCCCCTTACCATAATTCTACAAAAGTCTATGAGCATACCTCCAATTGCCCATGGTCCACTTTAGCACATCTTCAAGGGATACTATCCATGGAACTAGATTCTTGAGTCCTCCCTTCATCTCCCTACTATGCATCCACCATCTTCCAAATCCACTTATCCATATCCTATTTTCAAAAAAAAGAGAGAAAAAATAAAAAAGTAAAGAGAAATCATTCATCCAATGCTGAAAACCACTTCATGTGGAACCTTGGATAAGTACCATGATGAAAACCTAGAAAATAGGTGTCATGTGTAATCAATTACCCTCTTTCACTCTACACTTGGGGGAAAGTTTCATCCATGTTGTCCTACCTATATTCATCCCCCTTTTCCCTCCCTTGATCTTGAGGATCTTCATATTCATCATGCATTATATCCTTCCATCCTTCTTATCCTATCCATATCATCCATTCCATTTCTCCCATCTTATCCAAATCCATCCACCCTTCCCATCTTTGATCTTGATGAAGAGCCTACTATTCAAATATCCATGCATCCATGTCCTATACACTTGATATCTCCTATACATCCCGTATCATATCTCCATCCTCCCATCCTATCCAAGTCACCCTCTCTTTTCACCCTTGATCTTGATAATGCTAGGGGATAAATATGCATGCTTTCTTTAGACAATGTAAGCCTTACTTCCTCTACCATTCATGTCCTTTATGCACTATCCTTTCATATCATGCATCACTCATCATCTTCCATCCATGATTGCACTACCTCTAGTGTGAGGCATCTTGGTCCTTTGAAACTAGTCCTTGGAGCTCCATCTTCCTATCCTCCATCCACCATCATCATATCTCCCATCACCATCCATTATCCAAATTCCTCTCTCCTATCCATGGAATTCCTCCATCCTTTATCATATATTGGTTCTCCCTTGTCATTGGATCATGTTCAATCCTCCATCCAATCCCATCTTATCCAATCCATTTATACTCTATCCTTCCAATCCAACCATCCTCCAACTATCCCAATTCAGTCCATCCAAATGCAATCAATCATAATCCAGGAAATCCAATTTTGCAACCTAGCACATCATTCAAAGCATTCCTTGTCTTTGTGTCTAGCCTCACTATGAACCTTGATCCTTTAGTCACAGTGTCATCATAGGGATATGTCTTTCCTAATCCTCATGTTTTTTCAGGATGTGTCCTTCCCATGTCAAACAATGTTGTCATCATCATCAATCAATCTATCAATTAGTTTTTAGCTTGGCTTGGAGCATAGTCCTTCTTTTCTTTTTGTTTGATGAGCATGCTTGCTTGTTGCTTGTGTTTTTTATCATTGTTTGCATTTATTGTGGTCTTTGCATTATATTGTCACACGGGCATCATAGTCTTCCATATCATGGTGTTATGGGGCATATGTTTGCACTTGACCTTTTTTTTATCATGTACTTGGCACATTGTCATTCTAGTTCCTTACACCTTGGTGCATAATGTCAAGTACAATATCAAATCTAGGTTGCTCATATCATTGTAGCATGATGATACTCCATCCTCCTTCTACATCCATACTTTCATCATCCTTATCTATTTTCTTCTTTCCTTTTATCCTTCATCCTTTAATTCCTCTCATATATTTCAAGAACACACTCATGTTCTTTGAACCCACAAGTCCTCTCGAGGGAGCATACCACTACCTCCTCATCATCCTTCCTCATCCTCGCTAGTGAATGGAGCATCATGATTCTAGTCCTAATCTCTTTCCTACCCACTATGTTGTATTCTTTGAAATGATGATATTTCTCTTAGTTGCAATAAGAAGGGAAAAATGTAAACATTGAAAATTTTCCTAAGCCTACGAATACCATTTTTCATATCAACTCCTCCTTCTACTTGCATAATTAAATAATTCTAATTATTTAATTATCTTCTAAGTCATATTCCTCTATTAATTAAATAGTTCTTAATTATTTAATTAATTCATTTTCTCCTTATTCCTCCCTTGATTAATTAAATAAATTATACCTATTTAATTACATCATTAAATAATCCTTACCCCTATAAGTAAATAAATTCCTATTTATTTAATTATTCATTTTCCATTTTTCTACTATAATTAAATAATTATTTTAATTGTTTAATTATTCATTATCTTTTTCTTCCATAATTAAATAAATTTTATTTATTTAATTATTTTCCACCTTTCCCTCCAATATTAAATAATTATTTTAATTATTTAATATTTTTTCCTTTTCCTCCACTTTTGAATTAAATTATTATTTAATTTGAAATTCAACATGTCACATGTCTTCTATAATTAAATAATGCTTTTATTATTTAATTATTCACCTTCCTTCCTAAATTAAATAATTTTATAATTATTTAATTTCCTCCAAAAACCTCTTTTTCTATGCCAACCTCTTTATCCGTGTCATTCTTATCTCTTCATGTCTCATTTCATTTTAGCCCTTGTTTGGATTATTTATAATTCAAGCTTAGCCATTCATCCTTATTATTGCCCTAATTTTGGTCCTAACCCTATTTTATACTACATCTTTCAATCTTGGCAATTGATTAAGACATCTTATTGACATTCAATCTCAGCCCTTCATTCAAAATTGTCTTTTATATAAAATACCTTTATCCTTGTCATTTTGACATCTATACTCTATCTAAATCTAGACATCAAGATCTTTTATGCTAATGTCATGTTGCTAGTATCATGAGCAACCACATTCAAATCTTCAACAACTCAACATACCAAATTCAATCTTTTGAGGTTTGCATTGCATTTTATTTTATTTAAATTATGTTTTATGCACATTTCTATTTCTATCCATTTTGCATGCATGTAAACTATTCATTGGTTGATGAATTTTGTGTAGTCAACATTCATGGGAACCAAAATTTTGTTGGGAAACCAATGGTTACAATCACTTGGCAGATATGTACAGGACTTCAAAAGGATGGATTTATATTTCACATAAAAAGGAAAGAAAATAGAGTTGAAATCTATTAATAAGCGTCTACCAAAAGACATGACAACCAAGAGGATGAAGGTTCAAGACAACATTATCATAACTAGAGAGGCATGTAATTTTCAGCTAGATACACCTCTTGGACTAGAACATGACGATGGGAAATTAAAAAAGGATGAAGACTTGTTTGAGTCCCTTGAAGGAACTACAAAGAGTTATGATGTAAGTTCTAATTTTCTATTTTATGACAACAGTCATATTTCTATGAATAACCATGAGATAGCAGCTATATCACATGAGGGGAATGGTGTTGAGGGATCTCCTAATGGTGACACTCAAGATGTGAGTGTCAAACATAAGGAATTTATTATGGATTCAAGAAACAAAGAATTCAATTTTTTATACCATACAATGGAAGATGTGAAGAAGAGACAAGCTATGTGTGAAGGGAAGAGCAAGGAGAGCAAAGATGTTGGCTACCCAGGCAAATAAATACTTGTAGGAAGTTAAGGAACATTGTAATCAACTAGATCAAGAAAAGAGGAAAAGGGAGTCACACCTTAGATCTCTATTTATTTGAAGGGAAAAATGCATAGTGGTGGAGCAAGCAAAGGAAAAGTCTCTTGAAGAAAGAAAGCAAGAAGAGTATGCAGACTTGGATGGACAAGGGAAAAGTTATGATTCAAAAAACTTTGTTCATGTACCTGATTTGCATCATGAGTTGCCCTTGTTTGAGGGCCCCTTGAAGGCCCAAACTCTAGAGGAGGTTAGAGTAGTTGAGAATACACCAAGTGGATCAAGAAAAAGTGTTAAATTTTCACACGAAGATGGAGTCATAAGTTATTCAAATTATGGTGATTCATTGGTATTTCTTGGAAAATATGAATAGCTGGTTGGTGATGAGGTGCAACCCTATCATTTTATTGATCCTTTGCTAATCTTGGAGGTTTCCCTATTTCAAATATTTGTAATAGAGACACTTGCATATATTGAGCATACTTTGGAGGTGAAATGGAGCTATGACACAAGGTATGAAGATATTGCTATAATGTTTGGTTTTGAGTTACCAATTCTTGTGTTCCAGGTGGACTATGTCATAGGGATTGAAAGAAACCATGGAGATCTTGGCGTTCCTACCCTAGTTCATGAGCATCCACTCCATACATTACTAAGAGATGGTTGTTCTTGCTTATTCCACATGGAAATCCTACAGGCTACTTGGAGGATGACATGTGTTGGCTATTTTGGAGTGGTTTGGATCATCTCTTCATCATTAGATGATGGAATATGGATGATACCCTATCATCATATGACGTGGATGATAGTATTTGCACTCAATTGTGTTTGATTTCCAGTTTGGAGATTGTTGTTTTGTTCTACATCAGCAACCTAGGAGGGGTGATTATATATTTTCTTACATTTGTGAGGGGTACACTACACATCCACCAAAGATCTATAGGGGTTGCAGAGTCATTTGGTGTTAGCAATTTGACATTCTTCTATATTTTCATGTTTGTCGATTGTGATTATCCGATTTTGGGATCTAGACCTAACAATATTCTTATCATTTCTTGAGGACAAGCAATCTCAAGAAGTGGGAACTATAATATCCCCTTTTCTAGAGTGATCATAGGAGAAGACTTAAGTCCACACCTCAGGTTTTTTGAAGCAAAAATTGAGCATTAGACATGATTTGATATATTTTTTATAATATTTATTGATGGGTCAAAAATATTGTAATGGCGTAAATTTGAAACTCGTGCAATTTTCCATTAATTTACATTCACTTTAGCCTTACAAGTTTGATAATGTAAAAACCTACTACTTTTTCTCCACTTTTTCCACATGTCCCTGTCATCTAGCATCGGTGAAGGGAATTTCTATTGGGGACGTGTATGCACTGAGTAGATGTCTATGTGTCATGCTAACATCATGACAAGATTCTTGCATTAGGAAATGGTAAAGATGTTATGATTCTCTATGGTCTGCGAGCATAACATCTTCCTACCAAATCTCAACCACTAAGAATGACTATTTTCCTACAATTTGTCCATTTGAACTCCATTATTTCATTCTATCAACTCCTTTGGAAAAATTATTTCATTCTCTCAAGCTCTCTCTCACTTCCTGCTCATTCTCAAGAAAATTCTCACTCTCTCTTACTGCTACCAACTCCATACTTGGTTTCTACAACCTCTCCTTGTTCCAATTTCATTGCTATTGCAAGTTCATGAAGCTCTACCTCCTTGGTGTGGTGATACTTCTCTTCTTCCTCTATTGACCTTGAGCACTTATAGAAGGGAAGGTGATATTGTGTCTATTTTATTTTTTGTATTATTGTTCATGTAGAGTAGCATCCAAGTTGTCATTGCTCTCTACTATATTGTGTCTTTTTTGTCTACTTATATATCTCTTTTCTATAATCTCATTATCTATTAATTTCCCATGTAGGTGGGAACATCTAAATGGGTACTTGACTAAGGAAATTTCAAAAACAAAACCCCAAGATTTTTCTTGTTACTATGTGTGTAAGTGTTATTCATTTGCTTGGAGCTAGCTGGAGAACTAGACCTTGAGTAATTTTGCATTCTTATTCTTTCCTTTTCATTTCACTATTAGAGTACCTTTCATAGTATTCTTCTTCTTATAGTGTACATTTTAAAAAAAATTTATTAAACTGTAAAAATAGAGAATTTAGTTTGTCAGTAGACCCTATGTATTTTTGGCTGTTACTTGACCCTTTTTCCATATAGGATGCTTGCACGTCTTTGAGAATCCAACATGGTGCACTGAAGTCTAACCCTTGTGCTATTGTCCATTGGTAGAATGTTGTCTGGTCTGCAGTCCAAGACCTCTATGGTTAGCTCACCTAATTCCATAAAACATTTATCATAAGCAAAAGGGAAATTGAGTCTTGGTTTCCATTCTGTTTCATCTTGTCCCATCCGTTTCAACTTATTAGATATTCTACGATAGTTTAGGGAAGTTTTATCCCTTAGTATCTTCCATGACCTAAGAATCTCAGGGGAAACAAATCCCCCATCTCTATATTCTAGTGAACCCGACGTGAATGTCCCCCTTTTCATTTCTATGTGTCAAAAATTTAGTCTTGGGTGTGTTACAAATTTGTGTGGCATGAAGTTTTATGATATTTATGACCTAATATATGACCTTTAGACATGTTAGAAGAAGTCTATGACATATAAAAATGGAATATAGGAAGCTCGCCTCTAGTCAGAGTGGTCCCTCTTTGGAGGAATTAGTGTCATGGATGTCTACTAGATTTTCCAGTCCATTTGGGGAAGCTATCCCTCACATTCCTGCACCTCCTACTTCTTCATCCACCTCCTTTGTGGAGGAAGATGATGCTCCTGAGGTCCCTATAGAGAAACTTCTTTCTCTAGATCAAAGGCTTGGGGCATTTGAGAAGTATTTATAAAAAGATAAAAGTCTCACCCAAGTAGCTTATGTTGTTAACAGATTAAGAGCTATGTTAGACAAGGACTAGAGGGGTATAGATCTTGTCCAAGTTCTTGCAAATATTTTGGACACTCATGTCCTAGCATACAATTCTAACTTGGGTGCCACCCAAGATCTTGGCTCTGAGACTACTGAGAAATTTTTGGAAGTTTTGATGCCTAGAGTGACAATATGTATGGTTGAGACTAGTCCCACTCTTAACACCACCTCTAGGCCTAAGTAGAACCCCACTTTCAAAGTGAATAAGGTACCCTTGGGTTTTGGATCTGCCACTCCTAATGCTTCTATTTTGGGTGGTAATCCTAGAACCCATATTGGTCCTAGTGTTGGATTTTTTATTGGTATGGGGGATGGTGGTTTTGGAGGTAGTTCCAGTGGTCTTGTTTCGTCTTCTAATCCTATCTTGAATGCTTTGTTGCAAAATATGAGACAAATGCATAACTATTTGGTGAACCTATATTCTTCTTCTTCTCAACTTATGTGTCAAGCTTTCTCTTGTCATAGTCCTTTGTCCATTCCATCTTGAACACTCCTATCCCTCTTGGGATAGAGATTCCAAAGTTTGAAAAGTATAGTGGTCATGGAGACCATCAGATGCATGTGTTGGAATTTAATGCCCTATGCACTGACTTCTTCCACCATGATGTTTTGATGGAAAATATTTTTTTGCATTGTTCCTTTCCTAAAAATTTTGTCTTCTCATTTGATCAGTTGGTGAATCAATTCTTAAGATAGTTCCAAGCTAACATCAAGCCAAAGATGGTGTTCTTTGATCTTGTCTGATGCAAGCAGGAGGGTGATGAAAATTTTACTGACTTCATCTCTCGCTATCAAGTGTTGTTTTCTCAAATCTCTTATCCTCTACTTGACTTTGATGTTCAAAAGGTCTTCATCGAGAACTTACAAAAACTGTGGCAAATTTTTTTTTTCTTGATGAAGTATATATTGACGACGATTTTACTCACTGCAAATAGGGTGAATAAATTATTCACAGACAATACCACAAAGAACCTATCGTTCTTGAAAGATATGGAACAAAGACAACCTAAAGCGGAATTTTGCATTAACAGGGAAAATATTGGATTTCGTTCAATCCCAAGTCTCTGATAACCAAGTCATGGTTGCACTAGGGTCACTCTCAGGTACTGATGTGATATTTTTGTTAATCTCAAAGGGACTATGGTTGTTTCTTGAATATTTTAGGTGTGAATTCTAAATTGAAACAATGAGTTCAAACATCATGAAACCAAAAGACTTTCCATAACATTTCGTGAACATCACAAATTATTTGCTATCACTTAAGTAGATTTAGCATTAAGCATTCAAAAAATTTATGGAAAACAAAATATTTTCAATAAAATTTCTTCCATTCATTTAAATTTTTGGAACATTTTCAAATATTTAAACATCTATTCTAAAAAAAAGTATAAAAAATACTAAAAATTAAAAGTTTCTAATGGTTATTCTCCATGGATTCCCCAAAGAATTAATTAAAATAGAGAAACCCAATTTATACTTCATAGCTACATATAAAATGGTGCAAACTTTTAAAGAGAGGGTTTTCGTCTCTGGACACCGAGTAGGTTTTGTATGCACCCTTAAATGGCACAACATATAGTCTTGTTCGGTCGAACTAACAAAACCAACTACAAAAGATACTGAGATAGTTAGCTATCTAACAACCTCTGATATTAATTAATATCTACATGCATACAAATTTTTACGCCATAATGATTTAGAAAATAGGAAAAAAGAACAAAACTTAAAAGTTTATTCTCTTCCGACATCCACAAATTTTGAACTTAAAATTAAAAAAAGGATCTTTTGGCCTTTTATAGAACACAAGGCTCAGACAGGATAAGACAAATACATGAGAGGAAATCTAAGGGACCAATCTCATCAAGGCACGTGGAATGTAGTGACCAATAGGAGAATTGTAATCGAAGTCAATGGAAGTCAACTCCAATTACATGTTGAAGCTCTTGGAGATTTAATCTTGAATTATCAGGGTTCTTTCTTGAACCAAACAAATTTGCTCAAACAAAATATAGGAACTTCTTGTGACAACTGAGTGATTAGGTGGAAGTCTTACTCCTATATTTTAGATTCCTCGATTTGAACATTCCAAGAATGAATCACTCCCATAATAGATACACTTCTTTACTACATGCTTGAACTCTAGCATCCCAGTATTCTAGTATCTAGCACATCTTCACAATGAATTCTATTCCAACATGAGATTTTAAAGTACATCATTGAACCTGGCAATACCATCAGATTTTTTCACAAATACAATTTTATTGACCGTCCATACTCGAGCTTTGCATCACAATCGATATCTCCTACAATCATAAATTCCATACATTAAATCCCTTTAAAAGCATATCATAAATCCTCACACATATACCGTATTACCGAGATCGTTAGATAAATTTAAAATTTTAGCATTTTCACTTCACATTACAACCTAGTACTCAGTACCCGACATTCAGCTTTACCCACTTACTTTCCTTGACCTCGGTTATACCGGAACTCCATCATACCGAACTCCTACATACCAGAATCCTTCATACCAAACTCCTTCATACCGGACTCCTCATACCATAACCCTTCCAATCAGACTCTTTCATACCGAACTGGAGCCTTCCATTCAAATTTTCATTACCTTTCACCTTTTTCGTGTTTCCGGTACCTGATGTCCAGTACCCGAAACACTTACATTATGAAGTACTTTTATTATCAAATATTTTTCTCTTTCACTTCTGGTGATCTTCCAATTTTCTAGCTCTTTCCATAAGAGTTATATTTTTCACTTGGGTCCCCAAGTCTTTTCAGTCTTGGGGCATGTTGTGAGACCACACAACAGTATCCTTCCTTTGCAAATCTATGTGTAGCATTGCACAAATACCAATAGATGATTTCTCAATTCGAGGGTTCATCCTCACACTCCCATCCCAATAATTGGTCAATAGTGTCAGTTTATGGCGATAATGGAAGGATTAAGTCTATTGTAAATGTGGTCTCTACATTTAAAGACAAAGGTATAGGGTGTAATAGGCATTTTACAAAACTATCTAAATCATATTATTGATGTCTTGAAAAAGTTGTTAAAAGATAAAATTTTAACATTTCCAGAAGTTTGACCTCTTTTTGAGCCATATCCCAAGTGGTATGGCATGCAATAATTTTTTCAATTCTATCAAGTGCATGAACATGACATTGAGCAATGTGTATTCCTTCATCACGAGATTTAGGATCACATCGATGATGAGACTATCAGTCTCGATGGAAGGAAATAGAACTCCAATAAGTCTATAGCCAAGGCTAATAATGAGTTACACATTTATATTTATTCTTTTCCTTCCCACTCTACAAATTTATTCACGTCTAGTCTTCTACATCTTCTAAGCTGGTCTTATTTGAGTATGTGAGCATGGTCTCATTCACTCATATTCCTCTTACTAAGAATGCAAGTGCTATGCTTGACATAACTTTTACCTTGCATATGACTTTCCACTGAATCTGGAGCCTTTCCTGTTGTATGTTCCCATTCGAACTAATGGTAACATAGTGATTGGTGTCATGGTCAATCCAACAAGTTGGGTGAACGTGATAATGGAGGAAACCTTGTTTATAAATAGTTTATATAAGGATAAATATGAAGAGTTATAGGCCACTCTCCATACTCATGATGGACTTTCTATTGCACCTATGGGCACCATTTCTTTGTTATTCTTGGTAGGACCCAAGGCTATTGATGTGTCATTTGTTGTGATCCAAAAGTTTGACCTATTTAGAGTTAGGCTAAGCATTCCATGTCTAGCCTCTATGAATGGCATAGCCTTTGTAATCCATAAATGCTTAAAGTTCCCCCATGAGGGTGTTGTGCACATGGTTCATAATAGGGCTACAAATCACTAGTGTCATGTGGAGGCTTCTTTTTGGATCACTTCTATCCCACCCTAGTCGTACCTCTCCCTCCAAGGGGAGATCTATTATATCAAGCTTAAATATTAAATATAAGATAGTGGGCTCAACACCAAAGGCTAGTTTCATGTGCCTCCCTATGTTGTTTCCATGAAGGCCTCTATGATAGTGCAGTAGTGAGCTATTTCTTTCGGCCTATCAAAAGGGAAGGAGAAGCTTCCTCATGCTCTATAGCCTTCTCCTTCTACATCATTAGCTCTATCTACTTCTACATCCCTACTGATGGTGGAATCCTCAGTTCTTGCTCTTATTCCTTGCATGGGGAGTGTGATGGTGCCCACATGGTGGAAGGAAAAGTGTCAGGATTTTTAGTTTCCTATTTTACCCATAGTTTCTAAACCCACTTTCTATGGAAAGGGGAAGCATTCCCATGGGGTTGTTCCTGCATCTAAGTGTAGGTGTACACTTAAAAATGACCTAGGCCTGCAAGCTCTATTTTTACCACTTTTGTCCTAGCATAATTATGACATCTTAATTATGTCCTTGGTCCACATTCGACTATTGATTAAATAATTCATAATTATTTAATTAATTCATGTCCCTTTATTCTTCATGATTATTAAATAAATAAATTTCATTTATTTATTAAATACATCATTAATTGTCTAAGTCTTCCTCTAATTAAATAAATTTCTAAATTTGTTTAATTATCTTTATTCATTTATTCTTCTTGATTATTAAATAAATGAATTTTATTTATTTATTTAATATGTCACTAATTCTCATAATTAAATTAATTTATTTTTATTTAATTACTAATCATATCCTCTCAATTAAATAATTATCTTAATTATTTAATTACCTAATTTAACATTTCTTTCATTTTAAATAAGTTAATTATTTAAAATGATTTCACATTCTTAACTGTCAGTTCATTTTAGTAAATAATATGAAAATCAATTATTTATTATTTCACAAAATCCATATTTTGAATTAATTTAATTCAATGGTAATATTCCTCCAAAAATCAAGTAATCGAGCAGATTCTTGATTTTCCAAATTTGATCTTCAGTTCAACTCTTATCTTCTTGATTTTTTCAATCTCACAAATCAGGCAGTCTTTATCTTCTTGATTTTCAAAAATCTTTATTTTTCTAATTAATTATCTCATTTATTCTCCACCACCGATTCAATTCTCTTAGATGGCATCTCGACCACTCGTTTAAGGATTTTTCCGTAACCCTGATTAGGGATTATCATATTTAATCTCGTCCTCTGATTTTAGGTCTCTGTCGAAAGTCGATCTCGTCCGTCCATTCAAAATGGAATTTTCTATAAAATGCTAATTTGCTCACATTTTTGGATTACACACGTAAATTTTGTTATTCTGACACATAAATACTTAGAGTTATTTGGCATTGTAGAGTAATATTGTCATAGGCATAGGCATAGTTTTATTTAAATCCTTCAAAACTTGCATAGGACAATGTCATAGTCAAAATGCTCACACACTCAATCTGAGGGCATCAATCATATGATGCAAGCTAGGAGGTGTTATGGAGGTGAACCATGGAAGCTTCGCGAATCGGCTGGTATAATCATTTCATTTTGTTTTAAGCTTTCTTTGTGCCTCATAACTTCTTTAGGGTTTCTATGCTTTAATATTTGATAATCTAACCTTAGGAAATTTACCCTTAGATACATTGGTGAACCCAACTCTGTATTTTTTTAATTTCCGTAAGGTATTTTTTGTTCTCTGTCATTTTCGCAGGTACAGGTATAGAACGCTGCATTTGTCTTTTATCGTGACGCATCTGATGCATCACGACACATTCTTAGGCTCAAACACCGCAATTGCTCTGATGTGCCGCACTCAAAGTCTGGAAAGATGCATCTGTACTACCAAGCCGAATTTGCAACACAGAGCGACGCATTCACTCTATTGTGACACATTTGCCTGGTAACATTTTTTTCTTCTTTTCGGCATTCAGGTTTTTCTGTTTTTCTGCTCTTTTTTTGTTTACTTTCTAGTTTTCCTAAGCATTTTGGTTTTCTTTTTTTCATTCTACCTAGCATAAGTTTTTGTGTTACTAATCTTAGTTTGTAGCGTGTGGTGATCACATTTCATGGATCCAAGACTGGTGGATAAAACTCTTAACTTGTGGTTTGCAAGTTCAAGTGTTGAAGACTGAAAACTAAACATTGTGCTTGTCTTTTTTAGATTAGTACACATTTATTTTGGTGCACATAAAATGTACTTGTTTTTCTATTTTGTCTGAATGTGTTTGCAAAATGGTAGGTGATTATGCTCTCACCTTGTGAAAACTTGGTGATGGGTCATCCCACAATAATGGGTTACACTTTTTGGCCAAACTTGACATTGAAATCAACATTTTCAGAGAAAACTTCACTTTCTGACACTTATAATAGGTAAACTATTAGGAATTTGAAAATGATGTAAACTAGTGATTTGTGAGATTTTGTCTATAGATTTTAAATGTATTTTTTTAAAAAGAATTGAAATTAAATTGTAATTTTTTTGCGTCTCCCTTAATAACTAGTTTTGAATAGTAAACAACGTTTTTAAAAAGTGGTGTGTACTTCGGCTCGCATAACTTTTTTTCTACAAAGGAAAAAACTCTAATTCTTTTGAATTTAGGTTGGTAACACAAGTATCTAGGTCTTTCATTTTGTTTCATAGCATTTTGTTGAATATTTTTCTTTTAATTTAGTTTTGAAGTCAAAACATTTATAATTTAGACATAGGTGCACTTCGACTTGCATAACTTTTTTGGTATGTATTGAAATTCAATTTTTATTTTTTTGTTAGAACGAGGACATCAATACCTAGTGGATATATATTTTTCAAATTTTTTTCCCTCAAATTTACTATTTTTCCACAATGATTTTTCATCTAACTTGACGTTCAGTGAAACCTATGTACAATAAAACTAAAAAATAAAATATAGAATAAAATATATATATATTAAATTTATAGTTGTTGGAAAGCACGTTTCGATCACTTCAATAATCCAACTTATTTTATCAAGTTGACTCCATTTGCACCTCCTTCCCAAGCTTCGATAGTCAAAAAAATGCATAAATTTTGAAATGGTGGAGGGGAAGGTGAAAAAAGGGGGTTCATTAGAACCCCCCTTCTAATGAAGGGGGTTCATTCGAACCCCCCTTATATTGTGCAAAAGGGGGTTCATTAGAAGGGGGGAGGGTTCATTAGAAGGGGGGGTTCATTAGAAGGGGGGTGGTTCATTCGAACCCCCTTCATTAGAAGGGGTAAACCATTTTAAATTTTTTGATGAGAATTTCTAATTATTCTTCGTTCGAAAAATTGTAACCCACTATTGTGGGTTTACCCTGATCATAAAACAAGACCCATTTTTATATGTTACTACCCTCACGATTTAGTAATTGAAGTATCCTCTCCCTTTGCGCTGTCTGGAAATCCTGGGTGTAAGAGAAATGGTTACTAACTTTAGAACTTGGGCCTGTTCTAGTGGGAAAAAGTACTCACCCCAGGATGACTTAGACAAGTAGCACCCTGAACTCGAGGGACTTCCAACCGGTATATAAAAGTGGATTCTTGGGGAAATCCCAAGAATCATGCGTATGGTTCCAACGAGATGGATCCGAAAGGGGACTCTCGCCGCATGGATCATACCCTATGAACGGAATGCCCGTACTAAACAACTTTTGTTTTAGAGGCCAACCATTCTTCAATCGTTGCTTGGTATAGTGTAGGGTACAGTATCATGCCTGAAGACACTCACTACTGATCCCCTTGAGTAGAGATAGCAGTTCTTGGTAAGTCAGTACCCAAGAAATCAAAGTTGGTGTGCTCGAATGACATTAATGAGCCGTGGAGGGGAGCCAATGCCACCAAACTTCTAATCTATCCACTCTTGAGAAGGAAAGGTGTTTAGCACCAATCTGGGGTATATCGGTGGGCTATACCAAGTATACAAACCCTTGGCCTATTGGCCTATTAGGATTGTACTTGTCTTATGTGCGCTTGCTTACATTCAAAACATTGTGCTTGTCAAGTGTTTCCTGGATTTTCCAAACATTATTCACCACATTTTCACTTCTACACAAAACATTCAACATTAGATAGACCAGATTTGATCTCAATACATCGAAAACCTCAATTTTAGCAAACTGTGTCGCAATTTTTGAAACGCAATCGCTCTGTCAAACCGTATTTTCCAAACTTTTCAATGCATTGGACCTATTAAACCACATTTACAATTCAAAACACTACATATTTTTGTGTCGCAATGCATCTAAACCCCACAGAACTGCATTCACAAAACTTAGTCACATTTTTTAGTCCCAGAGCCACATTCGCTATACCGAAACACATTCGCTATACTGAAACACATTCGTAATTATGCGACACATTTGAGGTTTCAAACGACGCATTTTCTTGACATAAATAAAATCTTCATGCAAAGTCCAATCTGAGTCTAAATTCTGTCAATCTTTTGTCAAACACTATTTCCAAGGGGATTCTGTCAGAAACCAACTTTGAAATTGCTCAAAAAATTTCAACCATTAGTTTGCATTCTTGACCATAGGCTTCATTCTTCAATTTTTTTTAGTTGCATCCATTAGGAATTAGCTTCACCCTAGGTTCTCATCCTTGCATACTTTGGATTAGGTTAATCTCAGCACAATTTGCAATGTCATTGCTTTCGAAACTAGGTTATCTCGTACTTAATCATCATTCCATTTTTCAATCATTGTCCCTTTTGTGAGATTTTTCCAACTCAACAGTCTAGTTAGGAAAACTCACTAGTCATTTTGAAGTTGTCACTTTTTCATTTTCAATAAGTCCTTTAGTAACCAAAATTGAAAACAAAGATTGAGCTTAGAAGTGTTTAGGTATCCTTTTCTCCACA
Source organism: Sequoia sempervirens (assembly GCA_007258455.2). Lineage (NCBI taxonomy): Eukaryota > Viridiplantae > Streptophyta > Pinopsida > Cupressales > Cupressaceae > Sequoia > Sequoia sempervirens. The sequence goes on from VDFB02000015.1 coordinate 94,988,843, forward strand.
TTGCATTCTAGTTTATACCATGCATATTTTATACCCAAAAATCCAAAAATATTATTCATCCTAGTCGTCATTTTGAACCTAGACCTTGCATATTGTCATCTTTGCATTTATTTGTCATTTTCATTTGAGCAATCTCATTTTATGGTGGAAACTAGACTCCAAAGATAGAAATGACAAATGGAAAATTTTGGACAAGACTCCACTTCCAATGTCAAGAATCACATGTATGACCCAAATTGGACTTTTGACGATCCATTTACCAACACGAATAATCAACCTCTCACGACCATACCATCCTCATCAAACAGTCCCTTTGAACCATTCTTACGTAAGGATGAATACAGACAAATACTTGAGGAAAACCTAGAGGTAGCAGCACAAGATTCAGAGGCCTCTCAATTCGTGGAACAAATGGTCCTATACAACAGAGATAGATATTTGGCCATACTCTTAAGTCAAGGAGCTAGGTTACCCCATGGATTCGACACTAACATGTTGAGATCAACATCTCCTGACCCTAATGTCAACAACGTGCATAACATGTCAAATAGTGGTCAACCTCCAAACACTATGAGCAATACCTTTTTTGATGCTACAACGACTGTGCATGCTACCTCCAACATTCCAAACACCTCCAATTCAATAAATGCTACATCCATTGGAGGATCACAATCTGTCACAATGCCCACAATATCCACAACACCGTCACAATCAGCTGGAACCACCTTTGGCTCCTCCGCAGTGTGGGAAAGTTATTCCAATCCTCTCTTTACCACTACGGTAAATTCCACGAGGGCATCATCAAGTCACAAAAATCCTCTGTTGACAACTATGTCTAGTACCATGAGTACACCTTCGTCATATCCTCTCATTGGTATCTCACAAAATCCTTTGGGGGGAGGTAAACGATGTATCTTTATTCAAGGACAACAACAAAATGTCAATATGTCAACACAATCCAATACCATCAAATCCCAAGGAAAAAATATGACCATTCCCCTTGTCCAAACCCAACATTTGGACAAGGTAGTCAAAACACACAACCCATGGCATCATTCGCACATCAAAATGTTCATGGCCACCATATTCCCCAAATATTGACACAAATGGTTAGGGGAAACATCCCAACATACTCATCCCATATTCATACTCACCAACATACCCCCAATCCAAACTTTCAGTACCAACAACACACAAATCCGAATACATCATACATGTCACAACAATCCATCCCTCCACAATACACCAATATCCACACACAACAAATAGGGACCTATGGCGTACCAATCAATCCAATGTATGGGACCACAAATGACCCTATAATAGATGCCTTACAAGCAAAACTGATGGGTCTAGAGAAGACCATAGAAAACATACAAATATATGGCAAAAAATTAGAAGTGTCATATGATCTAAACCGATATCCCTTCGACGTAAACTTATACATGCCACCATTTCCTCCGAGATATGTGTCACCTAATTTTACCAAATATAGAGGAAAGACAAACCCCATTGAACATGTCCACGAATTTGCAACCAACTGTATGGACGTCGCCTATGAACAAACATACTTGATGAGACTCTTTTCTAAAAGTCTCACAGGTCCTGCCCTTGAATGGTTCTCCACCCAAAATGTAATCCAAACATGAGATGATCTTAAACACAAATTCATAAAAAATTACGCGTACAACATTGACATGGACACCTCTATTACTAGCTTATGCAATCTCACGCAAGAGGATGCTGGTGAGACATTCATCCCATTCTTTCAAAAATGGAGAAGTATAGCTAGTCGGTGTCACATCGACATACCGGAAAAGGAAAAAGGGGACATGTTCGTTCAAAAACTTCTAGGACCATTAAAATATGCATTGCAAGTGCATTGTTACACAACCTTCATAGACCTAGTCGAAAAAGGTGTCCAGATTGAGAAATCCCTCATTGCAAAGGGAGAGCTAAGATACGGTCCTAAAAACACAAATGAAAATCCTTCCAATGACAAAAAAAATTATTGGGTCAAAAATAAACATGTTACAAATGATGGTGTTGTTGATGCCAAGGTTGTAAACACTATGGGTCATGTATTGGCCTTGAAATGGGTTCAACCACAAAACAAACCAACAATGATATCAACACCCCCTACCAATGTCCCTTCAAACAATCAAAACGGCCAAAAAAATCAAGGACAATACCATCAAATGAGACAATTCCCCAAGGGTCGCACATACACTCCCTTGGGTGAGCCCATTGAAGAAGTCCTCAAGAAATGCCTCCAGAATGGCATCATCACATTTCAAGAACCAAAACTATCAGACCCAGGAAAATTCAAACTAGTATGGTGGGACGATAATGCATTTTGTGATTATCATCAAGCAAAAGGACATAAAACTTCTACCTGTCAATAACTGAAAAATCTAGTACAAGACCTTATCGAGAGTCATATCATTGAGGTAGGTGGACAATAATTTGTCTCTAATTCAGATCATACCATTCATAAGAACCCACTGCAACACCATGGTTCTAATAATGCTTCGACGTCAGGTCCATAGATAAACAATAATCAAGCCAAGTTTTCCCGAGCCAAATATGAATATTCTGGTGGACCTATTATAAACAACATCTGAACTGATGATGAATACATCAACACCCTTGCAGTCAAACGAGCACCCCAATGCAATGCCACTACTCGAAGTGGAAAGGTCACCATAGCTGGTTCACCTCTTGCTAGGCAACCTAAAATCACCATACCTGGGCCATCTCCTAAATAGTCACAACCCACCACGACCACAAAGCAATGGCAACCCAAGAGTTAGTTTAACCTTATTGACCAGCTTGGAAAAAACCCCACGCAAATTTCTATACTCGAGCTGCTTTGCATCTCTCCCACACATAAGGCTATATTGGATAAAACCCTGCAAGAGTCGTCAGTCCCTAAGGATATTGATGTCAACTAGTTTGAGACCATGGTTGGATATTTCACTACGTCTCACCATGTCACCTTTTCTGATCAAGACTACTTGTCACCTAAGACTAACCATAACGATGCATTACGCATTGAAACTTTCATCCATAAGCACAAGGTTAGAAGAGTTTTAGTAGATGGCGGAGCAGGATTGAACATATGCTCCTTGAAACTGGTTAAGGCTCTAGGATTTTCTGATGCATGTGTGGACCCTACAAAGAGTATAGTGATCAAAGCATACAATGACGAAGAATGCTCTTCACGAGGCATTATTTCTCTTCCTATCAGAGTGGGACCAGTCATTGTGGATACAACCTACCAGGTCTTGGATCTAGAATTACCTTACAAAATCTTGCTCGGTCTCCCATAGATTCATGCCTTAAAAGTCATTCCATCCACATATCACCTATGCTTAAAATTTCCATTTGACGGCACAAAAATCACTATATATGGAGACCCTGACCCTTTTCAATATTGCACCAACCTAAGGGGTATTTCAGAAAACTGAGTGCCTATTAACCAAGAATCACCTACCTCCTCTTCTTCCAAATACATTGACCCATCCACACTCGCATCATCTTCAACATCCACTCCATCCACGTCTTCCGCCACACCACCATCTTCCACAAACCCTAAGGCTGAAACAACTGTCAAGATCCAGGACCTCGGCTATGGAGAATTCAAACTACATACATCATATAGCATCACAAAAATACCTAGGTCTCCGAAGGTCTATGGTCGGCCATGTTTTAGAATGGAACCCAAAGAAATTTTCAAAGTTCCACCAAAACTAGTTTTAATCAAATGGGGAGACATGAGTAACGAAGACCTTGTCGATATTACATGATGGCTCTATAAGGAAATGGCCGACCTACCACCATTACCAGTTAAGAAATATGGCAAGGGATATGACATAATGAAGGCTAAGGGCTATGATGGCACTAGTGGCCTAGGCAGAAGTAAAACTAGATGAAGAGAGCCCATAGAATCTTTCAAAATACCAAAATATCTTGGATTAGGGTATGGATTTCCTAACAATGACGACCGACGTACCATTGGACTTTCGAGTGAGCACGTGCATGCTTCGGAAAGATTCGATACCACTAAGGAAACCTCCATCGAAACTGACTCCCAAGAGTGGGAATTTGGCTCTCAAAGATCCTTAAGTGAATTTTGCGTCGATGATTTTTTTGTCAAAACGGGGGAGCTCACCTTTGAACAAAAATTTTGGCAAACATTTAAAATTGATCAGGTACCAAATAGTCATAGTTCCATTTCCCTTCCCCATGAAATACAAACCCCACCATCTGAATCCCTTCAGTCCAATCCATCTGAAGTACCAAACGACACTGACAACCATGACTCTAAGTCCTTCACCCCTTATTTTGACAACAAATATGAAACAAGTGAAGGGGAATATTGGATAGAGTTTGATGTGGAATTGGATGATGAAAATTTCATCTACAATATCATTGAATCCATCTGCATTATTTCTGCATCCTCCCCTCAATTCACCAACATTGACGATGAAATTTCCCTAGTTTATCCTCAACTAGTCGATTGGGACCAACAAGGCCCGCTAGTCCTGGACACATTTCAGAATGATGAGGCAATTGTAGAGTTTATGGGATTACGTGAGGGTATGCCCAATGGTGATCACAAGGAAAGATTCGCCATTGATCTAGATTGTGTAGCCTACTTTGGTGAGACTACCCCATCCTCCAATTGCAAAAATAAAAATAAAAATAAAATAAAAGATGAAATTTCTTTAGGTGGAAACTAAAAGGCACCTTCTGACGACAAAAAAGTAAAAACAAAGGACGTATATGCGGGTGAAAACCTCTCTAAGGCACCCAATGATGGAGGATTGGACTTTCTTCCCGTAACACAAGAGAAATCAGCTATGCTCATAGAGGACACCATAGAAGACAACATATCAACAACTGAAGATCCCAAAATGGTCCTCTTTGTTGCATCCTTGACCGAAGAAGAGAGACCGGAATTTCAAAAATTCTTTGCTAAACGTAAAGTCAACTTCACATGGTCCTATGTTGACATGTCGGGAATAGACCCAGAACTGGTTCTGCATCATCTGCCACTATTTCCTAATTCCAAACCAGTTAAGCAGAAGCTACGTAAAATGCATCCTCGGGTTGCTCTATTGGTCAAGGCTGAGTTGAAGAAACTTCTAGACGTTGGATTCATATGGTCTATTGATTATGCTGAATGGATATCTAACTTGATGCCAATAACAAAACCAAATGGAATGATCCAAGTTTGCACTTATTTTAGAGACTTAAATAAGGCATGCCCAAAAGATGACTTTCCTTTACCGAATATTGATATCATAGTTGACCTCACAGCAAGATATGAGATGTTGTCCCTCATGGATGGTTTCTCCAGCTATAATCAAATTCGTATTGCCCCCGAAGACTAGCATAAAATAACATTCACTTGCCCTTGGGCTACATACTGTTGGAATGTCATGCCATTTGGTCTTAAAAATGCAGGAGCCACATATCAGAGGGTTATGACTACAATATTTCATGACATGATGCATAAACTAATGGAATATTACGTAGATGACCTTTTGGCCAAATCAGTAACAAGAAAGGATCATCTGAAGGTGTTAGACACAATTTTCAAAAGACTAGAAGAATACAAAGTTCGGCTAAATCCTAAGAAATGTGTCTTTGGTGTAGCATCGGGTAAACTCTTGGGATACATAGTTTCTCGAAGAGGCATTGAGGTTGATCCAACAAAAGTAAAGGCCATCATAGACATGCCTCCTCCTAGAGGTATAAGCGAACTTAGGACTCTAAAGGGCAGGGTACAATCTATCTGGTGCTTCATAGCACAATTGGCTGACAAGTGTCACCCATTCCAATATCTTTTGCGCAAAGGCATCCCCTTTGTATGGACAGATAAATGCCAAGAATCTTTTCAACACATAAAAGACTACTTACTGTCACCACCAGTCCTCATGCTGCCCATTCATGGAAAACCATTAATCCTATACATCTCGGCCACTAATGCAGCACTGGGGGCATTGCTAGCACATAATGACCAAGAAGAAAAATAAAGAGCTATATATTATATCAGTCAGACATTGGTCAGGTATGAATTGAACTACACATTAATTTAATGGGCTTGTCTAGTCGTGGTCTTTACAGCTCAGAAGCTACAACATTAAATGTTAAGCTATCAAACACAACTAGTAGCAAAGATCGACCCCCTCAAATATCTGTTAAGTTGGGCAACATTAACAGAATGTCTTACAAAATGGGTCATGATTCTGAGTGAATATGACATTCAATATGTAGAAAGAAAGGAAATAAAAGGACAAGTCATAGCAGACCAGTTGGCAGACACACCTTTACAAAGTGATGACCCTTTAGTGGTAGATTTTCCATATGAGTCGATATTCCATACAAAACCAAAGTATCCTTGGAGGCTATACTTTGATGGATCACACACTAATCATGGCTCAGGGGCAGGAATCTTGTTCATCACCCCTCAAGGAGACTCCATTCCTAAGTCTTTCCGCATAGCTTTCCCATGCACAAATAATGTGGCAGAATATGAGGTACTAGTTACGAAACTTAGAATGGCAATAAAATGGAAAATTAGAGCATTACACGTCTATGGGGATTCTCAGTTAGTCATCAACCAAGTTAATGATGACTACTACACAAAAGATGAGAAGTTGATGCTCTACAAACAAATGGTTGATAGTTTCCAAACGTACTTTCATATGGTAACTTTTGAAAAAGTTCCAAGAGCACATAATAAATCGGCAGATGCCATGGCTAAAATAGGCTCTCTCCTCGACATTCCAAGCAATATGCCTTAGCTAGAATTCCCAATAGAACAATTGTTGGTTCCTGCCTATGACATTCCAGAGTCAAAGATGGTCTGCGAACTTGTTGGTCCTGACTCTCCCTGGTACCAAGATATTTATGACTACCTTAAGTCTCAAACCATTCCACCTAACTTGTCCAATAACCAAAGGAAGTCCTTTATCCAAAAAGTCGCAAGATATGCCATTTTCAGTGACACCCTTTACCACCGTAGCTTTGACGACACCCTCCTTAGATGTCTCGACACCAATGAAGCACGTACAACCCTACGAGAAGTACATGATGGTATATGCGGGTCTCATTCAAGTGGTCCTACTCTAGCCAAGAAAGTAACGAGACTTGGGTACTATTGGCCGACTATTGAAAAGGATACAATAGAATATGTCAGGACTTGTCGCCAATGCCAGATTCACAGTGATTTGAGCCACGCTCCAGCACAGGAACTTCGGTCGATCACCTCTCCTTCGCCCTTTGCTCAATGGGGACTCGACCTCGTGGGTAAGATCCATCCTACCTCATCCAATGGCCACAAATTCATCATCACTACCATGGAGTACTTTATGAAGTGGATCGAAGTCATCCCACTAACATACATAACCAACAAAAAAATATCCAAATTCATTCTTAACTACATCATTTGTTGGTATGGGCTTCCGTAATCCATCATCACTGACAATGGATGTTCGTTTAAAAACCAAGACATTCGTGAGTTATGTGAGTGATTTCACATCCAACACCATTTTTCATCTCCATATTACCCACAAGGAAATGGTCAAGCTAAGGCGTCAAATAAAACCATTGTTAAAATCCTCAAAAAGACTATCAATGACGCTGGCCATGACTAGCATATACAACTCAACCTTGCTCTATGGGCTTACCGCACTAGCATTCATATGCCTACAGGAGCAACTCCTTTCACCCTGGTCTTTAGAGCTGATGCCATCTTTCCCATTGAGGTTGAAATTCCTTCTTTATGAGTCTCCCTGAAGGGTCTAACCAATGATGAGGAGTACAGATAGTCGCGCCTACACAAGCTGGAGATGTTAGAGGAAAGAAGGAAAAATTCCCTAAACCATCTACAAGCGTATCAGAACCATCTCTATTGTAGTTACAACAAGAAGGTTATGGTCAGGAAATTTGACATTGGCGACTTAGTTGTCATGCAAAACCCTAAGAACCAGAATGACAGAGAAAAGCCAGGCAAGTTTGAACCAAACTGGTTGGGTCCTTACATCATCATATCTTCTTTTGGTTCTAGAGCTTATCAGCTTGCGACTCCAGATGGAGAACTAACAGAGCCTATCAATATTTTAAGTCTTCAAAAGTTCTACACATAGCATCAGGAGATTGAGCTGAAAACCATAAAATACAAAAAAAATGAAAATTGGTAAAAAATTGTTGCCTTGATGAAAACCTAGCAAATAGGCATCTTGGCAGCACCAAAAAAAAAAGAAAAATGATTCGTCCAACAGTGAAAACCTGGCAAACAGGTTCTTTGGATGAGTACTATGGTGAAAACCTGGCAAATAGGCGCCATGTGTAATCAATCATTGCTCTACCATCTACTGTTACTTTGTTTGCCTTGGACTAGGATGAAATACATTTTCCATCACCACCACGACATCTTCCATGACATCATACCCTTCCTCTCATGGTTGATAAATGGTTGACATCAAGTCCTCTATACTGTCCATCTGGTACCGCATGCATATTTCTTCTTTCACATCCTTTAAAATTGGCTAAGTCTTGGACCTGACTAGGGACAAAAAAAAATTTATCATCTGACTGTAGTGGATATCATACATGGCATGACAATTATATAATGCCCTGAAAAAAAGACCAAAAATATTGCAAAAATTCCTGAACAAAGACCAAAAACATCGCAAAAAGTCCTAAAAAAAGACCAAAAACATCATAAAAGGTCCTAAAGAAAGACCTAAAAAATTGAAAAATGTCCTGAAGAAAACCAAAACAAAACGTCAAACTACTCAAAAAACACAAACACAGAGTCATCTCTTGTCAGGTCTATCATGTCAATCAATTAGTCATTGTCATTTGTCCGAACTACGTTGTCTCTACACATTTGCTACATAGGCAAGACTCATATTTGAGTCCCTGAGACATTAGGTCAGTCCTTTTAGGTTTGTCGAAATAAAATCATGATTCAATCTTTGGTCATCAAGACAAATTCATTGGTCATGTCGAACTACGAGGTCTCTGAGTTTATGACATAGGCAAGGCCATCTGTCGATGAGCCCCCGAGGCTGCACTAGGTCAGTCCATTAGGGTTCATGGCACTACACTAGCACACACGTCAAAAATCTTCAAGTCAAGACAAATCATTTTCCAAACCGGAAAAATCCTCCCACATGGTATGACAATCATTTATTCAAACAAGACAATCACATCAACATGACAAACAAATTGACATATGGTCAACACAAGTCAAACTCAATCAAAACAAGTCAAATGATCATAATCTGTCAAATTGTCAACTCTTGGTTATCTTTCAGATGTATCCTTCTAAAAGATAACCTTCGTCATTCATGCCTTAGGATGTGTCCTTCCTAGGCATCATCAATGTCATTCGACATTTTGAGGGATCCTCTTGACATCTAAGGATCACTCCTCTTGACATCAATATTCTTCAGATGTGTCCTTCTGAAGAACAAACTCTATCATTTAGGCCTTAGGATGTGTCCTTCCTAGGCATCAGCATCGTCACTATCACCTAGAATTTTGAGGCATCCCTTTTGACATTTAGTGATCAATCCTCTCAGCGTCAACATTATTCAAGATGTGTCCTTCCTAAATTTGGCAATATTCAACATTCATCATCTTGGCATCATCAAAACCTTGACACCTTGACATCTCAACATCATCAAACCTGGAATCTTGACATTAAGACAATTGACATCCAGACACACTTGGAAAACACTTGGCACTTGTCTTTTGACTTCCATCATGTTATTAGTTTTTTAGTGAGATCCTGGCAATAGGATTTAGAAAAATAGTGACGTATCATGGTTGTCTTATCTTGTCTTTGGATTTTTTATTATCATGTTACTATTTTTTCAAAAAAATCCCAACAATAGGATTTAGAGAAGCAGCAACGTATCATGATGTTTGTCTCAAATTTTGACACGCATGATTACTAGTTTCTCGGCGAGGTCCTGATTTCAGGATTTAGAAAAACAATGACGTATCATGATAAGGGCTTTATTTTGTATTTTGGCAATAATGCTGCTAGTTTCTCAAGTATATCCTAGAAACAGGATTTAGAGAAGCAACGACGTTTCATGAATTGTCCTTCTTGTCTTTTCTGCTTGTGGTTGGTTATGACAAAAAGACTGGGGCAATCATGCTCTTAGTATGATTCTTGATCATCCTTGTTTGTGACTTCTTTTCTTATGTGATGGTATGAACTTGTACACCTTGATCTATGTCATATCATGGTGTTTGTTGGCCATTACAATAGTTTGCCCAATGATGATTAAGAGCAATAAATATTAAAGTCCTATGCTAAAGTTTTGAAAGATTTGGTCTAGGAACTAACATACATCTCCTTTGGTCTAGTCATCTTCTCTCATCCATCTCACGATGATATCTTGTGACATACAAAAACATAAGTGCATACATGATCATATAAACATTGCATTGGGTCCATACATACATCATCCATAGCATTAAATCATATAACATTTCATTGCATATTGCATTCACATTATCATAAACATGGCATCCATTCAAATAAATACATTATGCATATCATTATCGCCATCATCACAAAATCAACATAACATATAAATAAGCATTGCATCATCATCGCATCATATCATAAGCAGGAATCATAGCACATACATGAAAGACATAAATAGTACCATCATACATCATAAATCAATAGTATACATAAAGCATCACATCACATATATCATAATGCATAAATCAAATAGCATCGCATAACACACATGTGGCCCACATAAAAACTACATCATCATATAGCATCATCTCACCAAAAATCTACAAGGTCACAGGATAGAGTCAAGAGATATCCAAAAAATATAGCTCGTAGGCTCAATGATTTATACATAATGTGTCATAACAAAGAACCAAATGTAGCAAACATGCCCCTAGGAAAGGCTCTCATCATCCCCTCATGGTGATGAATGTGGTGGCTGAGGATCTATGACTGACGCTGAGATAATGGGTGGACCTGTAGCTACCTTTGTCTATGCAACCAATGGAACTGACATAGATGGCATCATCTCCATGGTAATAGACACTTGTGATGACACTACAACTTGACTCTATGACGTTGAAGGATCTATCACTAGTGGTTGTCTTTGTACTAAACCAGTGGACCCATGATTGTGGCTCGAATGATAACTCGAGCCATGCCTATGTGAGTGGTGGGAACTGTGTCTTGATGTGTGCCTTGATGAGGTGGACCCTCCTACTGCCGCTCCCACTCCCTGACCTCTTACTACTACCTATCCTCATCTGTGAGCATGAAAATGTAGGATCTCGTTGCTCAGGTGGCACTGCCTGCTCATAGAGGGTCATGTACTTTCCATACCAAGTTCTCACCCTAGCTAGCTCATGAGCTATATCCCTTGAGGGCCCTAAACATAGTGCTGCAAAATCTACACACCACTATGCTAACTCCTACTGGCAGATCACTACCCGATCCCGATTTACCCGAGCCACATCTAGCTCTGCCTGTAGTGCTCAGACCTATGCAACACTCTCATCTAGTCTCCTCTGAAGGTCTACCACCCTCTGGTCTATTGTGGAATCATGGGGCAGTGCCGATCTAGATGGTATCACCTCATCTCCCTCCACCATCCTAAATCTCAGGAGTCTCTCGGCCTCATCCATGGCATCATCATCATCATCATCATCCTCGGCCACATCCTTTCCACCAACTCCCTCATCCTAAGGCACATCTACATGCACATCCTCCTCCTGTCTGGTCTCCTCCTTGGTCACATGATCCTCTTGTCTCTCCTCCTCCTCCTCCTGCCTTAGCTGCTCCTCCTGTCTCTCCTCCTCCTCCTACCTTGACTACTCCTCTTGTCTCTCCTCCTCCTATCTCGGCTGCTCCTCCTCCCCTCTCTCCTCCTCCTCGACCACCTCTGGGATAACATCTAGTGCCACTCTGGCCACATGTGGTCACAATATCCTACCTTGTCTTTGGCCATCCCTCCTCCGTCTCTGGCCATCTCCTCCATCATCCCCATCGTCTCCATCATCTCCACCCCAACCTCCATCCCTTCCTCCATCTCGCCCTCCACCCCGGCCTCCATCTCTCCCCCGACCCCTGCCTCTATCACTGTCTCTACCCCCTCACCTGACTCTTGGCACATGAGGAATAACTGACCTCTTTTCCATAGGTGCTGGCCAATCTGGATCTATCAATGACACTGGTCTATGTTCCTGCCACCATAAGTCGTAATCGCTAGCCCCCAAGCTGACTCTCTGGAAGAATGAGCATACTCAGTTGTCCCTACAGCTACACCCTGCTGCTCTGAACTATCGTAGGACACGCTGTGGAAGGTACATCTCTATGATCAGTTGGCTCTACATTGTACTCCCAATCAGGTAGCGATATTGTCATAAAATGATGAGATGGTCCACCTCATCATACTATAGGTAGTCTCTATATGGTCTCTAGATGAAGGACACCATAGTATCAACCCGATGCAGCCACCAACCTGTCTCACCCATCCATGTCTGCTGCAGAGCACTGGCATAGTAATACGCATAAGGCATCCCCTCAGCCAACTGTGGTCTCTAAATAGGCAGATGCAATATATCTATGTGCTCCCAAGCCCAAATCATCATCGGTGTGGTGCCACATGATATACTCTCTGCCCTCCTGTAGACAACCTCGTGCAGCTGGTGGTAGAGTGTTCCCAATGAACAAGGGCCCCAGGCATACACGGTCATGTCCTACCTCATCCCAACTAAGACGTCTCCCAGGCAATAGGGAACCCATGTCCGCGATGGTTAGGAATCAATATCCCACCAATCAGTGTCACCAGGAATGCATCGAAATGAGCATAATGCTCTGCCATAAACTCCCAGTGGATCTCGTAACCCTGGATGTCGAGTCCTACGCCCTCATCTCAATAGTATGTTGTGAAGGTCTGATGGCCATGGTGAGGGTCATAGATGATCCGCTCTCCTCGGATTGGCACATGTAGAATGTGGTAAACATCCTCAAGTGTAATAGTCACCTCACCCGTCAGTAGGTGAAAGGAACATGTCTCTGAATGCCAACGCTAGTATAGCGCAGTCAATAGTCCCCTATTTTCTTGAATTGGGCATATAGGCAGCATAAAACAAACCTAGTGACATCAATCATCATCGCTCTCGTGGAGTGAGCTAATTAGCAAATCAGAAGGTTGAAGGCTTGCTCTCCCGTGTATATATCAACACAAACTGTCTCTGCACAAAGAAAAATGTGTCAGTACCTTTTAGCCAATTTTCATCAAAAAGCATTTAAAATTTGAAAAGCATCAGAATCAGCCATGGTCAAAGTCAAAGTCAAATGGTTCGCATCGACTGCAATTGCATCACAAAAAATTGGTTGCATCGTTCAGTGATTCAAATGCGTCACGACATATCGATTGTGTCGTTCTGTCGCTCAATTGCAGTGCATCAGAGCACTTGCGTCATGATATAAGACACATGTATCACTCCATTCAAATGTGCCACTCAAATAGGCGATTGTGTCACAAAGTGACAAATGTGGCATTCTAACTTTTGAATGCAGCTTAGAAAGGAAAATGCATCGTAGTTTTTGGAAAATGCATCGCAAACCATTGGCCTGCCCTAAATCACCCTTGCACTTGCGTCGCGACACATCCAATGCGTTGAATGCGTAGTCAAATGCGGCTTACGCACATGCATATGTGTCACAGCGCATTCGTTGTTCACCCTAAAACCCTAACTTTGACATGCAAAATGAGAAAATTACAAAGGGGGTTAGGGGTACATACCGCTGGCTCTAAGCCCTCTGGCTGCCTGAAGGTCTACACGATCTCGCCACGATGCTCTATCACTGGAATTGCCATCCTCGTTGCAGTCCTCTTGGCTCCGAGCTCTTGAAATTACAATGCAAATAGTGAAAATGAATTGACTTTTACCCCTTTGTCAACCTATTTAGAAAAGTCAAAATGACATTTATCAACTAGGTTATTATTGGAGGATCTGTTGACCAACTTTGACCACCCCGTTGGCTACCTTAAATGTGTCAGAATATGAAACCGTCTATGCCACTGTCTTTCTGCTCATCAAATTGACTTCTCGGGACCCTTCCCAAATTTTTTTGCCATCGGCCCAAAATTTGAAAATTTCCCGAGGGGGCATTGATACTCTATACCTTCACTGAGGCATGGCTTTGACTTATTTTCTTTGTCACAATGCGACATGCTACATTATGATAAAAAGGGGAAAAATGTACACACTTAAAAATGACCTAGGCCTGCAAGCTCTATTTTTACCACTTTCATCCTAGCATAATTATGACATCTTAATTATGTCCTTGGTCCACATTCGACTATTGATTAAATAATTCATAATTATTTAATTAATTCATTTCCCTTTATTCTTCATGATTACTAAATAAATAAATTTTATTTATTTATTAAATACGTCATTAATTGTCTAAGTCTTCCTCTAATTAAATAAATTTCTAAATTTGTTTAATTATCTTTATTCATTTATTCTTCCTGATTATTAAATAAATGAATTTCATTTATTTATTTAATATGTCGCTAATTCTCATAATTAAATAAATTTATTAATTTATTTAATTACTAATCATATCCTCTCAATTAAATAATTATCTTATTATTTAATTACCTAATTTAACATTTCTCATTTTAAATAAGTTAATTATTTAAAATGATTTCACATTCTTAACTGTCGGTTCATTTTAGTAAATAATCTAAAAATCAATTATTTATTATTTCACAAAATCCATATTTTGAATTAATTTAATTCAAAATGTTAAGATTCCTCCAAAAATCAAGTAATCGAGCAGATTCTTGATTTTCCAAATCTGATCTTCAATTCAACTCTTATCTTCTTGATTTTTCGAATCACACAAATCAGGCGGTCTTTATCTTCTTGATTTTCAAAAATATTTAATTTTCTAATTAATTATCTCATCTATTCTCCACCACCAATTCAATTCTCTTAGATGGCATCTCGACCACTTGTTTAAGAATTTTTCCCTAACCCTGATTAGGGATTATCAGATTTAATCTTGTCCTCTAATTTTAGGTCTCTTTCGAAAGTTGATCTCGTCCATCCATTCAAAATGGCATTTTCTATAAAATTCTATTTTTCTCACATTTTTGGATTACACATGTAAATTTTGTTATTCTGACGCATAAATACTTAGAGTTATTTGGCATTGTAGAGTAATATTGTCATAGGCATAGGAATAGTTTTATTTAAATCCTTCAAAACTTGCATAGGACAATGTCATAGTCGAAATGCTCACACACTCAATCTGAGGGCATCAATCATATGTTGCAAGCTAGGAGGTGTTATGGAGGTGAACCATGGAAGTTTCATGAATCGGCCGTTATAATCGTTTCATTTTGTTTTAAGCTTTCTTTGTGCTTCATAGCTTCTTTGGGGTTTCTATGCTTTAATATTTGATAATCTAACCTTAGGAAATTTACCCTTAGATACACTAAGCCTCCACAACCTCTAAGTATTCTTCAACCTACCATTCGAGTGGAGAACAAGATGAGGCTCATCATCAAGGCTCTTGTGTCTATTTCTCCCCCTGTTGACATTTCTACTCCTATGCCTCCTCCTCCTACTCCTACTCAGGAGATCACCCTTCCATTGAAAATGGTTGTGAAGGATACTCTTGTAGTTGAGCAACAACCTCCAACATCTTCTCAACTTGCACATGAGCACAAGTGTAGTTGAAAGGCTCTAGCTACAGAGCATGTCACCTCATAGAAGATGGAGATGATCTAGTTGCATCTATTTATGTATAGTCTTTTGTTGCTCTACTTTATTTTTTGTTCCTGCTTCAATTCCATCACTTTTTCTTTTTCTTTCAGCTCCTCTATCTGGTCTTAATTATGCTCACCCCAATAGGGTGTAGGTCTTCATCACTCTATCCATGGAGCCTCCTCTTCTAATTTCCCTCTTGGATATCCCTCCTTTCTCATAGCTTGTTGGCATACTTCATACTAAGGTGGTTTCCACTATGAATTTTTCTTCTTCTTCCTCCACTTTCACTTCTTCTATGGGGGTCACACATCCTCTACTAAAGTGTAAGTTGGAGGATGACTTCACTAGGCTTGATGGTCATAAGAGGAGTTCCCCTCCTTTTGAGGATGGTTTTGTCTTGGCTTGTTCTATCCTTGTGACAAAGGAAGCCCCACTTCCTCAGAGTTTGTCACTACCCCTTTTGTTGAGGCTAGTAGTGACTCTCGGGAACCTTCTCTTTCTCTTGCTAATTTGATATAGGGCACTCCTAAGAAGTGTATGTTCAACTCAGTGGATAACATATCATCTCTATCCTCAATTTTTGTGAAATTGATGACCTATGCTTCATACAAACTTTATGAAGAATACCTCAAAGGGCCTTCTTCCTTGGCTCTTGTTACAAGGAAGTCAAAGGTTACTTCCCTTTCTATCCTACCCTTGCAAGATTTTCCACCCTCCCCTTATAATGATCTATATTGGGAGTAGGATGACCTGTTGATCGATGAGGCCTAGGGTGGTACCTCTTCTACATTGATAGATTAGATTTGCTTTTGTGTTTGTGTTCCCCCATGCTGGTCTTTTTATGTTTTTTATCCTACCTGGAGAACCCTTGCTACCCTTGTAGGTGCTTGGATACAAGCACATAAATCTATCATACATTTCTTCTATTTGTGTCATCATTCTTCTATATGTTATAATATTGTTTTTCGATATTGAGGACAATGCAAAGTGTTGGGGGCATTTAGGCCTTCTTCCATGTTAACCTAATTTTTATTTTACTTTATCTTTATGTGTCATTCTTCATTTTTTGAGAAATTTTGGGATTGATGGTAGTTCATATGTATACTATATTATATCTATCTATTTATATCTATGAACAGTTCTGACCCCAAATTTTCAAAACCCTATATCTCTTGATTTCTTTATCTCTGTTTGTTTGCTTCTTGATGTTGCGGTGTCAATGTGTTATACCTCACATGTGTGACAACATGCCATAGATACATCTTTTCATGTGTTGTGTGCCACTACATATTTTCCTCTCCTTTCTCTCCTTAGGATTCCATGTGCACCTTTGTACAACACACATCATCCAAAGGGGGAGTGTTGTCATGCTTTTCTAATTTTCAATAAGGAAAATTCTTTCAAATGGATTCCTTGGTGTTAAATGAATTCCTTGATAAAAGAATCCCTTTATGAAAATATCTCATTTTCAAAAAGTACTCTCTCTAAAAAAGGACTCCTTGACAAAAATTTCTTTCGAAAAGGATATCGTAAGTGAAAGGGTCTAAAATTTTTCATTTGAATAGGGAGCACTTTTTCAAAAATGAGAGGGTCTAAAAACTTTCCTTTGAAAAAGGAGCATTCTTTCCAATGGATTCCTTGATGAAATATTTTTCAAAAGGATTCTTTGGTGACAAAATAACTTGTAGAAAATTGAGTGTCTTTCAAATGGCATGTTCCTTCAAAATGACCCCTTGGTGTCTTGATGTCTTGAAGGGTTCCCTGCTGAAAGAACACCTTTTTAAAATTTTATTTCTAAAAAAAGAGGATTCCTTGGTGTCTTGATGTCTTGAGGAGGATTCCTTTGTGTCATTTATCTGATATTTGATGTCATGTGTCTTGGTTTCAAACATCTTATATCTTGGCATCTAGCTTGGGGGTAGCTTGACTACACTCGTCTTTTATGTGACTATCATATAATGCAATTTGTAGTAGTCACAAGCTTATCTATTTGATTAGTGTGTGTATTGTGTATTATCTAATCAAACTATGTCTTATTATGTCAACTTGTGTCTTCTTGTGTCTTATGAATGTGTGTATTTTATGATTGGATATTTTTCCTAACATGTTTGTCTACAACCTGATATGTTTGTGGTGAGATCGTAGCTAGCTTTGTAGGATCGAAGACCCATGTCATCTTTTCATCTTTATGGAGTTCCTTCTTTCATGTCAAGGTACACCAGATTGAAGATCTTCCTCAATGATTTTGGTATATTCACTTCAACCTCTTTCCACTTTATCTCTTATATGCATTGACACATATTCTTGCTAAAGTGGGGAGAAAATTTAATGGCATAAATTTGCACCCCATGCAATTTCCCATTAATTTACCTTCATTTTAGACTTACAATTCCAATAATGTAAAAGCCCATCCCTTTTTCTTTTCTTTTTGCATGTGTCCCTATCGTCTAGAATTGATGAAGGAATTTTTTTTTGGGGATGCACACACACCACACAGATGTCAGCATGATGTTCTAATGTACTAACAAGATTCCTACATTAGGAAATGGTAAGACCTTATGATTCTCTATGATCTACGAACATAACATCTTCCTATCGAATCTTGACCATTGGGAACGACTATTTTCCTCCAATTTGTCAATTTGAACTCCATTCTTTCATTATATCAACTCTCTTGGAAAATTTATTTCATTCTCTCAAGCTCTCTCCCACTTCTTGCTCATTCTCAAGATAATTCTCACTCTCTCTTGCTTCTACCATCTTCATACTTAGTTTCTACAGCCTTGGGTGATCCCACAATATTGGTTTACAATTTTTGGCCAAACTGGACACTGAAATTATTTTTTCTAACTAAATCTTAAATTTCAGGCACC
The DNA here is from genome assembly GCA_007258455.2 of Sequoia sempervirens. Classification (NCBI taxonomy): domain Eukaryota; kingdom Viridiplantae; phylum Streptophyta; class Pinopsida; order Cupressales; family Cupressaceae; genus Sequoia; species Sequoia sempervirens. The sequence goes on from VDFB02000015.1 coordinate 95,007,523, forward strand.
TATAGCAACTAAACCATGAAGAATTTGAAGATGATGCAAACTAGTGATTTGTGAAATTTTTTCTGTAGATTCTAAATATTTTTTTTCAAAATTTTTGGAATCAAGTTGCACTTTTTTTTCCATCTCCTTCAAAAACTATTTTTTTCAATAAACATCATTTTTAGGGAGTTATGCTCACTGTATACAACATAACTTTTTTTCCATGGAGGATAAAATTATAATTTTTTAAGATTTAGATTTGTAACTACAATATCTATCACTTTCATTTGGTTTCATAGTGTTTTATTGAATATTTTTTCCTTAATCTAGTTTTGAAGTCAAACCAATTACAATTCAAACATAAGTAGACCATATACAACATAAAAAAAATTGTATGTATCGAAACTCAATTTTTTTTTATGGATCAAGGACTTCAATATCTAGTGCACTCATATTTTTCAAAATTTATTTTGATAATCTACTATATTTCCACATGTGTAGAACAAAGAGCTTGATTTTCGGTAAAAAACTTACATTCACAAGAAATCAAAAATAAATATAATAATAAAATTAAATCTATTCAAAATTATACTTTTTGGGAAGCTTATAATAACGACTACATACAAAATAAAAAATTTAAATGAATTCATTTGATCCCCCAAAAGGTAAATCAAAAGTGGTTTTTTATCAACATTTTTATAGGTGTAAAGGAGACTCCATTATAGGCATGGTTTAAAACAAGTAGGGTTCTATCCAAGGGGGTTTGATCTAAGGTAAACCCTCTTCAATTTGAATCCTTTAAATGGAGCTTTTCAAGGCTTAAATCATTATATTTTCTAAAAATATGTGATTTTAGCAAAAATCAGGATCTCCCAGAAATTGCAAACCAGTATTGTGGGATCACCCCCTCTCCTTGCTCCAACACCATTGTTATTGCAGGTTCATGAAGCTCTACCTCCTTGGCATGGTGATATAGCTCTTCTTATTCCTCTGTTAGCCTTGAGAGCTTATAGAAGGGAAGGTGATATTGTGTCTATTTGATTCTTTACATTATCATTCTTGTAGATTAGTATCCAAGTTGTCATTCCTCTCTACTATATTGTGTCTTTTCTATCTACTTCTCTATCATTTTTCTACAATCATGTTGTCTATTAGTTGTCTGTGGAGGCGGGAACACTAAAATAGTGACTTGATTGAGGAAAGTTACTGAACACAACCCCAACATTTTTCTTGTTACTATATGTGTATTTGTTAGTTGTTTTCTTAGAGCTAGATGGAGAACTGGACCTTGAGTAAGTTTTCATTATTCTTCTTTTTTTGTCATTCTTCTTATTTTACTCTTCATTTTCATATGCTTTTATCAAACTGCAAAACCAGAGCATTCAGGTTGTCAGAAGACCCTGTGTGTTTTTGGTTGTTACTTGACCCTTTTCCATATAGGATGCTAGCACATCTTTGAGACTCTAGAATAGAACACTCAAGTCTGACCCCCACATTAGTGTCCTATTGTAGAGAGCTATCTGGTCTGTAGTCTGAGGCCTCTATGGTCAGCTCACCTGATTCTAGAAATCATTTTCTTGAAGCAAAAGGGAAATAGAGTCATGTTTTCCCTTCCTTTTCAGCTTGTCCCTTCCTTTTCAACTTATTAGGTAGTCTTACCTATAGTTAATTTAAGTTCACTCCCTTAGGCTCTTCTATGACCTAAGATTCTCAAGGATAGTGAATCCCGCTTCTCTACAAATATTTAATTATTTTTCTTTATAAGGAGTGGCCAATTTGGGGTTTTAAAGTAAGCAAAAATAAGTTAAAAAATTAATATTTTATTATTTTTATTTTTTGGCACTCAAGGGGGGAGGTTAAATGATATTTAAATATAATTTTGGCACCTAAAATAATTTTTTAATTTTTTATTGAGGCTATATGACCCCTTTTGGGGAGTTATTAGGTGGAAAGAATAATTAAAAAATAATATTTTATAGTTTGGGAAAAGTGTGCCCAAGTTGAGAGGTTAAAAAGGAAATTAATTTTAAATTTGAATAAAGGAAAGTTGGTGCTCAAATTGGATCAACCAATTTAGATGGATAAGGTGCTACTGATATATATACAAGTTTATTTTGGATGATTACTATCATCATCCATATTTCTTTAGTTTTGATAAAAAAAATTATTGTAGCCACTCCAAGGATGAAAAACCTTGCAAATTATGAGCACACTTGAGTTGGAAAAAAACCTAGCTCATCATTGAAGGACTTCATGGTGAAGATCTACTTGTGCTTCAATGGCTTTTTGTGATGGATTTCATGCTCATATTTTCAAATCAGATTAGGTGACTTGTTGCAGGTAGATTTGGTGTCATTTTGTTTGGGGTTTCACCCTAGAGTGGAGTGCCCAAGTTGCAAGAGGTGTGATTATTTGGAGAGGTTATTTTTGAATTTTTGTGAGCTTTCAAGGGTTGTAAACCTTCATCTACAAACCAATATGCTAGTTCACTATCTTTGGTAGGGTTTGGAGGCATTTTCATTAATATTTTGCATTCATCTTTGCATATTGTCATAGTTGGAGTAGTTTGACCTGATGGGGGTCAAAGTGTTCCAATAATTTTACCCCTTTTTTTCCTTTTTCCTTCAAATTTCCTGCCATCTTGTCATTATTTGTCATAGGAAGTATAGTATTTCATGAAATGTACTAGGAAAATAAAATGATTAAGAAAGTGCTAATGTCGGTTGAAACACTAACTAATTTATGGTTCACTTGGTAGGAAGTAATTGGAAAATAACAAAGATGGTTGAGGACATAGATGAGGAGTGATAAAGTTATTTTTGTTTATATTTTTTTTGAGGATAATGCTTGTTAAAGACTGTTTTATATTTCTATCCAACGACCAAATGTTAGTTTTATTAGATCCCTATATTTTTTTGTTTATTAAACTTAATGGTTTGTTGGACATAGGCCATAAACAAACCATGTGAACTTAGTGATGCTTTATCTAGTATAAATATGTATCAACCTAAAGAATTCATATATAGTTATTAATATAATATTGTCTTGTTGTTCAAAAATCATTTGAAATCCATTGTATGCATGTATGATTGAGCTGAATTAGAAGAGCGCGTTAATACTTCTAACACCAATTGCCCAAGGAGGCAAGGCCCACTCCTCACATCAATTGATGATCTATTTGCAGTTTCCAGTATGGTAATTTAACATGTGATTCGATTTCAAGTTTATTTCCTTTTTTAATATAATTTAATTATATACAATCTCGTGGAATTCATTTTTTTGTATGAAAATTTGATTATTCAAAATTGTGATTGGTTTCTTTACTCATTCATATATTTATTAGTCACTTGGGAATAAAAGATTTTGTTCGTACAGATTGGAATTTATTGTGGATAGAACATCATATCGATAATACACTTTAGTATTTCACTATTACACTTTTTGTTACAATTCATGTTACTGTAATTCCTGTCGTAGTTTATAGCAATATTCCTATCTCAATTTATACTAGGAAGTAGGGATAGCAGAATCAAACTTAATTCAGAATTAAAGGTTTATCATGCAATTCTAGGATACTAGGTTTAATAATAGTAAATGTGAATTTAAGAAGTGTGTTGGATTAAAGATAGGATTCTATTCATTTGCAAAGTGTGCTTTAATTTAAATCTTAGATTAAAAGGTGTGATTAAACTCAATTCTTAGATGCATCCATTCCCCCTTAGTTCATTATTTTTAGCCCTTTGGTAGATTTCTGCAACACTGTTCACAAGCTTACACCCCTAGATTGACATCGAGGAGTAAACTATGGAAATCCCAAAGATTGATCCAAGTCCAAACCAAGATAGAATTACAAGGACAATTTTACCCATAATATCAACCATAGGTTGATCCAATCATTTTTGTGTCATTGTTGAGGAATGGTGTTAAAGGCCTATCAGCCTAGTGAACTAAGTTAGGAGCATTGCACTAAGGAGAAATTCTACACGATAGTTGACCTCGTTTGGATAACTACCCTTAGTTTTCTTTGTTGTAGGTCATATAGGTATATGAATCATAGTAGGGATAGTAGAGGGAGATTTGTTAAGAAGGATAAGGGGAGTAATACACAACTAGAAAAACTAGAAAACAAATCAAAGTCATTAATTAAGGGAGGCAACTCAAAACAAGAAAAATTGAAAGCTAAATTGCAACCATTAGAGTTATCTGAACCTGACATAGAGAAGTGTGTCATTGAGTCTACCATTATTGAGACACCTGTAGGTACCTGTCCAGAGTCTTCAAAAATATTGCAGAGAAAGGTTGAAAAATTCTTTTAGGAATCTTACAAGTCTAAATTTGGTCCATTCTCATAAATGCAAAAGCCATTTACAACCTACTTTACTCCTTGGGCATTAGACATCATGGTTGATCCCAACAACAACAATAATAATAGATCATTGGCCAACAATAATCTAGTTACCTTTGAGTTTCCAATCACACATCCCAAAGAAGATGGGCCCCTATGAAGAGAATTCCTCATTCTTCTTTACCTAATTTTTGTGGTCTTTCTATTGAGGATCTTGACATATTCTTGTTCGAGTTTTATGTGTCTTGCCACAACTATGATTATTAGAGTGACACAAAAAAGCTCAATTTGTTCCTAGCCACATTGAAAAATGTAGCCCTGCATTGGTTCATGAACCTTAGGAATATCAGAACATGGGAAGTCATGAAGGAATTATTTTTTACTAAGTACTAGGAGTATTGTAAAACAAAAGAAGTTTGGGATGAAATCTTTCATATGACATAGAAAGAAGACGAGTCCATGGAAGATTACCTCAAACAATTCATGATTAGTTTTTCAATGATCACAAAAAGAGATAAATCATGATGTTATTAAAATGTTGTTTCTTAGAGGAATAAGAGATTATACTATGAAAGCATTAAATTTAATAGGTAAATGGAACATCTATAAAATCGACGAGATATCTATGTAGGAACTATTCAAGGTCTCAGCGCTTGGGAAGGAACTATCCAAGTAAGTTGTATCTTGCAGGAACCTCAACAAGTATCACAAAATGTGAGATAGGTAATCTACTTGAGGACCTTAAGAATGATTTTTTAAGTCATATGGGTAAACAGATAGACACTTTATATACACAAAGGAAACATGAGGAGGTTGAAAAAGCCTTAGCTTTCTTTTTCCTTGTTTGTTGAAAGAGGCATAGTGGTGAAGAGTGTCTGTATAATTGTAAGGAAAGCTAGATGCAGAAACAACTCTCCTAACGTCAAAACCTCAGGGAAGAATGTAGAGACACTTTTAAATTTTACAATTATAGTCAAATTAAGATGCACATGAAAGCAATAAATGAAACAAAGTATTTGACAAACATATGAACACCAAATATACGTGGGAAAACCCTTACGGGAGAAAAACCCACCACACCAAGAGAAATCACTTTGTATTATAGTAATGGAGATTACATACAAATTAGACTTATCTTTCTAATGTCATAATACAACAGATTTCCCAATGATCAATCTTTGTACAAGAACCTTCAAGTTACAATCTTCACATAATAGAATTCACTCTGATACAATTCAAACTATTCACACAATTGTTCTTAAAACCAGCCGAACCATTGAGCATCTGCAACTCATAACTATATTCATGTCGTTCCCTGTCTGTCGAGCTTCCTCACAGAACTGTTGCAATAGAATAACTTCCAACGGTTCTCCTTCAGCTTCTCCTATTGGTCCACGAGACACCACATAGGAAAGTCTCACTCGGTCAAACGGCTTCAAGCTGTATCGGCATGTCGGTGAGACACAAGAAGTGTCTCCCTGATGCCCAAAGGCTTCATATTCGATATCGCCAAGAGTTTACCTATCGGAAAGATGTTACATCGAGCACAGAAGACTATTGCTAAGACTTCCTCATGTCGCCAGGACCTCATACCGATGTTCACCACATGTATCGCTATCGCCAAGACTCATCGCTTTCGGTGAGACGTCATACCGAAGCTCCATAAGTCACATAGACGTGAGTTTTCCATTCGGTGAGACAATCGTGCTTCGGTGAGACCACATACTGATATTCAAAGTCACATCAAACTATCATACCGTCGGCAAGACTTACCGCTCTCGCTAGGACTACATACCGATCACCTTGAGCTACTCCAAGTGAACACCTTCGGTGAGACCTTCATTGGTCGCTGGGACATCTTCCCGAAGCCCTTTGAGTTACCTCAAGAGAATATGGTTAGTGTGACATTCCCACATTGGTAAGACTTCTTACCAATTTTATTTCTTTCGGCCAAGTCTCCCTGATGACTTCAAACTAAATGTTTTTGGTGAGACATTAACACATCACTGAGAGCTCATAGCGAATACCCAAGACTCTCCCCGATATCTAATATAATGGCCTGTCGGCCAGAGATCTCTATGAGCGGTGAGAGGTTACAATGAACAAACTGTCACAGCGATAGGCTCCAAAGAATAGTGTTCGGCGAGACTCCTGCAAGGTCACAGTGACCTATACAAAACACAATGTGTCAAAGCTGCTAGTTAGCCAAACATGATGGATCTCATACTGACTTTGCTCCAATAGAGGTTATAGCTTGTGATGATTGAGGCACACATTTATAACAATCTCCCACTTGAAAAAGATCACACAGGAACCTCTAGAGCACAACAAAACTTACTGAAAATCATGGGCACTAAGGCCCATTGAACTGGCACACCACCTAAACTTGTCTGTGCTCACAGGTTTCATCAATGCATCTGCAACATCCTCCAGAGTATCAAATTTTTCCAAACTAACCTTTCCATCCTCCACCATATCTCGTACAAAGTGGTACTGTACATCTATATGTTTCATCTTGGAATGGAAAGTAGGATTCTTTGCCAGAAAAATTGCACTCTGACTGTCACAGAAAATACTTATTTACCCTGCATCAAAACCAATGTTAGAACACAAACGTTTTAACCAAATTGCTTCTTTACAAGCATGTGTAGCTGCCACATATTCAACCTCTGTAGTGGACAAAGCAGCCTGCCGCTTACTCATCCAACTCACTGCACCACCATTCAACATGAAAATGTATCCACTGGTGGACCTCCTGCTGTCAATGTCCCCTGCCCAATCAGAATCTACATATCCACAAATACTGAGAGTCTTCTATGACTCAACCAAATTCCCATGGTAACATAGAGAATATTTTGAAGTCCCCTTCAAATATCTAAACACTCTCTTCACAACATCCCAATGTGTTCTTCCTAGATTAGCCATAAACTGACTAAGAACTCCCATTGCTTGGGCAATGTCTGGCCTTGTACAAACCATTGCATACATAAGACTGTCTACAACACTAGCATAGGGTACACTGGTCATGTCCTCCATCTCAATAGGAAATTTTGGACAGTCTTCAACAGATAGCTTCATTCCTTGCAAGACTGGAACAACTAATTGCTTGCAATCATTCATACAAAATCTCTCTAGAACAGTCTTGATATACTTACTCTGACTGAGCCAAATTTTTCTACTATTTCTATCCCTGGTTATCTCCATCCCCCAGAATATACCTTGCTACACCAAGATCTTTCATTTTGAACTTAGGAGACAACTGAGACTTAAGATCAGAAATCATTAGCTTACTATTGCCTATGAACATCATATCATCAACATAGAGAGAAATAATAAGAACTTGATCACCTTCAGCTTTATAGACATAATGATCAGATTTTGTTCTCACAAATCCCAAAGACAGTACAAAAGTATCAAATTTTTGGTACCACATTCTAGGTGACTGCTTTAATCCATACAAAGACTTCTTTAATTTGCAAACTAGTTTTTCTTTACCTTTCTCAACAAAATGCTCAAGCTAGGACATATAGATTTCTTCTTCAAGATCACCATGAAGAAATGTTGCCTTCACATCCATCTATTCGACCTCTAAGTCATAAGCTGCTGCAAGTGACAAAAGAAATCTGATAGATGTTAGCTTAGCTACAGGAGAAAAAATTTCCCCATAATCAATTCCCTCTACCTAGGAATAACCCTTTGCAACCAATCTTGCCTTGTACTTTTCCACACTGCCATCCAGACCAATCTTCTTTTTAAATACCCATTTGCATCCAACAACTTTTATGCCTTTAGGCAAGGGCACCAAACTCCAAGTGTCATTCTTTTCTAATGATGCCATTTCTTCGTTCATGGCTTCCAACCAAGAGTCTGAATCAGACATTTTAAATGCCTCCTTTACAGTCCTAGGCTCATCAGTGCTAGAAATAAAAGCATAGGCACAAGTAGAATCTATCAAAGAGAACCCATACCTATCAGGTTGTTTTCTTTCATGGGTTGACCTCCTCAGTGGCTGAGGTTGAGGTTCTTCTTCTTCACAACTTTCAGAACTACTTGAGCTCTCCTCAATTTTAGGTACATTTTGAATTTTCAATTCCTCTTTCTCTGGTGTAGGAGGAATTATAGTTACATTCTTATTCTTTTCTAACTTTGTCTCTGATTGCAGATCCAAAGTGGAAGGTTTCAACTCATGAAAGATTACACTTCTGTTGTATACAACCTTCTGTGTATCAGGATTCCAAAGCTTGTATCCTTTTATGCCAACAATATAGCCAATAAAAATTCATTTGACAGCCTTGCTCTCCAATTTAGATCTTTTCTCATACGACACATAAGCATATGCCTCACAGCCAAAAACATGAATATGTCTTAAAGAGGGCTTCTTACCAGACCACGCTTCCAAAGGTGTTTTCTCAACAAGAGTAGAATTTGGAGAACGATTTATTAAGTAACATGTAGTAGCAACAACCTCAGCCCAGAACTTCTCCTCCAAGCTAGCACTACTCAGCATACTTCGTGCTCTCTCCATCACTGTCCTATTGAACCTTTCTGCAACTCCATTCTGCTGTGGAGTATAAGGTGTAGTCTTATGTCTTTTAATCCCATGGTCTTTGCAATACCTCTCAAATTCATCAGAACAAAATTCACCTCCATTATCAGTCCTTAAGCATTTTATTTTTCTACTAGTCTGATTTTCTACGAGGTTCTTAAATTCCTTAAATAGACTGAACACTTCTAATTTACTTTTCAAAAAATAAATAAATGCTCTTCTTGAATAATCATCAATGAACGACACATAGTATCTTGACTTAGACAAAGAAGGAACATCCACTGGACCAAATACATATGAATGAATATAATCTAGCAAACCAGAAGATTTATGAGGACTTGAGTAAAAAGAAACGCGGTGCTGCTTTCCATATATACAATGTTCACAGAATTCAAATTCAAGATTGCAATCTTCAAGCCCCTCAACCAGGTTTTTTTTCTTCAAGGTTTTTAAACCTTTCTCTCCAATGTGGCCTAGCCTATGATGCTAGAGCATAGTCTTCTCTGTTGGAAGTTTTACTTCCATAGAGTTTACATAATTAGGGATATTTCCCTCTTTACCTCCATGAGTAGCTTTCTATGACTTTATAGAGACACTGTTACATTGAACAACCTATGCATCCAGCTTGTACAGGGTACCAATTCGAGCACCTCTAGCTAGTACCATTGAACCTCTAGTCATCTTGCAGCCATTTCTAGAGAACGTGACTTGTACTCTAGTATCATTCAGCTTACTGACATACAATAGATTTTGAGCCAGACCTGGTATGTGCATAACATCATTGATTCCCTTCACTCTGCCATCAAGGAATTGGATTCTAACTCTTCCACAACCAACAATTTCCAAAGTTGAATCACTCACCAAGTACACCTTTCCATCATCTTATTCTTCATACTTTGTGAACCAGTCTCTATGAGATGTCATGTGGAAAGATGCTCCATAATCAATTAGCTAGACATCATCTGATGCCTATGTAGCCAAGGTTGCAATGAAGGCGTCTCCATCACTATGAGAAGAATCATTGTCAGAAGAGTAATTCTTTTTCTTCTTCTCCTCTTTACAATCGTTTCAGACATGACCAGGTTGCCCATAGTTCCAAAACTTCACCTTGGACTTCTTGCTAGGGGACTTTAATCTCCTCTCTGATTTTGATTTGGACTTCTTGTCCTTCTTCTTTCCTTTCTCTTTTGACCTTCCTCTAACAGCAAGGGCCTTCTTCGCCATCTCAGAAGATTTCCTTCTCATCTCTTTTGATAACAAAGAACCAACAACATCTTCCATCTTGAAATTCGATGTTGTAGTCCCAATAGCCATCACCAGATGATCCCAAGAGTCTGGAAAAGAACACAATAGAAGCATACAATGATCCTCTTCATTAGTCTTTACACCAACAGATGTTAATTGAGCAATTAGCATATTAAATGCATTCAAATGATCAGCTACAGACCCTCCTTCTTGCATTCTCAAAGAGTACGGCTTCTTCCTCAGGAACATTTTATTCACCAAAGACTTCCCCTGATAAATAGATGCAAGTCTCTTCCACAAGGAAGATGCAGTCTTCTCCTCATGCACATTCAGAAGAACAGAGTCTGCCAAACAGAGCCTTATCAACCCCTTAGAATTTCTATCTGCTAGGTCCCAATATTCTTTCTTCATGCTTGTAGGTTTAGTTCTAGACATAGCAAGCCACAAATCACGATCCACTAAGAGATCCTCCATTTTGAGTTTCCACAACAAAAAATTGCTGCCATTGAATTTTTCTATTTCAATCTTTCCTGACATGCTAGCCATCTCAAACTGTAATTAGAAATTGACAAACTCTACAAGACTCCCACTGAATAGAAATGACACAAAAAACCTAACAGTACCCACAAGGATAACACAACTGGCCAAGCTCTGATACCACTTGTAAGGAAAGCTAGATGCGGAAACAACTCTCCTAACGTCAAAACCTCAGGGAAAAATGTAGAGACACTTTTAAATTTTACAATTACAGTCAAATTAACATGCACATTATAGCAATAAATGAAACAGAGTATTTGACAAACACATATGAACACCAGATATACGTGGGAAAACCCTTACGGGAGAAAAACCCACCACACCAAGAGAAATCACTTTGTATTACAGTAATGGAGATTACATACAAATTAGACTTATCTTTCTGATGTCATAATACAAAAGCTTTCACAATGATCAATCTTTGTACAAGAACCTTCAAGTTACAGTCTTCACATAATAAAATTCACTCTGATACAATTTGAACTATTCACACAATTGTTCTTCAAACCAGCCGAACCATCAAACATCTGCAACTCATAACTATATTCATGTCGTTCCCTGTCTGTCGAGCTTCCTCATAGAACTGTCGCAATAGACTAACTTCCAACGGTTCTCCTTTGGCTTCTCCTATTGGTCCACGAGATGCCACATAGGAAAGTCTCACTCAGTCAAATAGCTTCAAGCTGTATCGACATGTCAGTGAGACACAAGAAGTGTCTCCCCAATGCCCAAAGGCTTCATATTCGATATCGACAAGAGTTTACCTATCAGCAAGATGTTACATCAAGTGCAGAAGACTATCGCTAAGACTTCCTCATGTTGCCAGGATCTCATACTGATGTTCACCACATGTATCGCTATCCCCAAGACTCATCACTTTCGGTGAGAAGTCATACCGAAGCTCCATAAGTCACATAGACGTGAGTTTTCCATTCAGTGAGACAATCATCCTTCGGTGAGACCACATACCGATATTCAAAGTCACATTGAACTGTCATACCATCAGCAATACTTACCGCTCTCACCAAGACTACATATTGATCACCTTGAGCTACTCTAAGTGAACACCATCGGTGAGACCTTCATCGGTCGCTGGGACATCCTCCCAAAGCCCTTTGAGTTACCTCAAGAGAATACGGTCAGTGTGACATTCCCACATCGGTAAGACTTCTTACCGATTGTATTTCTTTTGGCCAAGTCTCCCCAATAAATTCAAAGTAAATGCTATCGGTGAGAAATTAACACATCTTTGAGAGCTCATAGCGAACACACAAGACTCTCCCCGATATCCGATAGAATGGCCTGTCAGCCAGAGATCTCCACGAGTGGTGAGAGGTTACAACGAGCAAACTGTGATAGTGATAGGCTCCAAAGAATAGCGTTCGGCGAGACTCCTGCAAGGTCACAATGACCTGTACAAAACACAATGTGTCAAAGTTGCTAGTCGACTAGACATGATGGATGTCATACCAACTTTGCTCCAGTAGAGGTTACAGCCTATGATGATTGAGGCACACATTTCTAACAATAATAGAACAAAGATATCTTCTTTAGAGGAAGCAAGTAGGGACACTACCTTGAAACCTTTTCCTATAGGGATGATCGAGGTATAATATACAGATGAACTCGTTTATTTCATGTCCCAAAGAAGACATTGGCAACCAAGAGCAATGCCCCCCAATTGATTACCAAGCCGCACCCCAAAATCCTTTTCAACGGAATTCTTTCCCGAGCCAACTTGGATGCTATGGAAGTTGGTAGCAACCTCCATACTATCCCTAGTGGTCACAATAGTATCCACATGCTCCACAATCATTGTAAGCATGGCGAGCACCACCACCACCTTACCCATAATATCAGTCATTCCCTCTATATCCACCACCTCCAGCAATAAACCCATATCAACAATCCCAACAACTCTTGCCACCTATCCCATTATCTAATCAACCCTCTAGTTTGACCCAACCATGAAAATCCACACCAATTCCTGCACAACTAACACCCAATCCAAAAAATAAGGTGGCCCAACCAGTTTATAATAACAAAGTGGCAAGATTCTCGACTTACCCTATCAATGCATTAGAGTTTGACAATGCACATCTCAGGTTAGGGAAGAACCTTCAAGGGCCAACCATCACAAAAGTCGAGGAACATCCAATTGATCCAAAGGAAGAGAAACCAAAGCCTCCATTTCTAGATAGGTTGCAAGAGCAACCAAAACAATAGGAAACATATCAACCTAATTTTTATTTTATGAAAGAATTATGAAATTTTAACATTAAAATTCCTTTATTGCAGGCTATTCAAGATGTTCTAGTGTACACTAAAGTAGTCAAGGAACTCTGTGGGAGGAAGTAACAGAAGAAGTAGGACCCCAAGATAGTCCAAGTCATTGGACAACTTGAAGACTTGATGCTAGAGAGAATCTCGGTTCCTAAATATGCAGATCCAGGAAGTCTGATGATTAAGGTATGTATTGGTGATGTAACCATTCCAAATACACTTGTGGATCTAGGAGTAGCTATAAACGTAATTACTAACTAGACCAAGGATATTTTGTCCCTTAGAGGATTTAGACCTACTCCAATGGTCTTTCAAATGGTTGATTACTCCCTCATAAAGCTAGAAGGTATGATAGAGGATATCATTATTTCTATTGAATCTTGGGAGCACCCAACAAGTTTTATGATTTTGTAGCCAAAGATTAAGTTGGGGGATACCCCTTAATTATAGGTGGACCTTGGTTAATTGCTGCTAATTCTTTCATTAATTGTAGGTCTGGAAACATGGTGATTTCAAATGGGGAGAAAACAAAGTAGTTAACATTGTACCCTCCAGTGCAACCATTGTTAGAAATGGAGGATCCTCTATGGATCGATAGCGACTTAGAGGAGTCTTTACCTATTTTAAAAATACATCAAAGTAGGGAATTTGAAGATATTTTAGAAGACATTGTTATTAATCATTTATTCCAAAATCATTATTTAGTTGATAATGTTCTTGAGACAATGTTTTTTCCTATGAGCATAAGTGATAATTGCTCATTTGGAAATTTTTTGTTAGTTGGTAGTTCATAGTTTGTTCAACATTTTATTACTTTGCATTAATTATTGCCACATACTTGTATATATAGTCTATTTTTGATATCCAGAAAATCTGACCCATCTTTTTCTAATTCACAACTACTTGTTGAAGATACCCCTATACAGTCCTGAGTTACTAAATTTTTTCCTAGTAAAACACTTAACATCAATCTCGATTTGAGTGCCTCCCAATTAAAAGAATTTATTGAGATGTTGTGTGCACACAAAGAAACTTTTTCTTAGGATTATCATGACATGAGAGGTATTCATCTCGCTACTTATACACACCATTTCTATATCGAAGAAGGGACTAGACTTTTACGACAACCTCAGAGAAGGTTAAACCCTACCTTATAGGAAATAGTAAAGGAAGAACATCAAAAGTTGCTTAATGTAGGATTTATCTACCCTATATAAGATAGCCAATGGGTGTCCCCACTTGTGGTAGAACCTAAAAATAATGGAAAATGGTGAATATGTGTCGATTATAGGGCCCTTAACAAGGCCACTAAGAAAGACCATTTCCCACTTCCTTTCATGGACCAAGTCCTAGACACCTTAGCTAAAAAGAAGTTATTTTCCTTTCTCGATGGATTCAGTGGGTATAACCAAATTCACATTGCTCCAGAAGACCAAGACAAAACTAGTTTTACCTACTCATGGGGAACATTTTCCTACAATGTCTTATGTTTTGGATTGTGTAATGCACTCACTACTTTTCAATGAGTTGTTCTAAGTATTTTTGTTGATTTAATTCATGACTATGTATAAGTGTATATGGATGACTTTACTATTTATGGTGACACATAAGATGAAGCTAAGGAAAATCTTGAAAAAGTGCTTAAATGATGTATTAATACTGATCATTCTTTAAGTCATGAAAATTGTCATATCTTAATGACTGAAGGAATTTTTTTAGGTCATTACATTTATCAAAAAGGAATTTAAGGTGGATCCAAAAAAGATATAGATTATTCAATACTTTCCTATACCTACTTGTCCAAAGCATGTGCATAGTTTCCTAGGACATGTTGGTTATTACAAGAAGTTTATTCAGAAATTTAGCAGGATTGGCTCACTCCTCTTTATGTTGTTAAGGAAAGATAAAAATCTCTCATGGACACCCGAGTGCCAACGATCCTTTGAAGAAATTAAAGGTAAGCTGATAACTACACCTGTACAATGAGGACCTAATTGGGAACTAACATTCCATATACATATTGATGCATTAGATACTTCTATGGGAGCCATCCTCGGATAAAAGTAAGACACTCTCTTTACTCTATCTACTATATTAGTAAGAACTTTACTAGTTATTAGGTAAACTATACTATCACTAAAAAATAATTATTGGTTGTAGTTTATGCAATAAATAAATTTCACCACTATATCACTGGATACAAAAAAATTGTACATACAAACCATTCTACCATTATATTTTTGATGAAAAAACCTATTGTTATAGGACATGTGATTTGGTGGTTGCTTCTTTTGTAGGAGTTTGATATTACCATCATTCAAAAACTAGGGCGAGAGAATGTAGTGGCTGATTTTCTCTCCAAGTTGTAGCGTAAAGATGAACCAATTCTAGATGATGATACCTTTCCAGATGAGCATATTTTTTCTATATCAGCAAAAAGTCTGTGGTACACTGACATAGAAAACTATTTGGCTAGTTGCAAGTTCCCACCTCATTTCTCTTTGAGGGAACATCAAAATTTGGTTGGAATTAGTGGTGAGTACACACGGATTAATGGAATTCTCTTTTGATGAGGCCTTGATAATATCATGCATCGATGTGTTCCTAAATAATATGTCTTCAACATTTTGCGCGCATGCCACTTAGAACCTTGTAGAGGAAATTTTGCTACTCATAGGACTACCTAGAAGATCTTAACCACCGACTATTATTTTCCCACACTCCGTAAGGATAGTAATCATTATGTTCAACATTGCAATAAATGTCAATGTATGGGATGACCTACCCACTTTGATAAAATTCCTTCAAACCCTCAGTTATCCATAGAACCATTTGAAAAGTGGGGGTTTTTTGTGGTCCCATTAATCCTCCTTCTCATAACAAAGAATATGGTTTGGTTTGTATAGATTATGTCACTAAATGGGTAGAGTTAGTAGCCTTAAGGCATGCTAGGGATACTAAGGTTGCTAACTTCTTGTATTCAGAGTTTTTTACTAGGTACGATGTGCCTCACAAAATTATCATGAACTAGGGAGAACAGTTCACCTTCGACTTGATTGCCACATTGGTGCGAGAATATGAAATTAAGCATCAAAAGTTTTCTCCATATCATTTTTAGGCCAATGGGAAAGTGGAAATGAACAACCAAGAATTGGAGAATATTCTCACAAAGATAATCACACTGGTGAAGAAATACTAGGCAGACAGACTTCCTGAAGTAGTTGGGGCATATCATACAACTTGGAAGACAACCACAGGACTAGCATTGTATGATCTCATCTGTTTCAAGAAGGTTATCTTTCCAATTTAATTTGAAGTAAAGACTCTCAGCACCACCCTTCAACTTGGGATGAGTCTCAATGAATCATAGAAATAGATACTTTCACAACTCCATTCTATCAATGAAATACCTCAGGAGGCCCTTTTTCATGCAAAAGTGGTGCAGAAGCAAAGAGAATAGTGGCATGACCATTTCATTTAGTCACAAACATTCCAACCTATGGATTGGGCATTACTTTATGACTCTCATTTCCAGTATTTTAAAGGGAAGTTCCACACTCGCTAGCTCGGTCCCTATGAAATTCAAACTATGTATGATAATGGTGTTGTTCAATTGTGTACCATGGATTCTAAATGAACGACTCTTCTTGTTAATGGGAATCATTTGAAGCTCTACAAATGGCCAAAATGTGTTCAAAATCTTTAGGTCATCCATGTGTCCCTATTAGAAATGATAGTCTTTGGCACTCCATGCAAGCAGAAGATATCCTGGAGAAATTTCTTAGCCAAGGTCAACGATCTATCCTTAAGGTTTCCTGGAATGAAATGTGCAACCTTAGTCAACTTATCAATCATGACCAAGATAAAATCATGCTTGTTTTTTCTCAATGGAAACCCCTTTACAAAATCTATATTGATCACTTTCCATTTATACTCAGGTATGTCATGAGGATACAGTTACCCAACTGGATGTGCATGCTCATCCTTGACTCACTGGAACTCCAAGCATCTGGCTATGTACTCCACTACATCCTTCTTGAGTTTAGGCCAAAAATATAGATTCTTCAACTCCACGATCATCTTGGATGCTCTAGGGTGTCCTGAATAATGTGCATTTTCAACTTTCTCTAAAACCAACCTCATCAACTCTCTAGAGCCAAGAATATACATCCTTTTTTGATATCTAATAATTCCATCTGGTTCAATCTCATACCCATCGAATTGATGATTTGAAGGATTTATTGCTAGGTCACTCTTCACTATCTCATAGTGCTCATCCCCTAATGTATTTTGAATCACCTATTGTCTCAAGTTAGACCTTGTTGAGATCATGGCTATTATATGTCATCATCTAGTAAGAGCATCAGCCACTCTATTCTCTTTTCCTTTTATATATTCAATTCCAAAGTCATACTCGCTAAGGAATTCCAACCACCTTCTCTGCCACGCATTAAGGTTTGGTTGGGTAAACATGTATATCAATCCTAAGTGGTCTATCTTGAGCTTAAATGTATTTCCCAAAAGATAATGACTCCACATCTGTAAGGCATGGACTATGGTTACCAATTCCAAATCATGAGGCGCGTAGTTCACTTCATGCTACTTGAGCTTCCTTGATTCATATGCTACCACTTGTTCATCTTACATTAATACTACTCCCAATCCTTCTCCGGAAGCATCTGTGATTACTATGAATCTCCCATTAGGATCAAGGATGGTTAGTACTGGTGTTTTTGTGAGCCTTTCCTTCAGGATTTGGAATGCCTGCTCACATTTCTTGGTCCATTCAAATCGTGTTCCATTTCTTTGAAGTGAGGTAATAGGAGATGCAATATGGGAGAACCCTTGCACAAACTTCCTATAGTATCCTACAAGGCCCATGAAGCTATAGAATTCCAACACATTCTAAGGTACTGGCCATTCCATGATCGCCTTGATCTTCTTGGGGTCTACAGAGACTCCTTTAGCTAAAATGATATGGTCTAAATAGTGCACTTTATCATGATAGAATGAACACTTGAATAGCTTCCCAAAGAGTTTCCTTTCTCTCAATCATTGAAAAACTATCCTCAAATGTTTGTCATGCTCTTTGATAGTCCTTGAGTAGACTAGAATTTTTTCAATGAAAATTAGAACAAAGTCATCCAAGCAGTCTCTGAATACACTATTCATGAGGTTCATAAAGGTTGTTGGTGAATTAGTTAAACCAAAAGGTATGATTGTGAACTTGTAATTTACGTATCGACTTCTTAATGCATTCTTCAAAATATTTTCTTCTGTAATTCTCAATTGATGGTACCCTGACCTGAGATCAATTTTGGAGAACACCATCACTCCCTTCATTTGATCAAATATTTCATCAATCCTCAAGAGTGGATACCGGTTCTTGATGGTCACCTTGTTCAACATTCGATAATCTATACACAGATGCAAAGTTCCATCCTTCTTTTTCAAAAAAATAACCGACACTCCCCACAAAGACACACTAGGTCTTATAAGTCACTTATCTAGCAATTCCATTAACTAGGCCTTCAACTCATAGAGTTCTATGGTGGTCAACTAATAAGGTGCCTTGGATTGAGGCTCAACTCCTAGAACTAGGTTGATAGAAAAATCAAATTCCCTCTTCGTAGGCAACTTCGTAAGTTCTTTAGGGAATACATCTTGGAAATCCTTGAGAATAGGATAGTCATCTAAATATGGTTCCTTGCTATTAGGATTACTGAAATGCACAACATAAATTACACACCCCTTTTCACAAGCCTTCTTGAGTTGCATCACAGAAATTTGTCTAAGATCTAAGGGTCCCTACATCCCACAAACCTCGACTGGATTTCCATAATCATCTAGATGGTTGACCATATGATCTTCACAGTTCACAATAGCCTTATTCTCAGATAGCTGATTTATTCCCAAAATTACATCATATGAGCCTAAAGGTGCCACAAACAAGTTGACCTAAGTTTGAAAGGTTGGAAGCTCTAACTCACTACAAAAGAGACATGTTTCTACCCTTCACTCTGCTCGATTACCATACTGGAGTGTCCATTACTTTTCCATGTATCCAGGTCTAATGGGTATCTTGGATATTATTCTAGGATCTATAAAACATTCAGTAGCTCTAGTATTAATTAAGATAGAGATAGATTGGTCATAGAGCTTACTTGTCAGCTGAATTGGTGAAGCCTAATACTCTTCCTGGCTATTGTCCACTGCAGCATGGATCTAGTGATATTGAGTCATTTGTAGCTTCCTTCCTTTCACAACTTCGACCGCTGAGGAAAATTTGAGGCATAATGATTGCCTCCACAAGTATAACATCCATCATGAGGCCCTTTGCGACCTCCTAGCTTGTCCTCTCTAAATCCCTTATGCTTATGGTTGTCTTTACCCTTGCCTTTGTTTGATTTCTTGTTCTTTCCACCATTACCATCTTCGCCCTTCTCCTGTGACTAACTTCCCCTCTTGAGATTATGGATCTGATGGCTCTTGTCTCCTTTATGAATTTTTTTTCCCATACCGTGACTTAGAATTTGAGTTTTTGCAAAGATTAGATAGCTTTTGTAATTTTTGTTCCTATTTGGTGGCTTTTTAGAAGACTTCATTCGTGGTTTGAGGTTCATGCATATCCACTTCATCTCCTATGTGAGGTATGAGTCCCCTTATAAAATTTCAGATACAAAACCATTCATCTCCCTGATACTGGGGCACATACTTCAATAGGTTGGTGAACATTTCCCAATACTGAATCATAGTCATATTTCCTTGGGTTAAGTTTTGAAATTCTATCACTTTCTTGTCAAAGAAAAGTTGCAGTAACCATCTCTTCCTGAAAGCTTGAAGGAAGAGTTCCCCAATAATCTCAGCAGGCTAAATATTTCATTCTAACTTCTCATTATCCCACCAAGTCATTGCTTCACCTGAGAGATGATACATAGCCCATTCCTCCTTGGTCTGTTCAGAAAGGTTATAGAGTGCAAAGTATTTTTCCATGTCTATAATCCAAGCCTTACCTCCTGCTTTGATAGCCTTACCATCGAACTTGTGAAATTCTACTCTTTTGAGGTCTTTCCCAAGCTCTTCCTCAATTCGTCCTCATGGACCTACCCCTAGACCACCATCTCCTTGATTGTCTTCTACATTCTTGTGGTCCCAATCCTCTCGTGCCACTCAAACTTCTTGCTCTATATAATCCATGCGAGACTCTTTCCTATTCAGAAGTTCTAGAATTTTCTCTAGCCTCTTGTTAGGTTTGTTATCATAACCACTACCACCCCCATCTTTCCTAGTGGTCACCATATCATCTCACATTTATCCTACAATACATTCACATTTATCACATCTCAAGACAAAGTTCTATGAATAAATGTTCTTATGCTACATCACATAATTTTTTTCTTTCATTTGCATACATCCCTCATTATAGAATACATACACATTCATGCATAATACAAACATTTTAGAGTCCTTCTTGAACACACCAAAAAAATATTATTTGATTTTATTTATATTTAAGGTGAGTCAATAGACCCTTATTTACAATAGGATTCTTGATACATCATTCTGATTTCTCAATGTCAGAAAGAGAACATTCCTATAGGTCCTCATCTGAATTTTCATCAAACTTTATAGAAGAGGATGGTTGAGCATGTAGGCGCTCCTTTTCCTCTTTAGTCAACAAGGGTGCATTGGGTCCACACCCTAGAGGCCAGTCCTAGATTGTGGAAATCTTTTTGATCTTAGTTGTTCACTTCTCCTCAATCTTCAAGCCTCTCTCTAGCTTGATTTGTGTAAGAGCCTAAGCTAGAGTTTCATCATCAATAATTTTGTATTAAACCTCCATCTTGGCATTTTCTTCCTTTACATCATTATTACATGAGGTCCTAATAGTTTTCCCTATCCTTCATCCTACCTTTGACCTCCCCATTCTTGCATTCAATCTAGGTTCGGTCAATTATCAGGAAAACCAAATTTGGGTTAAGGGTCAACTACCCCTAGTCAACTATGGTAGACTCAAGGCCTAGAGTTGAACCCTAAGCTCTGATACAAAATGTAATAACCCATCCTAAATTTTTACTTAACTAACATTATTGTATTTGACACATGAATGTATTCCAAATTAAAAAGACATAACTAGTGGCTAAAGTCAATCATAGCTACACATGTCCATTTAAAATGAGTCAATGATCCATATATTCACTTCAAAAGTCAAATTATAATATCAAGTTTAACTTGGCTCCTAAGCCAAAAAGTCATTACATTGTACACTTTACATCAAATACATGAATGTATTACATCAAGTTACATCTTAGACTAAATAGTATTATGAATAACTAAGGTTCTTCTTTTATGCTTTCCTCCACTGGTAGATGAAAACATGCTTGAAACACTTTACCATCCAACCACGAAGCTTACGCTTCCTCAAAATTCTTCCAATTTGAAGAATGTCTGACCCTCCATGGAAAGTTTTGCAAGAGAACAATTTGCGAGGTGGAATCTAGTGCATGCCCATACATCAACATGCAAGATCTATGCTAGGAATGGAAGGGAGTGAAATCACAAAGTTCATACATACAAATGAACTATATTGCTTGTTCAAGAATAATAAATGTGTTGCAACAACAACAAACAATAGGTTCTAGTAATGCAAACCTATACTCTTTAAACTCAATTTTGGCACCCATCCCAGAAGGTAACTTTATACTATACATCTCATAATAGCTATCTACCCTCTAGCATCATCTACCCTGAGGTGCTCTAGTCAACTAAGGTATCACTGTTTCGTTCAATTATAAAATATTCTTTCACATATGTCTTCAAAAGAAGAATCAAATTACTAATTTACTCTCTAGAAATAAATCAGATTTATGATTCAATAGAGTAATTCAACATTCAGTCATATCATTCTTATGACTATTATATACTTTTCATAAAAATTAACTAAGAACAAAAGAAGGTATGTCACAAGTATGTGTATGTACATAGACAAAGTCTATGTGCATACACATATATGTTCCTACTTAATCTTTAGATTTGTGCATAAATTCTGAAATAATCATTAATTCAAATTGCAATCATAAAATAGTATTCCATTTGACATTTCTTTAGTCAAAATTAGGAATCAGAACAAGTCTATGTTAACAGTTTCACACAACTGTTATTGTATTTTCACAATTGTGATACTCTAACATTGTTGTTTACATAAGAAAATTCATTGTTTAAACATAACAAGTATTGTTTCCTACTA
Organism: Sequoia sempervirens; assembly: GCA_007258455.2. Lineage (NCBI taxonomy): Eukaryota > Viridiplantae > Streptophyta > Pinopsida > Cupressales > Cupressaceae > Sequoia > Sequoia sempervirens. The sequence continues at coordinate 95,029,705 of VDFB02000015.1, forward strand.
AAAAATTATAAGACAAGTTGTTTGCATATGAGAATTCATTGTTTTAATAAAACATGTATTATTTCCTACTAAACAATTATAAAACAAGTTTTTTTCAGCTACAAAAATAACTTAACAACAAAACAGTGTAGTTTACAAAATATTATTCATTTTTTACATCATTGCATTACTATTTCAAACTAAAAAGTTACCTTTAATGAAAAAAACTATTGTTTTCCAACATAACATTCATTAATTGCAATCACTTATTGTTGTTTCAAGTTGTTTAGAAGCTAAATAGAAAAAATATATTTAATTGTTCACTATTTTAAAATAGAACGGGTTTTTCCACAATGAACTGAAAATAAACAATGATTTTTTTCTAGTAACAATATTATCTATATCTTCTCATTTTTCAATTTTCAATTGAGCTAGGAATTTTTTCTAACAAATCAAATAGCCCAGTTTCATTCATAAAAATAGAATGTCTAATATTCAAATCTTGAACACTTTCATTTCTGAAATTCATTGTACAACATAATAATGTAAAGAATCTAAGTTCAACATGCTTGTCAAGATAAAACCTAAACATGTATTTTAGTCAACAGATAAACATAGAAGTTTCGGGTTCTAAGCATAACTCATGCCTTTTCTAGTTTTAAACAATCATTCATAGGTCACTCAAAATCGACCATTCATATTGGTCTGGTGTGTTTCTTTCTTAGCAACAAAAACATGCACTAATTCGACCCTAAAAGCATGTTGGTTTCACACTCATAATCAGCATGCATGCTTCTTGGTTACAAGGGAACAACCCTTCGATCTTATAGATTGACCCCTACTTAGGTTTATTGAATTTAAACATGGATTTCACCACCTTTACACTAGAACATGGCAGCATTAATAATACATACTATACAATTTAAGCATTGTTTTAGTTGCTTGTTATCAGCCCAACCAATATGGATAATTCAATACATATGAAATAAGACATAGGGGTTGATACCCTTTTCATAGGATCATTAATCGATCCATAATAAATTTAATCATCATAAGAATACAAATGAATCGAAATATAAATTTCAATAGCCATCGAATGGCAAGCACAAAAGTGAGAACTAAAAGAACAGAAACATTTTATTGACTCTAAGGCTTGGCCTAGCTTTGAGAGCTAGCCGCTAAGGCTTCTAAATGATACTCATGTAACACTAGTAATTGTCTAGGTGACCCAAAACAATGGTCGATGCCCACACTACTCGGCTCAAGGTTGTGGTTATCAACATGAAAACACATTTTATAGTTTAAATGATGCAATCGACAAAATGGAAGAATGTTATTCAAATGATGAGGAAAAATGGTAAAAGAGTTTTCTTTCCAAAGTGTTCAATTTACCTGATAAATCGAGCTTTGTGTGAATCTGCCTATGATTTTTCCCCCACCCACAATCTCTTCTCTGCTTTTTCCTTTGAACCAACAACTTTTCTCCCCCCTTCTTCTCTACTTTTTTTCCCAGGTATATTCTTCAAAATGGAAACAACACACTCTCTTTTTTGCATGTTTCCAACCATTGGCATTATTGTTTTCCACTGGCCACTGCTTGGTTCAATTATTGCCATTAATTTTTGTAGCAGACCACATCCTTCATGATCTTATTTTGATTTCCATTGTATGATATTAGAATTTTATCGATTATCAAGTTTGAATTAGATATGAATTTAAATGTTTACATATATATCTATATGTATATATATATATATATATATATGTATATGTATATGTATGTATGTATGTATGTATGTATGTATGTATTTAAATGATTTCATTCATATTTTCTATGTTTTAAAATTATATATATATATACACACATTCTTGTATAATTTATTTGTTTGAGAGAGCTTATAAGTTCCAAATGCCATCTTGTAAATTAAGGAACTTTAATTTCATCTCGAGCATTCATCTATATATACTAAAATAATTTGTTTTCACTTAATTTTCACATAATGAAATCTCTTATCCTTTTTAATCATTCTTTTCAATACTTTCTTTTGTTTTCTTCAAAACATTGCATTTGAGAAGACAATTTAATCTACAAGCCATTCATTTTCAATCACTAAAGCATTTCAAGTCATGAAATTGCATTCTTCTATAGATGCAAAATAGTTTAAATGCAAGTAATCATGCCATTTGTGGTGTGTGCACCCAGATTCCAACTAGCTTACCATTTGATTTAGCTAAATAATCTCACTTCAACTATGTTCTCATCCTTCAACCTGTCACCCCTACAACTACACACACTTGCACTTGCAAATTTATTAGTAATGTTCAATTCTTGAAAACATATAAGATAATTTTAGAAAGTTTGTAAATTCAACATCAATCAAATTCTTTCATTCAATTTTTTAAATTTCCAAAAATTCCATTTAATATATATTGAATTTCTTCAATAATTCAATTTACCATAATATAATAAATATGCAATAAAATTGGGTTCTCACACTATTGATGGGAACAATTATAATTCTGAGATGAAGGAGACAATCTCAAAAACTTACCAGTATTAATAAATCTTTGGATGAGGTGACCCAAAGATTCAACCAAGATAATAAAGAGAAAAGGAGAGATGGGGTCTCCTTGTCTCAAACAAATCGAGCAGCCAAACAAAGGAGAGGGGGAGCCATTAAGAAGAACAAAAAACCTCAAAGTAGAGATCAGATGAAGCACCAAAACCACAAATTTCTCCCTAAAACCAAAATCTTTCATAATCTTAGAGAGAAGACCCCAGTCAACTCTATCATAAGCTTTAAGCAAATCCAACTTCAAGAGACAACCAACATGTTTATTAATAGATAAAGAGTGGATATTCTCATGAATAGTAAGGATGGAATCAAGGATTTTACTACCTGCAACAAATCCATTCTACTAGATATAACTAATTTGAGGAAGATCCTTCTACAATCTCACCCCCAACACCTTGGATAATATCTTATAGATGGAGTTACACAAACTAATAGGGAGAAAATCATAAAAAGAGGAGGCCCCCAGTTTCTTAGGAACAAGAACAATAAAGGAGGAGTTTAATTCCTTCAAAAGATTACATCTACCAAAAAATTCCTTAGTAGCATCCACAACATCCTTCTCAAGAATATCCCAAAAATACTAAAAAAGAACATTGGAAAAGCATCGGGACCAAGTGCTTTATTACCTTCAAAAGAGAAAATAGCACTTCTAATCTCATTCTCAAGATGGATCTGAACCATTTGTTGATTAAGCTCATCAGAGATGATATGACGAATATCTTGAAGAATATCATCCTGACACTTAGAATCTAACACACCTTCCATAGATAATAGGTTCGAGAAAAAGGAAGAAGCAGCCTACTACAAATAAACCTCCTTATCCAACACCTGATTTTTTAAATTTATAGAATTAATACAATTGGAATCCCAATGTTTAAGCATAGAGAGGTGGAAGAACCTTGTATTCATGTCCCCACCTTTTAACCACATAATTCTAGACCGTTGCTTCCAAAATTCCTCCTCCTAAGCCACAATATTGTGCAATCAAGATAAAAGGACATTATCCTTATGAGCAAGCACTTGATCATATCCAAACACTTGAATAGATTGTTGAACCGTGAAAATATTCCTACTAACATCTTCCTTCTCAACAAAAATGTGCCCAAAGGAGGACCTATTCCACCTCCTAACATTAATTTTCACATAATCCAATTTCTTATCAACCCTGTACATAGTTGAACCATCCACTTGAATGTTCCACCAGGCTTGAATCAAAATTTTTAGGTCAAGATGATATGTCCACATTTTTTCAAACCTGAAAGGAAAAAAATTTCTCCTCCCCAACAGATCCATCGAAAGGGAAAGAGGAAAGTCATTAGACCCCAACCTTGTCAGGGCCGACAATGAGAAAGAATAAGAAATAAGCTAGTCAAGGGACATAAGGGCCTGATAAAGCTTAACCTAGATAAGAGCTTCACCCACATGCCAGTTAAACTAAGTGAAAGAGGCCCCTTTGAGATTCAAATCAAGAAGATTATTGTCATTAATGAGATTCATGAGATCATATCTACTATCATTCACAATCTGAGAGCTTCCCAATTTATCAACATCAAGTAAGGGCATATTAAAATCCTCCATTACCAACCAATTGGCAATAAGATGCATAGATTTATAGGAACTAAGGTTTTCCCAAAAAAAATTCCTAGCACTCTTACTATTAGGAGCATCAATATTAGAAATGGTCCAAGAGAACTGATCACAAACATTGATGAATGAAGTAGCCATGCTACCACATGATTATAGTCCTCAAAAATTTCCAACGCCTTAATTAGATTCAGATTCCAAAAAGTAAAAATACCACTAGACATGCTATCCACCTCAGAAAAATGCATACCACAATCCTTGAAAATCTTATGTTTAAGTCTAGATAACCGATCCAATCCCATCTTAGTTTCTTGAATCAAAATAATATCAAGCTTATGATCCCTTACCAGATTAGTAAGGAGATCATGCTTGTGAGGGTGATTTAAACCTCTCATGTTCTAGGAAATGATCTTCATGAGAGCTTATGGGAGGTGCTCTTGGAGCACATATCCAACAAATTCCTTTGAGTCCCATCAGCAATATCCATTCGACTCTCCTTGTCCCTAGTAACATTAAAAGGAGGATGACCCCTACCTCTTGGTTCAGACCTCCAGTCTTACCTTTTCCTATTTCTAGTTAAAAATCCTAGAGGGGGAGATTGTTTCTTTCTATTTCTATCTTTCACCAGAATATAAGGGGGTTCAACCATTTCAAGATCACCCATTTCTCTAGATTCCTTCAATTCAGTCCTCGAGCAAACCTCCAACCCTTCAATCTTAGAACTACCATCATTTGGTAACTTAAAAAATACACTAACTAGAGACTCCAAAGGAGGGGAGCCCAAACCATCTACCTCTGGCTCTAGATCTTCAACCAAAGAGGGAGTTGCGGACCTAAGACCTTCACAAGAAACCTCATTAATAGGATGAGGTGGAATCACCTCACCACCTGGCTCAAGAGCCACTTCAAGATTTTTAGTTTTTATTTGGCCCTTAGGATCAAGATATCCTGGTTCATAACCATATCCATTACAAGTTAACCACTTGCTCCTACACTTTTAGAGGGAATTTTTTAGCCTAGTGGCCCGCTTTCTTGCAATGGAAGCAAGTGAAAGGAATAGATTCAAATTCCACCACTTGATCCCAAACACCAAACTTAGAGTTAATCTTCACCAGAGAAGGAAAATATACTGATTGTTCCACATTAACACAAAATCGAGCATAAACAAGGAAGCTTCTGGAAGCAGCCACTTGGTCAATCGATAACAAGAACCCAAAGTTACTCGCAATCCCTTTAAAGACTTCTTCATCCTATAATTCAAGAGGGAGACCTAGAATTCTCACCCAAATAGGGGTAGATAAGAAATAACATGAGTTAGGGTTAAAACCTGGTCCCCAACTTTTCAACATCAAAGAAGATTTCCCAATAAACCAGGGACCACCTGTAAGAGCTCGCAAGAGATCATCTTCACAGTTGAAGGTAAAGGAAAAGAATCCTTTAGCCATTGCAACCACATCCACCTAGCTCTTAAGATGCCACCGGTTCAAAGAAAACTTACAAACTAGCTCAATATGAGGACGAGGCCCCATAGATTTTCCTAGAAGATTCATATAATATTAGATACACATTTCTCAACTATGCAATCCAAGACTAAGATAGAATATTCTCCTATCTTCACATTAGAAAAAAAGGCCATAGGAGGCGAAGATATTTTACCTTTGGGCTTTGCACCAAAGAGGTTACGAGAAGAGACCACCCCCCATCTTACCAACCTTAGGAACCGAGTTAGAAAAAATCACTCCCAAACCATCAGTTGGCCGACCGAGGCTAGACTTTTCAGCACCAAGATTCCCCCATTTAGAGAAGGACACCGGAGAATGCGAAGCAAAAGAAACCTTAGGGGCTCCTTTCCCACAAGAAAATTCATTTTCCACAATAAGAGACCCACACCGCTTACCATCAGCCAAGGACCCACCTGACATCACCTTACCATCAACAAGTTGTCTGCCATTAACACCTGTTGTAACTCCAAAGTTTCCCACCTTTTCCAATTTTGAAATCACTCCACCACCATCACCACCACTCAAAGAGAGGTCCATTAGTCAATAGGAGTTATTTATTTTAATAAAAATGTTGTTTACTATAAAAAATAAGTTATTAAAAGTTACATAAAAAAATCATATTTTATTTACTATAAGATAAAAAATAAGTTATTAAAATTTATGTAAGAAAATCATAATTTATTTCTAATTTTTTTTTTAAACATATATTTAGAATCTATACAAAAATATTCACAAACCACTAGTTCACATTATCTCCAAATTATTAATAGTTTAATTTCTATAGGTTTCATAATTTTATAAATAAATGTTGATATTAATGTCCAACTTGCCCAAAATGTGGGACACGGTATTGTGGGCTGACCCAAACTTATATTTATATGAGTTTAAACTTTATATCTTTAACCATTTTAATAAGCTAAAAAATGATTTTGAATTTGCAAACATATTGAGGCTAACAATAAATCTTGATATTTTGGGCCGAAATAGAGAAGACAAGGGTGAGGGTGCCCTAGTCTAGTCCTATTTTGAATTTTTGGTGCTCTTCAAATAATTATTTTATTTAATTTCTAAACATTAATATACTTTCCCAAAAATGGAAATAAACAGATTATAAGCATAATTGGGCTGAAGTGCTTATGGGGGAGCCAAACATAGTATGAAATTGTCAAGGGTGACAATTTACGATGCTACAATAATTTTTTTTTAAAATAAAATTAATTAAAGAGGATAATGTGTTAGCTTAATTAAATAATTAATATTATTTAACTAATAGTGTTGAATGGATTGATAAGAGATGATGACAAGAAGTGAGTTTGTCATATTTAGGTGTCTATAGTAACAACATTTTAAAAATATCATAAACTTTGTAGTCATCTTTCTCTTATTATGTATGGATGTTCTTAGCTATGTTTTGGATTCTTATGTATTTTATATTTCATAATATTTAGTGTTGGTAAATTGCATAGCTCATATTCATTTTTTATTTTATTTTTTATTCCTCTTGATGAACTATATTTTTTTTATTCAATAATATGAACTATTTTGAGATTCACTTGACCCTCATCTATCTTCAAATCAAACCAAAACCATTAATCAATATTTTAGGAATAGAAACATCTATTGTGTATTCATAATCATGTAATATAACCAAGGAATCAATCAAAATAAAAGACATAAATAAACTTATTTCATGTGGGTCATGCTTCCATAGTCACATCATCTCTATAGGGATTTCTTACAATTAGTTTTACTTGACCTAGTCACAACTTTGGGGTCAACTAGGAAATTTGAGTTTAGTTATAGTTGTTCATTTTTTTTGGTTTAAATAACTATTGAGATATACCCTTAGGAATACCATCCTAAGTCTAAGTTGAGCTAAAAGAATAAGAGTGAAAGCCCACTCTCATAGATTTGACCTTGAACCCTCCATGCTCTATTGATAAGAAGGTTCTTACATTAATGATGACAACCCTAGACTTGAAAGTGAGAATATGTTTTACAAAATGGAATTGGTGTTTTGGAACCCAATAGATTGGTGCTATTTCTAGGGATATAAAAAATTGTGAGCTCATCTTGAGAAACTTGGTAGTTTGGTGAAGTTTTTTTGTTGTGCTTTTGTTTGGGTAAGTTGGAAGCCCGTCAACTTATACCAATAGAATGGAATTAATTTTGAGGATATAAAAATCTTAATATCATTTTGAAAACATTGGTATCTTGGTGAACTTTGCAACTATGATTTTTTTGGTAAGTCGGAAACCATAACAAAATGGTACCATTGTTAGGGATATAAAAATTGTAAGATCAACTTGAGAACCTTGGTATTTTGGTTAAGCTTTCAATTTTTATTTTGTTTGGATAAGTTAGTATCCAATCAAGTTATATCAATAGAATAGTGTCATTTTTTAGGATATTTGAAGACACAAATTAATAATAAAATCATAGGAGTTTGAATTTTTTGAGATGTTCTTGTGTTTGGGTAATTTGGTAGCCTATAAAATTATTCCAATAGATTGGAACCAATTTCTATGGACATAAAATATTGGTTCTCACCTTGAATACCTCTGCATCTCAAAAAATGGAAATAATATTTCTTTGGTACATTGAATTTTTAGCTACTGGGAAATTTTTTATTTTATCTTTATAATGAAGAGTGGTGACTCTATTTCAATCATCTTAGTAATAACAATAAAATTAAAATACTTTGCGATGGAGAGAATAAGGTAACCCAAGTACCACAAAGATAAAGGAGAATATTTCACCAATACATGAAGATATGTGTCATGGGAAGCTTATAATACTGGTAATTCATTCAAACCTACTTGTCCATTTTCAAAAGTTAGCACTTTAGGTAGAAATAATTTATCTAATTATTCAAGGGATTAAAACCTATATACTTATGAATATTTAGATGATAGTGGTATGATAAAAAATAGAGAAACATGTATAGGTCTTATTATGGTAGTATAGATGATATGTTTGTTGGTACAAGAGATGAGTATATATAATCTACTACATATCATGTTTATCAATCTTCCCCTTATCCTAGAACATTGGATAATTGTAATAATTAAATGGATGAATTTCTAGATAAACACAAAGAGGATACATTCAAAAAATTGGCCATTATTGAGAAACTCAAACAGAAATGAATATTATGCTTCTAGGTAGGATGAATAGGGGTAAGCACTATGATGCATAAATTTTGGGCTTGAGTTCTCTAGATGTAAAAACATATGATACTTGTAATTTACTTCCCATCTACAACATTGAGATGTCCATATATCGACATTTTTTTACTATGTATTAGGGGATGCATAGGTCATGTTTTTGCCTATTGCTTGGGATGTTCTTTTGTGGTTCATCTTCATCATTTTCATTATGTCATGTTATTTCTCTTCTTGGTTTGTTTGTACCACCTACATGCTTTGAGATGAGGTTCCTCAACATGTAAGTTGTTGGTGTTTTGTATGCATGTGTGATGCTTATATGCCTAGTTTACCTTTATCTTTTAGTGTATTGATATGTTTATTAATATTTACATTATGATTGAATGGTATCATGATTTGATGGCATATATATGCATTGATTTATTTTATATAATTTTTTACCCCATTTGGTGATTACGATATGCTTTGTATATTTATATATTGAGTAGGTATATGCTTGAAAATTACAATGAGTGGTTACATGTACATGGTTATTTCTCCACATGGATACACAAGTTTGGTTTATTCCCCAATGATAGTTATTCATCAATTGTAATTGAATATAGTATGGTATGTGTCATGTGTTATGATGTCTAAGATCATAAAACAAAAAAATTGGAACTTCCACAAAATAAATGCACACAATAAGCTTAGTTGCTATAATCAAAAATTTTATACAAGATATGATTTGAATGTATAAAGTAACCTTTCTTATATAGGAAAGGTGGTGAAGGTAGAAAAATAAAAAAAATAATGAATTACTACCCCTCCATTGATGGAACACTTTTTAAATCACATGACAAGTGGTCTAGTGAGTGGAAATTTTGCATGCAAGAGATGTTTCACAAAGTGAAGACACATGTCTCAACCACATGAGATGAGACAAAACTATAGGTCCCTAAGTGGAGACTTGATCAATGTGAATAGGATTTTCTCTAGGTATGTCAAAAGCTAACTAGTTTGATAAGATTTCTATTTACACCAACATCATGCTTGACCCTATGTGAACCCGGATCTGAATTGAAGGTGATTCTACAATTCCTCTATGTTGTGAATTTCCAATAAATGTTTGGTTTAATTTAATGGTTTATTTTTTTCATTTTTTGAAAATGGAATGTTAGGTGTTTAAATTATTTGAAATTTTATCTAGTGAAATAATTATATGCTTTGGAAAAAGGGGGAAAACAAAAATAAAATTTGAGTTATTTAAATTTTAGAAATTCCTTGTGTTGGGAATTCCTTTTTATATTCAATTTAATCATCTTGATTAAATGATAGTGAAGGAATGAATGTTAAAAAAATTATTTTGTTAAATGGAAAAATTGAGTAGAGAAAAAATACAAAAAAAAAGGAAAAAGGGATTAAAATAAAAATACAAATATTTTATTTGACCATTCACAATTTTTTGGGAAATTTCCCTCTAAAAACCCTCTTTTTAAAAGTTTGAAATGGGTGAATGGGGTAGATTTGAATGGGAATTTCTTGATATTTTGTTGGATTGGGATAGTAAATGAATCTTTCTTGCATGTGTGATCTTCCCTTCTCCAAATTAGAAAATTGGAAGTTTTCATGTGTTTTGATGTGCATTCAATTTCAAGGTAATCTTATTTCCCTCTCTATTTCTTGAGCTTTTTTATTGTTTTGGATACCATGCTCACCCTTAATGGAGCATAGGACTTCCCTTATAGGATTGAATTTGAAGAATTAGATTATATTTAAATTAATTTTAAAATTTTGGAAAAATATCATTTCCTACTCTCATAATGCCAAAAAAAATTAAACTTCCTAGAAATTGAATTTTATCACATGAATCGAGTGTTTTGCATGTTTGAACCTAAAGGGAACCTTCTATTTTTTAAAATTTTGAGTTTCAAAAAAAAGAAAAATTTGAAGCTTCATTAATGGAGTTTGCATGTATTTTCTTGTTTTTTCCTTCTTAATTAAATTATACAATTTTAATTTCGAGTGTGTTTTTGGAAGCTTTGGAATAGGGGGAAATGTGACTCCCCCTTAGATTTTCATAAGGATCATGTTGAGATCATGTTTTCAATTTTGTGAGCCAAATTTTATGTCATGTTTTTGTGCCACACTCAATTGTGATGTCATGATGAACCTAGATGAAGGCACTAGAGATTCATAATGAAGTGGCTCACAATGTTTCCCTAGGCACAATATGGCCTGAGGATATCTCATTGAGGATTTTTATTAATAATTTATCACTAATGACATTGGGGAAATAAAATTAACCAAGATAAGGATTTATATAGAATAGTTGGAGCACTAGTATAGGATCAGTATGAGCATAAAAGGTATTCCCACTCTAGGATCATTGGGAGTATAGGTTGGGTTTCTTGCAAGGAAAGTTGATTGCACCCAAATCTAGTTGGCCATCACTTCAACCTTTTTGATCACACTCCTTTTCTCCTCTATAAAATATTATCCTTGTACCTTGTGTATGTGCCTATGAGTGTAAATTTTTTATTCCATTGGTGTTTGACCCTAATAAGAATTTTATGTTTATGTCATTGGTGATTGTTCCCAGTGATGATATCTTATTTTCTCCATTGGTGATTATTCCCAATGTAACTATCTTGTTTTATGCAATTAGTGTTTGATCCCAATGATGATTTTATGCTTATGCCATTAGTGATTGTGCCCAATTATGATATCTTTTTTTCTCCATTGGTGATTGTCACCACTTTTTCTTGTTTTATGTGATTAATGTTTATGCCTAGTGAAGATTTTATGGTTGCTACATTTTTTTATTATTCTCAATGATGATATCGTGTTTACTCCATTAGTGATTGTGGCCAATGTGTCATATTTATGTGATTGGTTTTTTATCCCTATAAATATTTTTTGATTGTTTCATTGTTGATTACTATTAATAAAAGACATATTGTTTACTCCATTGGTGATTGTGCCCAATGTGAGAGTCTTGTTTTATGCCATTAGTATTTGTGCCTAACAAGGATTTTTATTTGATCCATCTTGTGATGTTGATTTTTTTTATGATGTGCATTTTTACTACATACTATGTGTATGGCATGTGTCTAAGCCTTCTCCCATTTTGTTTGGTGTGAGTGTCTGTATGGACCATGTGACTATCTCCTAGCATGGTGGAAATGGACCTAATGGTACCATGAGGTTGGGTTTCATGGAAACCACTATTAGGGTTTGAGGGTCTTGGGAAGAGCTCTTGGATCTTGATCAAGATGTGTAAAGGTTTTCATTTCATGTATTTCATTATTGTAAAATCTTCTAAAATTCAATTTGAAGGATATTTGAGTCCTCTTTTTTAATTTTAATATGTTTTTGTACCTCATTAAGTGGATGTATTGTATTAGTGATATGGATTCCTTTATGTGTTTTAGTGTTGGAGTCGAAAATGCATGTTATTTTGTATGATCTTTCAATTTATTGCAATGTCGGTAATAAACTTAGAGAAAATTTAAATTTGGGTTTAAATTGAATCATAAGTTAGAAAACAATATTTTTGGAATCTTTAGCTCCCCTTTGTATGTATAGTGAGTCAGTGAAAATCACCTCATTGAGGGTCATTTAGGGTTCTTGAAGTGTTATTTTTTGGGTCATACATGTTGGAAACCTTTCCCCTTCACCCCTAGTGTTTTTGGCCTTGTGTTGAAGCCTCTTATGGTCTCCCTAGCCCTTGGATTTGCTCTCCTTCATAGTCTAGTATGTGGAGAGATCGAGTGCCTAGGACCTTCTTGGTTCCCCAATCATTTTCTTTGTTTTGGAGTCTATTTTTTGTTAGGAATATTTCATATTAGATCCTAATTATTTAGTATGTATTGAGGAAAAAACCCTACCTTGAATTTTCTCACTGGTTAGTGTATACACCTAAAAATGGTCTAGATAATCTAATTAAATAAATACAATTTATTTGATTAATTAACCTTTAATTCATCTACTATTGAATAAATGGAAATATTTATTTATATAGTTCACATTTAAATTCTTATTTAATTCTTTTAATTCTTCTATTATTTCATCGTAATTAAATAAACAGGTTCACATACTTTGTTTCATTTAATTATTCATTTAATTTAATAAATAGACTTTTATATTTTGTTTTATTAAATTTAATATCTTATTTCTTTCTAAATTTGAATAAATCCAAAATATTCAAATAAAAGCATATTCTATAGCTAATCATATCTCACCTACCAAATTAGATATGAAATATCTAATTTAATTCATCTCAACCTTCACAGGAAAATTTGGAGACCAATTTGAGACAAATTTGTAGGTGAACTTCTTCATCTTCTTCCATTCATTCTTCCTATCATCTCACCAAATGTTTTTGTGGGGAGGAACAATCTCCATGATCAGCTCAGGCTTCTTCATCTTTCACCATTCAATCCTCAAGATCAAATCCAGACCTTTGCTATGTTGCCCCTTCACAAATGTGTTGTCGTGAATCTATAAATACAACCTTCTTCTACAGGAAATGGATCCCAACTTTATGCAATCTTACTTTGCAGAAATAGCATATCAAGCATTCAAGCATTTAGCAATTATCATTTAGCAATAGAATCACATAGCAATCAGTAGAATCATAATCATGGCATTCCATTTAGATTCATCATAGTTTACAATAGCTCCATTTATCTATTTTATGTCATTTGCATCAGAAGCATTTCATCATTGCACTTAGAAATAGAATCATACAAATTTAGCATCATAATCATAATCATCCCATTCTCTAGATTATCATTTTAACAGTCACAGTGTTAACCAAATCTGAGAGCCCTATGTGATTTAATAAATCTTTAGAGATAGGGAACAATGAGATGCTTTAAAGATTTTTCCTATATTTTAATTAGTTTAATTGTTGATTCTCTTGATATAATTTCTTATTAAGAAGTGTTGATTGTTATTTTACTCATTACTTATTCCACACTTACATTTTGGCACCCATCGTGGGGCCTCTAACCCCATGTTTTAACAAAAAAAATTCTGAAAAGTGTCTGTATAGGCTTCTGGCATGTTTCTTTTAGCGTGATTGAGAGATTTTACAGCGTATCCATTGAAAACTTTAGTGCATTTGATGACTATTTTAGCGCATCCATCAAAAACTATAGCACATCTGAAGACTGTTTCAGTGCATCGACTAGAAACTCCCAACGCGATTGAATGTTCCCTATTCAACTCTGTTTATCCCATTTGATCAATTATGTATCGCATCTGAAAATTTTTGTGGTGCATCCAATTGATCTTGTAGTGCATCTAATCAATTATATGGTGCATATGACCTTTGTTATAGCGCATTTGTAAATAGTGGTCTGGATCTGATGCGACCACGACTAGTGATTTCATTGCTTCTTTTGAATTAAAATGAACCAATCCTAGGGTATTCATTTGGATTAAAATACACCAATCCTAGGGTAGTCATGATACATTTTCTATCTCGGTTAAAATTAACATCATATCTTTTGTGAAGCAATATCTTCATGTAAAATAGCAAATTATCATTTGGGCTTTAAAATTGAACATTATTTACTGTGATTGTGTGGTGATAGGCCTATGCTCTCCCCTTAATTGGGTGATCAAAATGCCAGACTCATCTTTTGATTTCAAGCACTTTATGCTTTGTTAAATCCTTTAGAAGGCCTGTCGTAGTGGGAAAAAGTACTCACCCTACAGGAATGACTTGAGTGGGAATAACCAAAGCCAGGTTTTCCAACCCACTATAAAATAAAAGTGAATCTGGGGAAACCCACATTTACTAGAAGTGTGCAAGATAACCATACCCAAAATATGTGTTCTAAATATTGGGAGGTTTCCTGAGGGAGTTTATCATTTGTTGCTCCGAACGGAGCCTATCTACAAACCATAGCGTAGAATCTAGCTGTGTCAGTAGCCAAACATTGTAGTACTCATAGTGCAAGGAGAGGGAAGAATCTGCCCCCAAGACACTCACCATATAGTTTCCAAGGATTTTTTGCTCAAGGGATAAAGAAATATAACTTTGAGTATGCACCTCAAAAAGACAAAAACACGGGCACCCTCTAGGGGGTGACACGGCTGTGTGAGTGGACACAATTTTAAGATGTGGGTTGTTGAGTATAACGATGACCTTTTTGACCTTAAGAGTGAGTCTGCTTGAAGTGTATTCTTTTTCAAAAACTAGTGGAAATCAAGAAGGGTCATGTTTTATTCCAGAACATACACGTATTGTTTAGATTCTAGGACATAAAAACAATTGTTTTACAATTGCTTGTTGTGTTTTCAAATCATTAATTCAGATAAAGATCATCCAAAAAAACACAAAATATTTGACAAGTCAACCTATAAAAATTTATGATTAGGGATTGGAAATCAACATATGTCAAGAAATCCCTCACAAAAAGAGTCAAGAAACCAAAGAAGCAACTTAGCTAATTTTTTTTTTTTGGAAAGGAGATGCTTCTTATATCAAAGTAGAAAAATATTGCTTAAACATCGAACTTTTATCCATAGGTATCACGAATTTTCTATAGGATATAATGATGATTTTTCCTTAGAGACTTTATGTTCACAAGCTTATTTTCAACGAAGAGCTCTTTCACAAAAACATAATCATAGTCAACCCATTCGTCAGTCTTTCATCCCACAACCAGCAATACAATATTCCAACAAGCCAGATCAATTCTTACAATAGAGAAAAACCTTGGAAACATTAGGCTTGTCATAAAAAATCAAAGATTCACCAGCAAAGATATCCTATCAAAATACCCCAAATTCAGAAAATTACACCCAAAAATCAGCCCCTTTACTAAGAAAAACTAGACAACACTGAGAAGTCCCAAAATAGCGCATCTACCAGATACTTTAGCACATATGTCGTATCTTTTAGCACATCCACTATTCAAATAGTGCATTCACAATATGTTTCAGTGAATTTGACAAATCTTATAGCACATTTGCAGTCTGTCATCAAAACTCATAAGTGTCAAAAATTACCAGATATTTTGGCACATCTATAGTCTGTTTTAGCACATATACCCTATCTAACAACACATTTACCATATCTTTTAGCGCATCCACATTTTTTTTTAGCGCTTCTACCCTCTGTAATAGCTCATCCACATAACAAGAAAATAGAGAGCTATTAGAGACCTCTGTCAGACTGTTGACATTTTAAACTCTGGTTTTTATCAAACAGAAACATTTTTACCATCCAAATAGCGTCTTAAACATAAAACAAATAGGATCTTACAAGTCAAAGCTCTTTCAAGTTAAACCTAGATCTTGCAACTATAAAGTGTCCAACTATCAAACACAAATCTTGGTTATTAGGTTAAGTTTCATCATTAGGATTTTGTCATCCTACAATCACAAAACGAAACACAATAATCAGATTTTTAACTTGGTCTCATCAATAGAATATATCATTCTATTTGACTTTGTTAAAATCCATTGACACTCATCCAAATATTAAAGATCAAAGTTTAGTGAGAATAGAAAACACTTGTATGCCAATTTTGACAAGGTTACAAAGATATAAACTTAGAGAAAAGGAAATTAAAACACCAAAAATCATGGTTGAAGAAAATACCTTTCACAGATTCCACCAAAATGATACAAATGAAATAACCCAAGAGGATATCCAAACTACACAACAAGATCCAAATTTTCACAAATTCATGGAAAAAGTTTTGGAACAAGATATGGAAAAATACCTCTTGATGTTAGTTGAACTAGGTGCAAAACTTCCAAAATATTTTGACATTAATCAATTAAAAGAAACACCTAGAGCAGCTGAAACTAAAACACACAACACACAAAACACAAATCAAGTGGTTTTCCTAACATGCCAAATGAAAAACTTACAACAACTTCAAAATATGCAAAAAGGAACCACAAAGAGGTACTCATTATAGGACATTTTTCCTTATCCTTTTGATCCAAGTGTGGACATGATACCATTTCCTAGACATTGTGAATTCCCCAAATACAAGTACAATGGAAAAATAGATCCCATTGATCATGTGAGGGAATTTAGAACCATGAGTTTAGAATTTTCACAAGAGGAAACTTACCTAATGAGGTTATTTCCAAGGAGCTTAGGAGGTCATTGTATGGAATGGTTCTTTAAATTACAACCGAGAATTCAAAATTTTGAAGAATTAGTCAACAGGTTTATCTCACAATTTTCCTTCAATATTCAACATGAGGTAACCATAAAAGATCTTTACAACATGAAACAAAAGAATGGTGAGACATTCCTCTCATTTCTACAACGATAGAAAAAGTTGTTTGCTAGATATCCTCATTCTATACCTGAAGAGGAAAAGATGGAATTATTCACTGACAACTTAGCTGATGACATGAGATATAGGCTTGAACTGCAATGTCCCCCTACATTTGAAAAAGTGATTGAAAATGGAATCAAGATTGAAGAAGCCTTGGTCAAAATAGGAGTGATTAAACATTACAATGAAGTATCAAACAATAAAAATTCCTCAAATCACTATGGCAACAATGATAAACCTAAATTTTGGAAAAAAAATAGAAATACTGGAAACAATGATGCTAAAAATGACACACAAAATGTGAAACTAGTATTCAATTTGATGGAAACAACTGTAAAGACTAATCAAAATGATAACCAAAACATCAATCAAGGTACCACTCAAAACAACAATCCAAACAATGGAGAATCTTGACCACAATCATATCAAAGACAATCCAATCGATGAAGATTTGTACCATTGAGACAAAGACTGGAATCAACAATGAGAGAGCTTATTGCAAATGGACTTATTACCTTACCTAAAGCGAGAAATTGGGAACCAAAAGTAAAACCATCTTGGTGGAATGATGCTGACTATTGTAACTTTCATAAAAACAAAGGATGTAAAATGAATGATTGTATGCAATTGAAGCATCTAATACAAGATTTGATTGAAAACAAGAAGGTATTTGTCGAAGGACATCCAAAAACCAATGATCACAGTGTGTTTACAAATCCTTTACCAAATTATGAAAAGTGAGAATCTTCTTCAAACAGTAAAGGTAAAAATGTAAACTAGATCTATGATAGCACTATTCATTATGTTTCTGAGGTTGAAAAGAATAATGCCACTAATAATCAAACTGATAACATTAGCATCAATGATATCATATCACCAAACATGATCCCAAACATAAACACATCCAACAACCAAATCAATGTAATAAAAATCAAGGAAAGACAAGAATATCAACCAGTTAATGTGACAACAAGGGGGCAATCCAAATTGATACTGAAAGGAGTTCCATCTAAAATAACTACTCCCCCTTCAAATCAATACAACATAGTCGATCAACTACAGAAGATACCGACACAAATATCCATATTGGAATTCCTTAAAATTTCTCCATCCCATAAGAAGGTTTTGGAATAGGCTCTTGTGGCCACCACGGTACCCAATAATCTAGATGTCTGTCAATTTCAAGGTATGGTGGAACATTTAACCATGCCTCATTGTCTATCATTCTTTGAACATGATGATGTGTAACTTAATAATCCACACAATGCAACCCTTAATATAGAAGTTTTAATCCATAAACACCATGTTAAATGTGTCCTAATAGATGGTGGAGTTGGTTTAAACATTTGTACTTTAAAACTGATCTATGCACTAGGTTATTTTGACAATGCTATTGATGCTGGAAGGAAGATCACAATAAAAACCTATGACAAAGAAGAGAGATTCTCCAAGGGGTTGATTGTGTTACCAATTCAAGTGGGACCAATTTTCAAGAATATAGTTTTCCAAGTGTTAGAAAAGGAATTGGCATATAATATACTCTTGGGACGTCCATGGATTCACGAAATGCAGGTAGTACCTTCGACCTATCATCAGTGTTTAAAATTTCTTGTCAATGGACAGGAAGTCACTATTTCAGTTGACTACAATAATCCCTAGGCTTGTAACATGCTTAAAGCAACTCAAGACACTTTGGTGCCCCATAATAGAGAAGAAAACACTTCTAGTTCATCCAGTGGTGAAAAGAAACTAAATTTTATATCCAAATTGGTTGAGAAAAAATACCAGTCAAAGGAAACAACTGTTGTTGACTCCACTTCATCAAGCAATGAAGATCCACTGAATACTCTATCACATCAATTCAAAGACAAGATCTAGTTAAAAGACAAGGGCTTGGGAGAATATTCCATTGAGCCATCTTTATGTCTTCCACAATTGCTGCCATCTCGAAAATCATATGGGCAACCATCAACAAAAACACAACAATCATCACAACCTACCATGGTTCTAGATGAAAGGTTTGTAAAAGCAGGTACTCTAAAAGACAAATCAGAAGACAAGGACATTCTCAATTGTCTCTACAAAGATGAAGAAGAATCAACATTAGCAACTATCAACATAAAGACATATCAATATGGAAAAGGAAAAGCTATCTTGGAGAAAATGGGGTATGAAGGACAAGGAACTATTGGTAAAAGAAAAGAGGGAATTGTAGAACCCATCCAACCACTCACACGTCAATCAAAGGACAAAACAAGATTGGGTTATATAGGAGAAACAAAAGAATAAACCACTCATAAAGTTGTTGAAAGGATCCTTCAAATGAGAGATAGCTCTAAAACAAATTCTAATGAATATAAGTGGGATTCTTTATCATAAATATCATACAAGGACATATAAGTTGATGTTATAAAAGAGTATGTACCCACACGTGAGGAGGGACAAAGTTCAGGGACTACACCCCTTGTATTTGGATCACAAAATATCGATGACTCAAGTGAGGATGAACAAACATCGAGTGAAATAGACAACTTGGAGGAGAGTAATATCATAGACCTTAACATCACCACTGCAAATTTTGACAACATGGCTATTGGAACCCTCACTGCCATCGAGTTTACCCAATTTGAGGAGATTTTACCCTTAATGCATCCTGAACTTATTGACTGGGAACCAACTAAACCTATTGATATACCAATCTTTACGAATGATGGTGCCATCATAAATTTTCTTTGCAGTGACACACCTAACACAAGTTCTACTCATTAAGCTCATAATAATATTTCAAATCAAGAGGGTGCCAAATCTTCCAGTTGCAAAATTGAAAACAAGAATAATGGATCTAATGGTGAAAACCATTCTATGGCAGCATTAGATCTCGATAAAGTAAAAACAAAGAACACATCTAACAGTGAAAACCTCTCCGAGGCACTAAAATATGGGAGATTTGACACCCTTCGAGAGCACTATCATGAAAGGTCATCACTATTGGTGGAGCTTACCCAGTCTATCAATCTTGGCACAACAAAAAAGGAAAAAAATCTACATTTGGCAGCATCTATGATAGAACAAGAGAAGCCCAAATTTACCAAATTCTTTGAAGAGAGACATATCAACTTTGCTTCATCTTACTGTAATATGACAAAGTTGGATATAGATCTTCTGATGCATCATTTATCTCTATCATTCATAATAAAACCAGTAAAGAAAAAAACTAAGTAAAATGCATCTGCATATCACCTTGATGGTAAAAGTTGAGCTGAAGAAGTTGTTAGATGTAGGATTCATCAGGTCTATCGATTATGCTAAGTGGATTTCTAATATTGTACCTATATCTAAACTAGATAATAGTATCATAATATGCACAAATTTTAGAGATCTAAATAAGGCATGTCCAAAGGATGATTTTCTTTTACCAAGCATTGACATTATTGTAGACTTAACAACAGGACATGCCATGTTGTCACTAATGGATGGCTTCTTAGGATACAACCAAATCAAGATAGCACCTGAAGATCAGGAAAAGATAGCATTCACCTATCCTTGGGGAACATTCTATTGGAACATGCCCTTTGGGTTGAAAAATGTAGGTGCAACATACCAACATGCAATGACCACTATTTCCCATGACATGATGCATACTTTTATGGAAGATTATGTGGATGATATATTGGAAAAATCATATACCAGAGAAGGACATGTGGAGATCCTGGGAAAAATCTTTACTAGACTAGAGAAGTTCAATGTCAGATTAAACCCTAAGAAATGTGTGTTTGGTGTCACACCAGAAAAAATCCTCAGATGCATTGTTTCAAAAAAAGGTATCGAAGTGGATCCAGATAAGGTCAAAGCAATAATGGAAATGCTACCACCAAAGAATATCAGTCAACTACGGTCTCTACAGGGAAGACTACAATCAATCAAGATATTTATCTCCCAATTAGTAGATAAAAGCCATTCATTCAATCATCTACTACACAAGAATGTCTCTTTCAAGTGGGATCAAGAATGTGAAACAACTTTCAATAAAATAAAGCAATATCTAATGTCACCTCCCATACTCATGCCACCTATAGAAGAGATACCATTGTTACTATACATTGCAACAACAAACATTTCTTTAGGAGCTCTATTAGCATAGGAAGATCCTGAGGGAAGAGAACAAGCTATCTATTATATCAATAGGACTTTGAACATTTATGAAATAAATTACACCTTCATCGAGAAAGCTTGTTTGGTGGTGGTATTTGCAACCCAGTAGTTACGACATTACATGTTGACCCATATAATCAGACTCATAGCAAAGATTGATCCATTCAAATATCTACTCAGCAAGGCTGCTCTAATAGGGAGATAGCAAAGTGGGTCATGATCTTAAGTGAATTTGACATCCAGTATGTAGATTGAAGAGCCATCAAGGGTCAGCTAATAGCCGATCAATTATTTGAAGCTCTGTTACTAGATAATCATCCAATGAGCATTCAATTTCCTAATGTAGACATTCTGACTATTACCACACAACAATGGTTGCTTTATTTTGATGGATCATTTACACAATGCAGGTCTAGTGCGGGAATTCTATTTGTTACATCTCAAGAACATACCATCCCAAAGTCTTATAGACTTATGTTTCCATGTACTAATAATGTAGGTGAGTATGAGGCGTTAATTATTGGCATCAAAGTGGCAATTGAATGTAAAATCACAGAACTACAAGTATATGGAGACTCACAACTAGTCATCTATCAAGTAAATGAAAAATATCAGACAAAGGATGAAAAGCTCATGCCATATAAGAAAATGATAGATGATCTCAAAAATTATTTTGTGGATATCAAGTTTGAACAAATTCCAAGGGTGGAAAACAAAGTTGTGGATGCTATGGAGACAATTGCTTCTCTCTTGTAGTTACTAGAAAAATGAGGTCGCTATGAGTTTATGGTAGAGCAAGTGTCTAACCCTTCTTACAATAATCTAGATTCTGAAACCATATGCCAATTAGTCAATGTTGAATCCTTAATCTATGGAAAAACCTATTCTTACCTTAAGGACAATATCCTTCCTTCCGATCTTTCAAGAAACCAGAAATGTAACTTCATTCACCAATCTACATGACATACCTTAATCGTTGACATACTTTACCATCAAGGTATAGATGGTACTCTTCTTCGGTGTCTAGAACATAACAAGTCTGAGACAACTTTACATGAGGTTCATGAAGGTATTTGTGGAAATCATTCAAGTGGACTAACCCTAGCAAAGAAAATCCTCCATTTGGGATATTACTAGCTGAACATGGAGAAGGATTCCTTTCAGTTTGTTAAGAAATGCCAGAAATGTCAGATCCATGGTAACTTAATTCATGCACCAGCGCAATAATTGCATTTTTTTACATCAACATGGCCCTTTTGTCAGTGGAGACTGGACCTGGTAGGAAAGATAAATTCGTCTTCATCCAATGGGCACAAATTTATAATCGCAGCAACATAGTACTTTACAAAATGAATAGAAATGGTTCCTTTAACTACAATCACTGGAAAGTAGATCTGATCTTTCATACTGAACTACCTCATCTATAGATATAGAATTCCCCAGTCCATTGTCTCACACAATGGTCAACCTTTTAAAAATCAGGATGTGCAAGAACTATGTGAGAAGTTTCATATCCAACATCATTTTTCAACATCGTACTACCCTCAAGGAAATGGCCAAGCAGAGGCCTTAAACAAAAAAATTCTAAAAAATTCTAAAGAAAACGGTTAACAATGTTGGACGTGATTGGCATGTTTAATTAAATCCTTCTCTTTGGGCATACAAAACTAGCATTAGAACACCTTCAAGAGCTACATCATATTCCTTGGTATATGGAATAGAGGCTATATTACCCATTGAGGTTGAGATTCCATCACTCAATGTCTCACTAAAGGGTATCATTACAGATGAGGATTATAGAGTCTATATACTACACGAATTGGAATTGTTGGATGAACACCATCAACAAGATGTAAACCATCTGAAGGAATACCAATAGAGAATTTCCAAAAGCTACAATCATAGGGTAAAGCCAAGATTCTTTTAGGTTGGTGACTTGGTTCTAAAAGAAAACCCTAGAAATCAATAGGATAGAGAAAAGAAAGGGAAGTTTGAACCTAACTGGCTAGATCCCTTTGTCAGCACATCAGTTTATGGATTTGGAGCCTATCAACTATCTACACCTGAAGGGGATCTATTTGATGAACCTATCAATAGTATCCATCTCAGAAAGTTCTACACCTAAATCACCTAGTGCACGGTTCAAGTTTTGGAAAATGGTTACCTTGATGAAAACTTGGCACATAGGCATGTTGGTGATAGAAAAATACAAAAAAAAAAAATCAAAAAAGAAAAATACAAAAGAAAAAAAAGAAAAGAAAAAAAAAAAAAAAAATTCATAAAGACTAAAAAAGTGCAATAAAAACATGTAGTGAAAACCTAGAAACAGGCGGTACTTGTGATTTAAACCAATAGTTCCATCTATTAGAGGCATGTCATGGTCGTTCACTTTCATCATCATTTTCCGTCCATTATCATATCATTGCAATGTGGTCATGTCCCACCCTAGCTTGGGGGAAAAATCTAGATCTCACTGGGGGAAATAAATTTGAGCTTAAACAAATGGACAAACAACAGTAAGACAAACGCAACAAAAAAAATGATCAAAATGCAACCCAACATTGAACATCAATCAGCATCAGAAACACATCAAACATCCATATTGTATCAAAATCCAAAAATAGGTCAAAAGGTAGTCAAAAAGTCAAACATGAAGTCATCTAGTCAAACTACGTGGTCTCTGCATGTATAATGTAGGCAAGGCTAATCTTTGATCAGCCCTCGAGGCCCCTAGGATAGGTCTTTAGGTTAGGTTTGGTCAAAATCTCAAAAAATCTCGAAAACATCAGACAATCGAACATAAAATCAAATCAAAATGGATGATCTAATCTAAATAATGGTTGAAATACTTTAAGCAAAGGTTAGATAGTTGTACTTTGATCTTTGTTATCATTTCTTTGGAGCAACTCGATGATGTATTGAACTAGAGAAGGTAGGAAGGAGAATGGTATTTTCTTTGTCTACTATCTATGAGTTAATCATTATTATTATGTGAATTGTCGTGAGACATACTCTACAAAGTATCACTGATGACATTCGGAATTCACATAGGAAACTGATTGATTCTTGTCTGTTTACACAATAAATGCTCAGGTAATCTCAGTTTAATTATACCTAGATGCTTGTGTTCACTTGCAATATCAAAAATCATGGAATTAGTACTCAGGTTATCATGGTCTAAATTATACCATCGATGCTTGTACTCACTTTCAACATTTTAAAGCTCTATGATGATACAAAGCACAATAAATGGAATATTAAGATGCCAATGTTTGCATGTAGATTTGCATGGTAAAATAGATTGCATTCATGATAGTTTTACATCTACAGAGTGTTTGTTACAAAATTTGGCAAAGGATTCAAAAATGATGATATCTTTTCTCATAATGGATTGAGTATACTTGAAATTAACAAAAACATCATCATTATCATGTAGATGCATAGTCATTTTCATTACATACATTGGAAAGCATTCATACATTTGAATCAAATAATTTGCATTAATCATATCATATTTTTCATATCACACATCATAAAACTGCATGAGAAAACTATCAAAAACATACTCAATATCATGTGATTACATTTCCATATCGTACACCCATTCATTATATCATACAATCAATGTACCATTATATTCATCATTTTTCCTCCACTTATTACATCATGTATTTGCATTTAAAATATATCACAAGAATAAACATACACATATCTCATTTACATCGCATGTCATATATCATTAAAACATCATATCCATTATCATGCATATAGGCACATTATCATATAAATTGGAAATGCAAATCATCATGCATCCATTTCATCCATGTAAATAACTACATACATCATGCATTCATACATCATCATTAGGAACATAGTCACATTTAAACATCATAGATAGAACATCATAAATCATAGCATATCATCATGATTGTAAATTGCATCCATAACATCATAATATAAGGATCATCACATGGCATATAGAACATAGAAAATAAATGCATCCATCATAGAATCATATAGAACATGTAATAGATTGATAAAATCCACTGCATATCATATAGATCTCAAAATCATAATGTCAAGTATACAATGATGTATAAAATGAAGAGAGATATATCATCAAAAATGGTTGTGAATCAAAATAATCAGAGTGTACATCGCATCTCAAAATAAAACAGAAGGTACAATCATGAAACTATGTGTTGCTGGCTCTAGACAGTGTAGGCATCTCTAGACTAGTCCCTCCACCACCAGATGTACTGAGATCTATTGAGTCTCTCGAGAGGGGTTGTGTCACACCTCTACTCATGGTCCTTGACTGACTCCTACCAGATCGAGACTAGGTATAACTCACTCTCTACTCAGAGGGAACTACATCATACTACCAACCTTTGTAGTACTCTACCTCCCAACAAACACAAACAACCTCTCACATATAACTGCTACAAATGTACCATCCACCAATCTCTGCAATCTCTCAACAGTTGACTGAGCCTACTCTGCAGCTCATCTAGTAGCATCTCTCTCAGCTATCAATGAGGAAATATGTGTCTGAGCCACTACCAACTGTCCCTATACCTGAGTGAGAGCATGTGCATGAGATTGGGCCTGTGTCTACATCTAAGCCTATGTCTGCACCAATAGATCCTAATCCTAAACCAGCTGACCCTGTAAGGTCTGCACCTGCACCTATAGGTTCACAATCTACATCTACTATTGCTGGGAAGGTACACTAATCTGAACACACTGCTATGTAGGAGCTACCACTGCTTGCATCTTACAAGGCATCATATACTCCTGCACATCTATGGCTGGACCCGCCCACCTACACCTGACCACCTGCACCATCTCCACCACCACCTCCTCCATCATCTCCACTATCATATCCATCCTCGTCTCCACTGCTACCCTCCTCATGCTCATTTCCCTCCTCATCACCACTGCTCTTGAAATCCTCCACACCAACCTCCTCTCTCCTCTATCGACAATCATGTGCAATAGAAACCTCCTCCTTAGTAGGTAGTGGAACAGGCTCATTAGGAAAGGTAATTTGTGGAAAAGAATGTAATACTAGATACTCTACATAATCAGCTGTAATAGGTGGATCGACAATATCAGAACGAATAACCTACACTAGAGGTTGTAAATCCTAATACTCCTAAACAACGACATCATATGAAAGACCAGGTCCCCAATCTGCAGAATCTAACTGACGACGAGCATAATGAGCAACACCCTAGGGCATACCCTAAACAATACCATATTGTCTGAGCACTCACCTAAACAAAAATCTCTCTAAAACCCAATGAGTTCGACCAATCAATATCATCGACTGATAGAGATAAGGCAATTGAATGTTTTCATCATCCTAGTGATCGCAATCTAAGTAGGGGAGCCATGTCACAACCTTTATATCATCCAATACTGTCCTCCAATGATCCAACTTACCCAGTCTAGGATGAGTAAGTCAACTAACGTATATATGCACATATGGCCACATAGTGGGTCACTGCCTCACCATCACTAGACGCATAACAACAATACGCTCCCATGCCCACACCTGTAGTAGAGTAACTCCTGATGACAAACTGCGACCTCTACGATAGACAGCCGAATTCAAATCATGATAAAGATAGGAAATAATACACATGCCCCAAGCATATCTCATACCATGCACAATCATGCTCTCCAACACACGGCCCCAACCAACAAAAATTCCCTTTGACCTATGATTAGGAAAAAGGAACCCTCCAATGAAATAGGAAAGTACTGTAGGCAAAGTGGCATAGGCGTCCACCATCTTGTGCCATGGAATCCAATATCCAGAAATAGTATCATCCTGAAATACTCTGCGGAGAGCATCGGTCTCGCCCTGCTCTAAAGAATCATAAAATACAATGTCACCAACAACAAATATCCTCAGAATCTGCTAGACATCGTCAAGAGTGATTGTCATCTCTCTATTAGGAAGGTGGAAAGTATTATTCTCACTATGCCACCTCTCTACTAGGGTTGTTAGGAGACCTCGATTAATCCTAATTCGAGGCATATCTAATAATGAAGACAAACCACAACGTGTAATAACTACAATCTCAGGCTATGTTAGTTATGGTATCAAATTGAAAGCCCTAGGGAACTACTCTCAAAGCTGCAAGTTTTTCAAAGCCTCCTATCATCATGAAATGTTCAAAGTCAGTACTCTTTGTCACATCATCAAACATCAATTATCCTATCAAATCTAATCAGCTTTAGTGAGAATTTTTTATCAAATCTCATGAGCAAGCATCATCAAACCTCACCTATCATGAGGTCAATTAATCAAATCAACCTCATCATGAGGTATATCAAACAAACTATAATTATTCCTCACCTATCATGAGGATAATTATCATGAATCATATCAAACCAACAACTAACACAATCGAAATTGATAAAATCAAGGATAAAATTGACAAACCACATCATTCTAAGTTGGATGTGCTAAAATAGTGTTTTTATGTGCCACAACATCAAAAGCGCCATTAAAACACATCTATGCGCTAAAACAGGTGCTCAAAGTGCTAATTCATCAGATGTGCCATTACAGGAAATAAATGCGCTATTTTAGGACATCAAAGCGCCATTACAGTGGATGCGCTATTCTAGGGGGTCAAAGTGCTAATCTATGAGGTCAATGTGCTGAACTATCCTAAGTGCTAAAAGTCTAGGTTAAAGCGCTAGAACATCTATCCTAAGTGCTAAAACTTTCAAAGCACTATTCTAGCCTATCAAAGCACTACAAAAATTAACCTAAGCACTATTTTATTAAAAGCGCTAAAATAGAAATTGAAAGTGCTACTGCGGAGCTTAGATGCACTAAAAGAATAAAAAAACTTAAAATCCAAAAATAAGCACGAAAAATGAGAAAACACGCAAAACAAGGAGGTTCACGGGTATGTACCGAAGGTCCGTAGGTGGCCAGGTGGTTGTGTCATCACACGTCCTTGGATCAATGAGTGTGGTAAGGGATTGGAATTTTGCACAAAATTGCTCTCACACCAAATCTTCAAACTCCAAATGCACAAATGAATTCAAATTTACCCCTTTTTTAACTTTTTAAAGGTTAATTAAAGGGATTTTAATTGGATTTATTTACTAGAGGATTAATTCAAAACTCATCATAGGGGCATCTTTCAAACTATTTGTCGGGAGATAAATTATTTCATCGTCAAATCCTTATCAAATCATCAAAAATCATTAGAAAATCATGAAAATTTGAGAAATTCCAAAAAAATCAAATATTCATCAATTTATCTCCCGAGGGGGCATATATCCATCATCACCTGAAAATCAACGTCTCGGGCATACTAAATTTTTTTTTCGTTAATACTAGCAGCAACAACAACAATTTTTTTTGAAGCAATATGTAAACACATCACTTCAAAGAGGGGAAAAATGTATACACATAAAAATGGTCTAAATAATCTAATTAATTAAAAATGATTTATTTGATTAATTAACCTTTAATTCATCTACTATTGAGTAAATAGAAATATTTATTTATATAGTTCACATTTAAATTCTTATTAAATTATTTTAATTCTTCTATTATTTCATCTTAATTAAATAAACAGGTTCACATACTTTATTTCATTTAATTATTCATTTAATTACTTAAATAGACTTCTATAGTTTGTTTTATTAAATTTAATATCTTATTTCTTTCTAAATTTGAATAAATCCAAAATATTCAAATAAAAGCATATTCTACAGCTAATCATATCTCACCTACCAAATTAGATATGAAATATCTAACTTAATTCATCTCAACCTTCACGGGAAAATTTGGAGACCAATTTGAGACAAATTTGCAGGTGAACTTCTTCATCTTCTTCCATTCATTCTTCCTATCATCTCGCCAAATGTTTTTGTGGGGAGGAACAATCTCCATGATCAGCTCAGGCTTCTTCATCTTTCACCATTCAATCCTCAAGATCAAATCCAAACCTTTTGTATGTTGCCCCTTCACAAATGTGTTGTTGTGAATCTATAAATACAACCTTCTTCTATAGGAAATGGATCCCAACTTTGTGCAATCTTACTCTATAGAAATAACATATCAAGCATTCAAGCATTTACCAGTTATCATTTAACAATAGAATCACAAAGCAATTAGTAGAATCATAATCATGGCATTCCATTTAGATTCATCATAGTTTACAGTAGCTTCATTTATCTATTTTATGCCATTTACATCAGAAGCATTTCATCATTGCACTTATAAATAGAATCATATAGCTTTAGCATCATAATCATAATCATCCCATTCTCTAGATTGGAATTTTAACAATCACAGTGCTAACCAAATCTAAGAGCCCTCTGTGATTTAATAAATCTTTAGAGATAGGGAACAATGAGACACTTTCAAGAGTTTTCCTATATTTTAATTAGTTTAATTGTTGATTCTCTTGATATACCGTCTTATTAAGAAGTGATGTTTGTTATTTTACTCATTACTTATTCCACACTTACAGTTAGGAATCTAGTGCTTCGGAATGACTACAACATCTAATAGGGAATATAATACCAAAATAGTACTACAACACTAGATTGGGAATCCAACACCAAACTTGGACACTTGAGAATCTTCTTGTTGGTATTAAGGTGTCTCAACCTTAGTGATTCCCTTGATTAATTTATTAATTATTTTCCTCTAAGTTTTTGATTTAATTTATTATATGCAATAATATTTGTTTCCAAATTGCTAGGTCACTTTGTGGGACCTAGCGAAGAGTTGGCATCCTACATTCAAGGTGTACAAATGAAAAATTGTGACATGTCACATGGGCACTTCATCAAGAAAGGTAATTGTTTATACATAAAAATGGGCACCACGTTGACATGTAACAATGTATTTTGGAAATAATTATTGGTGAGGTCCACTTGTGTGAGTGTTTATCTCTTCAAAAAAGTGGAGACAAGGAAATGTGACACTTGTCATACTGGGGCTCCTTTGAGTATTTGAAATTGTAAAAACCTCAATGATGAGCACCCTTACACAATGTGGCATTTTTTTGACTTGTTGACTAAATATTGAAGAGGAAACTTGCTTAATAGAGACTAAGTTGTCACTCGGAGTGACTAGGAATTGTGGGTGAGTTATATTTTAGCAATAAATTTAATTTTCTCTATGGGATGCCTAGCATGTGAGGTTGCTTGTTTTTTTGAGTTTCAAGCCTTGCATGTTGTTGCATGTTTGACAAGTGGCTAATTATGTCACTTTTGACTCATGCATGTTGTTGATTTTTAGTTTGCAAGCATGTAGACTAGGAGATTGACACATGAAAAAAATCAAAACCCATGTATGAGAAGATTATATATTGATTCCTTAGTGAAATTTTTTAGAGAGCTTGATTGTAGTTTTTGAGACATCATTATGTTGTCGGATTCACTCTAGATTTGTATCATAGTGAAACAACACCTACAAGAGCATAGACTCTGCACATTGTATTGTAATAGACTTTTATTAAAAATACAATTGATCTATGCTTTAGTGTGTCGGATTTTTCTTGAAAGGTTTTTTCCATCTAAGTTTTGTGTTATGTGTTTTAATGGTTTAAATCTTAAATTAATCTAATTGCATGTGCATTCTTAAGTGAAACAATTAAATATTTGAAACAAAGTTTTGCAACCTCTTCCTTGTTTTATTTTCATTAGCAAAACATTTATGCACTCATCTTTCCTTTCAGTTAGTATCGAATCTTGGCCAACTTTTTTATCCTTGGTGGGTTAAAATGGTTTTTTGTTCTTATCTAGATTCAATGGGAGTTCTTGTAAAGAGAACTTTGTAATCTTGTTGGAAGTTTTAAGATGGAAAGCACATCTGGAAGAATAGAGATGGAGAAATTTAATGGTAGTAATTTTGAGTTGTGAAAACAAAAAATTGAGGATATGCTCATAGATAGATATCTATGGACTATAATATCTAGTACAAAACTAGCAACAACCTTGCAAGAGGATTTGAACTTAATGGATCAAAAATACAAGGGTATAATAAGACTCTGTTTGGATAATTCAATGCTCTTGAGTGTCCATGAGGAGAAGACTGTTGTTGTCTTTGGAAGAATCTTGGTGATATTTATCAAGGGAAATCCTTGGTAAATAAGTTATTCTTGAGAAATAAACTATATTCTCTTAGGATAGGGGAAGGAGAATTAGTTGTTGATCACTTAAATACATTTAATATGATAGTGTCTTAATTAGGTTTTGTTGGTGTGAAGATTGAAGATGAGGACCATTGCATACTTCCACTATGTTCTTTTCTAGACTTGTGGGACCACTTGGTTATGACTATTGGAAGAATAATCACCACCTTCAAGATGGAAGATGTGGTTGCTTTGTTGTTGTCTAAAGAAATGTAGAGGAAGTCTTATGAGATGGGCAAGGAGGCCATGTCTATTCATGATAGATCGAAGGAGAGAGACAAGAAAAAGGATAAGAATTCTAAGTCCAAGTATCTAGGGATATCTATGTCTCTTGGTAAAAATTACAATGCTAAATACTAGAACTATGGTAAATAGACATTTCTGGAAACATTGTAAAGATGAGAAAAAGAATAAAAGTGATAAATCTAATTCTAAATCCTCATATAAAGATGTAGATGCATTTATCATAGCCTTGGAGAAACATGAATTAGAAGATGTGTGGTTGATTGAATTAGGTTCTTCTTTCCATATGGCCTCTCACAAAGATTGGTTCTCAAAGTATGAAGATTATGATGATGGGAAGGTGTGTCTGGGTGATGACTCTCACCTGAAGATTGTTGTTCATGGAAGAGTTAGGATTCGATTCCACAATGTTAGAGTGAGGGGATCAATGTTGTTCTACACATCCCTGGTTTTGCAAAAAACATACTCTTAGTGAGCAAGTTGGGTGATGCAAGAGTGCAGGTTGTTTTCTCGAGTAGTGAATGCAAGATGACCAAAGGTGCTATGGTGCTTTCTAAGGGTGTTCGGATTGGCACTTTGTATAAGCTATATGCATGCACAGTTTAGTGAAATAGTGATTTTGTGAATTCCAAGAAAAGGTCTTTGGATTCTTCATCCTCGCCATTTAATCAAGTAGAGAAGAAGAGTATGGTTTCTACATATGATGTTCATGCTTTCTAGGTACCTAAGGGTTCCAATTCTTTGGAGATAAAGCTCCTAGTAGATAAAAAAATGTTCTGGAACCAAAGGCTTGGCCATATTGGTGAGAAGGGTTTTAGAGCCCTAAAAAATAAGATCCTTGTTGAAGTCCTTGATGATTGTAATCTTGAGTTCAAATTTTATGAACATTGTATATATGGAAAACAACACCATGTTTCTTTTTATTCTAGTTCTCATAAATCTTCTAGAGTTTTGGATTATGTGCATTCTGATGTGTTTGGTCTTGTTAATATTCCTTCATTTTCTAGATCTGTGTATTTTGTCTCATTCATAGATGACTATTCTAGAAGGACATTTTTATGCTTCCTCATATTTAAATTTGAAGTTTTCAGTAGTTTAAGGAGTTCAAATCCTTGGTTGAAAATTATATTGGTAGAAAAATCAAATGCTTGAGGATGGATAATGGTGGTAAGTTTTTTTCTACAAAATTCGATAGGTTATGTAAGGACCATGGGATCAAGAGACACAAGAAAACTCCATACACTCCTCAACAAAATGGAGTTACAAAGAGGATGAGCATAATGCTTATGGAGAGGGCTAGGAGTATACTTAGTGGTTTTGACCTTGAATATAAGTTTTAAGATAAACTTGTAGCGATTTCATGTTATTTGATCAATAGATCTCCTACTTCAGCTCTCACCTATTGAGGCATGGTCTAGCAAGAATCCCTTGATTATTCATCTTTGATTCTTTGGTTGTGAGGGATATTCTCATGTGCCTAATTTGAAAAGATTTAAGTTGGAGAATAAGGTAGTGAAGTGTATCTTCATCAGCTATGGTGTCATTGTGAAAGGGTACAAGATTTGGGATGTAGTTTCAAAGAAGGTGCTCTACAATAGAAGTGTGATCTTATGTGAGTTGAAACCCTCCATTGTTGATCTAAAACTAGAGAAGGAAGAGAAGAAGAAGGAGGTAGTTCAAATTCCACCTACTCCTACGAGACAGATGAAATACACAATCGTGGTGGGCCTAATGAAGAGGAGAGCTCTAGCAGCTCTGACAGCTCTCAACAAGAGAAAGAAACTCAATTTCTGTCATTGAGGAGGTCTACATGAGAAAGGAGACAACTAGATAGATTTGGATATTATATGTTAGACTCAAATTGCATATTTTCTTTGATTTCTAACACTAATGAACCTAGGACTATTAGAGAGGCTATGGGTATGCATGATGCAAATTCCTTGATGGAAGCCATGGATAAAGAGATGGCGGCATTGAAAAGAATGCTACATGGGATTTGGTACCTTTTGCTAAAGGACAAAAACCCATTGGTTGTAAATGGGTGTTCAAGAATAAAATGGGCCTTGATGGTGGTGTTGAGAAGCATAAGGAAAGGTCGGTCACGAAGGGATATTCCTAGGTGGAGGGAATAGATTATGGTGAGATTTTATCACTTGTAGCTAAGTTGAAAGCCATTCAATAATTTTTATCACTTGTAGAAGCTTATGAATTTGAAGTTGACAAAATGGATGTGAAGACAACTTTCCTTCATGGTGATTTGGAGGAGGAAATTTATATCACAACCAAAGAATTTTTTTGTGAAAGGAAAAGATAATTTGGTATGCAAGTTCAGAAAATCTATGTATGGTTTGAAATAATCTCCTAGGATGTGGTACTAGAAGTTCAACACCTATGTGTTTTCCTTGGGATTTCTAAGATCTAAATCTGAACATTATGTCTATTACAAGACTGATATAATGGTCACATTCTCATTAAATTTTCCTATATGTGGATAATATGTTTTTTATTGAGAATTACAAAAGTATGATTTTAATTGTGAAGTATTAATTGTCAGCACAATTTGAGATGAGATATCTAGGTGCAATGAGGTATATTCAGATGATTGAGATTAGAAGAGATAGAGCTAATAGAAATATCTAGTTAATCTAGAGAAATTATGTAAACTCTATGTTGGAGAGATTCAACATGACTACTTGCAGATAGTTAGTTATTATTGTTATGCAAGGGATGAAGCTTTTTGTGGAGGATTGTCCAAAATTTCCTACCAAGATATAGGACATGACCAGAGTTCCTTATGCGAACTTGTTGTTGGCAGCTTGATGTATGATATGGTCTATACAAGGCTAGACATTTCCCAAGCAATGGGAGTCCTTAGCTGGTTCATGGCTAATCCTTGACGAGTGCATTGGGATGCAGTAAAGAAAGTGTTCAAGTACTTGTGGTGTACTTATAAGTATACCCCATTTTTTCATGGTTATCCTATTGGACCTCAACATTTAGTGAGAATTCATAGATATGTGGATTTAGATTGGGTGAGTGACATTGAGAGTAGAAGATCCACTATTGGATATGTTTTCATGATGTTTGGTGGTCCAATAAGTTAGATGAGTAAGCGACATGCTATAGTCACTTTTTCTACCATTGAAGTAGAGCATATGGCAGCTACTCATGCTTGAAAAGAATCCATTTGGCTTAAGAGACTATGTTTAGATATGGTTTCGATGTAGGACAGATTACTATCTAGTGTAATAGCCAAAGTGTTATTTATTTAGTGAAAAATTCTACTTTCCATACTAGAACAAAGAAAATTGATGTGTAGTTTCATTTTGTTCATGATATGGCAAAAGATAGAAAGGTCAACTTGGAAAAGGTGAAAACTTTGGTGAATTTCTTAGATGCATTGATGAATCCACTGATCACAATGAAGTTCAGATGGTGTTTCAGTTTTGTGTGCCTTATGGTGTGAGCAATGATACAAAGACTCTTGAAGTTCTTTGAAAAGTGGGAGAATGTTGGGATTAAGGCATCTCACCCTTAGTGAGTCCCTTGATTAACTTATTAACTATTTTCCCCTAAGTTTTTTATTTAATTTATTATATGCAATAATATTTGTTCTAAATTGCTAAGCCACTTTATGGGACCCAGTGTGGAGTTTTCATCCTACATGCAAGGTGTGGAAAGGTGAAATTGTGACATGTCACATGGGTGCTTCATTGGGAAAAGGAAATTTTTTAGACATCAAAAATTGGCTCCATTTTGACATGTGGCAATGTATTTTGGAAATAAGTATTGGCAAGGTCCACCTGTGTGAGTTTTTATCTCTTCAAAAAAGTGGAGACAAGGAAAGGTGACATTTGTCATTGTGGGGATCATTTGAGCATTTTAAATTGTAAAAATCTCATGGAGGATCACCCTTATGCCATTTGGAATTTTGTTGACTTGTTGATTGCAGCTTGAAGAGGAAATTTTCTTAATAGACACTGAGTTGTAACTCGAAGTGACTAGGAGTTGTGGGTGAGTTAATATTTTGGTAGTATATCTGATTTTCTCTATAGGAAACCTAACATGTGAGGTTGCTTATTTTTGGAGTTGCAAGCCTTGTATGTGCTTTCATGTTGTTGCATGTTATTACATGTATTTTCATGTTTGATAGGCTACTAATCGAGTCACTTGGGACTGATGCATGTTTTTGATTTTTTAGTTTGAATGCATGTAGAGATTGGTATATTGACACATGGAAAAAATTAATTCACATGCATGAGAAGGATATATTGATGCCTTAGTGCATTTTTTAGAGATATTCATTGTAATTTTTTGAGACGTCATTATGTTGTCAAATTCACTCTAGATTTGTATCATATTGAAACAACACTTGCAAGAGAATAACTCCCCACATTGTATTGTAATAACCTTTACTAAAAATACAATTGATATGATCTTTGGTGTGTTGCTTTTTTTCCTAAAAGGATTTTCCCACATAAATTTTGTGTTATGTGTTTTAATAGTTTAAATATAAAATTAATCTAATTGTGTGTTCATTCTTATGTGAAATTGTTAAAGCTAAAGATTTGAAATAAAGTTTTACAACCTCTTCCCTAATTGATTTACATTCGGTAAGTGTTTCCACGCTCGGTTTCCTTTCACTTCTGACCATTTCTAATATTAAAAATAGAATGATAAGTAGGAGAAGTATTGGGATGGTTGACCTCTCTGGAAGACCCAATGCTTCACCCCTATGAGCATCACCTATATGTGATGAGTGTTAAGTGGGCCATTCATTATTATGAGAGATGGGTTCTTGTGAGCCACTACTCATGAAACATGGTTCAAAAAATTTTACTTAAAAAACTACACAGTTAAATCTTGATAGCAATATCATAATTTAACATGTTGTGGAAAATACCTCCTACATATTAGTTGATGAGATAAAGGGGCACTATAATGAACGATTCATAAGGCACAACACTTGCTAAAGGTTTCTCAAATGGAGTTGCAAGATAAGTGGGCTTAACCTTGAGGAAAATTCCATGGTTAAGTGTACTTGAATTGGAGTAGTACTAGGATGGGTGACCTCTTGAGAAGCCCCAATGCTTCACTCATGTGAACATCACCTAGATGTGATGACTGATAGGTGGAACATTCATTATCATGAGGGATGGTTTCTTATGAACCACTACTCATAAAAAATGGGTCAATGAGTTTGACTCAAAAAACTACAAAATTGAATCTTGATAGTAATATCATAATTTGGCATGTTGTGGAAAATACCTCCTACTTATCAATTGAGGAGCTAATGACACTCTATAATTAATGTTTCAATAGTCACAACACTCAATAAATAATTTTCAAATAGGTTTACAATTCAAGTTGGCTTAACCTTGGGAAAAACTACATGGTTAAGCATGCTTGAGTTGGAGTAGTATTGGGATGGGTGACCTCTCGGAAAGGTCCAATGGTTCACCCCTATCAACATCACATAGTTGCAATGAGTTTTAAGTGTACCATTCATTATCATGAGAGATTGTTTCTTGTGAACCATTACCCATGAAACATGGGTTAATGAGTTTTACTCAAAAAATACATGGTTGAATCTTGATAGCAATATCATAATTTTCCATGCTATGGAAAATAACTCCTACTTGTCAATTGATGAGATAAAAGGGGCTCTATAATGAATGGTTCATAAGGAACAATACTTGCTAAAGGTTTTTCAAATGGGTTTGCAAGCTAAGTTGGTTAAACCTTGGGGAAAACTCCAAGATTAAGCATGCTTGAGTTGGACTTGTATTGGGATGGGTGACCTTTTGAGAAGGCCCAATGCTTCACCACTATGAGCATCACCTAGATGTATGAAATGTTGGAGAAAGGGTTCCTTAATGACAATGTATGAACAAAATGAAAACTTTTTTGAATGCAATTGTAAATGAAACATTGATCTAAATGACTGAAACACACCTTAATGCAAGATACTATACAGAAAGTATGCAATATTTGTGGATTTTTATGAATTTAAATGATGCAAACATACAATATGTAACCCTAAATGCAATACAAGACAAGATGATATAAAACATAGATCTAGGGTTCCAAAGATCTCCAAATTAGAAAAGGTATGATGTACAATGTCAAGTTCACCAAAATGATGAACAAGACACCTTAATATCAAGTTCACCAAAATTAAATGTTGGGGGAAAGGGTTCCTTAATGAATAAGGGGTATTTTCTCTATTTATCCCTCTCCCAAATGGAATTTCTTTAGGAAAGAGATCACAAGGAGTAGAGATTGATTTTCAACCTCAAAGGTGAGTCTCGGACCTAGATCTTAACCCTTAAGACAATAGGATAGATTTGAAACCAATCTAAAATGATATGCATTGCTCTAAATATATGAGCAATTAGACCTAGAACATGAAATGAAAATTCTTGAAAGTACAGAAATGGAAACCACACTTTGCAGGTAGATCTGAGAAGGGTAAGGACACATGTACCAGTCACCAAAAGTAGGTTTCAAGATCTATTGAAGGACAAGTTCACCCTAGGGTGAATGGGTCCTAGTTAGGTCTTCTAAAAATTCTGAAATGGGTCCACTATTAGACTGTCAGAAATAAATTTTGAATCTTAGTTTTTGTGACTTGACAATAATGAATGCAACAAATGCAAGATTATAAAATTTCTCTTCTAGATATTCAATCCTTCTTCAACCTATAATCTACACATACAAAGAGGGAAAATTTGTTTTATTTGAATGAGAGTTTTCCTTAGTCAAACCCCATGTTTAGTAATTAAACCTTGATAGACGAATAATGACAATGGAGAAGGAAATTATGAATGAACACTTGCTTGGTACAACTCACCAAACCTTCAATGGATTCCCTTCGAGGACTGAAGACAAACAAATCACTCCAAGGAACTTGCTCTTGCTTTGTTTGATGGATTTGGACATTTGAAAATTCTTGGATTCTTCTAGGATAAAAAATGCATATTAGCCTTCAATAGATGACATGAACATGCATAAGCTTGAGGATGATGTTAGTATTTTGAATGTTGCAATAGATGACTGATAAATCTACTCTTGAATGCTCTTGGAAATAATTTTTTCTCAATACAAAGTCTTGATTGTGTGTCTTCGATTTAAATTGATAAAAATATAGCTATTTATAGGTTTTTATCTAATTTCCCAAAAATTAGATTCCAAAATTTGAAAATTGCATATTGAATTTGAATAATTAAAAGACCACCAAAAACATATTTAAAAATGGATCCTAGGATTTATAGGGGACCCATTCGCCCTTGGAAAAATGGGTCCTGGCCTATAAGTTCATGACACTCATTCTCCAATGTGATTTAAATTATTAAGTATATTAATTAAATTTTGGCTCCCATTTCAAAAAATAGGAATAATAAGACTTTGGAATGAATAATTTGGAAAATTATAAGCTTAATTAAGTCTAATTAATTAAGGGACCCAAACAAAGTGTGAAATTATAAAGGGCATACAATTTCCTATAGTACAATGTGATAAGTTCTAAATGGAGTATTCATTATCATGAGAGATGGAATTTTGTGAACCACTACTCATGAAACATTGGTCAATGAGTTTGAATTGAAAAACTACATGGTTGAATCCTAATAAAAAAACCATAACTAGTGGATTGGTAAGACATATAACCAAGATATTTTGAGGGTCCTAATGGATCACTTATAGTGGTCCCAAAGTAAACATATTTTTTGTGTAGATTAGCATCGCATTGAGATGGAATTCAATGCCACAAGCATGGTTTTATATTCCTACTCCATTTTCATGGACTTAAATTAAACATGGGACCAAAAATATCAAACCTTGCTTCTATGGACCTTATAAATTCATGACAAGGCTTGGTGAAGTTTCTAATGAATCAGAATTGCCAATGGATAGTTGAACTAGTAATGTTTTCCATGTATCTTTCATCAAAAAGAGAACTTGGACAATGCATTGGGCCATTATTAGAGTTGCTACCATTGGATGTTGAAGGGAAGCTCACTTTGGTCCCAAAATCCATCATTGATACACAAGAGAAGATACTCAAGAATAAAGTAGTCATAGAAGTATTATTTCATTAGATGAACCTACCTATAAAATATAGTACATGGGAGGGACCAAATATTTCTTAGCACCCAACTCTACATTGCTTATGGGCATGCAATTTTTAAAACAGAAGATTTATAATATAATTTTCCTTTTTAATTAATTAATTTATGTGAGCCCTATATTTATTTCTTAATAGGGATATAAAAATATTTGAATAAAGAGGTCATGTTTTTTTAACAATAAATTTAATAACAATAAAGAATATGGAGATGTGGGTTTCCATAAAAGGTTGTGGTATTCCCTAATACAGTTGGTAGATTCTTCATGAAAAATTCTATGATAAAAAATTAATGAGTTACACGTTGATATTCATAACAAAGTGGGGGCTATTTTGGAAAAAATAAATATCATTAATATCTTAATTGATATCTTTGAGAGGGAAAGGGGGGGGCATTAAAAATTTGTGTCCTATCTAAGCTATAAATTAAGGATCTTCATTTCATTCAAGACATATACTGATTTATTAAATTTTTTATTTATAGATTAAGGTTTTTGTTTAGCTATAACATAAAAAGATGAAAAAACCTTAAATTTTATAAAAAAAAATCTTTCTTGGAGATTAGAATATGAAAACTTGTTGATTTCTTAAGAGAAGTATCACATAGAGGTTGTATTTTTAAATCAAACATTTTTTTATACTTTAGCACATATTTTAATATTTTATATTTGCAACAATGTTTGTATTTATAAAGATTCAACATATTATGGAATCTTTACCTATATTTGTATGTTATTCTTGAAGCTTTAACATATTATTTTGGCAATCCACTATTACATATTTTCAAGAATTATTTTTATAACTAAAAATAATATTATATCATTATTCATCCATTTTACGCTCTCATATTTCCCTCATGAGATCTAGGATATCATAAAATGGTCTAATAATATTGATTCACCATATACACTCACCTCACCCTCATGTGATCTTGTTGATTAAAAAGTGACAAATATTATATTAAAATTTGTTAAGGATATTATAAATTAGATTAAAAAGTAAGTGATGACCTAGAAATGAAACCCTAAATGAAAACATGATGGTGGCTAGAATGGGTGAAAGCAAGGTGACACAATGAATCACAAACCATAGAGAAAAATAAATCTATGAAGCATAAAGAGAAAAGGGAAATCAATTTTGCAATAAGATAAATCAATTAGAAAAATTAGATGTGAAACCCTATTGCATAAGGAATAAACCTTAAGGTCTTGAAGCCTATCTTAGTGTTTGAGTGGAAATTTTCACTAAAATTTGAAGTGTAGTGGAGGAAAAATGACACCCCTTTGCCTCCTCAAAAAGAGAGTGTTCTTTTACTACCTCAAGGGAAAAGCTCAGGTGACAAGGGTGGAAAGACACAAAGTTTTGACTATATTTTATGTTTTAGGACAAATTTCAAAATAAGGACTTTAGAGATCGAGAGAGAAAAATTTAGAGGTCTCATGAGCAAGCTATCTAGCTCTAAGAAGAGGATGATAGTGTGATGTGTAGACATTCCTGTGACACATTGTACTCTCGTATGGTCTGAGAAAAAAACTTGCTACTCAGAGACTAAAATCTGGAAGTTTTACTAAACTAACAAAATAATGAAAATGCAAAAATAACATAAAAAGAACTAACATGCATAGATTAAACTAAATGAAACAAAATGAGGATATAGGAAAGAGAAGAATGGACTCACAAGCCAACACTATGAATCCTCCCACAACATTCTAAATCAACAATCTACACACAAAAACAAGGAGAAATATTGAGGCTATTTTGGGGCTTGTCTCAGTCAAACCCCTGTTTTAGATTTTCCACCTCCAAAATAGCTAAATAGATGGATATAGAAAATAATAGATGTAGAAGTAGATTGACAAGACAATATACAAGTTAAAAGACAATATTCTACTAAAAAAAATATGATAATGCAAATAAAAGAGAGTGGTGTTACCCTCCCTTAAGAAATCTAGTGATGTCGAAGGAGAGTATGTAGCACCCTAGACATGTCAAGATGATCATAATGTCAATGTAGAAGCAAGATGTGAGAGAGATTGAGAAAATAGTGTAGAAGAGAATGAGAATGAGAGAGTGAGAGATAGAATGAAAGATAGATTGAGAGAACGTAAGAATGAGTTGAAGGAATGAGAGAATGAGAGTTTGAATGAACAAAAGACATGCAAGAAGGCATTATCAAGCATGTATACAACCACAAAGACATTACACTTTGTGGGAAAGTGGAAGTGTAACATCCCAACAACCACAAAATCAAAAATCTTTTTTAGGATGTTTGCACAATGTGCAGACGTATGTGTTGCAAGAATAGAGAAAGGAATGAAGGTATTATTGGATGTTGTGGTTGTGTTATGTGGTTTTCAACGATGTCAACACCATTAGCATTAATTCATTTGAAGTTGTATATGTCAAGGATATTAAGAAAATTTCAATAAATGAGTTATAGGTTGTTAGTGGTGAAGTGATGTTCTATCTGTCAGTGAGTTCCATACGTTGTTGATTAGAGGTTGAGGACTAAAGGGTTTGTTGCTGATTGTATCTAGTTTATCCACGTCAAGTTTCAGAGATCCGCGTGAAGATATGATCGAGTTATGAATATTTTCATTCTGATAGTTTTTTTGTTTCTTCAGTTGGTCTTCCTAATTGAAGATGATGCTATTTCAGTTAGAGTTGTTGCAGATTCTTCTCTTGTGATTCTTGATGCTTGTGGATATTTCTAGATCATGCTCTATCTTTGTTGCATGTCTGCATTGATCGTTGTGCTCATGGTTGGCGATTTTCTCTTGTGTATTCATGTTTTTCTTGTTCTTGGCTAACATGGTGTTTGTAGCGTGCTGTGGATCTTCGAGGAGAAATTAATTGAAGTTTTTTTGCATTGGAGATGTTGATTTGAGTCCTCACTATGTTGTGGCTAACCTTGGTTGATTATCATTAATAATCTTAAATGTTTTGGGCTGACAGTTTCTATTCATTTTGTTATTTTGTTGAAGCTGACATGAAGGGATGAAATTTCTTGTTGCAAATATATAAGAGCGATTGTTTATTCGAATTGAAATGTGTGAGTGGATGCAGAGTGTGCTTTTGTGCATGTATGTGCAAATATCATTCAAAGGCAGAGCAGAGTGTGAAGAAGTCTGTAGAAGAGTGAAGAATTGTTCATGTGCTTAACTAGAACTATGATCAGGCATTAGCAGATGTTATTTTACCAATTCAAATCCCTGTGGATGTAATCTGATTATTTCTATAAGACAATGTGTCTTCCTTTGGGTGGTCAGCCTTGTTGTAATTGAGCAATGATCTCTAGGAAGTGCACCTAAATGCATGTGCATTCCCCATATTTTATTTTCATTATACTATTAATAGGGTATAATCTTATGTACTAACCTCCACCGTAGTTTTTCCCCTAACAAGGTTTCTACATAAAAAATCTTGGTGTTATGCGTGTTTCTAATGTATTGATGATTTATGCTTTCATGGTTAATTATCATATCTAAGAATAGGGTTAATAAATTGAATAAGTTTTGAATTTCTGTGACAACTGATTCACCTCCCCCTCTCAGTTGTCTACCCTTGTGTTGCCACAATTGGTATTAGTGCAGGTTCCTTGGAAGAATTTTAACAGCTTAAGGTGATCCGGGATGGAAATTTACAAGAAGGATAGTCTGAGGTTTGATGGAACAAATTATTCTCTGTGGAAGACTCGAATGGAGTGTCATTTGAGATGCATTGGTGAAACCTACTGGAACATCACATGTACTAGGTATGTTATTCCTTAGAATGGTCCTACTACTATTGTTGACATTAGAGATGTTGATTATAATTTTTGGGCTAAGGAAGCTTTGTTGAGTGCCTTGACTAATTTTGAGATGACAAATGTTATGGATATGAAGACTACTCATGAGATCTAGAAAAAGTTGGAAACCTTGTATGAAGGTGATACTAATGTGAAGATTGCTAAGTTGCAGAGTCTGAAAGGGAAATATGAAAGGTTGAGAATGGGTGATGATGAAAACATTAATACGTTCATGCAAAAAGTGAATGAACTTGTGTGTGGTATTAGATGTGCTGGAGGACAGATAGATGAATCTGAGATTGTTGCTAAGGTGCTTAGATCCCTTCCTGATTCTTACAAAGTCAAAGCTAGTGTTATTGAAGAGCTCTAGACCGTAACAAACATAACCGGAGATACGTTGGTTGGTAAGCTAACTGCTTTTGAGTTGAGTGAATTTGGTGATGCCCTTCCTAAGGTTGAATCTACATTTAAGGCTACTACTTTCGAAAGAGATAGACAAAGATATGATCTAGGTGAGAGTTCATCTAGAAAGACATTCAAGTATGAGGATGAAATCAGAAAAAATGAAGAAGAAGAAAGAGAGATGGAAGAGCTGGAAGCATTTATTGTCAAAAGAGTACCGAGAGGAAAAGGTAAGTATGAAGGAAAACTACCTCTTAAATTTTTTTCTTGCAATAAGATAGGTCATTTTGCATTAAGGTGTCCAGAAAGAGCTCCTAAACCAAGACATAACAAGCCTAGATTTCAAAAGAAGTGTTACTGTGTTGCTGATGAAGGCGTAACAAATGATGAATCTGATAAAGGAAACAAAAGCAATGATGAATGGGAATTTATTGCTATCAAGGAAAATAATCTTGTATCTACTGAATCTGCTAGTTGTACAAATGTGGAGAAATCCCTAGCTACTTGAGTTGAAGAGAAATATGAATGGGTGATTGATAGTGGATGCTCAAATCATATGACATGACACAAAAGTAACTTTGTAAGCCTGGAAAAGTATGATGGTCATGTTGTGAGATTTGGTGATAATACAACTAGTGTGATCCATGGAAGAGGATGCATTTCTCTTGATGGTAAGCATAATATTATGATGTTTTGTATGTGGAAGGCTTGAAACATAATCTTTTGAGTGCTGGTCAGATGGTTGATAAGGGATACAATCTTTAGTTCAAGAATGGAAAGTGAAAATTATTGAGTTCCGGAAATGAAATTGCATCAAGTACAAAAAAAAAGGTAATATCTTTCACTTGAGTGCTGCTAGTAAAAATTGCTTGATTGCTCAAGTTGATGAAATTTGGTTATGGCATAGGAGAATGTGTC
Source organism: Sequoia sempervirens (assembly GCA_007258455.2). NCBI lineage: Eukaryota > Viridiplantae > Streptophyta > Pinopsida > Cupressales > Cupressaceae > Sequoia > Sequoia sempervirens. The sequence goes on from VDFB02000015.1 coordinate 95,074,621, forward strand.
ATGTTAACTTTGATAATATTGTCAAGATAAGTTCCACTAAGTCTGTGATAGATTTACCTAAGTTGGTGAAACCTACTAATGCCATATGCAAGGAATGTCAGTTAGGAAAGCAAACTAGAATTTCATTTTGGAGTAAAAAGCATTGTTCAAATGAATTGTAAGAGCTTGTGCATACTGATCTGTGTGGTCCTTCTAAGGTCAGAAATTTACAAGGTTATAGGTATTTCATGTTACTCATTGATGATTATTCTAGAATGGTATGGGTTAATTTCTTAAGGGAGAAATCTAAAGCACTGGAAAAGTTCAAGATATTTAAAGCTATGGTTGAGACAGAGACAGGTTTGAAGATTAAATGTCTAAGATCAAATAGAGGTGGTGAATTCACTTTTGGTGAATTTAACTCTTTTTGTGAAGAACATGGAATAAAGAGACAATTATCTGCACCACAGACCCCTCAGCAAAATGGAGTTGTGGAAAGGAAGAACAGAACTCTTGAAGATGCTTCTAGAACAATGATGTTGGAAGGAAATGTCCCTCATATCTACTAGAGAGAAGTTGTGAGTATTGTTGTGTACGCACTTAACTGGGTACAAATCAAAGGTGATACTAGTAAGACATCTTTTGAGCTATGGACTAGTCAAAAGCCTATTGTTAAATACTTCAAGGTATTTGGAAGAAAATTTTATATTAAGAGAGATGAATACATAGGAAAGTTTGATGCTAGGAGTGATGAAAGTATCTTTCTGGGTTATTCTACTAAAAGCAAGGCTTGCCAATGTTACAATAAAATATTGAAGAAAATGGTTGAAAGTGTAAATGTCAAAGTTGATGAAGAATTAGGTACACCATCAAAAACTTGTGGATATAACTCTGATGATCAAGATGAAAATATAAACAAAGGAAAGCAAGTTCAGACTACAAATCAAGTGCAAATCAATCCAGTGAATCAAGAAAATGAAGAAGAAGGAGAAACTAGTGGAAGCACAAAAGAGAGAACACAAGAGCTTGAAGTTGAAGAACATCTTAAGAAGACTCTAAGGTATGCAAGATTGAATCATTCAGAAGATCAGATTATAGGTGATAAGAATAAAGGTTTCCAAACTAGGAGAAAAATTGCAGAAGAATATTGCTTGATTTCAAAGACTGGGCCATCTAATGTGAATGAAGCATGTAAATATGAGCATTGGGTTAAAGCAATGAAAGAAGAGTTAAAATATATTGAAAAGAATGATACATGGATTCTTGTTCTCGAACCTAAGGATAAGAATGTCATTGGAACTAAATGGGTCTTTAGAAACAAAATAAATGAACAAGGTGAAGTGGCTAGAAAAAAAGCAAGACTAGTATGTAAAGGATATTCTCAAATGGAAGGAATTGATTTTAAAGAGAATTTTTCCCCTATTGCTAGAATTGAAGCTATAAGATTATTTCTTGCCTATGTTACTTACAAGAACTACAAGTTTTATCAAATGGATGTCAAATCATCTTTTCTAAATGGTGAATCGTAAGAAGAAGTGTATGTTGAGCAACCTGATGGATTCCAATTGACTGATAAGGAAGATATGGTGTTTTGGTTGAAGAAAGCTTTGTATGGACTCAAGCAAGCTCCTACAGCATGGTATGCCAGATTGGACAAGTATTTGCTAAAGCTTGGATCTAACAAAGGTACTGTTGATAGTAATTTGTATTTCAAGATTGATCATAATAAAGATTTGATTGTTGAAGTCTTTGTTGATGATTGTCACCTAATTTTCTCCATCAGGCTCAATCAGGCAGAATATCATGTGACCGAGGTTCGAGAGGGCCAAACGAAACATTTGTACAAGGGAAAAAATCATGAATCTGATGCTAGGTCACAGGGAACTCAGTGAAGAAACCTGCCTTGTTCAGGTTCGGCATGAAAATCTTCTAAGGAGAAAGTCACCAAGACCCTAGGAATGTCATGGCGAGTGGGATTCACCTACAGGTCCCTATCGACAAGACATTGATCATCGTCCCGATGACAAAAGGATATTCATTTTGGCAGAAGTTCTTTCCTTCGGAGATAAGTCTCGGCGAATGCATCGGGTCTCCCTGATAAGGCAAAGTAGGATCCCTTCGGTGTATGTGTGTGGGTTTCGGTAGGAGGTCTTACTGATCGGAAGAAGTCTTGCCGAAGTCAGGTGGCATCGACAAAGCAAGCAAGCTTCGCCAAAGGGTCTCGCCGAAGTCACAAAGTCTCCCCAACTTAAAAGGCCTTCGGCATAACGAAGCATTCAGATAAGTCTCGGTGACCAGTGAAGTCTCCCCGACAACAATAAGGCTTCGGCATAAGATGGGCCTTTGGCATATGGTCTCGACGACAACAAGGGGTCACACTGACAGTATTTGAAAAGCAAGAGGCATCGGCAAAAGATGTTGTTTTCGGTGAAGGATGGTGGGATCACCGTGAGGTCTCAGTGACACAAAAGGTCTTGCTGATGCAGAATGAGCCCGAAGAGCTGTGAGAGGTATCACCATAGGTCTCCCTGACTTGCTCGTAGTCTCGGCCAAGGTTGATTCCTTCGCTGTAATGTCTTAGCAAAGACATTTAGTCTCGCTGACTGAATGGGGAAGGGGCCTTGATATGATTGCCTTCGACACGAGTCTTGCCGATACTAGGATGGGCTCACCAAAAGTTTTAAAGATCGACCTAAGGTCTGGTCGAAGCAGTGTGGTCTTGCCGATATAGGGATGTCTGGCCGGCAGAAGGAAAGGAGCTCGGCGGGATGACTTCTAGAGACATCAGCAAAGGTCTCCCTGACATAAATGACATCGACAGAGCTTCCACCAATCATGGTAATGTCTCGTCAACATGATGTAGTCTCAATGAAAGGAGGAACATCGGCAAGACAATGAGCCTCGCCATGAAGTCTTCCCGACTTGATAATGTCTTGCCGAAAGAAATCTGGAGCCCAGTGGAGTGAAATGCGTTCGAGGTGACATCAAGGTGTCTCACCGACAGAAGATGAAAGGGTAACGTTTTGAATTCGGTGAAATGTCTTGCCGACACTCAGAGTCTTGCCGAATGAAGAGGGGCTTGGCGAGATGGCGAAATGAAAAGGCAAAGCAAAGGGAGCTCGGTAAGAGGTCTCTCCGATAACGATTGTCTTGGCGACCACAAAGGCGATATCGGTATGATCTTTTGGGCTCGATAAGAGCTCTCGTCGACTGTCACATGCTATGCCGATAGCTTCAGAGGGCATAATCGCATCGGTGAGACACTTTCAGTGTCTCGCCAAGATGCGATTCTTTTCAGAAGAGTTTTGACTACCTACAGACCCTGCGTGGAATACGCTCTACCAACCAAGAGGAGCTGAGATGAGCCATGGCAGTCTGATCAGAATGAAGGATGTCAACGGAATGAATGCAGCACGTATCAATAGTGAGCTCGGAGCATTCAAAGTGCTTAGCCGAAGTGGTTCAAATAGGACACGATTCCAGATTAGAATGAATGTGGTAGCTGTGAAATATCTAAAGAAGGCTTCTCCAGGCAGTAGCTCTTCACCGACACATATAGCAAGGACACGTAGGGGTACAACATTAACTCCATAAAAGGATCTATGGGAGATCTTTTCTGGGACTGATATTTTTTGTAAGCCCAAAGGGGCTGAGATCTTTTATGTATATAAGGCATTTTTTTCCTTTTGTAAAGGAGTTCTGGAGTATGCTCTTTTGAAGCCTGTGACCCTTTTGCAGTCCTCTCTCAAACTAGCACGTTTTTGGTAACTCAAATCAGAACATAATATACAAAATCTACCTTGGTTACCATTGATGGTCCATCTTTTTCCTTCTGATTCTTGTGAAGTATTGTGCATTCTTTTTTGATTCATTGAGCTATTTAGTGAAATTTTCTCTTTCCTTATATCTTTTGTTTCATGCCGTGCCTTCCTTTGCAGAAGTAGTATCATGTAGGTTACAAACTATGTTTACTCAATCCTGCACATGAGCTTCTAGTTTGTGAAAATATGCCTTTCCTCCTTGAAGGCACATGCATGTCAAACCTATTTGTATGCATGATCTATAGGATCTTGTTGTGCAGTCCCATGGCTATCACTAGTATTCGAGTGTAAATCGAGTATCTCATTGTTCCTGTCAATTCGGTGCATCACCTTAGAGTTTAATTTTCATTTTTATGCATTATCTCTCTCCCTTTCCCTTCAAAAATCAGTAGTTTTAGGTGACACCAAAGGAAGCCGGCCTTCTCCGGAGGTTGACCTCTGTCTATAAAGAAACCCACATCTTTAGAGGTCTTCCCATGTTACACTGAGGCGTTGAACATCAGGTTCAACAAGGGTGCAACTTCAAGTGATAACAGTTTCTGGCATGCCCGGTGGGACCATGAACTGCTTCTCAATTCATGTTTATGCATTTTATTACTACTGTTTGGTGTGTACAACAGTAGTTTCAGCCTTTTGGAGGCATTTTCTTTACATACCTGGTGACTCTGAGCTCAAATATTTGGGTTTCACAGACACAAGTCTTGGTATGTCTCAAAATAATCTGTTAATTCTGAGTTTCCAGCTCTTTAACTGAAAAGATGTCAAATAATTATGAAGATGCTTACTATTACCCTCCATATCATGAGTATGTTGCTCCTACACATCCATATCAAAGTGTATTGGACCTGCTCCAACAGATTGATCATACGTTGTGGGATCTCAATCAAGGTCTTCACAATATGAAGATTAATGATATTAGTAAGGTTCTTGTGTGCCTATCTAAGATATTGATTGATATCAAGATGCAACAGGGTACCATTATGCAACAACAAGAAGTGGCTGAGCAAGTCGGCTTTTATGGTCAAGAAAGAGTGGCAAAAAGAATCCGGTTCGAGGAAGGCCTTGAACAGGAAATAGCTGCTAAGGAAGAACAAATGAAGCTACTCTCTGCTAAGGTGTAGAACACTCAAGCTTATTCAGATTATCAGCACCAACTAATGGAGGAGTTGCAAAATAAGCAATTGGAAGAGAACCTTGCCCAACAGCTGGCTGCAAAGGAGGCAGAAAGGAGGCTAAAATTTTTTGAACAAGAGGTTCCCAAGTACAAGTTTGCCAACTTTAGGCAAAGTCAGCCCCTTGACTCCCCTAGCAAGTCTTCTCAGCTTGAAACTCCAAGCCTTAATGGATTCAATTCAGTGGAAGAGAATGTAGTACCTAAACAAGATCAGTCCATCATCCCTCAAGAGCAGCCCAATGATCAGGTTGGTTCAGTCACTATGGGGGAGGATAGAATCCCAAATCTATTACATCTAGCTATGGAGGAATATAGAAGACAACAGCAGCAAATGATTGAATAGCAAGAAAGCATGGGTGGGTTGCTTATTGACGATAATAAGCAAGACAATAGGGCCTCAATTCAGGGAGAACAACCTGAGATTGAACCTGATATTATCCTCCAAGGTGGGAACTTTGATGTTTTTGAACATGTTGGGATTGGAAAAGCTACTGTTGATTTTTTGGAGGAGGAAGCTAAATTTGATCCTTGTGAAGACTCAGAAGTAGTTGATAGTCATGATGAACTAGGACAATAGGTTCATGAACTTGAAGAAATGCTGAAACATCAGGAGGAGCCTAATGAGCCTGATTTGCAAGGTTATAACTAGTTGGAGGAACTTCCATTTCATTGTACAGAGGGACCTGAGACCTCATCACCACTTGAATTGTTGTCTTCTTGCATTGAAAAATACAAGCCTGAATCAGAATGTAACTCTTCCAGTGCTGATGAGAATTATATGCAGCTTCCTTTCTGGTCTATAAAGGAGCCTGAGGTTGATGAATTGATTAAAGGTGTGATGGAGGAAGCTATCTCTTTGTTCTCTATTGAAGAAATGAGTGTTCATTCAGGAAAGCATGAACATACTAAAGAGGTTTCTATTTTTTCACCAATCCAGTCACAGAGATTAGATCTTCCCAGCCAGCAAGGTGATAAAATGGCAGTTCATGAGCAAGAGATCAAAGGAGGCTCAATCTTTTCCCTTACCAGAGGCTGTCTAATCAGGTACCTAGCTTGGATGGAATCCAATGCAACACCAAGGATGAATCTTACACCCAAGCATGAGGATACTGCTCAGGAGGAACGCACTCAAGTCGCCTTTCAACCTCAGAATGTGAATGTTTACATTCCATACGAAAAGGTTAGTAAGCCTGAATATGTTCTGCCAGAGATCTTGCAACCATTTGTTGAATTGTCATGCATGCTTCATTTCTCTTTAGTTGTTCTCCAGCATGGCAAACATTGTAAATTTTTTAGAAAGGGAAATTATTTTACCCAACCTATCAATGGGTTTGTTTGACCAATTTCTTATTGGTTAGTGTAGGGTAGGTTTAGATGCAGTTTATATTCCCTAAGTGTTGTTTCAGCACAGTTAAATAGTTTCCCTTCTGTAGTTTTTCTTGTTTTCAATAAGTTTCCAGGTGATCTGTGTCTCAAGTTACAATGTACAAAGTTGTTCCAAGTTTGTTCCTAAATTTTACCAATGACTCCATGCCCAATGGATAGGCCTAGGCTACTGGTCTTCATGTTTAGCAAGCAAACATCCAGCAAAGGTTGCCAGAAATGTCACCAAATTTTCTCCCTCAGGATCAATTAGGAAGAATATCATGTGACCGAGGTTTGAGAGGGCCAAACGGAACATTTGCACAAGGGAAAAAATCATGAATCTGATGCTAGGTCACAGGGAACTCAGTGAAGAAGCCTGCCTTGTTCAAGTTCGGCATGAAAATGTTCTAAGGAGAAAGTCGCCAAGACCCTAGGAATGTCACGGCGAGTGGGATTCACCTACAGGTCCCTATCGGCAAGACATCGATCATCGTCTCGACGACAAAAGGATATTCATTTTGGCAGAAGTTCTTTTCTTCGGAGATAAGTCTCGGAAAATGCATTGGGTCTCCCCGAAAAGGCAAATCAGGATCCCTTCAGCATATGTGTGCGGGTTTTGGTAGGAGGTCTTACTGATCGGAAGAAGTCTGGCCGAAGTCAAGCGATGTAGGAAAAGCAAGCGAGCTTCGCCAAAGGGTCTCACCAAAGTCACAAAGTCTCCCCAACTTAAAAGGCCTTCGACGTAACAAAGCATTCAGAAAAGTCTCAATGACCAGTGAAGTCTCCCTGACAACAATAAGGTTTCGGCATAAGATGGGCCTTTGACATATGGTCTCGACGACAACAAGGGGTCACGCTGACAGTATTTGAAAAGCAAGAGGCCTCAGTAGAAGATGTTGTTTTCGGCGAAGGATGGTGGGATTTCCGTGAGGTCTCAGCGACGCAAAAGGTCTTGCCGATGTAGAATGAGCCCGAAGAGTTGTGAGAGGTATCACCGTAGGTCTCCCCGACTTGCTCATAGTCTCGGCCAAGGTTGATGCCTTCGCTGTAATGTCTTGGCGAAGAAATTTAGTCTCACCAACTGAATGGGGAAGGGGCCTCGTATGATTTCCTTCGGCAGGAGTCTTGCCAATACTAGGATGGGCTTGCCAAAAGTTTTAAAGCTCGACCTATGGTTCGGCCGAAGCAGTGTGGTCTTGCCGATATAGGGATGTCTGGCCGGCAGAAGGAAAGGAGCTCGATGGGATGACTTCTGGAGACATCGGCAAAGGTCTCCCCGACATAAATGACATCAACGGAGCTCCCAGTCGTCGCAGTAATGTCTCGTTGACATGGTGTAGTCTCAGCAAAAGGAGGAACATCGGCAAGACAATGAGCCTCACCATGAAGTCTTCCCGACTTGATAATGTCTCGCCGAAAGAAATTTGGAGCCCAGTCGAGTGAAATGTGTTCGGGGTGACATCAAGGTGTCTCGCCGATAGAAGATGAAGGGCCTCAGGGTAACATTTTGCCTTCGGTGAAACGTCTTGTCGACACTCAAAGTCTTGCCGAATGGAGAGGGGCTTGGGGAGATGGCGAAATGAAAAGGCGAAGCAGAGGGAGCTTGGTAAGAGGTCTCTCCGATAACGATTGTCTTGGCGACCACAGAGGTGATATCGGTATGATCTTTTGGGCTTGATAAGAGCTCTCATCGACCATCACATGTTATGTCGATAGCTTCAGAGGGAATAATCACATCGGTGAGACACTTTCAGTGTCTCACCAAGATGTGATTCTTTTCAGAAGAGTTTTGACCGCCTACAGAGCATGCGTGGAATACGCTCTACCAACCAGGAGGAGCTGAGACGAGCCATGGCAGTCTGATCAGAATGAAGGATGTCAATGGAATGAATGCAACATGTATCGGTAGTGAGCTCGGAGCATTCAAAGCGCTCAGCCAAAGTGGTTCAAACAGGACACGATGCCAAGATCAGAATGAATGTGGTAGCTGCGAAATATCTGAAGAAGGCTTCTCTAGGCAGTAGCTCTTCACCGACACATACAACAAGGACACGCAGGGGTACACAATTAACTCCATAAAAAGATCTATGGGAGATCTTTTCTAGGACTGATATTTTTTGTAAGCCCGAAGAGGCCGAGATCTTTTCTGTATATAAGGAATTTTTTGCCTTTTCGTAAAGGAGTTCTGGAGTATGCTCTTCTGAAGTCTGTGACCCTTTTGCAGTCCTCTCTCAGACTAGCACATTTTTTGTAACTCAAATCAGAACATAATATGCAAAATCTACCTTGGTTACCACTGATGGTCCATCTTTTGCCTTTTGATTCTTGTGAAGTATTGTGCATTCTTTTTTGATTCATTGAGCTATTTAGTGAAATTTTCTCTTTCCTTATAGCTTTTGTTTCATGTTGTGCCTTCCTTTGCAGAAGTAGTATCATGTAGGTTACAAACTATGTTTACTCAATCCTGCACATGAGCTTCTAGTTTGTGAAAATTTTCCTTTCCTCCTTGAAGGAAAGTGCATGTCAAACCTGTTTGTATGCATGATCTATAGGATCTTGTTGTGCAGTACCATGGTTGTCACTAGTATTCAAGTGTAAATCAAGTATCTCATTGTTCCTGTCAATTCGGTGCATCACCTTAGAGTTTAATTTTCATTTTTATGCATTATCTCTCTCCCTTTCCCTTCAAAAATCAGTAGTTTTAGGTGACACCAAAGGAAGCTGGCCTTCTCTGGAGGTTAACCTCTGTCTATAAAGAAACCCACATCTTTAGAGGTCTTCCCATGTTACACTGAGATGTTGAACATTAGGTTCAATAAGGGTGAAACTTCAGGTGATAGCAATGATATCATTTTTAGTGGAGATGATGGTTTGTGCATGAAGTTTTCTAATGAGATGCAGAATGAATTTGAGATGTCTATGATTGGTGAGATGAAATTATTTTTGGGATTGAAAATTACTCAGTTAGATAAAGATATTTTTATATCTCATTCCAAGTATGTGAAGGAATTGTTGAAGAAGTTTGGTATGGAAGATTCAAACCTAGTTGGTACACCCATGGTGACCAGATGCAAGTTGACAACAAAAGATGATTCTCCAAAAGAAAATCAAACAAGATTCAAATCAATGATTGGTGGATTGTTGTATTTAACCCAAACTAGGCCTTATATCATGAATTTTGTATGTATTGTTGCAAAATTTCAAGCTGATATGAAGGAATCTCATGTGACTATTGTGAAGGGAATTTTTAGATACTTGAAGGGAACAATTGAATTTGGCCTATGGTATCCTAAAGATGGTGATCATACTTTAAGTTCCTTTATTGATGTTGATTGGGCAGGAGATGTAAATGAAAGGGAAAGTACTAGTGGTGTAAAAAATTTCTCGGGTAAGAAACTAATTTCATGGTTAAGCAAGAAGCAGAATGCCATTTCCTTGTCTACTGCAAAGACCAGATACATTGTTGTTGCTAACAATTGTACTCAAGTCATGTGGATGAAATAGATGTTAAAGGATATCATAGTTGTGTATAATGAGCCTATTGCCATATTTTGTGATAATTCAAGTGCTATTAACATTTCCAAGAATCTGGTGTTGCATTAAAAAAAAACATATATCTATCAAGTTTCACTTTTTGACAAAGAAGGTAAGTGAAAAAGAAGTCAGACTGGAGTATGTACCTACTAAGGAGCATATTACAGACATCTTTACCAAGTTGTTTCCTAAGGATACTTTTGAGTATCTCAGAGGGAAGTTAGGGCTGATTACCCCTCCTAATCAGAACTAAGGATGCATTGCATTGCATCATTCAGTGCATTTCATAGTCATATCTTGTTTTGGATTGATGTTGTGGTGGCTACTACTCAGGCAGAGTAGTTAGATGTTCAGATGTTCAGACATGTGGTTCATAATTTGTGTGGAGTCTAGATACTTTTATCACTGATGTTAAAGGGGGAGAAGATTCATGTGAAAAATTGGTGATTATTTGAGGAGAAGAGCCTTGTGGAAAAGATCATGTGAAAGTGTTAAGGAGAAAATGAGTTAGATCCTTAGGGGGAGTAAGTGTTAAGAGTTAGTTGCATTGATGGTGTTTTTCACATCATGTGTTGCCATAAATGCCAAAGGGGGAGTTTTTTGGATGTTGTGGTTGTGTTATGTGGTTGTAATTGATGTCAACACTATTAGCATTAATTCATTTGAAGCTGAATATGTCAAGGATATTGAGAAAATTGTAATAAATGAGTTGTAGTTTGTCAGTGGTGAAGTGATCTTCTATCTATCAGTGAGTTATGTACATTGTTGATAAGAGATTATGGACTAAAGGGTTTTCTGCTGAGCGTATCTAGTTTATCCACATGAAGTTTTAGAGATCTGCATGAAGATTTGATTAAGTTATGAAGATTTTCATTCTGACAGTTTTTCTATTTCTTTAGTTGGTGTTCCTGATTGAAGATGATGCTATTTCAGTTAGTTTAGTTGTTGTGAATGCTCCTCTTGTGATTTTTGATGCTTGTGGATGTTTCTAGATCATGCTCTATCTTTGTTGCACACTCGTGTTGATCGTTGTGCTCGTGGTTGGCAATTTTCTCTTGTGTGTTCATGTTTTTCTTGTTCTTGGCTGACATGGTGTTTGGAGCATGTTGTGGATCTTTGAGGAGAAATTAAGTGAAGTGTTTTCACATTGGAGATGCAGATTTGGGTCCTCACTATGTTGTGGCCAACCTTGGTTGATTCAAATTAATAATATTAAATGTTTTGGGCCGACAATTTATATTCATTTTGTTATTTTGTTGAAGCCGACATGAAGGGGTGAAATTTCTTGTTGTAGATATATAAGAGCGATTGTTTATTCGAATTGAAGTGTGCAAGTGGATTCTAGAGTGTGCTTCTGTGCATGTATGTGGGAGTATCATTTGAAGGAAGAGTAGAGTACAAAGAAGTGTGTAGAAGAGTGAAGAATTGTTCATGTGCTTAAACGAAATTGTGATCAGGCATTAGCATATGCTATTTTACCAGTTCAAATCCCTGTGGATGTAATCCGATTCTTTCTGTAAGGAAGTGTGTCTTCCTTTGGGTGGTTGGACTTGTTGTAATTGAGTAGTGAGCTCTAGGAAATGTGCCTAAATGCATGTGCATTCCACATATTCCATTTTCATTATAATTTTAACAAGGTATAATCTTGTGGACTAACCTCCATCATGGTTTTTCCCTTAACAGGGTTTCCACGTAAAAAATCTTGGTGTTATGTGTGTTTCTGATGTATTGATGATTTATGCTTTCATGGTTAATTATCAGATATGAGAATAAGGTTAATAAATTGAATAAGTTTTGAATTTTTGTGACAACTGATTCACCCCCCCTCTCAATTGTCCGCCCTTGTGTTGCCAACAGGTATTTAGATGTTACTCTGATATTTTCCCCTGTGTTTGTGTGGTTTAGATATGTTGGTCATGATTATTGAAGGTTGTTATATCTAGATGTTTGGCTGATGGTTCGTTGTGAAGTTCAATTTTTTTTCACTAGTTGTGAACTATGGTTCTCTATGTTCTGGTTGAAGTTCAGGAGAAGGTTGTTGGTTTGGATTTCTCTTTGTTGAAATCTTTTGAATTGTGATTCTAGAGTTAATATTTTTTGATTGCATTGAGGATATTTTTGGTTTCTGGAAGTTTCGAGCTTAATTGGTCTATATGTTTTACACTAGTTTGGTTGACCGTGTGTTGAGCACTATCTTCAAATTTAGTGAAGCATGTTGGATCTAATTTTGGGTCCTAATGAAGCGTGTGTTTGGGTTGCTCTCATTCTAATTCAACCCTAGGATGTTTGGCACTGACCTAATTCAAATTTGAAGTTGGATGGACGAATTTGAATCCTTTTCAAGGTTGGAGATAGTATATATATGGGATGAGCTAATAATGAAAATCATACATAAGAAAAGAAGGAAGATAAGTAAAAGAGAAAACGCGACATTGTTGCTATTCAAAAAGTGTGTGAGTTATGTGTGGGAGATTAGGGTAAAGCTTAATGTTGAGTTTTCAGATGTAATAAGGAGAAGGAAAACTCTATCATTCATGCAAGTTGATGAAGTAATTATGGTGGAATCCTTTGTTGCATTGAGATTGTAGTCTCTTTGTAGCAAGTCTTCTTTGTCTTCTTTGTATCTCTGTTGTAGTGAGCCCTCTGGGTTGTAGCCCTATGGACAGTGAGTCATTATTTCAGGCAGTGAGCCTTGTTTCAGGTAGTGAGCCTTTTGTAATCGGTTTTGAATAGTGTGAGTTAATCCTCACCGTGGTTCTTTCCTTATTCTGTTTTCCACGTAAATCTAGTGTTATTGTGTTTATGTGTTAGATTTGAGTTTCTGCATTGATGTTTGATGATTAATCATTTAAGTAGTTTCATGTATCAATTCTGGTGATTGAATTAAAGGTTAAAATCTATGAAAACTTATTCACTCCCCCCCTCTCAGTTTTACTATTCAATAATTGGTATCAGAGCTTGGTTCCTTGGTGAAGAGCTTAACCACTTGAGGAAGGTTCGGGATGGCTAGAAAAGTGATCTTTGATTATCTGAGGTTTGATGGAACTAATTATGGTATCTGGAAAGTATTGATGGAAGAATATCTGTAGTATTGTAGATATGATGTGGAAAAAGCTTACAAGAATCCTTACACTCCTCCTGCTAATGGCCTGAGTACACCTGAAGAAATCAGAGCTCATGAAGCAAATAATAAGGTGAAGTTCATCTTGAAGAATAGTCTAGTACATTTCGAGTTGATTAAGTTTCAAAATTTGAAGATAGCTAAGGAAGTTTGGGATGATTTAGAAAGAGCACATGATGGTGATGAAAGAGTTAAAGAGGAGAAATTACAGAATTTGGAGACACAGTTTGATCTTATACATATGTCTGAAGATGAAAATGTTAAAGCTTATGTTCAAAGACTGGATGAGGTAGTGGCTGGAATGCGATCACTTGGTGCTACTATAGATGAAACCAGGATTGTAAAGAAGATTCTTAGAACTCTTCCTAATGCTTACAGTGAGAAGGTGAGTGTTATTGAGTAGACTATAGATTATAAGACTTGTACTAAGGATCTACTGTTAGGATTTTTGACATCTTATGAGATGAGGAAGCTAAATCTAAGAAATGGAGGAAAATTAAAGATTACTTTTAATGCTACAAAAGCTGAAGATTCGAATGAAGAAAATTTTGATGAAATAGAAGCTAAATTTGTAAGAAGAATGAGAAAAGGCTCTGGTAAGTATGAAGGTAAGTTTCCCTTTAAATGCTTTAGTTGTGGAAAATAGATCATTATGTTGCAATGTGTCTGAAAAGAGCTCAAAGGAATAAACAAAGATATGAGAAGGAAAAGAAAGGAAAGAAAATCAATAGAGCTTAATATGTGAATGAGAATGCTAGTATTTCAGATGAAGATTCAGAATATGAATATCTAGATGAAAATGAATTGTTTTTCTTGGTGATTAAGGATGAACCTACTTCTACTAATTCAGATAAATAGGTAAAGGAAAGCCCTCCAAAGAAGGAGGGGGAGAAAAATGAAGGTATAGTTATCTTTTCCCTACATGCTAAACAAGAAAAGAATTTTTGGGGAGTTTATAGTAGTTCACATCACATGACCAGTGATAAGAGTAATTTTGTTAAGCTTTAGAAATATCATGGAGGCTTGTTTATGTTTGGAGATGATACTGGTGCTAAAATTTTTGGGATAGGTTCATTAAGTTTTGATGGAAAGCATCATACTGATGATGTTTACTATGTTAAGGGTTTAAGGAATAATTTTCTAAGCATTGGTTAGATGTACAAAAAATGATATGATCTTGTGTTTAAGGATAAGAAATGTGAGATCCGAAAAGGATCTGGAACATTGATTGCTACAAGAAAGAAATCTGAAGGGAATATTTATCAACTTAAGGGTGTTGATGGACAATGCTTTATCACAGATAAATGACAGCTGGTTATGACATAGGAGAATGTGTCACATGAATTTTGATCACTTGGCAAGGATAAGTGTTGTTCAGGCCATGAGAGATTTACCAAGAATTACAAAGCCTATTAATGCTATTTGCAGGAATTGTCAGTTTGGGAAGCAAGCAAGAAATCATTATAGATCAAGGGAACAATATACTACTAGACTATTTGATTTAGTTCATATAGATCTTTGTGGTCCTATGAGAGTGAGAAGTCTACTTGGTGAAAGGTACTTTATGCTTTTAATTGATGATTATTATACTGGGTTACATTTCTTAGAGATAAATCAAATGCATTAGATAGATTCAAGAAATTCAAGGCTATGGTTGAAAATGAAGTGAATTTAAAGATAAAATGTTTAAGATCTAACAGAGGTGGAGAATTCACCTCCCATGAGTTCAATATTTTTTTTGAAGTGCATGGAATAAAGATATAGTTATCTACTCTGAGAACTCCTCAGCAGAATGGAGTTGTTGAAAGGAAAAATAGAACAATTCAAGAGGCTGCTAGGTCAATGGTTATTGAAGCTGGATTACCGAAGTTTACTAGAAATAAGCTATTCATACTACTATTTATGTGTTCAATCGATTTCAAGCAAGATCAAGTAGTACAAAGACTCACTATGAACTATGTCACGGGATAATTCCTACAATTAAATATTTCAAGGTATTTGGAAGCAAATTCTATATCAAAAGAGATGAGGAAACTTTGGGTAATTTTTATGCAAGAAGTGATGAAGGCATATTTCTTGGATACTCTACTAAAATCAAGGCATATAAATTTTTCAATAAAAGGCTGAGGAAGATTGTAGAGAGCTCGAATGTGAAGTTAAATGAGATAGTGAAGAACTCTATTGATGTTGATGGATGTGTCTGATGAACATGATTGTGCAAGAATAGAAGAAATTGTTGAAGAAAAGAAAATGTTGGATGAACAAAATGAAAGTGAAGAAGATGCCCTAGTGATGACTCCTAGGACACCAAAATATGTACAAAGGAATCATTTAGAAAATTAGATTATTGGAGACAAGACAAAATGTGTATTAACCAGAAGTAAAACTATCATTGAAGTAAATTTGTTTTTATTCTCTAAGATTGAGTCAAAGATAGTAAGTGAAGCCTATAAAAATGAATATTGGAAGGAAGAAATGAAAAAAGAACTTTTGTAGATTGAAAAGAATTTGACTTGGGAATTGGTCCCAAGACCAGCAGATAAAAACATTATTGGATCAAAATAGGTTTTTAGAAATAAGTTGAATGAGAATGGAGAAGTCAGAAATAAAGCGAGGCTTGTGTGTAAAGGCTATTCACAAGTGGAAGGCATATATTTTCATGAGAATTTTTACTTGGTAGCGAGAATGGAAGCTATAAGGATGTTCTTGGCATTGGCTACTTATAAAGATTTTAAAGTTTATCAAATGGATGTTAAGTCAACATTTTTGAATGGTGAGCTAGAAGAAGAAGTTTACATGGAACAATTGAAAGGATTTCAGTTAACAGATCAACTGAATATGGTGTGCAGGTTGAAGAAAGATTTATATGGACTTAAGAAAGCTCCTAGAGCTTGGTATGCAAGGTTAGACAAGTATTTGATTCAGAAAGGATTTAACAAAGGTATGACAGACAGTAATTTGTACTTTAAGATTGAAATGACAAAGTCCTAATTGTAGTTGTATATGTTGATGACATTACCTATGGAGGAATGGAAAAGATTTGCAAGATGTTTGTAGAAGAGTTGCATAAAGAATTTGAAATGTCTATGTTTGGGGAGATGAATTTCTTTCTTGGGCTACATATTAATAAAAAAGAGAAAGGAATTTTCATTTCAGAATCTAAGTATGTAAAAGAGATGTTGAAGAAATTTGGGATGGATGGTTCCAAATTGGTAAGTACTCCTATGGTGACTAGTTGCAAATTGAGTAAAGATGTTGATTCATCTAAGTTTGATCAGAGCAAGTATAGATCTATGATTGGTGGATTATTGTATTTGACTGCTACTAGGCCAGATATTATGCATGTAGTCTATCTTGTGGCTAGATTTCAAGAAGATCCAAAGGAAACACATGTTGCTACAGTTAAAAGAATATTCAGATATTTGAATGGAAATTTGGATTATGGATTGTGGTATCCTAAAGATATTGAATTTACACTTAGTTTATACATAGATATAGATTGGGTTGGATGTGTAGATGACAGAAAGCGTACAAGTGGCGGTGCATTATTTCATGAATGTAAATTGGTGGCATGGTTGAGTAAGAAGAAAGATTCAGTCTCTTTTTCTACTACTGAAGCTAAATATATTTCTCCTACATCTTGTTGCACACAAGTTTTATGGATGAAACAGACATTGAAAGATATCACAGTGCTATATGATGATCCCATTTCTATTTTCTACGATAATACAATTACAATTAACATTTTGAAGAATCTTGTGATGCACTCAAGGACGAAGCATATATCTATTAGATATCATTTCTTGAGAGAGAAGGTCATGGAGAATGAAGTCAAGCTTGAGTATGTTCTGAAAAAGGATAAGATTGCAAATATATTTACGAAGGCTCTTCCTAAATATACTTTTGAGTATCTCCAGGAGAAGTTAGGGTTTATTTCCCCTCCTTTCATAAACTAAGATGCATTTGTAGGTGCATCAATTTGGTGGATTCATGGTTCTATCTTTTTGGACTAATGTTTTGGTGGCTACCCCTCAGGGGGAGCAGGTAGTTTTCAAGTTTTGTCATTGTGAGTATTATGTTTTCATGTCAAAGGAAGATTCAATGAACATATATTTTTCCTTTTCCATTGATGTCAAAAGGGAAGAGAAAGCATGTGAAAAGGAGAAAAAGCTAATGAGAGAAAGCATGTAATGAAGAAGATGATCTTCTGAGGGGGAATAAACAAAAAGAAAAATCTTGAGAAGTATATTCAAATTTGGTATGGCATCTTTGATGGTTTTTCACATCATGTGTTGCCATCAATGACAAAGGGGGAGATTGTTGCAAGAACGAAGAAAGGAATGAAGGTGTTGTCATTGATGTCAACTAGCCACCTGGTTATCTATTAGTTGTTGTTGGTTGTATATGTTGAGGATATTGAGAAAATTATATTAAAGGAAGTGTAGACACATAAAATATATTGATTGACGTTGTGCACTTGATCCCAACCTACTCACATCGTTTCTTCCTGAATCATCCCTCGGTCTAACCATTTAATAAAATCTCCTTATCTAATTAAATTCATCAACTTTCATCCCTTAATTAAATAAATCACTTTATCTAACTAAGTCACTCTCTTTGTTAATTAAATCAATCCATCTTATCTAATTATCCCTATTTAATTAGATAATTAATTTTATTTGATTAAATCTCTAAAATCTATCCATTCAATTAAATAAATCAAAACCTTATTTAATTTGATCTAACACCATCTCTTTTAATTAAATAAATCAAAATCCTTATTTAATTAATCTCTTATCATATTCCTCTCTCATTTGATTTAAATAAATCCATAAATTTGAGTCAAATAGGTCACATCATCTAACACCTCTCATTAAATTAATTAACCCTTGATTAGTTTAATCTCATCTCATGTCCCATCCTCTAGATTTTGTAAGTTGCGCATGAAAATAGATTTAATTCATTTATTAAATCTCTATTTTCCTCACAAGGCATCTTTTGGAATATTCTCCAAATTTGAATTCAAAAATTCCAAGTCAACATGTACATCCAGCAAGGAAATAACTTCATCTTACATGTCCTTTTCCTTGAGCCAAGAGGCATTTATTGCATTTTCCTTCCCTCTTGCAAGTCATTTCAACAAATTTGAAATTCAAAAATATGCATTTATTGGCACAATCCCCAAATCTTGCACATCCCTCATCCATTCATAGATTGACAAGTGGCATCATGCCATTGGATGAATATTAGTCCCACATTGCTCAAATTTGGACATTCATCCATCTTGGCATTCTATAAATAAAGAGCTCATATCCTTATTTGATCATCCACAAATTATGCAAAGTTATTATGCTAAAATATTTAGCCATTTCTATCCATCACCATTGAGTTCTTAGCTAGGTTTTTGCAGATTTTGGCTTGGAGCTCTCATCCTTCATCAACAAAAGTGGATCAATCATCTTCAACATATCAAGCTTGCATCTTAGGAATTGGGAAAGGGCCAATTTTCACATCAAATTGGCACCAATTCCCCCATGGGATCATGAGTTTGCACATTTAAATTAGGATTCAATCTATTTTGTTTCTTTTATTGTGTTCTTCATTGTTTTCTTTCCTAATTTGAAGTTTGCAAATGGATTTCATGGGGAATCCTTGTTTTAGCTTGCAATCTCTTGTTTAACTTGTTTATTCTTGTTGTTTTGCAGGTACTAGGATTGGGGTTCACACAAGAAGATTGTAGGTATCCAGATGTTGCTATGATATTTTCCCCTGTGTTCATGTGGTTTAGATATGTTGGTCATGATTGTTGAAGGTTGCTATATCTAGATGTTTGGTTGATGGTTCATTGTGAAGTTCGAGTTTTGTTCACAAGTTGTGAACTATGGTTCTTTATGTTCTAGTTGAATTCTAGGAGAAGGTTGTTGGTCAAGATTTTTCTTTGTTAAGATGTTTTTATTGCATTGAACATATTTTTGGTTTCTAGAAGTTTTGAGCTTAATTGTTCTATGTGTTTTACACTAGTTTGGTTGACCATGTGTTGAGCACTATCTTCAAAGTTAATGAAGTATGTTGGATCTAATTTTGGGTCCTAATGAAGCGTGTGTTTGGGTCACCCTCATTCTAATTCCACCCTAGGATGTTTGGCACCGACCTAATTCAAATTTGAAGTTGGATGAACGAATTTGTATCTTTTTCAAGGTTGGAGATAATATATATACAAGATGAGCTAGTAATGAAATCATACATAAAAAAAGAAGGAAGATAAGTGAAAGATCAGACATGACATTGATGTTATTTAGAAAGTGTGTGTGAGTTGTGTGTGGGAGATCAGTGTGAAGCTTAATGTTGAGCTTTCATATGCAGTGAGCAAAAGGAAAACTCTATCATTCATGCAAGTTGATCAACTGTGGTGGAATCCTTTGTTACATTGAGATTGTAGTCTCTTTGTAGCAATTCTTCTTTGTCTTCTTTGTATCTCTGTGGTAGTGAGCCCTCTCGGTTGTAGCCCTATGGAAAGTGAATCCTTATTTTAGGTAGTGAGCCTTGTTTCAGGTAGTGATTTGTAATCGGTTTTGATATTCTCTATAGTGTGAGTTAATCCTCACCATGGTTTTTACCTTTTTAGGTTTTCCACGTAAATCTGGTGTTACTGTGTTTATGTGTTGGATTTGAGTTTCTGCATTGATCTTTGATGATTAATCATTTAAGCAGTTTCATGTATTAGTTCTGAGGATTGGATTAAAGGTTAAGATCTATGACAACCGATTCACCCCCCCTCCCAGTTGTCATATTCAACAATACACATATCGCACTATGTTCCCCAATAAAAAATCACTTGAATATAAAAAATAAAGGGTTCAAGGAAGAGATTAAAGTTATTTGAAAGGGGGAATTACATTATCATCTTTTATTAGGCTAAAGGGGAGACTATGGAATGTAAAATTGCACCAGGTGTAATTTTTGACATTAAATTTTTCCTCCACTTTAGTGATCATATGCATTCTAACATGTGCAAGCTAAGGTAGGAAGAGGTTGAAGAGAATATACCTAGGATGAAGAGGACATGGGTCTTCAATCTGGTATATGTAGTAGAGAAGTTGATCTTGGATGTGAAGAGGACACAAGCCTTTCAACTTGCAAAGATGACTACAATCTCACCAAAAATATGCTAGCTACAAATAAACATGTTAGGTGAAAAAGAAAAAAAATAGACATGATAAAATCTATAGACATGACATAATCTATAAACATGACATAATATCATCAAATAAAGGATAGTGCTAATAAGTATGGCTAGAAATCTAGAGACCATATGGCAAGTAGATAGGCCTATGGCTACTAGAAATTACATTGTAGGATAGTCATAGAAAAGACAAGAAAAGTCTAGTCAAGTTTCCCACAAGCTATATGATGAGATCATAAGGTCATCAATATATACATTTTTAAGAAAGTTTAAAAAAAAAAAAAGAATGAGAATATATGATAGCCCCCTTAGAATGATGTGTGTTACGCAGAGGAGCACACATCATTCTAAGGAGAATAGAAAGACAAAGAGATGTCATGACATTAAATACATAGAAATATGTATTCATGGAATTTTGTCACACAAGGGACAACACATAGAATCCACAACATCAAGAGAGAAGAAGAGATGAAGAAATAAAGAGCACAGGACGATCCAATTATTTGAGGTTAGAACTAATCATAAATGTATACATATAAGATAGAATAATATATATGAACTGTCATCACCCCCCAAATAGATCAGAGTGGGAAGAAGAGTACATGAAGAAAAATAAAAAAGAAGTCGGATCAACATGGAAGATTCCTAAATGACCCAACACTTTCCATTGTTCCTGATGTGAAAAAGATTTTTTTATGAAAAATAGAATAATTTTGAGACAAATAGAGGAAGTGTACAATAGATTTTATCTTGTGTCCATGTACCTACAAGGGTAGAAATGGTCCTCTAGGTGAGAGAAAAAACATTAACAAACAAGTATGAGGGAACACAAAAAACCACACAAATCTAATCTAAAGATAAAGAAGAGGTATCACTCTAGTTTGACACATCCAATAGGTCATATTTCTCTAAATATAGATCATCATAGGGGGAGGGAAGATGAGCCTAAGGGGGATAGCAAGAGTGATTCCTACAGACTCACCTATAGCAAGATCCAAAGAGAAATCCCCCTCGAGGTATTCATCACCGAGCTCATGTGAGACTAACACCATCAATCTAGCAAAGATGAATGAAAAATTCAAAATATCCTTCAACGAGTCAAATATACACTTCTCTAGAGTGAAGTGATGTGACTATACAAAAGGACAAGAAAATTGAGAGTCATTACCAACCTCAAAAAATGGGGCAATAAAAAACTCCAAGGAAGGAGGTGTTGTTTCCATCACAAGAATGGTACAAGCCAAAGTAGAACAAGATGCAAAATAAAAAGAAGACCTTTTACGACCATCATTTGAAATGAGGTTGTCCTCTACCTTACACCTTAAGTGGATTATGTGGGATCCTCACAAAAAAATTGAAATACGGGGAAGGAGAAGGAGCCACAATAGACACAACCTTTGTATGAGGCATATCAATGTGCTTAGGGAAAGGAGGAAGATCTAGTAAAAAAGTGATAAGAAGAGGCTCTATGAGGAGCGATGAACACTTACACCTACATAGGGTGAGGTTCAGCAAGATCTACTGAGAAAGTTGGAAGCAAAAAAAAGGGTGATGGGAATAGAAGCAAGAGTAGAAATAGAAGCAACATGGGAGATAGGAGCAGAAGCAGAAAGAGTAAGTGCATCCTTGATCTTCTACAAAGCTTCATACTCTCAAGATAAAGATCATGGATGATGCTTAGGCTTATGTGCAAGTCAATTTTGATGGTTATGGGCACTAGGAGGTGCAACTTGAGAAGACTCTAGGGGATCTTGTTCCATTGGAGGAGCAGCCTCCACAATCGTCATCGATGGAAGAGAAAGCTCCTAAGGAGGGATAGGTGGAGGAGGTATAGAGAAAGACATAGAAGTCTTGACCACATGCCCCTTCCCTTTGTCTGCTTTAGAGTGGGTGGGGAAATGGGAGGAGGTCTGGGAGGCCAAGATACAGGAACAACTCCACAAGAATGCTTCCCCTTACCATATAGAGTGGGTCAAGGGACAGTGAGTAAAATAGGGAGTTGGAAGACTTGTTGTTTGGACTTCCACATCACAAGCACCTTTCCTATTCCTATTACAAGAATTGTAAGAGGAACAAAGTACACCACTAGAGGTTGTGAATCTATAGAAGAAGAAGAAGAGGGAGGAGAAGGCCTATGGGAAAAAGCTTGCTTCTCCTTAGCCTTCAAACATGAAGAGGATGAGGAATGTTGCTATGCACTCATAGAGGCCTTCAAAGAAATAGTATGAGAAGAATATGGGAAGACAACATTAGAGATTGAACCTACAGTCTTATACCTAAAGTAGGCCTTATAGAGCAAGTCCCCTCTAGGAAATAAGGGTCCAACTGAAGTAGGCTAGAAATGATCAAGGGAAAATTCCTCATGTGACATGAGTGGTTTGCATCCAATGTCCTGGATAGTATACACCATGCCATCATGAGGAAAATTTAATCATTTGTGGATAAAAGTGGCAACCATATTCATGGATACTAGCCATGGAATTCCTATTCTAACTCTAAATAGATAAAATTTAGGTATCACAACAAATGGGACTTCAATAGTTTTAGATCCAACAAGGACCGGCATAAGATAGAGCCAATAGGTGGTACAAAAATACCATCATGTGTACAGAGCATGGTCTAAAACTAATCTTATTCCTCCTTGTGTAGATTATTTATGAAGAAGGTCTCCTATGTGATGACATTGACCCAACTAGCAGGGTCAACCATAATTCCAGTCATGATGTTATCATTAACTTAAGCTAGTATGTACAATGGAGAAGGTTCCTTATTGAGAGGCAAGCCATTTGGTGTGAATGTTATATCAAGTGTCTTATCCACATGACTTGAAGGAGGAATATGGGTGAACGAAACCATATTTGCATACTTAGATGGGCTAGGATCACTAGATGAAGAAGAGAACATTATCAAATTTGTGAAATGGGAAGGGAAATGATATGTGTATATCTATAACTGACTATTTGGTTTGGCTAAAGATTTATTAGAATTTTGTTTCTTACTAACAAGTAGAATGACATCGTTATCGATCTATTTTTGGATAACATTCCTAAGATGCATGCATCCTTCAGTATCATGATAAAAAAATTGATGGTATTGACAAAATTTATGTGTGTCATACTAGTTAGGATAGGGCTTAAATAGCGAGCTTATTTATGGAAGGTATATTAAACCATCTTTTATCAATTTCTGAAGAACACTCGTGTAGGACTCAAATAGCTTCATAAATATTCTATTTCATCTTACGAGGTTCTTTTTAGTAGGAACAGATACCATGTTCTCTACCACTTTAATTTTTTTTGACTCCCCAAAAACAGACACAGCTAACCCATTACCTAAATGGGAGGATGAGGAAGAATCCCTATATTGAGCCATCGTTTGCTGATATTTGCATAGTGTAAAACACAAATGAGAAAAGGAGGGTTACTTCATCAAAACAAATCTCTCTTACAATGCTAGTAACTCAGGTTCTCAACAAACACACACTGTACATCAGAATCCGATGGGACATAGTAGATTTGGGATAATAGAGATTGATAATGGGAAATATAATTAGTTACATTTTTGTGGGTTCCCTGCTTGCACGAAACGAGATCAGTGAAGGTGATCTACAACCTGATGTTTGCTTGGAATTATTGCAAGAACTAGTATACTAATTGGTTGAAAGAGAAAATGCAATTATTGTGAAGTGATAAAAACCATTCCAAAGTAGCTTCCTTGATGGAACATGGGAAAATCTTTTCTAACAAAGCATCATGATAAAAGAAGTCAGTACGCATGGTAGTAAAGGATGAGACATGTGTCTGCAATTCTCCCCTACCACTGTACTTTTCAAACTTAGGAATTCCCTTCCCTTAAGGGATGGGAGTATTCAAAATAGCAAGGGCTAGAGGGTATTGGTAATAATACGATTGAAGCATGGATTGAGAAGTAGAACTAGTCAAGTTTGCTAATTGAGATTGCATCTACCCCGTGCTTTGTAGTAGAGCATTAAGCACAAGATCAATCAATGGAGCCTGACTAATTGAGGTACCAGAGGTTTGGGTTCTAGATTTGGGAATTTCAAATATTAAAGGAACTTGATTCACTCTAATTCCATAACCCTCCAGAGACAGTGTGTTGGTATTATTAGCAATAGAGATGGAAGGAATAGAAGGACCCATGCCAACCATATGCACAAACACTCCTAGCATTAGAACATACAACTATTGACCAATGATTTCCAATTGAACATATTGAGGGTTACCCAAGATAGAAGTGTATGGGGTGACATTGGTTTCCACTATATTTGCAATCCCTCAGAGTAACTCAAACCTTTGCAATATGAAATAAGTAAATTTCTCAAATTGTTAAGAAGAGGAGCAACTTGAGAGTATGTGTTTTATTTTGTTAAGAAATATTTGACACTAGTAGAATTTGGAAAATAAATGACTACGTGACTAAAAATTTATCACAACTAAAAATGGAAAAATTCTACTAATTTGTTGAAACTTAGCTATAAATGAATAAATAAATGACTAACTTGGTCATCCACTAAAAAATTATTTAGTCATACAAATAAAAATGAATAAATAGTTAGTCACACAAATAAAAATGGGTAATTAAAAAAATATTTTGAATTGAAAAATTATTGGCATGATGCTAATCATTTCCTCTCCATTGCTACAATCGATTAATTATTTTTGAGATGCAAATATTTCCTCTGTTGTCCTTTCGCTAGTTTGAGAGTCGAGAGCCTCACAAAGGAATCTAAGCTCGAACTAATATATTTAGTACAAAAAATCCTTCATCTTATTCTTGTTGGATGCTCATTATGAATGATTTTTCCATGTATGAAGAGGATTAGGGTTCAAAGCTCAAGCCTTTTTGCAGACGTTTGATGGAGAATAGACAACTTCTTTGGAAAGTATAACTTTGACACAAGGATATTGATAATGTGGTATGGCTTCGTGTAGACTTCTTCCTGTATTTTGGTGTTTTTTGAGCTTATATTGAGAAGCCTTATAAAACTTCCAAATGTAAGGGTTTTTTGTTTAAAATATCATGTAAAAGTTCCAACATTATGCAAACTATAGTCCTTGGGTTAGCATTCAAGTTCCAATAATTAGGGTTTCAATAGGCTTATTCTAGAATCCTTGGAAAACCTTCCAATATTATGTTATAAAAATGTATCCCTATGCATAATCAAGGGAATTTTTCATATAGACACTATCTAGCTAATGTTATCATATTTAAAACTTAAAATATTTTTCAGGTGACATCAAATTTTCTTTTTATAAAGATTTTTGTCTAATTCCAGTACATTCAAAACTTTTCCACCTAAAGATATTTAATCCATAAAGTTGTTCTTTGTGACAAGCTAGACTTGGATGATCTTAAGCAGAGGCTTAAGGAAATGGGTGGAGGGAAGGTGCTTTCAAAGAGTGAATTGGAAATGAAGAATGTTAAGATTCTTCTGGTGTGATACTTCTCAGCTTCTTTTGAATTGATACTTATCCTTTGACTTACTTTATATCCCAAGTGCTCTGCACTGATGTATTATGAACATATTTGACACTTATACTAATCTTAACTTTGTTATTGTGTACATTTCAAAAATTTGTCACTATCCTAAGCATTATTATTTTATTTTCTATTGGTACCCTGCTAGATTGATTATGTTGTCTTGAATAACTAATATGGATTTCTTCTCATTTTGGAATGTTTTCTAGGGTGATCTATCTGAACCTATCCTTGGCTTTAATTGTGTTGGTGGCAATGTTGCATCTCTATTCTTAAAATTCCTAAGGTAATGTTTCTATTCTTGTTAAACACCAGTAAACAATATAATTCTTAAGTGCATATGGTTTTTAGAGTCCAAGAAAATTGAAAAATAGAGCTTTCAAGAAAATTGTGTAGTTCTATTTCTAAATAATATTTGTTTGTTTAATTTTCTATAACATTTGAATCTACTTTTATATATTGTTAACCTTAAGGTAGTTTTTTATGAGAAAGGTGGTACAATGGTGAAGTATGGTGGGATGTCAAAGAAGCCAATCACAGTTTCTACCTCATCAGTTATCTTCAAAGTAATATATCAATAGTTCTATGTCTTCTTGGCAAAACCAAATTTTCTTATCTTGTATTGACCTACAAATGAATGATGACATACTAGTATGATGAATTTCCACACTCATTTATTAGTAAAAGATAATTAAGTAGAGGTTTCTATGTGACATTGGGGCTTGTCCTTTGAATGTGGATATATGTGACCATGCTTGTTCAATTTTGGTGTTGCATTTCATAGACATGCACATTGCAAAATATAGCATTGACATGCTAAAACATGTTCTATTACCTGACATGAGCATCACCTCTTTCATGTATGTTTGGTCAAGTTTAGTATTAGATTGGATGGATTTTCACCGTGCAAATGTTATTGGTGACATAGTGAAAAATTATATCACATGATGTGATTCATGTTAGTGTTAGGAACTACTGTTTGTTGCTGTAGACCCAGGGGATCCATATTTATCTACTTAAGATGGATGAATGAATACATGTGTTGGTTTGTATTAAAATAAAATTTAAAACGAATCTATTAGTGAATAATAAATAATATTACAACAGAAGTGTGACACACATGTATGTATTGACATGTACCTTTTTGAAGTAATATAACTTTAGGTTTCATCAATTTTGCTATTATTGGTATCACGAGTATACTGATCATATCAATTCTAAGATAATTATTTTTTGTCAAATTTCTTAATCAATAAATGATAAGTTGAGGGGAATCAAGTTTTATTCAAAGATTTGATGTTTCCTTGACTTTGTGAACTATTCACCATTATATTCCCAAGTGATGCTTCTTGCATATGAAGATAATTTCATGATTGGGGTAATGCTACAAGATTTGATATACACAAATATGAAAAATGGTGGCATAAGACATGTATTTGCATATGTATGCATGCATTTAACTGATGTAGAATTTTTGTTGGCGCATGTACTTCATATGGCTTCAAGGTGTAATATGTATGGGATTTACTATAGGGAGTTACATTCTCATGTTTTTTGCAATGGGTGAAGTCCTAATACATTCTAGTTAATTTATATTTAATAGATATAGTGATTAGCTATTGCTTGTTACTTACCCTTCATTGATTACTACTCTTATTCGGTTCACATGCTAGTCTTATGTTGTCATTGTTTTTCATACACTTACATTTTGAGTAGAATATCATTTTATTTTATGTAGTTGAAATATAGAGAATGACTACTTGGGCTTATCCTAATAACCCCTCTTTGTCAAGCACCTTCTTCGACTAAATGGTTTTACAATAAGGTTTCTTCTTTAAAATTTATTACTTGCACTTATTTAAGGGTTATGCATTTTTAAAGTGTTTGTAACTTTGATGTTTACTCGTGAAATAAATAATTTTTTAGGTAATGATGTTTATTGTTTTTGATTAAAAGGTAAATAGGTTTTAATGGTTTTTTAAAATTCCGCACAATAAAATGAATTTTTTTATTGTTAATAAATCTCATCCAAAAGTGATTTCTATATGTTTTAAGTCTAATTTTATTGATTGTAGTAAGTTTGATAGTAAATATCATCGAAGAGTTATTTCTATATAATTTTTGGTCTGATTTTATTGATTGTAGCACGTTTGACTATGATTGTTCCACTTACCACTTAGACTCCTACTATAATTTCTGCATATTTGTATTGGGATTTTTTATTTTGTATTGGGAATGTAAGAGTTTTGTTTCTTTTGATTTACAGGTTAAAACCTATGGGAAGAGGGATAACATGGTTGAAGACAATATGATAATGTTTGCATTAGTTGAGGGTAGTTCCTGGCTTCTCTCATTGTAAAGGAAGATGATTCTATTGGACTTTTATGAGGTGCTTCTAAGTGATAGTGTGTAATGACTAGATCAACTAATAAGATTGTGGTGATTTTTCTTATGCAATTATTAGAGAATATTCCTTCTCTTAAGGTTTGGTATCATTGGATTGTAATTTACTAATTTTCTTAAGTTTTTGGATCATTGAACTGTAATTTATTGATTTTCATCTCATATTGAGATATGCAGAGGAGACCCATGATAGCTTCTTATGGTTTCTTGATATATAAAATTATCAAAGTGGTTTTTAAATGGGTCATAGTCAAGTGAGATGTCTATTGTTTTATGTGTTGATATATTATTTAAATTGTATATATTAATTGACATAAATTTTCTACAGTTCATGAAATAAATGTATAATAGCTTTTGATTTTAACTTTGTATATATTTCAATGAAGCACCAAGTTTTTTTAAATTCAATTTTACCAATCTATCTATACAAACACTCACAATTAATTTATGAAATTTGAACTTTGTGTCTGAAATTCTAAAATCAAACAAACAAACAAGATATACATATTTTATTATAAATCTAAAATTTTTATAAAAACAATAATATAATTTTAATAAAATTTATATATGAAAGTTTGATTTATAATAATCTAAGGTCTCAAAATTTGTTTATTAGGTTATTTTCATGATCACTTTCTTTTTCTAGAATAGATTTTCTAAATAGTCAAGGATGATATCTATAGTTATTGGATGAGAGGAAGAGCAATAATGTTATGCGATTTATGCAATTGATTGGTCAATAAGTCTTTTAAAGCCATTTGAGTAAAAACATTGAGCATTTGAGAATATTTTTCTTTTTGCATGAATTTATGCTACTTGAATACTACTTGAGATCTGAAAACTTCAAAATTGGTCGATATCAAAGTGATTTCATTATGTGAAAGGGAAGAGAGACTTGCAGAGTTAATATTAAATCAAAAACTTGATACGGAGATGCGTAGGAAGATGGAATATCACAAGAGGTGGGAGGTTACTCCATCACTGCAAGAGGTCCCTAGAGCCAGTGTGGTATCATGGTAGAGCCTCCTACATCACTGCAAGAGCCACAAAGAAACAATGTCATGTAGCAGTAACATCCCACATTACCGTGAATGTCGAGCAATAAATGTTGCACAGTATGATGGTAAATCAAATATCACATTTCTTTGTGTTAGAGTAAATGGTTTTTACCATTTACATACTTAAGTTTACTTAGGTAGAATAGTTTATTAGTTTTGCATTTAATTATTCATGGGTGGTTTCTTTCCTATATCGGGAAGTTGTATACTTGCCATAATTTATTGCCTTTAAAAGGCAGTATCATATGTAATTATATTCATCTCATTTATTCTCTCGTTATTTGGTGAAATTGCCTTGTGTTGTCTCTCTCTATCTCGTGAAGGACATTTTTGTTGCAGTTGGTGATCTTGCGCTCACACCAACATGGTATCAGAGCCTACTATCTACAAATCCTTCCTGGGAGTTTTTTCATCAAAGTGCTAGAGTTCATTTATTTGCTCGACATTTGAAATTTGCAAAATTTCAAAATTGCCTTCGATTATTTTCCTGAGTGTTGGACATGATTTTTGTTGTTTATGGCATGATTTTCTGGATTTTTTTTTTGCTATTTATTTGCTATCTGGTCGTGTGGAAAGATCATTGGATTTTATCCAATATTCTATGTCTTGTTGTACACCTGCGAAGATCTTTGGAGGTCGGTGTTTTTTGATTGGTGGCACATGATTTTCTTTAGAGGCATTTGCAAAAGATGTGATTTGCATTTTCTGGAAGCATGAGGTTTTTTACTTAAAGGCTCCATGTGTGGTTTGAAGGATTTTTTCATTCTCCACATGGGCATTGACTAAGGAATTTTTTCCTTTTTACTTGCATGATTTTGTTGAAAGGGTTTCATATTTGTTGCATCTAAATTGTGCATTGAAGGTATTTTTTGCTGAGAATTGATTGCCTTGTGTTTGAAAGGCTTTCACCATTTTTTCTCTCCATAGAGGCATTATTTTTAGTTATGAGCCACTTCAAAGCATTCTTGGAGGGCTCGTTTTTGCTGTGGAAGAAGCAATTCATCTGTTGAGAAGGAATTATGCCCAATTCTATGCTATGTGGGCACAATTTTGCTCGAAGACCTAGGTGAGGTAGTTTTTTATATGGTGGTTGTACTTTGTGTGGGGCATTTTTATGCTTCTCAGAGACCATGATTTTGTACAAGCCATTATTTTTAGTTTGTTTGAAGGTGGTTGTAAGAGGGCAACAATTCTGTGCAAACTCCTGCGTCTAACATTGGATGTCATGATTTGTCCATCCTAGAGTGGCACAAATTTGCTAGCAAATGCACTTGTCATTGCTGCCTACATTCATTTTTCTAGAGGCACTTCTCGTGGGTGAATTTCTAGTAAATTTCTATGAGGAGGCTTTTTTGGTTGGTGTTTGAGTTGCCAGTGGGATTTCCTTTGTTAGGCACATAGGGTTTCCTAATATTTTTCCAATAACTGTTGGGCATGTGAAATATTCATTGCCTTTTTTAATTTTGTTGTGCCATTTATCCCACATTGTTGGGAAAGCAGTTTTAAATAGGCCTTTTATTTCTTGGTGCCCTCAAACATATTGTGAACAAAGGCTTATGTGACCAGTGGATGGTCACTTATCGCTCATGCATGATCTTCCTTGAAAGTGTATATTTCTTGGTGATTGGCTACTTGGTGGCATGACTAGGTTCCTTGTGCTCGAACTTGACAATTTCGAGTTCACTTTGCTCGAGAGGCTCACTTTTTTAGTCCATATTCCTTTATATGCCTTTTTTTATTTATGCATATCTTTTGCAAACAAAGGCCAATTTTTGCAAACCACATATCAAGGGAAAGCTATTTTTGTCACCTTTGTAGTGGTTGAGGAATTTCTCTCATATTTTGTTGTTTGGTGGTGCTTTTAATATTTTGAAGTTCAATATTGGTGTTGTTATGCTCTTTGGAGTTGCTTGATTCTTAGCCCTTCTTTTGCATTATTTCTTCCTGAAGTATTTTGGGAAGGCTTCATTTGCAGTATTTGGGAGTTTCTAATTATTGTTGAAGGTTACTGTCTTTTTTTTTTTTGGAGATTTATCGTAGTTGATTATGGCATTTTCATTGCATCCTGTTGTGATTATGTTGAAAAGGGGAAACTATAAACAATGGAGAGATGGTATCATAAAACATCTTTGATTGCTTCATTTGTTGCCACATTTGTATAATATTGTTCCCCTTCCTGGTACTGATAGTAAGAAATTTACATGGAATTGCAAAAAGGATCATTTCCTAGGAGTTATTATAATGCATATTGATGATGCCACTTTGAATGCTATTGATTATTTTGAGTGTCCTCATATCTTTGGACTAAAATTTGGGAAACACATGGAGATCCTGATACTCAGCCATTCCTAGATGATCCTATTTCAGATTGTCTTGTGCCTCTTCATTTTTCAGACAAGATACCCTATGATCATGCTACTATGCAATAGTTTGAAGTTTTGGAATGCTTTGAATCTTCAGATGAGGATGATAAGGGTTCTTCAAATGCTCTTTCTTCTCCATCAGAGACAGTTGATGTACCTTGACCTTCAGTGATTCATTGTGCAGAGTCATTGATTGAGGCTCCCATCATTCTTGTTCAACATGACCATTCATCTTGTCTTGATGATTCATTGAGCATGTCCAATGATTCATTACAATAGGATTATCATTGTCTTCCTGATTTGGATTCTTATTTGCCAGACATTGGTTCATTGTTCATGGAATCTCACATTTTTTACTTGGAAGACACATTTGAGGGTATATCCCTCCTATTTGATGATAGTTGTGGTACAACTGTTGCCACTCCATCTTAGTCTCTAGATATTGTTCAGCATCAGTTTACAATGGTACCTTGTTTGTCACCTTCTTTTGTGATTGGGCATGTTCCTGATTGGTTCATGGCATCATCTTCCAAGGTCATTGTGACACATGAGAAGATTTCAAAGATATTCATCCTACATTTGGATTTCACTTGTTGATTCCTATTCAGAATGGGAAGTATACCTGCATTTGTACTTCAACACTAGATCATGTTTTGTCTTTAGGAACTTACCATTTTTGTAGGTGATTACACATTGTGGGGAGCTATATAGTCTCTCTTTCCCTCTTATGGGGGGGGGGGGACATTGATTGTATATACATGATGTATGTAGTCCTTGGGGGGTGTGATTGAATCCTTCATCCATGCATCTTGTTTTTATTTTTCTTTTCTCTCTTTTGGAGAGGGTTTTTTTTTTCCACAGGGTTTTTCTCCTTTTCTCTGGTTGTGAGAGATTGCATTGTAAATGGGTACCTAACATAGTTGTCCAACCGAGACCCATACTGCATCTTCATTTTTGCATAATAATTATCCCTAATTTGCACTTAAGGGGGGGTGTAAGAGTAAATGGTTTTTACCATTTACCTTCTTAAGTTTACGTAGGAAAAATAGTTTATTAGTTTTTCATTTAATTATTCATGGGTGGTTTCTTTCCCATATTGAGAAGTTTTATACCCACCATAATTTCTTGCCTTTAAAAGGCTATATCATATGTAATGATATTCATCTCATTTATTCTCTCCTTATTTGGTGAAATGGCCTTGTGTTGACTCTCTCTATCTCGTGAAGGACATTTTTGTTGTAGTTAATGATCTTGGGCTCACACCAACATTTTGAGGCATTTTTTCATAATGTTTCATTTAGCATCGCCAATATTTTCCACAAGAACATTGTCCCTGTTTAAAATGATGATGATATATTCCTTTAAGCCATAGGAGTTTCTTTGAAATGGTATCTATTCTAGTCCACTTTCGATATTTTACAACCTACATTTCTTTTTTTAGATCCTTGTTTTGGATATTTGTTTAGACATCAAGATTGGTAATTCCATGCTATGAGGAATTTTAGGAGGGCAAAGAAAAATAGCTCAATTTATTTCAAATGGGTTCTTAAGCTTTTTTCATGACAGTTTAAATATCTTTCAATTAAAATAGAATCTCTTAGTTTTTGTGGACTTCAACTCCATAGCTGTGAAATTAAGAAGATTGAATTGATTTTGATTGTTGAGCTTGTCTCTGTTTTGGGTCAATTGGATTTGGAATAAGAAAAAAATGTGTTAGGGTATTTAAATTCTTATGTTTAAGTGTTGAATTTCCTGTGAAAAATTGATGAATATTGGATAATTTCGTTGGATTTTTTTTTGGTTGCTTTTGTTGTTATTTCCTTGTTTGGGCTAAATTTGGTGGACTTTTTGAAGGCTATTCTAATTCTGCCAAGTGTTAGTGCTCAAAGTCCTTGATAAGTAATATGATTTCATGTTTGATTGATTTATTTACCATTATTTTTATTAAGGGTTTATCATGTCTACATTTGATTTCATTGCTTTGTTTGAATTTTCTTATTTGTGTGAGATTAATTTTGGATTATTCTTAATTATCCTAAATTTCAAATGCTTAAACAAAATTGTTGAATATCGAAATATTCTTTTACCTTCATTTCAGATATGTATTTTTTTTTGTGTTCTTTGATCTTTGTTTTGGGTTGTCTTAATTTTTCTTGGGCTTATTTAGGGTGATTTTTGTTTCCTTATTATGAAATATATAGCAAAAATGACATGAATAGATATTTTTTCATGAAGATTTATTTATGTTTTATTTAGATGTTCTATGTTAATGTTTGGCCAGTTATATCAATGATAAAATATATTTTGTTTTTTAAATTGTTTCCGTAGGGGAAAACCGTGTCCATGTTTATTGACATACACCAAATTGGATGTCATTTATTACTTAGTTTTACAAATGAAAGTTACTTTCATGGACATTTTATATTACAATTTGTTAGAAAAATTTTGAACCTTTCTTTGTGTCTTTGAATCCAACAAAATATTAAATTATGTGGGATATAATATGTAGCTTCTCTGAAAATAAACCATCCCCATAATTATTAGAGGCAATGCCAACTAAAGGTGAGCCATATTTTTTCTCCCTATCTAGGTTATTTAATTATTTGTCCTTTTCCTTATTCACCAATTTAGGGCACCACTCCTCCCTCTTATTATCTTGAGATTGCTTTGAGAACTACAAATCCTTCACACAATTCCTTGACATATGCCCAACTTAATAACTAGTAGGCATATCCTTGATGCTACCATCACAACACACGAACTAATTCATTCAATGGATAGATGCAACTATGCTAGAATGGCCCTTAAACTGGACATTTCTAAGGCCTATGACAAAGTGATATGGAATTTTGTTCCTAAAGTTCTAGCTAAGTTCGGTTTCAATCAATTTGTGATCAATCTTATTATGGAATGTATTACTACTATTAAGTACTCTGTTTTGGTAAATGGCTCTCCCTTTGGGTTCTTTCATGCTGGGAGAGGAATCGGACAGGGAGATCTCCTATCTCCCTATTTGTTCATAATGGTGGTGAATGTTCTAAGCAAGAACTTCTCTAATATGTTGTCAGAGGGGTCCATAAAAGGAATTAAGGCTATTACCACCCTTGAGCCAATAGTGATCCAAAAATTTGTGGGTGATACATTTCTATTTGGGAAAGCCTCAATCTTAGAAGCCAGGAAATGGAAAAACTGCCTCAACAATTATGTTGCTTGCTCTGGACAATGCATTAACTACAATAAAAGCATGATTTAATTCGTCAACAATGCTCCTAACCTACAAAATTGGGTGGCTATTGTTTTGGGTTGTCAGAGTGGTTCTCTCCCCTCGATTTATCTTGGGCTGCCCCTAACTATCAAAGAGGTCACCCCTGAGTTTTGGAATTCTATTCTTGAAAGGATTCAAAGGAAACTTGTTGGGTGGAAAGGTTCTTTACTTAGCCATGCTAGTAAGCTTCAACTTATTTCTACTGCTCTTCAAGGTATCCCTATCTATTTCCTATCCATATTTAAGATACCTAGATATATTGCTGATAAATTTGAGAAAATACAGAGGTCTTTTCTTTGGTCGGGCACTGAGGAGAAAAAGAAACTCCCTCTAGTTAAATGGGATAAGGTTTGCCAACTGAAAGGATGTGGTGGTCTTGGGATAAGAATCATTTCTAATTCTAACAAAGCTCTTATGGCCAAAGTGGGTTGGGATCATCTGAGGGATAAGAAGGACTGGTGTGAAATAATGAATGCCAAATACCTTTTGAACCGGCCATTGATTGAATTCCTTTCGGAGGCCACCCTATGGGATCCTTGGTTTGGAGGGGTATTTGTAGTCTTCAAGACCTTATCATAAGGAATGGGATTAAATGGAAGATTGGTAATGGTAACAAAATCATATTCTAGGAAGATTCTTAGTTGCTTGACTCTCCCCTAGACTCTTCTAGTTCAGGTTTCTTAAGGGTCGGTCCCAATAGGGGTTTGGTATATATATTAGTGATTATCTTCTTGGACCCTTAAGAGCTAGGAAATGGAATGGCATTAGTCTTTTTTTTCCTTTATCCCCTAATCTGTGTCTCCTAGCCAGAAAGTTGTAGGAGTTACTCTCTCTCACCAGGATACCCCCTACTCTCTGTGAGGATGAGTTCTTCTAGATCCATGATATTCAAGGTGATCTTACTTTTAAAACTGCTTACAGACAGCTGAATGATTAGGGGGTGACCAATAATCTATGGAAAAAGGTTTGGAATAGATACATGATATCGAAAGTGAACTTTTTCTAGTGGACTGTATGTCATAACAAAATTCTTACTCAGGTAATCTAATAAAAAGGGGATTCTAGATCCCCAACAGATGCCTTTTATGTAAATGCAACGAAGAATCTGTCGATCATCTATTGTTACACTGCCCCTTTGTTGTTGAGGTGTGGGAGATGGATTTTGGAAGATTATGGATATAGTGGATTATGTGCAAGGACATCACATCCTTTATTTTGAGTTGGTCTAGACCCTTTTCCCATCCGCTAACTAGGGAAATATGAAATCAAGTTCCTCCCATTATTTGTTGGTGCTTATGGAAAGAGAGGAATAATAGGATATTTAGGAACACAAAGATGAATCTGAAAGAGGTGTTCGATATAGGAGCTCAACTCATTGGGGAAAATATCGCTCTTCAAAGGAAAAACCATGGATAAAGGTCTGACTAAGTTGGAAATAAGCATAACTAAATCTTGGCATCACAACCTAGATGCCAACTCGTATGACAACTCCAAAATTCTGGCTAGGAGAGCCACTATTTGGAAACCCCCTGATAGAGACTAGTTTAAACTAAACTTTGATGGGGCTGCTAAGGGAAACTTGGGTAGAGCAAGCATAGGAGGTGTTATCAAAGATCACAGAGGAAAGTGAGTGGTTGGTTATGCTGGGGGGATTGGTCAACATTCTTCTATGATAGCGGAATCTAGAGTGTTGTTAAAGGGCTTACAGATTGTGGTTTCATTGGGGATAGAGAACCTACACATTGAAGGTGACTCTAAGTCCATAATTGATGCTATAAATTTTGATAGATTCCTAGGGTGGAACACTAAGGATATTCTTCTTGACATCAGATTGCTTGTGGCTAAATTAAAATTAAAGGTGGCCAGTGATATTTACAGAAAGGAGAACCAAGTGGCCAGTCATATTTACAAAGAGGGGAACCAATTTTGGCTCTCACTAGAATTTATCCAAATGTTGGCATGATTTAAGTCTTCTTCCATCAAATATTCATAGTATTATAGTAAAGGAACAAAGCCCTTTCATGACTCATGATGAAAACACATGTGCTTAGCTGGATTCTTGGGGGGTCCACAAGCCTTCTCGTTGGGCTTTGTGGTCTTATTGTTTTGATGAGATGGATGATTAGCTGTATCAATGGGATGGATACCAAGTGGATTTTTTCAAATTATAGATTAGAGCACGTTTGGAATAAGGAAATCATTTTTTACTGCAGAAAGTATCGGTTGATTAACTCTAAGTTGGACTGTACTTGTCGTAATCTCCTTATGGGGATTTTCTTAAGATCGCGGATTTTCAAATTTTGTGCTTTCAAATTTGATGTGACTTGTAATTATGAGACTAAGCTCCTCTTTGGCTTTTCCTTACCTGCTATTTTGGTTTCACTCCTTATAGATTCTATCTGTGTTTTATCTAAAATTGACCAACCTCTAATTGCTATCCTTTTAGAGATTCTAAATATGTCCCCACGGCTATCCTGCCTAGATTTCAGAATTTTTCCTACATGGAAGGAAATCCTTCCCTGCCGATCATGTCCTTTGTGCTTAGCCATTTATGCAAGGAATTCCTCATTAAATTCTATGCTAAGATTGTTACCGAGATATTATTAACTCATGCGTGTGACTTGTCCTTAGGCTTGATTCTGAAAGATTGTCGTTTGTGGCTTAAATGCCTTATTGTGGGGGTGACTTTTCACCTTGTTATTTTCTCTAACTTTCTATTTTTTTAGGGTTCCTAGTTTTACTGTGAGCGGTGCAGAATCATGGGGGGATAGAGTGCGAATGGAGCTGGATAATTGCAACAAGTTTTTCAAGCATCCGCTTGTCTAGCATATTTGCGTTGAAGGTGGTATTGCTCCTCTGATGGAGAGACTTGTGGGCCATGACCCTAATCTATTGACCCAGTTTGTCAACTCTTGGAAGAATCGGCATGTGTTTGTGGGAGGCATCTCCTTTATAGTGGATGAGGAAGTGATAGCGCAAGCGACAGGTCTACAGAGCTTTGACATGAAGCATCCTAAACATTCAAAGACCCAGGACAATGCTAGTATGGAAAAATTCTTTGTGGGTGATGAGAAACCAGTGCGCAACCAGTCTGGGTTTGAACGGGAGGCTCTTCCTCAGCTGTGGAACCAGGTGTGTCTTGCGTTGATGAAATATTTCATGTTGGAAGGAAGGTACAAGACTTATTACTATTACCATTTTCCCCTGTTAAATTACCTTAGGCATAAATTTTTAATGAGCTTTCCCTTTTTTCTGCTCATGGACCTTGAAAATTCAGTTGATAAATGTGTGGAGTCTACTGCCTTAAATCCCAATGAACCCACTCCTCTACCGATTCACCGAGGTCTTATCCTAAGACTCTACCAATTTCATCTAGCTTTATGCCCTCTGAAACCTATTTCGGTCGTCTGCATTGAAGAAATTGTTCCACCCAACAAGACCAACTTATCTCTGACCGAATCCAAAGGACCTGCCAAGAAAAGTCACCCAATCCCTGAGGTTTCTCGAAAACCCAAACTTGCTACCAAAAAACTTAAGGGTATTGAGGGAGCTGCCCAAACCAGTGTGGCAGTGAGCTTGTGTGATCTCAAGTCTACCCCTACTAAGACTCCTAGTAAGTCTGGTCTAAAAAAGAAAGGTAAGGAGGAGAAGGAACCTTTGAATAAAGGGAAAAATGTTAAGAGCAAGGATTCGTTGGGTGACACGGTGGTGGGGGAGACTATGGTTGTGGGTTGTGATACCATCATTCAGCATTCTGGCAGATTGGCAAAGAACAAGAAGAAAATTTTGGTTAGAGATTTGGACACTAAAGAGGATTTGTCAGACAACAAAGATAATAGAGTGGAAGAGGTGTCAGAAGGTGAAGAAGGGGAGAAAATTAGAGGTCCCTCTTCCATTCCTAACAAGGGTAAAGCCTCTCACTCTTTAGAACCGTTGGAGATTGAGTAGAATGACCCTGACTACACTATGGGAAGAGGTGAGGAGCTTGATGTGTTGAAGGAAAGAATGGAAAGAATGGACAAAAAATTCAATGGTTTGACCCGTTTTATGGTCAAATTAGTTCACTGTGTCACTAGTACCCTATCGGTCGTAATGAAAGATGAGATGGAGATGAAGAAGGTTGAAGACCACCAGGAGTGGATTGCGGTGATTTGGTTTAGCTTCTGTCTAAGAACTAGGAGAACACCAGCTAGTTTGTTGTTGGTCTACTGTTGGTCTACTATTGGTCTATGTGTTGTTAGTCCAAGTCTGTTTTTGGTTTAGTGTTTTGTTTTGTTTCTTTTTTATATGGACTCTATTAGCCCTTGTGGCTCTATGTGAAGGGTACGACACCCTGTAAATGTTGCTTACTTTACCAAAAACAACTAGTAATGGGTGTGATTTTACCTCTCAATTAGTCTTTTGGAACTCATTTCATAGTTTTTTAGTGTCTCAAATTCATTATCATCCATAACATGTCTAGGGGAAATGATTGTATCTCCAATGAAAACTCTCTTCATGGATGATATATCAAGTGGCTTGGATAGTTCCACTACATTTCAGATTGTGAAGTGCCTTCAACACTTTCCCCACATTATGAAGGCAACTATATTGATTTCACTCCTCCAACCAGTACCTAAGACATTTAATCTCTTTGACGACATCATCTTAATGTCAAAAGGGCAGATAGTGTGCCATGGGCCCCATGATCATTCACTATAGTTCTTTGAGAACTATGGCTTCAAGTTCCCTGAGCGCAAGGACACTGCAGACTTTCTCCATGAGGTAAATATATATCCATCTACATGTTATTTTCATGATTTTGACATCATAATAGTTATCTATATTTATTTGTATGAAAATACAGGTTACCTCTTGAAAGGATCAAGAATAGTATTGGTACAACAAGGAAAAGCCATATGTATACTTTATAGTAGAGTAGTTTCTCAAAGATTCAAGCAATTTCATGTTAGGCATGGGTTGTCAAAAGAACTATTGAAACCTTATGATAATTCCAAAATCCACAAGGATGCTTTGTCTTTCAACAAATACTCATATAGGAAATGGGAGTTGTTCAAGACATGTTTTGACCGAGAATGGCTACTTATGAAGTGAAACTCATTTGTTTATATATTCAAGGCAGCCCAAGTTGGTTATCTACTCTTGATCTTCTAGCTTATAGCCAAGGTAGCCAATTTCAAAAAGAGTGTTTTATTCCCTAGACATATGAAAATGAGTTTGAAGATGTATCTATCATATATCGTATGTCTAACAATATTTCAAAATATAGTCAAAATTTCATAACCCACATTTCATTCTGTTGCAATTCCATAAGACTTCAATTATTTATTTATAATGATTTAAGAGATTATATTTTATAATTTTTATCACCTACTTTAGGTTTTTTTAAAATAGAGAATTCTATAGTTTTAGAAATATTACCATTTAAACATGCTTTTACATGGTAGGTTATAATATGCTGAAAATAAGAGTGAATTTTATGAAATCCACTATATTTGGTAAGCTTGCATAGAGACTAGATGAAAAGCTAATTCATGTATGAATCAATCTTCCATTGAAGCTTCTTGTAATGGCATTTATCACAATGACTATCTTCCTTCATACACACATGAAAGTTGACTTGGAGCATGGAAATTATTATCTAGGAGCTCTTTTTTACACACTCATCTTTTTGGTGTTTAATGGTTTTGCAAAGCTAGCCATGAATTGTCTTGAATTTTGATATTTTTCAAACAAAGGGATCTTTTCTTGTTGATTATTTGTTTTCTCATATTGTTGTAGTGTGAAAATCTTGCTGAATCATAACAATTTCTCTTACTAGGGGCCATGTTTTCTCATATTGTTGCAGTGTGAAAATCTTGTTGAATGCAACTCTAATATTTGTTTTCTCATATTGTTGCAATGTGAAAATAAGAACATACTCGAAGGTTCTTTAACAACTCTAATAGTTGTACCAGGGGCCATGTTTAACAAACCAAATGCAATTGCTAACTTTTCACTATGGTGGTAGATAAATGATTCTTTTTTCTTCTATTCCACAACATTAAGTAAAAGTCTTGAATTTGGAAATACCCTGTTGTCTTCATTTGCCAAGCCAATTTCTCCAATTTTGCATATCTCTCTGATGTTTTTGGATGTGATATGTCTCCTATAATTTTTTAATTGATTTATCTTTTTGTTGTGTTTGGACTTACTTTTGTAAATTTGCAATATACAATGCACTTTTATTCTTTCTAAATTGAGACTAATAGTAAATTTTTTGGTTGTATCGAGGCACAACTTCATTCATGGTGGAAAAGGAAACACCCTATTTCTCATATCAGATGGCACGTTGCATATAAAGGAAGAAAGATTTTAGGGTTAATATTGACTACATTAAAGGAAAGAGCTTCATATATGGGACATGATCAATGCTCTCCTTCTTGGATTCTACACGTTATAGCTTGCTTTAGGAATATTTCCCATGTTGTAGAAGTTTCAAGAGATGAAAGGGGAATGTGCTTGCATTGAAGGGCTCCAAGCATGTGTTTCCATCAATGCATAAGTTTTTTGGAGAAGTTTCTCTTGTAATTTATGTGCATTGTAACTCAAATTTTCAGTCTTGTGAGTGAAAATAAAAATTGTAATACACTATTTCTAAGCTATAACTAGAACACCTTTCCTTTATTAATAAAGTTCAACGATTTTTCCTTCTCAATGGTTGTCTTATTGTGTGCAATTGATGATTGATGTGTATTTTTGTCTTTTATGTTTAAATCCTCAAATATCAATCAATTAAAATGACTAAATATACTACTAATTGACGTCAATTAATAATTAAATTGACTAAATATACTACCGGGTAAAAGCAAGAAGTTGGGTTCACGAAGAGGGGAGGTTTCAGCCAAAAAAAATCCTATATGAAATGTGCATTCATTATTAAAAAATGCATGTGTGTTATGCTTCAGGTACTCAAGCCTAAAAATTAGGTACCCACTAAAAAAAATGTACGTGTTATATAACATGCACGAGTCATTTATTTTTTTTTAAAAGTACCTTTTAGAAACGCATACACATTTTGTAACACAAAACATGTACGCGTTTCTAAAGTGTATTTAATTTTTTAAATAATCAAGCAAATAAAGAATGCATATTTGTTTTGTAATGCATACATGTTTTTAAAATTTTGAATCCCCAACCCACATGTTGCCTTAGTTTTAGGCTTGGGAAAGGCTTGGCAACCCGACCCTTAGCCTTTAACTTGCAACTAAAAAAATAAGGAAGGTTCAAAAGAAATGTCCAACTTTGGCAATATGGTGGATGGACTTTTCTTCTAAATCAATCTATGAAATTAAAACCCATTAGAGAACACAATGTTTAGTTTCCAAATATATAATTATTTTTAAGATTGGATTATATTTGTTATTTTTTAATTAATTTCTAAGCAAACTAGTCCATATACTTGAAATATTAGACTTTTTTTGTTTTTTAATAAATTTTATTTGGTTAATTTTCTTTTTTTTATATGGTATAAATTTTTAGACAATTCCCTTGGTAGAACCCCTCAAAATGTTTTGTATTCACCTTAAAATTCTACAAAATTTGGCTATTTTTGAATGTCTCTGGTCTTAGGGTTTCATCTATTATCATGTTTTTGTTGCAAGTAAACCCTTTCTAAAACCATTAAGTCTGAGTCCTTTGAAAATTTTATGTTTCTTCATTGACCTTTTTCCACTAGTTCCTAGCCACCTAAGTCACAACTTGTTCCTTTGAGTCCATTTTGTTACCGGCCCCTGAGTCCTAGTGATCCTGATCATTGCACATTGTTTTATTAAAAATATAGCCTTAGCTTAATGCAAGTTGAAATTCATCAAAAATATTTGTCAAGTCCTAGGTTTGGTTTTAATTTTTCTCATTTTTCCTAAGGTTTCAGCCCTAAATCTTTATGTCTCCATGGGTTATGTGCCTAGCGGTGGCCCCTTTTTAAGAACTAACTATTGTCATATGCAAATTTCTTGCTTTATGAGGACTGTTGGATAACCAAGGTCAGATCCTAACCATCCCCCATGCCCTCACCAGTTTCTTTTCCTTATTTTAATATTCTCACGGGATAGTAGGCGAGAATCATGTGCCCTCTGCATTGACGGGCTTGACATCTTGGAAACGTCAGCAGGTGATGGGTTAAAGAGATCAACAGTGGGTAGTAAATGATGTGTCTTCATCTAGACCGTTCCCCTGCCACCCCGTCTAATTTTATTTTTCATCTAAATAATGCCATGGGCTAGCAGGCTAAAGATATTTGTCCCTATGTTAGAGGGACCCACTAGGTTTTGAAGGTAGCAAGCAACTTGTTTGTTAAGATTGACGATCGACGATGGATGATGTGGGTCAATCCTGACTACTCCTCGCCATCCCATGGGAGACCCACCTCTCCCTCCCATCTCTTAGTGGGGAAGTGGGAGAACGCCACATGGAGAAATCTAAAAGGTGAAATCAACATAAGAGAAGGTGAAATATTAGCGAAATATTTTAGTCATGGGTATGAAAGGATAAAATACACGCTATTAAAAGGGATTTTTTTGTGTGTCTTAAATGCAAGAAAGATATTTTTGATCTTGGCCATCAGTTGTGTTAGAGAATTATGTACACAGGCAAGTGGTCTTGTTCCAAGGAACATGCATGTTGATGGATTGAGATTTAATCTCAACCCTTCCCTATCTTCTTTTTGTTGAAAGCTGCAAGTAGGTTAAATCTCATGGGGAAGGAAGAAACTTGACACAACAGGTTCTTTTTAGATCTTAATGGATGGTGGAGCCCATGGATAGGTTGGAAGGCTTTTCCACATGAGTTATTCTGATTGGGTAAAGGAAAAT
Source organism: Sequoia sempervirens (assembly GCA_007258455.2). NCBI lineage: Eukaryota > Viridiplantae > Streptophyta > Pinopsida > Cupressales > Cupressaceae > Sequoia > Sequoia sempervirens. The sequence continues at coordinate 95,118,238 of VDFB02000015.1, forward strand.
GGCTATCTATAGTCATCTTTTTCAAATTTGTCAATTCAATTTGAGCTATCCATTGATCCATCTCATCGTGTGATCAACAATTAGTTTTCAAACTTTTGTAGTTGATTGTCAATTCACTTGTGCGAGCTTTCTTTTGAACATTAATGGTGGGTGCATCAGTTATTTTCCATAAAGAGGGTTTTCAGCCATTTCATTTCACAATTGCAATTGTCAAGAGCTGAGAAATTGGTCCAAAGCTAGAGAAGAAGGCGTGAGGAGCTCAGGCGAGCTATTGCAGAGATATTGAAGACAAATTTTCCCAGGTAAGTAGGTATCCACTTTCTTCTACATCAATTTTGCATAGGTTAGCTGGTTTGGGGAATTTTTGGAAGCTTAGTAAGCCTTAGGTACTTAGGGTTTGGTTACTTGCAATTTCTACTGGGTTGGTAAGAACTGTATGTGGTTTGAGGCAGTTTTTTCTCTACAAATTTGTTTCTAAGAACATAGGCTAGTGATATTCTTCTACAAGTAAGAATTTGTAAGCCCCAGGCTTCCTATACTAAGAAAATGAGTGAACCTAGTGTGTCATCTCCTGAACCAGAGAGGAAACCTAAGCAGAAAATGGTCAAGAGGCCAAAAACCCAGGAAGGAACACCTAAAATTAAGCCAAATATACCTGAGAAATCTGCAAGGCCAAGGGTAGAGAGGAGAAATTTGGCCATGGAGGGTGAGGTAAACGGTGTTACTAAAGGTGGTTACAAGACAAATGTGTTGGCTAGGCATAGGAAGGATGATAGCAATGATAAGGTTGGTCTATTTGAGAAGAAAAAGAAGGATAAGGACCACAAGGAACCTGATTTTTCCATGGGAGATGAGGAAAATTATATGAGAGATGAGGTAAAAATTGATCCAAAGTATGCCCAATATCTTCTCACACTTGTAGGTCAAGAAGACTCTGATGATGGCGAGAAAAATTCTCTAGTTTCAACAAAATCATGAAGGTGACATGCATACTCTGATTCTAAAGATGATGAACCATTGCAAAAATAGAGTCCTGGTTTGGAGTTTTTGTCTTGAGTGCTAACATGGAGAATTTTTTGGCTAACATGGACAAGGGTTTTTGATGCTACTAAAATGATGAAAGATGCCTTTTCGAAGGTAGGTTGATCTTCTTCAGCCAATGGAATGGGTTTTTTTTTTTTTTTGTTTTCCCTCCATCTGAGGACGCAAATATAACTACATAGGAAATGTATTTTGTAACAGTCCAATTGAATAGTGACATGTGTACTTTCTGGCCTGAAGCTTGTTTGCTCCTTCATTTCTATAAGAATGAATTCAAGGACAAAAGTACAGGGGTTTCGTTGTTTTTTAGTTGATCATAGAGAAAATTGTAAAGGGAATTATACTGAGCATATTTGAGTTTTGTCTTAGGTTCAAGTCTTCTAATGCATATACAATTTTGATGGAAATACTAGCAATAAAATATAGAATGGCGCAAATTCAAATCCATTTTCTCTCTTACGTACTTGTTATATGAATTATGAATGATATAATCAAGGATTATCTTATTTGTCTCCATTGATTTCTAGTGGATGTGTAGTTTTGTTCTTGCTTGTTAATTTAAAGAATTAATGTAAATGCTTGAGTGAAGCTATAGGTTTATGTCAATTGAGTGCTAGGATGCTAGTAAGAAGTGGTGGTTGATAATATAATGTTGAAATGTTGTAATGTAGTATTTTCAAGGCTTAAATGATGTTATGTGTTAAATTGTTATCAGATTGTATAGTTTTTGGGATTGACTCCATTCCTAGGATGAGGAATTGATCTAAGAGAATATGAACATAATAAATTTTGTTGGTCAATTCAACAGAAAATCACTATTATAAACATTTTTTTTCAAATGAGTTACAATTGCTATTATTTTGTGATAAGTTTCACCATTCTCATGCTCTGAATGTAGAGTGTTGTTAAGAAGCAACCAACTTCTTTGATGCATTATGTTTGTTGAGCTATTACATGGGAATTCATATGTTATTTACAACGCATTTGGATATTGGGTGTAGAGGTCTTTAAAATATAGTGTGGGATCACCCTCTTGAGTTTTGCAGAGCCCGAAGTGTAGGAATAAAGCATTTTTTCTTTCACTTGTTCATTGGATAATCCCTTTGGGTTGCTAAGGATTGGAATTGGAAATTCCATAGGAAATTCTAAAGATCAACTTATTTCTTAAAAGAAAACCAATAGATTGGAAAATCTACTAGGGACAATCCATACAAAGTCTCTAGTTCCATATCAGAAGTATTAGAGTCCAATACTTTGCAAATACATGTTCATCTTTCAATCTAGCTTTTGCATCAGTGAGTCAATTCTTGTATATGTTGCTTAGGGTTTGCTATATTTCCTCTAAACTTGCAAATTCTTTCAAGATCTATTCAAATCCCATATATATTTTCATAAATTCCCACTAAATGTGGGTGGCGACTTTGAGGTCTCTGCATTAGTGTGCATTATTTGAAGAAATCAAGAAATAATAGGAATGAGGAATTTGTTGAGAAGAGATGAAGTGGATATGATCTCATATGATTAAGCACCCTAATGAGAAGCTAGAATGAGAATCTTAGAAGGCTCCAGTACTGTTTGGAAAGAGTCAAGAATTGGGTGAATCTGAACATCTAGTTTAGATATTGAATGTTTTAAACCTAGAAAGGGTTGTGTTGCAATAAATATAGAGGGATTTATGTGACTCTACTATTGGAGAAAACATAGAATGAAATTAATCTAAATTGAAAGAACTTCATATTGTTGAATTTTAGTCCTCTATGAAGAGAGGTGATGACTCTATGGAAATAACCTAATGAAACTGCAAAGAAAGTTTTAGATCTATAAATATTTCCAATTAGAATGAAGAATTTGTGGTAGTTGCAACATCTCCAGGTATTTTTCATATTTTGGCTTTCAAGAAGCAAAAATTTGTGTGTGAAAACCATATTTGAAAGTCTTGAAAAATTTTGGTTCCCTATTGAGTGAAACTAAGCACAAAGAAAGGGAATGGTGGTGATTATTCTACATACTTCTGAGTTATTAATTTATAGCCTACGTATTTTGTTGAAGTATACTTTTTTTTGAAATATTCCCAATAAATAGAAATCTTAGTGTAGATGCATTTGAGTTATGCATTGTAATATTTTAAGGTCATGATGAAAGAAAGAAACAGGGCAGTGAATGATGACATGTAGAGTTGATGTTTAAATTTTGTAAGGGGATATAAGAAAATGTATCATTCACTTCTACATCCCTATGGGGTGTCAGATGCAAGCATGAAAAGTGTGTATCCTCTGTCATGCCATTAAAGAAATTTCTCTATAGAGAGATATAGCCCCTTAAATTTTAATGGTATCCAGGGTTTCTCAAACCCTTTTCCTTATGATGTTAGAAAACATTTTCCAAAATTCAAAGGGAAAAACTCAAAAGAAACTTATAGGAATGTGCATACATTTATGGACTTGATGGGAGATTATGAGATAAACCATGAGGATGTTGTCATGAAATTCTTTGTTCAATCTTTGAGGGAAGATGCCAGAGATTGGTTTTCATATCTGCCAACCTGTTGTATTTGTTCATGGAATGAGTTCACGACAACATTCATAGAACAATTTGGTGAGAGAATTGACCCAAGTTTAGTGAGACAAAAATTTATGAACATCCAGAAAGATGAAGATGAGTTAGTCTCAGCTTTCAATCTTAGGTTTTCAAAGGCAATAAGGGATTTCCTAGGAGATATAATACCAAGTGATACAAAGTGTTTGGTTGTATATTTAGATGCATTCGATGAATAAATGAGCTATTTGTTAAGAGATAAAGAACCTACAACTTTGCATCATGCATATAAAATTTCGATGGATATTGAAAATAACTTAAAATATTCGATGATGAAGGGATACATGGCTGCAAGTGTTGGTTATCTTAGCACACCTCATGTAAATGGATCAGACAATAGAAGTGATTTTCAAGATGATAATATTTCTTCTGCCTTAATGTGTCCATTATTACAACACACAAATCATAGTGAGTTCCAAGTTGAAAACCAACAAGATTTGAGAAATGTCAATCAAATATCTTTTGTTCAGAGATTGTATGAAATTAAAAAGCATAAGGGAGAATTATCTTGTGATTTGTTCTCAATATTTTTGGATGTCTTGTTGAAAATTCCCAAAATTTTCAGACCTGAAGATTCGGCATGCATTGATTTATTTTGTGAAATCTTTGTGTAAGGACTGAGTACCTTACGAAAAGAGTTGAAGCCTCATAGTTCTGATAAAATTCTTGACTGGATAAAGATTGTAGAAGGAGACAAGTGTGACTATACACAAGATATGATGCCCAAAAATGCAGCTAGTAGTTTTCTTATTGAGAAAAATTAGAACACAATGCACATAACTAAAGAGGGTATACCAGAAAATGAACATCAATCTTGTGGTATGGATGAGGGTGGTGATTGTGATCAACCCATAAGCAACACATATGAAAATTCATATACCGATGGTGAAGATAAATATACACTTGCAAGTGTTGTTGATTTCTTATCATAAATCAATGGTAAGGATATTAAAGATGAAATCTAAGCATTCACTCTGGAAATTCTGAGCATAGTTTATGTAGTGATAAATTTTATTGTGTTAAGGGTCATGATGAGAGTGAAGTTTCTGATTTTTTTTTTGAGGATTGTGAATGCTCCTATAGGGATGATCTAGATGCCTTTTCTTCACATGAGGGATGTAATGATATGCATGTTCATGAAGTCGCTTTCTCACAAGTGAATGAACAAATCCCTTATGATGAATACCTGGAATGTAATATGGGTATGTCATCAATAGAATATCCTAACTCTGTGAGTGATGATGGGTTTGAAGATAAGAATATATGTGTTTAGTATCCTAATCATGAGCACATTGTTAGAAATGATAAAAACTATGATGCTAATAAATATGATCATGTCCTTGTTGGTCTTGATTGCTTATGTAAAGAAGTGATGGAAATGTCTATGGCATGTGAGGAGAATATTTATGTGCATAACATGGGGAATTTTTTTGATTTAGATCTATATGTGAATTCACTAGCTCATGAGATTATTGATGAAATGGAATATGATTGTTTCTTTGTAAAAATGGACTTGTTTTCATCAAATAGGTAGTGCATTGATGAGAGAGAGTAAAGAGGCTTGTTCAATTGCTAATGGAAAACATTTAGATTACAATGAATTTCCTACATTTGGGTTAGGACACTTATTAGTTGATGATGTAGATGAGTGCCTTGCTACTAACCCTATTAATTTTAAGTTATTTGAGTCATCCTTTGAAACATTTTGCATTGAGTTGAATGATGACTTGAAAGATGGATCAGGCTATGTTAATGAGCCTAAAATGGAGGTATTGTTTGATGTGTTGGATGGGATGTTATTAGTACAATGATGTTTGTGGTGATGAACTTGGTCAAAATAAGGGAAAAGATACTATGGATTTTGTTAAATCACAATTCCAAAGTAGTGGAGTATGTGACATTATAACTGATTTGCAATGCTCAGGTGAGTGTAAGTATCAGTCTAGAAATATGCCTAAGTGTATGAGCATTTTTTGTTTAGCATTCAAAATGAATGCTTGTCTGGTATGGGGTAGAAATCAGAAGATGACTCCAAGGACTTATATGATTTTTTTATTCATTCTAATTCTTTAGATTTGGGGCTGCAACTTGACTCCAAAAGGTCGGGATACATGTTTATGGATAGAACTATTGAACAAAGTGTTTATGAAGGTTTTTAGTTTGATGTGCAAACAAAATTTGATGACAACTTTTGTGATTTTAATGGTCAAGTGGGATATGAGTGCTTTCAATTTTTAATCCAGTTGGATGAGCATTTCATGGAACATGATAGTGAATTGAACAAGGTAAAATATCACAATGATTATGGGTTTTAGTTGATGTTTGATTATAGATTTCAGATGGACCCAATTAATGATAAAAATAGCAAGTTCAAATATATGGAAATAATGGTTAATTATAATGACAACATGGTTAGGGTATGTGCAGGATCGTCATGGAAACAACAGGCCCTTAAGTGGCAAAAAATTCAGAAAAATCAAAGTTAGGCAACTTGACGTAAAATTTTGAATAAGTTATGATCTATATTATTTCAAAACTAAGTAAGAATAGAATCTATATAAAATTGAATGTAGTTTCTAAACTACTAGGTTTTTTTAAAGAAAAAAAAATCTATTTGGTGAAAATTTGAAATTTCAATGCAATAGGACTTAAATTTCAGGGAAAAAATAAGAAGTAGGTGTCTATCTCACCACCTTAACCACAATAAAATGATAATATTTTTTTATAAGATTTTAGATATAAGTAGAGGACTTATGTCCCGATGTGATGCATATTTTTTTGTAATTTTTTTCCAAGTAAATAATTAATTATGAATTTTTTATTACAACTTTTAAAAATATAAAAAATCGTATGTCTAACCACCTTAACTTGGTCAAAAACTCATGAAATTATTTTTTTCTTTTTAAAATCCTATAGTATGCAAAGCGTAGAATGTGACACATGTTTTGGATTCAAAAAATGTGATACTGTTTGAAAGCTATAGATGTTCTTCAATGAGCCTATCAATCAGGACTTTAGTCATAATTCAAATAGAAAATGAATAATAATTACTTATTAAATTCAAAGTAAAGAATAATTTATATTGGTGGAAATATGATAATCTCCTTTAAAAACCCTTTTCGTTTCATCAATTTTGGGTTAAAAAAAAGTCATTAGCCACATACCCATCATATTGCCACTTTTTGGCCCATCATGATCCTGCACACACCCGTTAGTTGGTGGGAAATTCATGGTGATGTTTACAAACTTGGCTCAGTATAGACAATAGAAAATAAAGTATTTGATACAGGAAAATACTGGTTTTACTTTTTTGGGGGCCTGGGGCCACCAATGGAAGTTGAAGCCTATTGAATTGTAGATGCGGGTTAAAAACATGTAAGATAGAAAAGGCTTCTAACAGAGAATTTGAAGTGGGGAATAAGGTATTGATATTGATATGGTGAACTTCCAAAATTTCTAGTACATGGACAGTTCTTGAAGCAATACTTCTCCTAAGTATGTTTCTTCCATGTACATTGTATACTCTTATAAATTTTGTATATATGTTGGTTTGTTTTGGTCTAGTCCTCCTACTTTGTCCAGGAAAGTCCTTGGTTTTTGGTCCTTGTGCTTGGTCTACTTCAATTGAGATTTTGTGATCTCGCTCTCAACTAGAGCAACAAATGTCCCCAACAGGAGCCACTGGTGGAACCCCTCAAAATGTTTTGTGTTCCCCTTAAAATTCTACAAAATTTGGCTAGTTTCATGTCTTTAGTCTTAGGGTTTCATCTATTATCATGCCTTAGGGTTTGTGCTTCTTAAACCCTTTCTAAAACCCTTAATTCTGAATCCTTTGTGAATGTTATGTTTCATCATTTACCTTTTGCCACTAGTTCCCGGTCACCTAAGTAACGACTTGTGCCTTTGAGTCCATTTTATTACCAGCCCAAGTATGTGTAGGATCATCATGGAAAAAATAGGCCCTTAAGTGGCAAAAAATTCAAAAAAATCAGAGTTAGGCAACTTGATGTAAAAAAATAAATAAGTTATCTATATTATTTCAAAAATATGTAAGAATAAAATATGTCGAAAATTGAATTTAGTTTCTAAACTAATAGGTTTTTTTATAAAAAAATAAAACCTATTTGGTGAAATTTTGAAATTTCAATGCAATAGTACTTAAATTTCAGGAAAAATAAAGAAGTAGGTGTTTGTCCACCCTAACCACAATAAAATGATAATATTCTTTTATAAGATTTTAGATATAAGTAGAGGACTCATGTCCCAATGTGATGCATATTTTTTGTAATTTTTTTCCAAATAAATAATTAATTATAAATTTTTATTACAACTTTTAAAAGATATAAAAATTATTGTATTTCTAACCACTTTAACTTGGTCAAAACTTCATGAAATTCAATTTTTTTAAAATCCTATAGTATGTGAAGCATAGAATGTGACACATGTTTCAAATTCAAAAAATGCGATACCGTTTGAAAGCTATAAATATTTTTCAATTAGCCTATCAATCAGGACTTTAGTCATAATTCAAAGAGAAAATGAATTATAATTATTTATTAAATTCAAAGTAAAGAAAAATTTATATTGGTGGAAAGCTGAGAATCTCCTTTAAAAGCCCTTTTCGTTTCATCAATTTTGGGTAAAAAAAAAGTCATCAGCCACATACCCTACACATACCCATCATATCGCCACTTTTTGACCCATCATATCACCACTTTTTGGCCCATCATTTCACCACTTTTTGGCACATCATGATCCTGCACATACCCACCCCTAAGTCCTAATGATCTTGGTTGTTTCCCATTGTTTTATTAAAAATATAGCCTTATCTTAATGTGGGTTGAAATTCATCAAAAATAATTGTCAGGTCCTAGGTTTGGTTTTAATTTTTTTATCACTTTGCCTAAGGTTTCAGCCCTAAATCTTTATGTCTCCATGGGTTGTGTGCCTAGTGGTGCCCCCTTTTTAAGAACTAACTATTGGCATGTGCAGATTTCTTGCTTTATGAGGATCATTGGATCACCAAGGTCAGATCTTGATCGTCCCTCATGCCCCCACCAATTTCTTTTCCTTCTTTTAATATTTTCATGGGATGGGAGGTGAGCGCCATGTGCCCTCTACATTGTTGGGCCTAACATCTTTGAAAGGTCGGTCGATAGTGGGTTAAAGAGATCAACGATGGGTAGTCAATGACATTTCTTCATCTAGACCATTCCCCTACCACCCTGTGCGATTTTATTTTACATCTAAATAATACCATGAGCTAGCATATTGAAGACAACTATCCCTGTGGTAGAGGGACCCACTAGGTTTTGAAGGCAGCAAACACCTTGTTTGTTGAGATCGACGGTTGACGGTGGATGACGTGGGTCAATCCTGACCACTCCTTGCCATCCCATGGGAGACCCACCTCTGACTCTCATCTCTCAGTGGGGAAGCAAGAGAGCGCCACATGGAGCAATTTGAAAGGTGAAATCAACATAAGAGAAGGTGAAATATTATCAAAATATTTCAGTCATGGGTATGAAAGGATAAAATACATGCTATTAAAAGGGATTTTTATGTGTGTGTCTTAAATGCAAGAAATATCTTTTTGATCTTGACCATCAATTGTGTTAGATAATTATGTACATGGCCAAGTGGTCTTGTGCCAAGGCATGCACATGTTGATGGCTTGATATTTAATCTCAGCCCTTCCCCATCTTCCCATTGTTGAAAGCTTCAAGTAGGTTAAATCTCACGAGGAAGTGGGAATTAACTTGACACAACAGGTTATTTTTAGTGCTTAATGGATGGTGGAGCCAATAGAAAAGTTGGAAGGATTTTCCACATGAGTTATGCTGATTGGGTAAAGGAAAATGGCTGTCTACATTCATCTTTTTCAATTTTTTTATTCCATCTGAGTTGTCCATTGATCCATCTCATCATGTGATCAATGGTCAATTTTCAAACTTGTGTGGTTGATTGTCAGTTTGCTCGCGTGAGCTTTCTTTTGAACATTAATGGTGGATGCATCAGTTATTCACCATAAAGAGGGTTGTCATCCATTTCATTTCACAATTGCAATCGTTAGGAACCAAGAAATTGGTCCAGAGCCAAAGAAGAAGGCGGGAGAAGCTCGAGCGAGCTATTGCAGAGGTATTGAAAATGAATCTTCCTAGGTAAGCAGGTATCCACTTTCTTCTGCATCAATTGTGCATAGGTTAGCTAGTTTGGGGAATTGTTGGAAGCTTAGTAAGCCTTAGGTACTTAGGGTTTGCACAGGTTTGGTTACTTGTAATTTCTACTGGGTTGGTAAGAACTGTGTGTGGCCTAAGATGGTTTTTGCTCTGCAAATTTGTTTTTGACAACATATGCTAGTAAGATTCTTCTACAAGTAATAACTTGGAAGCCCCAGGCTTCCTATACTGAGAAAATGAGTGAACATAGCATGTCATCTCTTGAACCAGAGAAGAAACCTAAGCAAAAAAAGGTCAAGAGGTCCAAAACCCAAGAAGCCGCACCTAAAATTAAGCTATATATACCTAAGAAATCTGCAAGGCCAAGGGCAGAGAGCAGAACTTTTTCCATGGAGGGTGAGGTCAAGGGTGTTACTGAAGGTGGTTACAAGAAAAATGTGTTGGATAGGCACAAGAATGATGATAGCAATGATAAGCTTGGTCCGTCTAAGAAGAAAAGGAAGGATAAGGACCACAAGGAACCTGATGTTGCCATGGGAAATGAGGACAATTATGAGTGATGAGGAAGAAATTGATCCAGAGTATGCCCAGTATATTCTCACACTAACAAGTCAAGAAGGCTCTGATGATGGCAAGAAAAACTCTCCAGTTTCAACAAAATCATGAAGGTGACATGCATACTATGATTCTAAAGCTAATGAACCATGTTGTAGAAAGAGAGTCCTGATTTGGAGTTTTTTTTTCTTGAGTGCTAATGTGGATAATTTTTTGGCTAATGTGGATGAGGGTTTTTGATGCTACTACAACGATGAAAGATTCCTTTGGAAGGTGGGTTGATCTTCTTCAATCAATGGAATGGGTTTTTATCTATTGTGCTTTCCCTCCATTTGAGGACGCAAATATAACTGCAAAGGGAATTATTTTGTAATGATCCAATTGAATAGTGACATGTGTAATTTCTAGCCTGAAGCTTATTTTCTCCTCCATTCCTATAAGAATGAATTCAAGGAAAAAAGTACAGGGGTTTCATTGTTTTGTAGAACTTTGATCACAGTGAAAAATGTAAAGGGAATATTGAGCATATTTGAGTTTTTTCTTAGGTTCAAGTTTGCTAATGCATATGTAATTTTGATGGCAATATTGGCAATATAATATAGAATGACACAAATTCAAAGCCATTTTCTCTCCTACGTACTTGTTATATTAATTATGAATAATATAATCAAGGTTATATTATTTGTCTCCATTGATTTTCAGTGGATGTTTAGTTTTTTTCTTGCTTGTTAATTCAAAGAATTAATGTAAATGCTTGAGTGAAGCTATAGGTTTATGTCAATTGAGTGCTAGGATACTAGTAAGAAGTGGCAGTTGAGAATATAATGTTGAAATGTTGTAATGCAGTATTTTCAAGGCTTAAATGATGTTATGTGTTAAATTGTTATCAAATTGTATAGGTTTTGGGATTGACTCCATTCCTAGGATGAGGCACTAATCTAAGAGAATATTCATAACACATTTTTTTGGTCAATTAAATAGAAAATCACTATTATAAAAATTTTTGTCAAATGAGTTAAAATTGCTATTATTTTGTGATAAGTTTCACCATTCTCATGCTCTGAATGTAGAGTGTTGTTAAGAAGTAGCCAACTTGTTTGATACATTCCATTTGTTGAGCTATTACATGGGACTTCGTCTATTATTTACAATGTATTCAAATATTAGGTGCAGAGGTCTTTAAAATACATTGTGGGATCACCCTCCCAAGATTTGTAGGGCTCGAAGTTTAGGAGGAAAGCATTGCTACTTTCACTCATTCGTTGGCCAATCCCTTTGGGTTGTTAAGGATTGGAATTGGCAGTTCAATAGGAAATTCTAAAGATCAGTTTGGTTCTTAAAAAACAACCAACATCTCTACACAATGAAAAAATAAGATTCAAAAAATGTTTAGTTTAGGTCCAATTACGTTATCCTTGAACGTTGATTTTTAAAAACAACAACTAAGGCTAATAAAAATTCAATAAAAAAAATATTCAGAAAAAAAATTACAAAAAAATATCCTCATCAATCTTCATGTTGTTAGCTATCTTTCCCCAAAAGGAATTAGCAAAATATTTTTATTTGGGTCAAAAAGTGGTGTCCGTACATGTGCATGGTATGGTAATAAAAACAACTTTTAAAAAGTTTTTTTTATACATCCCTATAAAAATTTAATTTCTATCATATGGGTATTTGAATAAATTACACAGTTGGAAACTAGATTCAAAATGCTAAATTTTATATTATTGACTTTTTTTTAAGATTCATTGTGTAAGTGCCTCAAATTTTTAGTCCAAGTGTGACAAATTCTAAAAAACACCAAAAACACTTCCACTTTTTGAGCTTTTTGTGGACCCAACTTATTGCATCAACCCTACCAATTGGAAAAAATCAATGAACAATGAATAAATATGACTAAATTTATGACCTGTGAAATAAAAATGACTAGCTAACAAGGGCATGGTTCGATGGTCAAGTCACTTGGTTATAGTGATGGCCACCAGGGTTCAAACCCTCGCTGGGCCAAAGTGCTCGCAGGCCTTGTGCCTTTGTCGAGCCATTGTGCTCATGAGTTTGGTTGTTTCTTGTGGTTTCTTGTACCCAGTTCATAGCTCCGGTCAAAACCATTTACCCCTAATAATATGGGTGCATTACACCTTTAAAAAAAGGAAAGAAATAAAAATGACTAAAATATACTACCAAATTGATCAAAATGATGATTAAAATTAATGACTTTTAATACACTACCAATGGACAAAAATTAGTGACTAGATTACAACAATCAATGACTAAATCAACGATTAAATATATCAGTGAATAAAAAATGACTAAATAAGTGACCAGATTACAACAATCAATGACTAAATCAACAACTAAATATACTACCAAATCGATCAATCAAAACAACCAATAAATGACTAAAAATGGTTTAGTCATCAATCCGGTCACATTATAAATGACTAGCAATAAACTACTGATGGTCACATGACCATGTTTAGTCATTTATAAGCTATTTTTAGTAGTTTTTTCAGTCATACATTGTTGTTTCACTACTAGTGTGAACTATCCAAGTCTCACTTCCAAAGAACAGATTTGCACAATAGGAACCACAAGAGCATATTCATTAACTATGGGAGAGGAAGAGTTAGGAGTGGTCAATGGAGACCGTGCTTGAACTTCAACTAACAAATGAGTGGAAACAAGAGGGGAAAAACTAGATTAAAGTCATGTAGAGAATTCCTCAAACTCAAGACCTTGGTGAGGAAGACTGAACTATCATCTAGACCCCATATCTAGATGTCAATAACTTCTCCAAACTACATGTCCAAAGGTAGTCGATTGTGTTCTAAAACTCATACAAAGTATCACAACACTCTATTCGATACATGTCGCGACAAGAGAGAAGAATTTTTTTTGACAAAAAGACAAAGGTAAGAATAGGATCACATCAAGTTCACCAAAATATAATGGAGGAAAAATGACACCCCTCTACCTCCTCAAAGAGTGAGTTTTGGGCCTCTACTACCTCAAGGGAAAAGCTTAGGTGACAAGGGTGGAAAGACACAAAGTTTTGACTATATTTTATGTTTTATGATGGATTTCAAAATAAGGACTTTAGAGATTGAAAGAGAAGACTTCAGAGGTCTTGTGAGCAAGTTGGCTAGCTCTCAGCCAAGGACAATATTGCAACATGTGAACTTCCCCACATGTTGTAGTCTTGTATGGTCCAAGAACAGAACTTGTTGACAAAAACACAAAGAGCCTACTTGCTACTCGGAGACTAAAATCTAGAAGTTTTACTAAACTAACAAAATAAGGAAAATGGTAAAAAAAACATAAAAAAGAACTAACATGCATAGATTAAACTGAATGAAACAAAATGATGAAATAGAAAAGAGAAGAATGTACTCACAAGAGGTCTAATGCTATGAATCCTCCCACAACAATCCAACTCAACAATCTACACACGCAAAAACAAGGAAAAATGTTCTGGTTGTTTTGGGGCTTTCATCAATCAAACCCCCATTTTGGTGTTTCCACCTCCATGGATAGGTAGATAGACAAAATAATAAATGTAGAAGTAGATTGACAAGACAATAGACAAGTTAAAAGATAATATGCTACTAAAACAAATATGATTTAATGCAAATAGAAAAGAGTGGTGTTACCCTCCCTTAAGCAAGCTAGTGATGTCAAAGGAGAGTATGTAACACTCTAGATGTGCCAAGAAGATCACAATGTCAATGTAAAACCCAAGACGTGACAGAGCTTGAGAAAATAGTGTAGAAGAGAATGAGAATGAGAGAGTGAGAAATAGAACGAAAGATAGATTGAGAGAATCCAAGAATGAGTTGAAGGAATGAGAGAATGAGAGTTTGAATGAAGAAAAGACATGCAAAAAGGTGTTTTCGGTCATTTTTGCAACCACAAAGGCATTACACTTCACTAGTAGGTGGAAGTGTATCGTCCCAATGACCATAAAACCAAGAATTTTTTGGGACATTTGTGTGACGTGCAGACATCTGTGCATTGTGTTATCTTCCCTGATAAAAGTTTACTTGAAGGCCAAAAATAAAGGGTTCGAGGATGAGATTAAAGTTATGTGAAAGGGAGAATTGTATTATCATCTTTATTAGGATGGAATGTGAAATTGCACCGAGTGCAATTTTCAGCATTACATGAAGAAAATAAAATAATTTTCTTTAATTTATTGAAGGATGATTAATTAAATCACCATGATAAAATAAAGTGTATCCTAAAGTAATAAGATAGGACTAATACTAAAATAAATGATAAATTAAATGTTGAATTTAAACCATTTAAATGTGATACTTCACCCCATAACTAACAATGGAAATGTGATGTGGTAAGTGTCAAGAAAAATTTCACTAATATTCTATATTTTTAGGATTAACACACATGAAGATCCTTGATCCTACAAACTAATTTCTCTATCATTATTCACCTTCACAAGTGTAACTTTGGCATCTTCATGTGCAAACTTGATCTTTGATACAAACCTAAACTAATGCATGTGGATCTAAATTGGTAGGAGGTGGTCTAATCTAATTCACTTGCCTTAATTTCTAATACTTCTTTGTATAAGTACCACTTAATGTTCATAAACATAATTGAGGAGCCTATTAGATTGTAAAGGTCACATTCTCTTTAGTTAGAATCTTAATAGATTGGATCTATACCACTAAGCAAAAGGTTTTAAGGTAAAAAAAAAAAATTGATCCAAGGATTATGTGTGATGATGTAATTCTCTAATAATACTACACTAGTATTCTCATAAATGATCTATCAATAAAACCCTAGTATGCTCCATAATAACTCCTAGATGGCAATCCTCAATTATTCCAACATGATTTCAAATGAGCAAATGAGTATCTTTAAAAACAACAAAAAAACCCACAAATCAACAAAATATATGTTAAGATAGCTCACAATGACTAGTGAAGTGGTTGGCAAAGCAAGAATTTGTAGTTTGAATTTTAAAAATGCAATTTTTAAGTCCACAAATATAGAAGTGGCTTGGGTCAAGTCTATACTCGTAAATGTGATCTAGGGTGATGAAATTCATGCATAGAAGACCACTTTTAAGTTGATTATTACATTTATGATATTCTAATAAAAGCAGACCCAAAACATAAAGGAATAAAGCATGAATAGACAATTTTCACCATTAAAATATCATAATCTTTATGTCAATGAGATTGATGTTATAATTGAAATGGTCTTCATACTAACTTTAATTGATTGTTCATAGATGAATATTGTTACTTGATTATGCTCTCCTTTTCAATAATAAAATAAAAAATAAAAAAATTGAAAACACAAATCCTTCTTCAAACTGAAAAAAAAAAAAAAATCCTTCAAAAAAACATTTAAAAAATTGCTTTCCCACACTAAAAATCTTCAAATTTTGAGTAGAGAAATCAATTGAATAATATATTACTTTTCATGATAAAAATGATTCCTATAGCAAAAATATCTGAATAATATTATATATAATTTAAATTTGCAAATACAGTATGCCAAAAAAATAATATAGTCCAAAGATAATAAACTTCTAAACTTTTTCCTAAGACAATAAACTTCTAAACTTCTTTGCTATGCACATACCATTGGTTTTTTTTCACATTTTTTACAGTTTTTCTTAAATTACTTCTTTTCAGACAGACTTAAACAACACACTCTAAGTTTTTGACTTGCTTAAATGACTAATCTAAAATTGTACTAATAAGTAGATCCTACTGAACAAATTAGTGTAATTTCAACTGAACCACAAAACTTAAGAATGTGATGTTTAAACCAAACCCCTGAAAATATTACTTGCTGCTGCGGAGGAGAGGTAGATCAAGAGGCTCAGAGAAGCGCAGGCACCTGGTTTCACAGTGGAAGGTTCTGTATTTGTTAGGCCAATAAGTAACACAGATGCTTCCTCCCACTTCCCACCTCATTATCTTCCCTTCCATGTCCTTTTTCACCTTCCAACTTATGTCTTCGGAATACTCATCCCTAGCAAACACAACTCCGCCTTGCCTAGTGAAAGGGCTCAAAGCAGAAGAATATCGGTCCTTAAACCAGGCCTTAGGCTGCATCCACTCCGACTTGGAGGGCTTGGAGAAAGCGACTTGTTTAGCGGTGAGAGTGTCATAGAGAGCCCAATCGAAGATACCCTGGCTCCCCTCAACAGACTGTTCCATCTTCCACGCCTTCATGCTCACTGTCGATCCCTCCTTGCCTGCAACTTTCAGTACAGCGAAGCTGCTTGGGGGTTCGAACCCGATCTCCACGCTCCTTTCGCTGCTTATCTCGTAAGAAGGGTTGCCAGACGACATATTCACCGACACCGCCAGAAGCTTCGATTCGTTCTCAGGCGCCAACTCAATCGACACTCTGGAAGGAAAATGTTTCTCCTCTGAAAGCCCGCATTCTTCCATTGCCTCTTCCGATACCAGAGGAACAACATCACATCTAATATTGTCCACCTTCACACGAACCTGTTCCAACATGTATACCAGTATGACTACAGTTTTGCAATAAAAGATGAAAAATCTGCATGTCTGCACTCATGCTCTTTTACTGGGCATCTGTGCTTGTGGATTTTGGCCATGAACTCCTAGCAGATTGAGGGCCATGAAATGCAAGCTGCCATGCAGGCCATCCATGCTCACAGATTTGGGTCATGAAGAACACACTAACATGCCCAGTACCTACAATTTTTTGCATTTGAGTAGGTTTGTTGCAAATAAGTCATACCTGAACCAACAATGGATTGGCTTCAAAATAGTCAATAGCTCAGTTGGTAAAGCATTCTAATAACAAACGGAAGGTCCTTCGCTCAAGTTTTAGTTGTTCCATATGAATTATAACTAGGTTAGAAGTCCCAAACACCTAAAATGTGGTTTAAAGGAGTGTTGGAAATAAGCTGCACTCAAACCAACTATGCACTAACTAAAAGTGTTGTTTGAAGGAGGTAGTTGGAAATAAACTACATTTGGATCGACAATGCACTAGCCAAGCATTTAAAGTGTTATTTAAAGGGGGTCGTTGGAAACATCGTTGGAAACAAGCTACACTTGAACTGATGAAACACTAGCACAATTAGACCAGTAGCTTAATTGGTAAAACAATCCAACAACAAATGAAAGATCTTCTGAAACCCCACTTAAATCCTTCTTAAATTAAAATAAAAATAGATTTACAGTTCTATTAATAGAATGAATAGTAAGATGGACTATGAAAGAAGGTTTACCTCGATCCAATCGGGGGTGAAAATTAAGACATAGCTGAGCTGCAGAACCGCCTCGACGTGAAGGTAACTTAACGCGACGGCAAGTCCGTCGTCCTTAGAACTGTAATGTTTATCCGCAGTTTTCATGGCCAAAACAGGCGTGTAAACCCTAACCTTCCAGAGGCCGTTGGTTGAGGCGCTGTAAGAATAGGGCGACGAAATTCGCTTAGTTATGCTTCTATCCCACGCCAAGCTCTCCGGGTCTTTGCTGGCTAGGAAAATCCTGTTGGTTATGAGCAGGGCCATGGTTCTCATCACCTGCTCTTCAATTCGGCTTCCAACCGCCTCCAGCACCGCCTTCCAGTATTCCCCATTTTTAACCTCTTTCTCCAGTTCCCGCTCTATCGCTTCCACACAGCATGACCTGATGTCTCCTGGCGCCTCATAATAGCAAATGCACAGCGCCAATGCCAGAAATGCACACTTGAACATGCCCTTCGAATGCTTCGAGCGCATGACCGCCGCCAAGTCTATATGGCTTTTCAGTCGAATCACCAATTTTTGTGGACTGTAGAACAATATGCCTGCTATAAACTTTAGGAAAAGATCATACATGGCCTTCTCCTTAGGATGGAGTCTACATGGGTCGGATGTCCATAGTGGGATTGAAAACTGGAAATCTGCAAGGAGTGAGAAAATAACTTGCTCCTCGCTGGCTTGAGAACCAGGCTTTTTAATGGCAGAAAAGAGTAAGGAAACCTGCGAACCGTTGCAGAGATTGAGGGACTTGTCATCCCCCTGCCAATCCGAGGCCGCCGGAAGTGCCCAAATCCAATCCCAAATATCTGGGAATTCCCCATTTATTGAATTGCCCGACATTGTTGATGTTGTACTTGTTGATCTCAAATTCTATGTAATGTAGAATTGCTTCAAAATTTGACAGAGCTCGTTTATTCATTTTGCTCATCTTAGGAGGGGCTGGGGATTCGATTGAACATAGTGGGAATATATCGCGGTCACTCTCAAAATTTGAATATGTCTGGCAATAGCTTAGTTGATAAGCAAACTCTAGGAGGCGAGGAGGATTCGTTTTGGTTCCCGAAAAGAACTCGGTTTTCTCTTAAATTCAGTTCCCATAATCCCCTAATATGCCGCTAGGAAAAAAAAAAGTTCACTTCAATGTTTAATACTATTAATTTGTGTGAATTATTTGTAAAAGGGAATATTTAAAAGAACTAATTAATTCGTTATAAATTTTAAATTAGGCTATCTTAATCTAATGTGTTTAAGTAGTATATACATACATATATATACAAATTGATAAGGGAGGTTAGTTGGTTTTATAATTAAAGATTTAATTATTTATTGTAGGTTAATTTTAATTTGGTGCTTTGTGATTGTTGATATTTAAATTATTTATTGTAGGTTAATTTTAATTTGGTGTTTTGTGATTGTTGATATTTAAATTGTTTATATGTCTTTGTATTATGGGAGATCTTGTAAATGTAAGACGCAATTTAAAAGATAAATTTCATACTGAGAAGATTTTGTTATGATTTTTGGTTAATTCTTGATCAAATTTGAGAGAAAAGATAGGAGTATG
The DNA here is from genome assembly GCA_007258455.2 of Sequoia sempervirens. Lineage (NCBI taxonomy): Eukaryota > Viridiplantae > Streptophyta > Pinopsida > Cupressales > Cupressaceae > Sequoia > Sequoia sempervirens. The sequence continues at coordinate 95,137,436 of VDFB02000015.1, forward strand.
CTCAAAATAAAATATTAAACTACCAATTGGAGCACCAACCAAGAGATTTTATTTCTTCCATTGGACATTTGTATGGAATTTGTATCATTCAAAATAAACAACTTTCAATGAAAAGATAATGGCATGATTATTCATTATTTCAATCTTATTTACAAATTACAAATAAATTATATGAATAAACTAGGGCTTTGAATGACATAAAAATTAAATAATGATAAAAGACTTGAGAAAAAATCACAAATAGACATACCAAGGAGACATTATATATGTGTGTCAATTTTCTTTACAAAAGTATGAAAAACAAACATTGCACAGCCGTAGTCAACTCAATTAACTAAACATGAAAAAAATATCTTTCCTTGAAGGCTTGAGCATTAGAAATATTAGTGTTTCTCCTCCTCCCCCAAAAAAGAACATTACATAGATATTTATACTACTTCCTCTAAATAAAGAACATCAAAATTTCAAAAATAGGAGGTTGCATGCTAGGAATATGTATGATGGTACTCAAATCAACCTTTTTGGATGATGAGTTAAGATGAAATACTTGGCATGTATTTCCTTCTTCAAGATCTCTTTATTTCACTATTGGAAGAGTCATTGTTTTATAATATCAAATGAATATAAAGGGTCCTTCCCATCAAACTTTCTCATATCCAACTCAGTTATGAATTGCCTTGACATATGATTATAAAAGGAAGCATCCTTTTTGAAATCAAAGTCAGGTCCAAGGAATTCATGTCCAACAAAAGCATTATCTTCCACCTTACGAGGTGAATCTTCACCCTTACAACACATACCTTGAATAAATGATTTCAATTCACCCATTTATTTCATAATCTTCTTCTCTAATGATGAAATATCACCCTTGAATTTGTTTATTTCATCCTTAGGGTTAAAATCCTCAATTTCTACCCCCTCATTATCTGAAGATTTCCACAATGTGGTAGCATTCTTTTTGCCTCTTGTTGCAGGCCCCATCATGATGGTAGAAAATATTTTTTCAATAAATCACACAAATAAATTCAAAACAATTTGAAAAGTTCACTATGACTTACCAAGGCCTAGGTCACACTCCAATAGAAAAATCTCCCAAAAATGAAGATATTTGTAGTATGAGAGCGAATGTTTTAAAAACCCTAATTTCCCAATACATCGATTATTTCTATTTCAATTCCTCTTAAACTTGGACTGTAGTCTCCCCTAATATTTCTCCAAAAATCCACTCAGGAACCAATTCATCAATATGTGAGAGATGTGTGTTTTCTAAATAAATTTGGTAGAAACCCGAATTTTGCAATAACTCGCTCAATTCTACTCCAATTCTTCTGAAATTTGGACTGTAGCTTCTTGAAAATTTCCTTCAAAAACCATTTAAAAATAATACAAAAATCATCAAAATTGGGGAGATATAGGTTTGACAAAATGACCTCCAAAATTTTAAAAAAATCTTAGTCATAATGGTGCCAAGATCATGCTCTAATACCACTAGTAATGAAATAACTTGAACAGTATAAGAATATGATGTTAAATATGTTGCAAATATTTGATAATAACTGAGAATAACAAGCCACTTTGAGAGGGAAAACCTCCAAATATCTCCAATGAGAACATAATTCACAATATGATGATGAAATAAGAATCACAGCCTCATATATATACCTATTTATGCCTAGGATATCACCTAATCCGATTTAGATAACCCTTTATAAGCCCTAGGCAGACCTAATCAACTAAATAACAATATAATAATGATAATATGACTTAATTAGGAGTTAAGATCTTGCCACAAGCCAACTATTCATAACCTAATGTGCTCTAATATTAAGGGTATAGCAAAAGGGAAACAAAATTTTCAAGTAGAAAAAAAGGAAAAGAGAAAGAAAGGGAAACTTATAATTCATTAAACCCTACTTCTATCTACAAGTTGAGGGTTTCCCCACTATTTTATGTTGGTATTTGAAATCTATTATTGATGCACATTTTAAAAATCTCATTATTTTGGTCTTAGCTCAAACCAATGAGTATTTGGCTTTCTCTTTGGCCATACAGAGATTGAATCTTGTTGAGTGTTGGCACTAGCACTCATATTTTCCTTCATTTCTAGATTGTATTTTAAGGTTTTGTTTTGATTTTCTTTTTTTTTGTTGGTAACCTACATTTATATCTTTCCCCCTCTTTCTTGATGAGTGCATCTTGGATTAATTTTGTTGTACCTATAGAGTGTTGTAAGTTTTTCCCACATATATACCTAACTTGTGAGATATGGTTCTTTGCTTATTTTCTCCATTAAAATCCTCAAGTTGTACATAATCAATATGCCTTATTTACCTCTTGGTGGAATATTTAATGACTTTTATATGATTGGATTTCTCTTTCTTTTTGTTGGTATGAAATTTGAATGCATCTTTATATGAATATTTGATTATGAGTACACCTTAATACTGTAGTGGTTCTTAGAGTATTAATTTTAGTTTTTAAACTACATCTAGTTATGGTTATTAAATTATTTTGTAATTTTCCTCATTCGATTTGTGAATTATTTGGATAAAAATTGTTGAATTTTAGGATAGATCCAAATATGATGTTTTTTATTTAGTTTTACTTTTAGGAAACTAGAGCCTTCAAAAAACATGTTTAGAGAGAAAATCTAAAGAAGGATAAATTTATAGTAAAATTCAAGTTTAAGTTCCTTTCCTTTTTCTATCAATTTTCCAATCTATTACAATATTATTTGACTTAGTTATGGGAAGTCAAGGACTTAAGGCATATTAGTTATATTGTTTTATGATTTGAGGTTAGAAATTTGGTATATTAATCTAATTGTTTTACAACTTCTATAAGGTTATTCTTTTGTAACCCCTCCTAAAGTTATAATTTTTTCTGGCTTTGAGGGAATATGAATTTCTATCTTATCCTCTAAAAATTAGGCCAACAGGTTCACAAATAGATTCGTCCTTATAGGCTTATCCTGAAATCAATATTACTTGCCGCTGCGTAGGAAAGGTGGGCCAACAGGTTCACAGAAATCCAGCTGCCTGGTTTCACAGTAGAATATATCACGGTCACTCTCGAACTTTGAATATGTGACGCAATAGCTTAGTTGATAAGCAAACTCTATGAAGCGAGGAGGATTCGTTTTGGTTTCCGAAAAGAACACGGTTCTCTTTTAAATTCAGTTACCATAATCCCCTAATATGCCTCTATGCAACATCCTTTTTAAGTTCTTACTTTAATGTTTAATATTAATGATTTGTCAATTATTTCCGAGAGGGTGGGTTGAAAATAAAAAAATGATTTTTTGTAAATTTTAAATTCAATTATCTTAATCAAGGTGTTTAAGTAGTAATATGATATAAATATAGCTTTGTAATTAAGGATATGATTATTTGTTGTGGATTATGTTTAATGATCCAATTTCATGTTTTTTGGTTGTTGATATTTAATGTTGTATTTTTATACACCTCTATATCAACATAGAAAATCTTGTAAATGCAAGATGTGATTTATAAGATAACCTCTAAATTGAAAGTCAGTTCTTATGACCTTCAATGAATTCTTGATTGAATGTGAGGGGAAAGGGAGAGTGTGTTCAAAATAAAATATTAAATTACTAGGTGGAGCACCAACCAATAGATTTTATTTATGTTATTGGACAATTGCATGGAATTCATGTAATTCATATAATTTGAAACCAACAACTTTAAATGAAAAGAAAAGGACATGATTATGCATGATTTCAATCTCATTTATAAATTATAGAATTTCATATATGAATAAACTAAGGCTTTGAATGGCATAACAATTGAACAATGATAAAAGAGTCGAGGAAAATTCATAGATAAACATAGAAAGGAGAGGTTGTGTGTGTGTGTGTGTGTGTGTTTGTGTTGGTTTGCTTTACACAAAGTATGAAATACCAAAATTGTACAATTATACTTGACTCAATTAACTAAACATGGAAAAAAACTTTCCTTGAAGGCTTGAGTATTAGAAACGTAAGCATTTCTCCTTGCCCCCACAAACAAAATAACATTAAATAGATATTTATACTACTTCCTCTAAAGAAAGAACACCAAAAATTTAAAAATAGGAGGTTGCATGCTAGGAATCTACATGATAGAGCTCAAATCAACTTTTGAACGATGATTTTGGATAAAATACTTGGCATGTATTTCCTTCCTCGAGTTATCTTTATTTCAATATTAGATGAGTCCAAATTTTATAATACTGAATGAATATGAGGAGTTTTATTACCTTCTTCTATACTTATCTTCCACCAATACAATTAAAAAAACATTTTTCAATTATGTCAATGTTTTTGAGAAGCATTAAGGTGTCATGTCTTTATGTTATGGTAATATATCCTTTAATAAATTATTCTCTAGCATGGACTCTACTACTAATCAGCATGTTCATTTTTATTAATGATACAATGGTTCCAAGTTGTTAAACTAATACTCTTGAAATAATGTGTGCATCATCAATTGTGAGGATGATCGATATTTTTTTCTTCCTTAAGACTCTAGAGTCCATACGTCCTACCTTTTATCAAAATGTGAGACTCACTTTATTTATCATGACATCACTGACCAATGACGCAACTAGAATGAGTTTTCAAACTAGCAAGGTTTTTGAGGAGCATGAAAGTGACACATATTACATGGTGTAGGTTTTCTTTGTGTTATTCATTTGTGTCCATGAAAGGATATTAATAATATCAATTCCACTAGTTTGGATGACTCATTGAGTAAATAATCCAATAGCACAAAAATTCCAAGTTGTCAAACTAGCAACTTTGAAACATTGTTCCAACCATTCGATCTTTTGGTTGTAACTATTTAAAGATTTCATTATGTTGAGGGATTTCTTTAAGTTCTTCACTAAGTTATGGGTCCCACTCAAGACAATGTGTCAATTTTCCACCAATGGTACAATAGAAAAGAGGTGTCAAAACTAAAATATCTTCCTATTGTGGTGATTGTTGATCTATGAAATGAACAACAATAAAAACTCATTGTTGATGCTATAGACCAAAGAAGATGTGGAGCTACTAAAAAATACAACTACATTGAAATTTAGTATGAAAACTACATAACATTTTGTAATTAATGAATCTGCAAATTGAAAAGGAAAGAAAAATCAACTAAAACAAAAGTAAGAGCACATGAAACAATAATTAATATCATCCTAGAAGTAAAAATAGAAAGTGAAGCTCTATCGTTCTAGTGAACCCTTATGGGATCCTTGCTTGTGAGGAAGAACCCATCTACCAAGTCCTAAATACTTTAGATTTAGTAAAGAAAGAAAAAGAAAAAAAAGTACTTTTCCATATGTAGTACTTACATCTTCTCCAAGGTAGCCTAAAAGAATGCTCATTTTCATTAGTTGGATACCCCTTCCTTTTGAATGTCTAGAAGGATTTATCCAAGTCAATAATATCCTTGTGAGAGATGCTCATAAACTTCTCCACAATATCTTTGGACTAGAAATTCAACTATACTAGAGGATAAAGAATTTCCTCTACTTCAAAAATTCTCAATGAATTGACCTAACCCTCCAAATGAAGTTTGGCCTACTTACTTTTGCATGAGAACTTCTTAAAATATTCTTCTTCTAACACCTCCTTATCATTGAAAATTGGGGATGAAATTCCAGTTTGAATCAACATGATTATGTGCTCACTCGTTCCTTGCATGGCCTACTCTAAAGCAGCTAAACGAGCCTTACACTTTAGAGTGAACTTATTTTTTATCTAAACTTCATTGATTTCTATTTTTGTAGCCCTCCTATTATCAATTCCTATGTTATTCAAGCTTTCATCTAGAAGTTCATAGAGCTTCTTGACCAAGGAATCTACCAATGAGACTTTAAGAGCTAGTAAAATAATGACTTAGTCTAGCTCAAAATTTACTTTATATTGAAATTTTAAGATAGGGTAATTAATTCTAGAATGTAGTTAAGCTCAATGACAATACATTCCATCTCACATCAACTTTAGCATTGGTTAGTAAAGTGAAACTTATTGCATGGGTAATTATTTGATGATGTATATGGCATGACACATGGGTACTTCACCTTGTGAGCATCCTTACAAAAGTAAAATTGTTGATAGATGTAAAATAACAAATAAAAGAAATATATTTAGAAGATTCAAATAAAAATATACTCTCAAAAAGCACTCTTATTTGATGTGGGTTTACATCTTCTTGAACCCAAGCACAAATCCCTTTAATATATGGAATGCAAATGACTAACATTGACGTAAAAGTTTAGAAATGTGAAACAATATATTTTTAACGAAAATGTTATGTAGTTCTTTTTAAATTTAATTATGTAGTTCTTATTTCACATTAACTAAAAATTATAAATATCAGGCTGGTTGGGTGCTGGGTTGGGTCACGGGGATACCTCTAGTGAAACAATTTTTTTTTATAAATATCTATTTTTAAATGATAATAATAAAAGATGAGAAAGATATTCTTAATAGAATAATTGAGAATCAACTTAGAAAATACTAATCAAAATTTGAATGTTTCAAAAGTTAATTTAGGTTTCATCGGGGTTGTAGTTGGTATTGTGGTTTAATCTTCTAAAGGTTTTTGTGAGGTGGATCTTTTTTTGTTATAATCACAACAAATAACAAAACAAAATCCCTCACATTTTAAGTGTTAAAATGGTAGTTGCAATAGGTTGTGAAATTTTAAAAGTAGAAGGTGATTCTCAAGGGATAATTCAAGGGTGCAAAAATAATCAATGAAAAATTGAAAGTTTAACATCTTAAACAAATCTAATCTATTAGTAGAAACTTTGATAGAATCTCCTATAATCATTGTTGTAGAGAAAGAAATCAAGAGGCATTTTCCTTACAAATGAAATGATTTATCAATTCCCCTTCTGTATAAATATAAGTATAGGCCCTATAAATTCAATTATTAAGAACCTTTAAGAATTAATCATCCCCCTTTGATAAATCAACCCTTGCCCAAATTTTGTTTGCCACTTCAATTTTGATTTGCATTCTTTAAACATGAAGTTTTATAGCATTTTAAATTTTATAACATTTAATTTTCAAACACCATGTTCTTATATGTAACAAGTATAGGAAGTTGATACATCATTAGATTTTGAAAGTTTGTTAAAATACATCTACCAAAATATATAGATGCATACAAAATCCATCCTACAATGATTATTTGTACAAATCATAAGTCAAAATCATACTCAAACATTTGCAAATATATTATTATATCACTAATTAAATAATGTCAAATAAAATAGACTATACATTAATAACATAGTATATTTTTCTATCATATAAACAACAAATTTACACGTTTCATAAAAATTTACAGACCATTTATTGTTAGATTATTTTCCAGCTGTCCTAATAATATGCTCACTCCCAAATCCTCTAATGCCAAAGGACGATGAACTAGTTAAAAAAGAACTACATAAAACAAAAAGATTCGTCCTTATAGGCTTACTCTCAGATAAATATTACTTGCCGCTGCGTAGGAGAGGGAGGTCAACAGGCTCAGAGAAATCCAGCTGCCTGGTTTCACAGTAGAAGGTTCTGTACTTGTTAGGCCAATAAGTAACACAGATGCTCCCTCCCATTTCCCATCTCATTGTCTTCCCTTCCATATCAGTCTTCACCTTCCAGCTTATGTTTTCAGAATACTCATCCCCAGCAAACACAACGCCGCCTTGCCTGGTGAAAGGGCTGAAGGCGGAAGAATATCTGTCCTTGAACCAGGCCTTGGGCTGCATCCACTGCATCTTGGAGGGCTTCGAAGAGGACACCTTTTTAGTGGTGAGAGTATCATAGAGAGCCCAGTCAAAGATGCCCTGGCTCCCCTCAACAGACTGCTCCATCTTCCACGCCTTCATGCTTACTGTCGTTCCTTCCGTGCCTGTAAATCTAACTCCACCGTAGATGCCCGGGGGCTCGAACCCAGTCTCCGCGCTCCTTTCACTGCTCATCGCATAAGATGGGTTTCCAGACGACATATTCAACGATACCGCCAGAAGCTTCGATTCGTTTTCAGGAGCCAACTCGATTGACACTCTGGAAGGAAAATGCTTCTCCTCTGGAAGCCCGCTTTCCTCCATCATTTCCTCGTCCGTTACCAGAGGAACAACATCGCATCTAATATTGTCCACCTTCACACGAACCTGTTGCATCATCACCAAAGTTCTAATTTCTTCCATAAATTATAAAAAGTAAAAAAATATTAGAGATCAAATTTTGTTGTAGGTTTCACTATCATAAATGATAAGGGAGAGGGCTCACTAGTTGTGCAGGGTTCAATTGTTGTTATAACACTTGTGTACTCAGTCTTATCACATATTTATACTATATATTATAAATAAATAGTCCAAATGTAAATAGAAAAGTAATCAAATGTTAATCAAAATGGACCCATAATTGAACACTTGAGAACCTATGAATGTTACATAAAGAAAAACATAAATACATTCATGAACAAGTGAAATAAATATTTTTTTGTCTCAAATAAAATATCATAACTATCTACTATAAGTGTGTCATTTATAAAATAAAATGCCCATTTAATAAAATAAAACACTCATTTAAACAAGTATTGTTATCATATATTGTTCTTATGTGTACAACTATTGGGATAGCCATGTACAAACTTTGGAATATTTCATATTAATATTTTGTCCTATCACAAATATAAAAGCTAAGCACAATAAATACCATCCTCTTATTAAATGTGAAGGATTTTCAAAAAGTTTTAGTTTTTGTTTGATATAAGTAGTATTTTAAATAATTATGTGCTGTTTTTATAACAACAAATAGTGTTTTTGTGTTCCACTATTGATCCATTTGTGTTGAATATAAAAGCTAGAGATAACAAAGATTTATGATTACCAATAGGTATTTAGTCCATTAAAATTGCATATAAGTTTTAGTTTAAATAAAAAATATGTTATTCTACAACCAACAAATGATATGTTTTTGTTTAACTACTAGGGGTATCATGATTAAGTTTCGGTCAAATATTTAAAAAGTCAAATTTTGAACACTTCTCATAGATGTGCTGATGTGACAAGTTGCATGATGAGTCACACCTCCAAACATTAATTATAGATAAATAAGAGGTCAGTCTATATTTAAAGAAAAAATGAAGGTCCTACGATATTCCAAGCAATTGCTACATGTTCACAAAGTTAATTTGTAGATTGTTGGCCCCTCTCCCCTAAATAAGTTCATTAGAGATCAAATCTTGTTATGTGCAAGATTTTGATATCATAAAAGATGAGATTAAGATCATAAAAGACAAATTTAAAAGTAAATACTCTTTAACTCTCAGCTGAAAAGATTTTAGCCTAAAGACTTATACTCTGAATTGGATAGCTAAGAAAATTTTGTGGATCATATTAAAATAAATAAATAAGCGATGAATTTCTATCAATATAGGGAACAGTAAGATGGTCTATGGAACAAGTTTACCTCGATCCAGTCGGGGGTGAAAACTAGATCATAGCTGAGCTGCAGAACCGCCTCGACGTGAAGGTAACTTAAAGCGACGGCAAGTCTATCGTCTTTAGAACCGTGATGTTTATCCACAGGTTTCATGGCTAAAAGAGGTGTGTAAACCCTGACCTGCCAGAGGCCTTTGTTGGAGGTGCTGTAAGAACAGGGCAACGGAATCCGCATAATTTGGCTTCTATCCCAAGCCAAATTCTGTGGGTCTTTGGTTGCTCGGAAAAACCTGTTGGTTATGAGCAGGGCCGTGGATCTCATCATCTGCTCTTCAATTTTGCTTCCAACAGCCTCGAGCACCGCCTTCCAGCATTCCCCACTTTTAACCGCTTTCTCTAGTTCCCGCTCTACCACATCCACACAGCATGACCTGATATCTCCTGGCGCCTCATAAAAGCAAACGCACAGCGCCAATGCCAGAAATGCGCACTTAAACATGCCCTTCGAATGCTTCGATCCCATGACCGTCGCCAAGTCTATATGGCTTTCCAGTCGAGTCACCCACTTTTGTGGACTGTAGAGCATGATGCCCCCTATAAAGTTTAGGAAAAGATCATACATGGCCTTCTCTTTAGGATAGAGTCTACATGGGTCGGATGTCCATAGTGGAACTGAAAATTGGAAATCTGCAAGAAGGGAGAAAATAACTTGCTCCTCCCTGGCTTGAGAACCAGCCTTTTTAATGGCAGAAAAGAGTAAGGAAGCCTGAGAGCCGTTGCAGAGTTTGAAGGACTTGTCGTCCCTCTGCCAATCCGAGGCCGCCGGTAGTGCATTAATCCAGTCCCAAATACTTGGGAATTCGCCATTAATTGAATTGCACGGCATTGTTGATGTTTTGCTTGTTGATCTCAAAGTCTATGTAATGTAGAATTGCTTCAGAATTTGGCAGAGTTCAGTAGTTCATTTTGCTTATCTTAGTAGGGGCTGGGGATTCGATTGAAGATAGTGGGAATATATCGCGGTCATTCTCAAAGTTTGAATATGTACCGCAATAGCTTAGTTGATAAGCAAACTCTAGGAAGCAAGGAGGACTCGTTTCCGGATCCAAAAAGAATTGGGTTCTCCCTCCTATTCAGTTCGCACAATCTCTTAATATCTCTCTAGGCGAATTTATTTTTAAAGTTCTTACTTTAATAATTTTTAATTTGTGGATTATTTGTGAATTATTTGTAAAAAGAAATCAAATGATTTTTAGATAATAAATAAAAGTAACAAGTGAAAGATAGTTGGAGTTTGGAGTTGATGTTTGTTGAACGTTATACAATCGAATCAATGAACTATTTAGAACAAGAAAAATTGTTGTGACTATATAGGAGTTTACTTAGATGGTCAAGCCTCTATTTTCTCCTTACAACTTCAATGAGCAACCAATAGAGTATTGTATGATCTTAGCCTAGATGTGCTAAGAACTAAGAATGTAATAGCCATGTTAGTATAGAAAATAACAATGAAATCTAATAAATTCTATCACTATATGTGAAAGGATATAAGGGAAATGAGGAAACCAATTTATGAAAATAGAACATATATAATAAGGAATTCTAAGAATCTAAAACTGTCAAGTTTTGAGTGGAAACCAAAGAATAACTCTTTGAATTGCCTACAAGAAGAGGAAACACAACTCTAGAAGAGAAATTTATTTTGAGAGAAAGAAATAAAGTTAAAAAAAAGAATGTTGCTTTAGAGAAGGAGGAGGAAACCACACAAAACTCTTCAATATTGAAATGTAGAAATAAAATTTGTAAGATTGAAAATGTTGTAAATGCAAGAGAAAAAGGAAAATTGTTACCTTCGAAAAGCCAAAATGGAAAACAATGTCTAGAAACTATGATAGAAGCTTGCAAGCATTAACATCAATATGGAAAACCAATAAAAGCTACAACAATATTGAAAAGATTTATGATATGAAAATCATAAACAAATGTAAATATATTCTATCAATGAAGAAGAAGATATTTTGTAGGAGAATAGGTCCACACAATAATTGAATCCTCCAAGGAAATCCACAATCTCAAAGTTTATTATTTTAAAAGCTAGAAATCACAAGAGACCTTTCAAATTTACAAAATAGCTGGCAATTTCCTTCAACATAAGCTTTCAAGTAGAGCATGAGATAGATTTAGAATGTAGGAAGAAAAAAGAAAGGTGAGAAAGAGCCAAGAAAAAAATAAACTAGCAAGAAGAAGAAGAATTTTTAAAATGCAAAAGGCTTGTTTTAATGAGGAAGAAATTTATTGCACCTCAAGATTATCAACTTCCCAAATATGTAGGTAATAAAAAATGTAGTAGGGGTCACATGGTTTACACAAAATTGTACAATTTACTTTTAATTGGGACACTTCTACAAATGTAGAGACATCTCTATAAACTTGGTAGATTTTAACATAAAAAATAAAAATATGAAAAATATGAAAAGTGGACATATAAATGGGAAATCGAGAAGCATAAGGAATCAAACATAAATGAATCAAATAATATTTAATTCCAACAAAGATTAAGATTCATACCCATTACTCATGAAATGAAGCTTTTAAACTAATGAAATTAAATAACGAAATCCTAAGATAACATAATGAATTCAAAACTAAAAACCTTTACCATCCCATGTTGAAGTATTCACAATAATTTTGGATTGTTGTTGTATCAATGTGAAGCCTCCATTATACTTTTGCAAAAGCTCCAATTCATGTTAATGGTGATTGAAGATGTGTGTAAAATCTCTCAAGAAATCGAATGGAAATTCAACATTACTTCGTTGCAGAAAAGTTGATTCTTCAATCATTTTTTAGGATGAAGAGGATTGCTATATAGATTTCACATTTTGAAATGAACATGCAAGATCATAACAATGTTGAATCAAGATTGATGGTTGAAATTTGTTGAGAGGAATTAGATTGCTCTGTTAGCTTCTGTGATTGAATCAATTAAGGATATTGATTGATCAATTAGAGGATATAGATTGATCAATTAGAGGATATAGATTTCCTAATCAATGGAATTGAGAAAAATAGGTTGAGCCTTCAGTGGGATTAAAGAACAGATGAATTAGTTAGGAAATAGATGGATCAATCAGAAAATAGATGTATCAGTTAGCCCATAAGAGTGAGCAATCGGGGGATCGTAATTTGTTCAATCATGAAAGTGGGTGAGGGTAATTAATTAATTGAATTAATTAATTAAGTCTTTTTGAGTTGAAAGTGCAAATCATGTTTGACTTTTGCAAACAAAGTTGCATTTGTTTGTTTTGACCTATTTGAATGATGTTTGAATAATTTAGTTAATTATTCAAGTTTAGGGGAAAATGATTTAATTAGACCATTATGTTTTAATAATTTAATTGATTTAGGCTCTTTTCCTAAAAAATAATAATAATAATTGATTTAGGGGAAAAGGGTAAATTAGTGACATAATTAAATAATTGATGTTATTTAATTAATTAGGAGGAATAAAGCTAGATAAATGATAAGATAGGTGAATTAATTAAATAGTGTAATATTATTCAATTAATAGAGGAAATTAGGGTTTCTGATGTAATTGATGTGAAATGTAATGATAGTAGATGATAATGATGTTGATGATGAGAAAATGTCATTTAGGATGTGTGATAAGTGTTAGGTCATTTTTACATGTCTACACATACAATTAAAAATGAGTATACAATAGAACAACAATTTTACACTTAATTGAAAAAGGCTAAGGCTAGTGCTAAAATGAGACCTAAAACATGTTAGAAAATGGAAATCAAAATGAGTGCAATTTATAGAGTAGAAATTGTAAGGTATATAATTTCTAACTCTATATTTTCTCCCCCCTTAGCTAAGCTTATACCATTGAGTGATATAACTATACTAAACTATACAAAGAAAAATGAATAAAATAAAATATTTAGAGGATATATAAAAGGGATACACAACAATATCTTTGATTGAGAATTTTCCCCTAAACTAATATTTGCAAAACAAACATGCTAGGAAAATATAACATGCAACACAAACACGTTAGAAAACATAACCTACAACACAGTCACGTTGGAAAAGTAAAGAAAAACATAGATAAACCAATGTATACATGATACATAAACAAGAAAGTTATCAAATCTATTAAGAGTGAGATCTATAAAGTTAAAAAAGAAGGGCATACATATAGAGCCATAAGAGAGAAAGAAATAAAAATAGAGATGAGATATTTCTAGCATACACTTTTACTAGAAAATAGATATAGAAGATTATGTGTAATGGACTACCTTGAATTTTTTAAACTTAAACCAAATAACTTACTATCAAGGAAATAAATTAAAAAACTTCCGTAAATATTTTCCTTCTATTTCAAAAATTTAAGAAATAAATAAAATACATCAACCAAGTTTAATTATTTTTAATACTACAATTTTTTAAACCCTAGATACCCTCTAACTACTATTGATTTTCAACCAAAATTTAACTCTAAAATATTTTATAAATTGAATATGTATGCAACCATAGTGTCACTTTGGCCAAATATTTTTAACTGTAAGTTGCATATAATGTGGGTCTTTCATTCATGATGCTATTATCCCATGTTTGACTCATCCAAAATGACCATAAAAAGGGAACACAATGCATAAACCATCATATTTATTATATAACTTAACCAATTAACTACCATAATCCTAGCATACCCTTGAGTTGGTTTAATAAATTACATATTTTATTCACCATTAATCTACAATGCTCAAAATAGAACAAATAGAATCAAATCAATATCTACATATGAATGATATCTATTTTGGCTCTTATATGTTCATATTTTTCTAATTCTACAAGGAAATGATAAAAAGTGCTATACAACTTTATACATTTGCATATTCATTTATTTTCTACCATAAGTTTGTATCCAAGTATAATGATAATATCATGTAGCTGAAAATGATATTTTAGAACTAATAAATATATTCATATACACATATAAATTCAAACTCTCTTATATGAATATATACACATAAGAATAGAAATCGGTAGCTCATAACATGTGTAAAATGTATGCACAAAGTGCATAAGTATGAATATCAATTACTATTAAAAGTGTAATCCCAAAAAATACACATAGGTGTATATTCTATTTTTCATAATGTCTCAAATAAATTAAAATTAAACAATTTTTATCATGTAGCGTCAATACATGCGAAAATTCCATGATCTATTTAACAAAATACCTTAGATATACAGCTACAATTGTATGACAAAATTCTAAAGATATACAACTACAAAATATATAAAAAAAATTCAATTTATGGCAACCTTTATGATAGATGTTGCACTCATTATAAAATCAAAATAACAAATTTAATAATATCAACTTATTTAGTTAAGTAAATTCATGAAAATAAAAATGAATCTAGTCAACTCCATATTGGATGATAGTGGGACGAATAATAGTGTTTTTAAGCATTTGAAGGTTAATAACAAGGAAACACAATGTGGGATGGTTGTAAAGAGTTAAAATAGAGGAGCATGAGTGAGAGTGGGAGAATTTTTTGAAATTTTGGTCTAGTTCATGTTGTTAGAAATCTAAAATAGATTGAATAACCCAAAGAAATTTTTAAGAGAAAATCTAAGTTACATAAACTGGAAAAACATAAAGAATGCAAACCAAGACTCTAAGAGATTATGCAATGTCGATGTGACAAAATTTCATTAAGATCTTCCAAGATGCAAAAGTATGCAAAATGTTGACGCAAATACAAGCTATGTAATGAGTTTAAATAGAGCTAAGCAAGGGATGGAGGTGGAAAATCCAACCAATAGGAATCAACCACAAAAGTGGAGGATTCTCCCAAAAGTGGAAAGTGTTCCACACTTTAAGGAAGGGAACAACACATCACTTATCTCCTAGTAATAAAATCATTTTATCATCCTAAAAAATCTTAATAAAAGTGTAGGAAAAACCTAGGACTAAGGGAAAATAAATTAACCCACTAGGAAAATAAAAACCTACACCAACACCCCCCTCCTTAAGCACAGTTTAGGAGGATGTAAATTATGATGGGTCCCAAAAAATGAAGCCATGTTAGGTACCCATGTACATACAAAATTTACCCCCCAAGAAGAAGAATCCCCCACACAAATAGAGAGAGAATACCCCTCAGAATAGAAAGAGAGAGAATAAAAGACAAGGACTAATTAGCACCCCTAGAAGAGATCCAATGGTAGATGCTCAAAAATTGATGTAGTAACTGGTCCATGATTGTCGAACAAAATTCTTCCCTTAGGGAGAAACAAAACCAAAGGTGTAGGCAAGATATCTTCCAAGTCCTGAAAGGAATTTGTAGGAAGGAAGTGTAAGATGTATGAAGTCTCTAAAGTCGGCTCAAGTATCCCCATGTTGATGCTAAAAATTTTCATCATCAAATCAGGTGTTCTAGGCCACATTTTTGAAAATGAAAAATTAGAATCTCCTAGAGACTGATGTAGAGCACAATCCAAAGGTAGTGATGGTTTGAAAACATTTGTGTAGTGACTGTCATCAAAGAGGATAGATAGCCCCTCAAATGTGTCATCCAAATCTGAAATATGTGTCTCTATAAACAAGTTTTAAATACCTATAAAAAAATAATCTCACAAAGTTGTATCTGAAAGACTATGTATGTCTTATTGTAAGAAGAAACTAGAAACTTTTGAAGAAGCAACACTAAACTCTGTAGTAGAAACAAATGAAAGGGAAAAAGAGTGGTCCTCAAAGAGAAGACATATGTCCTCAATAGTGTCATCTAGATATGAGATGAGGGAATCTACAAACAAATAAGAGATTTCTGGTAGAAATTGGTCCCAATGGACTAAATCCAAAAGACATAAATGACCCCGTTGTAATGAATCACTAGAAGATTTCAAAGAAGCATCTCTAGAATATAAATCTACAATAATTGTTGTTGATGAGGTATTAATGAATTGATCATTCATACAATATGTATCCACACAAGATGAGGCAACATAAGTCTTAGCATCATCCATAATAGTTTGGTTCTCCAAGGAAACATCACTTTTAGATGAAGATTCAATGTCTCCATACAATTGTTGGATGATGGTCCAAGCAATGAAAGGGAACTTAGTGTGATTTATGTGATGTAGAGTATCCTAAAAAATAATAAGACATATTAGTCCATAGACCATGTCATTATAGTTAAACCATGCATTCTTTTCATCACAGACACTTAGCTTAGGAACGAGTCCTTGAGGAGATAGAGTAGTAGATCTCATTCAAGGCAGTGATTCTTTATCCTTTGTTCCCAAGACAAATAGTTCTCTAAATTTAGCCTGACAACAAAAGGATGAAGTTTAAGAGACATGATTAAGCCCCCATAAATGGAACTTTATCATAGTTTGTGATTACAAAGTGCATGTATAATCCCCCAATAATTAGTGTGAAAGACACCAAAAAAGAACACCAATACACTCCCACATTTTTCAATAGTATCAAAAATCACCCCTCCCAAAAATTATAAGTTTGACACTTTATAATTTAGTCTGATTACAAATCCTTTTTCAAGATACAATGCTCAATAGCCTCAACATAGCCAAAATTACAAATTCTAATACAAAATGAACTTGAGACAAAGTATAGAAAAAAATAGCCTTAAATAGCTATGTATTTCTCTTCAATACCTTTCCAAAACCTTTTTTTTTATATCAAAGCATTGGGGTAAAATTTATGGCCTATTGAAGAAATTATCACAAACAAATTCAACCTAAAATATATATGGTACAAAATGGAAAAAAATATTTTCAATACCTTCATGGATGGAAAGTGCTTGTCTCTAGCTTTCTGGCGATATCTTATTTTTTAAAAATGGGGAATTAGAGAAAAAGTTATGCAAGTTTGAAAAAAATACCCAATTTGGCCTATTGGAGGGCCTTGGTGGTTGTCGGTGGATTTTTCCTCTCAAGCGGAACTCGAGCGAAGACTAGATGGAGAAATCACATTTTTGGTCAGTGGTTAAGTTTAGCTGCTAGTGCTTAAATTTATTACTGCGAAGTTTATTCTTTTAACTTCCTACAAAGCAGTGTGTTCTACAGTTGTAAGTCATGTGACCTTGTGGCTCGGTGTTGGGTGAAGCCACAATAGTGGTTTACAATTTGATGGAGGAAGGAAAACTCACAAAAAATGAGCCCATGGCAAAAAAATTGATTTTTGGGGTTTGAACGAACTTGTTGGTTCGAACGAACCAAAAAAGAATTTGGTCGAACCAAGGTTCGAGCGAACCAAATTAATGCATGCACAAATAAAAAAAAATTGAAAACCCCTTTTGGGAAGGGGGTTTGGCCGAACCTAGGTTCGACCAAACCCCTATGGGTTCAACCAAACCCCTATGGGTTCAACCGAACCCCCCTTTGCCCTCATTCTCCCCCTCAAGCACTTTGAAAACCTAAATTTTTATTCTTCGATGCTCGGGTTGAGGATGAAAATGGAGGAGTCTTCACAAACCCAATTGGAATCAAGTAGTCCTCAGAACGATCTATCCAATGAATATAATTTTAATATGTTTTGGTTTTATTATGTATTTGTTTTTTAAGTTTTATTAAACATAGGTTTTTCATCGAAAATGAAGGTCTTTGTTCTACACATATGGAAAAATAGCAAATTATCAAAAAAAAATTGAAAAATATGAATGCACTAGATAATGAAGTCCTTGATCCAACAAAAAAAAAATGAATTTTGATATATACAAAAAAAGTTACGCGTTATACAGTCGCGCTATGTCTAAATTGTAATTGGTTTGGCTTCAAAACTTGATTAAAGAAAAAATATTCAATAAAAAACTATCTAACCAAGTGGAAGCAATAGATATTGAACTTACAAATCTAAATTTGAAAGAATTAGAATTTTATCCTTCATGGAAAAAAATAATGTGTTATACGGTGTGCGTCACTTTTTAAAAATGTTGTTTTTTGAAAAAAACTAGTTTTCATGGGAGATGGAAAAAGAAATGCAATCTAATTCCAAAAATTTTGAAAAAAAATAAATTAGAATCTACAGACAAAATGTGATGAGACTCTAGTTTGCATCATCTTCAAATTCCTCACAGTTTAGCCATTATAGGTGCCCAAATGTGAAGATTTAGTTAAAAATAATAATTTCAGTGTCCAGTTTGGCCAAAAATTGTAAACCACTATTGTGGGATCACCTGCTAGCAGTGAGAACTTTAGCGCCTAGTGCTTATGCGCTAGGTGCTAAGAAATTATGCACTAAGTATTGTCATTTTTAAGCCTTTTTAAAAACTTTTAAATAAACCCATTGAAATAAAAAAAATAGAATTTTTAATAAAATAAATCATATGGTTGCGACCTGAGGTGTCGTACGGCTCCTCAAGTAAAAAAAATTCCTCGATGGTTCCCAACACTAAATATGGGTGAATTTTATGTCAAGAAAAACTTCCTCAACCTTTTGAACACAATGGAAAGGTCCTTTTTGATAAAAAATGTTCCAAGAAAAATGTGTTAACCAGATTTGAACTTCAAACCTTCATTTGCAACTTTGTCAAATGATCTCCAATTTGGATGAAACAAAGCTAATCTTGACTTTCTCAAGCCTCCTAAACGTGTTGGAACAATAAAAAATGCTTCTAGTATAACAAAAAAATTTGCAATCACTTGGATCTCATAAAACATATATGTAATATGAAGAGGTTATTAGATCTTTGCAAACCCTTTCTGATTCTCTAGATTGTTCAAATAATAAGAGAAAAGCATATGGGGAATTTACAAGATCTTACTTGAGAAAAGTCAATCTCTCAATTAGGAATCTATGAAATTAGATTTCTCAAAACAAAAGGCTTGATACCATGTAAGAAATTTGAAATAGATTAAATAACCCAAGGAGCTTTTTAAGAGAAAATAAAAGTTGTACATAAATTGGAAAAACATAAAGAATGCAAACCAGGACTTTGAGAGATTATTCAATGTTGATGTGATAGAATTGCATTAAGAGCTTCTAAGATGCAAAAGTATGCAAAATGTTGATGCATAATATTGGTGCAAATAAAAGCTAGGTAATGAGTTTATATATAACTAAGGAGATTATGGAGGTGGAAAATCCAACCAATAGGGATCAACCACAAAAGGTGGAGGATGCAACCAAAAGTGGAAAGTGTTCCACCCTTTAAGGAAGGGGACAACACATCACTTATCTCCTAGTAATAAATTCACTTTATTATCCTAAGAAAGCTTAATAAAAGTGTAGGAAAAAGGTCTAGGACTAAGGGAAAATAAATTAACCCACTAGGAAAATACCTACACCAACAGGGTATGTGCAGGATTATCATGGAAAAAATAGGCCATTAAGTGGCAAAAAATTCAGAAAAATCAAAGTTAGGAAACTTGACATAAAAATTTGAATGAGTTATCTATATTATTTCAAAAATATGTAAGAATAGAATCTATAGCAAATTGAATGTAGTTTCTAAACTACTAGGTTTATTTTTTTTAAATCTATTTGGTGAAAATTTGAAATTTCAATGCATAGTACTTAAATTTCAAGGAAAAATAAGAAGTAGGTGTCTATCTAACCACCCTAACCACAATAAAATGATAATTATTTTTTATAATATTTTAGATATAAGTAGAGGACTCATGTCTCAATGTGATGCATATTTTTGGTAATTGTTTTCCAAGTAAATAATTAATTATGATTTTTTATTACAACTTTTTAAAAATATAAAAATTGTATGTCTAACCACCTTAACTTGGTCAAAACTTCATTAAATTCAATTTTTTAATCCTATAGTATGCAAAGCATAGAATGTGATGCATGTTTTGGATTCAAAAATGAGATATTGTTTGAAAGCTATAGATGTTTTTCAATCACCTATCAATTAGGACTTTAGTCGTAATTCAAATAGAAAATGAATAATAATTATTTATTAAATTCAAAGTAAAGCATAATTTATATTGGTGGAAAGTTGAGAATCTCCTTTAAAAACCCTTTTCATTTCATCAATTTTGGGTAAAAAAAAAGTAGTCTGCCACATACCCTACACATTCCCATCATATTACCACTTTTTGGCCCATCATGATCCTACACATACCCAACACACATTCTATGGTTGTGAGTTCTGCTAGGAGGTGTTTTTCTTTCTCCATGTGAATGGTATTGTCGATCCTTGATTTTTGCATTATGGTGTTTGGAGGGTCCTTGTGGGGCTTCCCAATCCATAGTTTTGGTTTCTAAGCCTGATGTTGGTCAACATAGGTCTAATCTTTTATCACAAAAGTGGGATTTGTTTCTCCTGTCAAGGAAACATATTTTTTTGTAATGAAAGACCTTTCTTCTTTCATGGAAAAACTTACTAGTCAAAACTACCTAAAATTGGTTAAGATTTTTGCTCCTTTGGTTACCTATTATGTGGATGGAGTGGCTATTGAAGTCTCAAACGATATGCTAAAATAAGTGACTGCAAGTATGGATATTGTGTTAGTTGGTGAATTTCTATCCTTTGGACCTAATGTGGATTAGATTTACAAATGGGTTGGTTTAGTCTAGAAGTTACAAGGAAGTGTCTCCATCAACACAATGGCTAATGGGATCTTTCTATTTATTTTTTCTAACAAGGAAGACCTCATTAAAGTCCTTACAAGGGGTCCTTGGGCTCTTGATAACAACTTTAGAAAATTTCTATCTCTTTGCAAATTAAAAATGGGACTTGACCCATCTATGGATCTTGTTTATGTAGCCTCCATCTGGGTAAGGTTAACTAGGATACCTTTAGAACTCCTAAATAATAAAATTCTTCAGTGTATTGCTAACTCCTTTAGTCACCTTGTAGTGGTGGATAAGGTTACTCAACAGAGGTCAAGATTGTTCTTTGTTGGGATTTGTGTTAATGTAGCTATTAATAGAGTTCTCTCGACTCATATCACCCTTAAATATAAATTTGGCACTCAGATCTAGCCTATTGTTTAAGAGAATACCAATATTTATTATATATTTTGCAAGCATTTTGTTCATCTAAGTGATAAATGTTTGAATAAAGTTAAATCCAATAAGAAAAATATAGTTTCATCTTCCCCTTTGATCCCTTTAGGAAGTGTTGATTGTATGGCCTTACCTAATGAGGCTCTAAAGGCTCCCGTTACTCATGTTTTTCCTTAGAGGATAGTTGACTTCTTTTGGAAGATAGCTAAGAGAGACCAAAATGAAAGTAGCTTGGATTCAAGCATTTATGTTCTCCCTCTTGACATTCTAGGGGTGGTTTCTGATGAAGTGTTTGTTGATGGCCCTTTGGGTTCAGATATTGATACTTCTAATCTTAAGAGTTTTCCATTGTGGATGATAGTGTGGTGCAAGTGTCCCTCACTTATAAGGCCCTACTAGCACATTTTTTTTCTATTCCTAAGATTGGAAAAAATTTCCCCCCTAAGAAATGCATTGATCTTCATCAAGAGAAAATCAATTCTCCCTATAAGGGTAGTACTCACATAACAAATGGAAGTCCGCTAGTTCCTCTCCAAATCGAAAGTGAAAAAAAAATGGAAAACAAATGATTTTTGAATTGAAGATTCAATGACCTTATTCGGGTTTTAGTTTGGTTGTTCTCCTTCCCCCTACTAAGTCTACAATTGGTCTTGAGGAGGAAGAGTGGACTTTGATGAATGGGAAGAAAAAGAAAAAATAAGCCTAATGTGGGGGGAGATTGTAAACAAGGAAGACCTTCCCATAGGGACACTTGGGTTAGGGAGGCAACTAGTGATGTGGCTATTGGAAAATAGAGAACTCTAGATTTGGTAGGTCCAAAAATCAAAAGAAATGTTAATCAGCTTCAACATGAGATGAACCCCTCCTTCCTCAAGGTTAGTGGGTCATAAGTGTGTGTTTTATTGACTTTTTTCTATGAAGATTATCTCTTGGAATATTAGAGGATTAAACAGCCTTTTCAAGTAGCACCTCTTAAAGAGCTGCATTGAAGATAATAAGGTGGACATACTCATGATTTAGGAAACTAAAAAGACAAAATCTTCATTTACTCAAATTGTTAAAAACTTCTAGCCTTCTGCATATTTTTTTGTCTCTCTAGTGGAGGGTTCCTCAAGGGGCCTTGTTTTCCTTTGGAATCCTAGTAGATTGAAAGGGTGGAAAGGTCAATTTTGTAAGACTAGTCTTATGATTTCTTTTGAGATTGATGTCAACTCCGCTAAGTGGAACCTTATAAATATTTATGCTCCCAACTCTAAACCTGCTAGAAAACAACCATGGGACCTTATCTATAGTCAAATGGGAACAATGCATAAAGAGAAGTGTTTACTTGGAGGAGAATTCAATACCCCTTTATAACTCCCTCAAAAATACTTAAGAGGGCTTGAATACCATTATAAAAGTATGGTGGATTTTGTTGATTTCCTATCCTTAACTAGTCTTATGGACAATGACCTTAAAGGATTTTCTTTTACTTGGTCAAATAAAAGGTAGGGTAGCAATCTCATTAAATTTAGGCTTGACATATTCCTTGTCTCAAATGGTTGGAATATATTACCTTGTTTGTCTCTTTCAGCCCTAAGTGCCTAGGACTAGTTATGATCACAATGTCATTTTGCTTTGGTGGAATGATACTATACCAAAAGGCTCGTATCCCTTTAGATATGAAATTATTTGGGCCTCTCATCCTATATTTAGAAACCTGGTGTAATAATGGTAGAATACCCCCTATTATAGTATTCCTATGCTTAGGCTAACTAAAACGTTGAAGCTAGTCAAATAAAAAATCAATGGTTGGAATAGGTTGTGTGTTGGTAATATCTCTTACAAAAAAAATAAAATTGATCAAAGATATTAAGAATGTTCAAGATTATATGGAGAAGGGATCAACAGATATAGAAAATTTCAATAAAGAAAGAATCTTAAGGTTTGAATGGTACAACCTAGTGAAAAAGAGGAGATCTTCTAGAAATAGAAGTCCAGAACCTAGTACTTGGATTTTTAAAGGGGGATAGAAATAGTAAGTTATTTCACCAATCCACTTTAAAGCATAGATTTCATAATGCAATTAGAATTATTACCCTTCAAAATGGTGTTACTATCTCAAAAGAAGAAGATATTGTTGATGTTGTTGTTTCCTACTTTTAAGAAATCCTAGTCGATATCAATTAGGATATGGCTAGTTTGGAGGAAATTATAGATGTCATTCCCTAAATTTTAAATGAAAAAGAAATTCAATATTTTGAGACAGCCATATCCTTTGAAGAGGTGAAGTCTATTGTCTTTTCCTTTAGTGCTTATAAAGCCCCCGAGCCCAACAGGGTTCCCCTTCCTTTTTTCAATATTTTTGGGAGATCATCTCAAAGGACATTGTCATGGTGGTGAGATATTTTTATAAAATAGGTAAACTCCTTGGACAAATAAATGCAACTTTCAATGCTTTGGTTCAAAAAAAAGAGGTATCCTCTATGTCTGACTTTAGGCCTATCAATTTATGCAATACTATTTATAATACTTTCTCTAAATGGATAGTAAATAGACTAAAACCTATTCTTCAAAGGTTGATTGGAATCAATCAAAAAGGGTTTGTGTTGGGGCATCAAATCCTTGATGTTGTTTTTTCTACTCATGAGTATATTCATTCAATGGAGCACAAAAAAAAACCTAACATGGTACTTAAATTGGATATCTCTATTGGTGTGAATAAAAGTTTTATGCCTAGCTAATTCCTACTAGGGGACTTATTCACATGTTAAGTTTACTTAGGTCCTAATATTCCTTCTAGAAGACTTAGTTTCCATGCCTATATTATCTTTTTTACTTTTCTATCAAGTTAGTTGTCTCATTTCATAGGATTAAAATACTTGTGATCTTGTCTAATCCTATGTCTCACCTTGGCTATATAACCAAGGGGTTTTTGTTTTTTATTAATAATTGAGGAAGGGTAATTCAATTCCATACCATTGCAATCTTGATCATTGCATATTGATCTTCTCTTTGTGCTTTCCATTTGGGCTATAGATCTTGGGTGGTTATCTCCATAGCCAACTCTTACATTGTATCAAAGCAAATTGAGTGCCTTTGGTTATTCTTTTAGGAGATCTTGAATGCAAATCTTATATTGTCTTGAAACATTAAGTATGCTCCTCTCTTGCATCTTTGGATGATCTAGAGAAATAGAAAGGTGTGATACAAATACAAGATTCTAGGAGGGTTCCTTTTTTATTGTAGGTGCATTTTGGGAGATAGCTCACCACTGCATCTAGAGTGCTCGATAAATTCATGTTTTCCTTTTGTTTCATCCCAATTGGACATTGTCTAGGCCAAATCTGCAAGGGTTTGAAGATTGAAGGCCATTGCTAGATATCAAAGGTAGTTGACACTTATGAGCATTTTGAGTCAAAAGGGACATTACCATCATGCTTAGAAGACCCAAAAACATATAGATCGATTGTCAGGGTATGTGCAGGATCATGATGGGCCAAACAGGCCCTTAAGTGGCAATGAAAACTCAGAAAAATTAGAGTTAGGCAACTTGACGTAAAAATTTGAATAAGTTATCTATATTATTTCAAAAACATGTAAGAATAGATTATGTGGGAAATTGAATGTAGTTTCTAAACTACTAGGTTTATTTTTTTTTAAACAAACTCTATTTGGTGAAATTTTGAAATTTCAATGCAGTATTACTTAAATTTCAGGAAAAAAAGAAGTAGGTGCCTGTCTGACCACCCTAACCATAATAAAATGATAATATTTTTTTATGAGATTTTAGATGTAAGTAGAGGACTCATGTCCGGATGTGACGCATATTTTTTTGTAATTTTTTTCCAAGTAAATAATTAATTATGAATTTATTATTACAACTTTTTAAAAATATAAAAACTCGTATGTCTGACCACCTTAACTTGGTCAAAACTTCATGAAATTCAATTTTTTTTTTTTAATCCTATAGTATGCAAAGCATAGAGTGTGACGCATGTTTTGGATTCAAAAAATATGATACCGTTTGAAAGTTATAGATGTTTTACAATCAGCCTATCAATCGGGACTTTAGTCATAATTCTAATAGAAAATAAATAATAATAATCTATTAAATTCAAAATAAAGCATAAT
This sequence comes from Sequoia sempervirens, assembly GCA_007258455.2. NCBI lineage: Eukaryota > Viridiplantae > Streptophyta > Pinopsida > Cupressales > Cupressaceae > Sequoia > Sequoia sempervirens. The sequence continues at coordinate 95,163,006 of VDFB02000015.1, forward strand.
TTATATTGGCAAAAACATGAGAATCTCCTCTACAAACCCTTTTCATTTTATCAATTTTGGCTAAAAATAAAGTTAGCCACATGGGCGAAGTCCAGAAAAACAAGGTAAGCTGTTAAACACGCTTTTTGTGTTGACTTTTTAGGATTGGCATCTCCTAACCAAATACCAAAGCAAACCCGAGCCTATTCCCTAGGCAATGAATTTTGTGTCAGACATATCGGATATCAGATTTAAATTGGATATCCGATTTGTTTACATAGTATTTTAAAAAATGTCAAGACTTTATAACATATGATTTAACATATGCAATATATCTCATTTGTAGTTTATAGTTTATTTTAATATATTTAGCTTAGAATATATGATTTGGTTTATATATGATTTTTAAATAGTTTATAGTTTATAGTTTATGTTAATATATCTAGTTTAGAATATACAATATTATTTATAATTTAATATATAATCTCTTACAAAACTATATAATATATAATATATTATATTATTATGTATAATATGTTTAACTATTATTTCTATATTTTAGTTAATATATATATTACTAATATATAAGATATTTAAATATTATCTCTCTCCCCTCTCCTCTCCTCTCCCTCTCTCTCACCCTCTCCCTTTGCCTCTCTTTCTCTCTCTCCACTTCTTCCCCTCTCCCTCCCCCCTCCTAATGAATTCTCTCTCTATCTCCCCCCACTTCTTCCTCTCTTTCCCTCTTCCTCCCCCCTCCTAATGAACTCTCTCTCTCATTCTTCCCCTCTCCCTTCCCCCTACTAATTCTCTCTCCCTCACTCTCCCCTTCTTCCCC